>CM061134.1:201451459-202651459 GCA_030789695.1 Scilla litardierei
AGCTAGATCAATTAGGTGACGGATCTAGTTTCGTTGTCAAACTAGATCAAGTAGGCGTCTAGCCAGCTATCATTTCACTGACTAGTCTCTTTTACGCTAGGAACAAGGAAGTGGCCTAAAAAACATGTCCCTACACAAGAGTTGGCAAGTTTCACTTGCCTGCAAGTACGACGTCTGAGCACACCGTCCAATGAGTCCAAGAATCACAATTATCCTACGTGCACAAGTCCACCGGCCTAAAGTCCATATTATTAATCTTGATTAGTGAATTTAAAACATTTAAAATACTTTAAAAATACTGATTTTAGTCTTGATTAGCATGCATTGGGTTGGGGGTCCTAGGGGTGCAAAACGTTACCTCAACACGACGCGAAAGCTACACCGGCGTCGGGTAGCGACGCCGGGGGTTGGAATAAGAGAACGCGCTCCAAGTCCTGATTCCAATATATATTCCTCGCTGGAAAATTCAGAGCTTCAACCGGGGCGACGGTTCCAGATTCCAAAGCTGGCACGTGCGACGACGGGCTACGACGTGCGACGACGTCGTACGCGGCAAGTCGCCAAAGAGAACGCACCTAGGTGGGGCCCACAGTAGTCCTAGGGGCCTTTGGGGGACCCACAATAACTCTGGAGAACTTGGGGGGCCCACGGTGGCAAGCGGTGCGACGGATGCGGGGTTGCGACGTATGGCCATCGGTCGTACACAGCCAAATGCGGGGGCGGCCATCGGTCGCTGCGGGGGAACGGCTTGGTGCAGCGCAGCGGGTCGGTGCGGGCCTTGGTGCGGAGGGGTTTGTCGGTCGGGCGCTTGGGGCGGCTCGGTCACAGCGCTTGGATGCGGGGAGCGGGGGTGCTGCAACGTTGCAACGGTTGCAACGTTGCGGAGCTGCGGTCGGTGCGGAGAAGCGCCTCGGTCAGACATGGCGCTGAGCGGGGGACGGAGCGGGGTTGGATGCGAGCGGCTGTGCGGAACGGAAGCGGGCGAAGCTCTCGGTCTGACCGAGAGCTTCTCTCGGTCGGTGCGGTCGAACGGAGCGGGCGGCTGCAACGGGTGCGGGCGGAACTTGGATGCGGGTGGAGCTGCCGGTCAGAGCGGGGGAACGGAACCCGTTCTCTCGGTCTGAGCGGGGGAAGTTCGTCGCAACGTTGCGACGAATTGTCGCAACGTCCAATTTGAGTTTTGGAAGAGGCTAGGGCTAATTTCTTGCGAAAATAGGTCTTCCTAGGGGTTGCTTATATAGTATAGATGGGTTGACTAGGTTTAGGGCTAATCCTAATGAGATTAGGAGTTTAAAAATATTTAAAATTTAAATCTAAACTTCTCCAACTCACCCAAGGATTTGACTTGGTCCAAATGAGCTGGAAATTGGCTCAAAAATTCTTTAAAACGTTTAAAAATCAAATAAATTTTCTTTGGCCGAATTTAATATAAAAATTAATTATTAAAAATATTATGAAACTTGTTAAAAATATAAAAGTGGTCAAATAAACTCCAAAAATTATAAAATAAATATCGGGGTGATCGTGATGACGAATGTGAGCTAACTAAGAAGACGGATCACAATTTTGACGTCGGACGACGAAACTAAAAATAGAAACGTCTCCCGTCAAAAGTGAAAATCGCCACGTCTCATCGAGTAAGTTTAAATTGTGGAAAACCGACTCGAGAAGTGTCGTTCCAAGATAGTGCCACTATTTAATACTCTCAGAGACGTTCGCAACGGCATATCACACAAAAGTGTTCACGAACAAACAAAGTCTAAAACAAACACGTGCACGGTCAAAAGCACGTGCACGAAAAACGTACAACGAAAAGTGGTCGTTACATCCTCCCCACCTTAGAATAAAGTCCGTCCTCGGACTTTCTAATATATCTAGTCGCTCTAGTAACTACCCCAATCAAGTCATATAATAATTCAACCAGGTATAGTCATTACAAGTGCTTATATATGCACTAAGTAGTCAAACATTAATACTACCAACACGTATATACATTCACGTACGTATACACTTATACCTATTATAGTCAGTCAAACTTATACACGTATTTCAATCATATATATATAAACATACATCCCTTATATAACTACTACCTAGTATAAAACAATAGTTCAGATACTCACATAAGGATAGTCTCACACTTAGCCAATACAATCATGCTCTACCTATATGTAGCTACCTATGCACAAACATCAAGGGTATACTACCCTCTGATAATCCCTAGTATTCATCCAAAACTAAACACATCAACACATGTAATCACACCATACCATAATTAATCAAGTTTCACTACATATATATATATATATATATATATATTCACCACTCCTATAGTTTCACAATATATAGTCATTCAAATACATGCAAATAGTTCACCATATATTCACACCACGTACGGTCCTATAACTGTATTTACGACACGCCACATATATCATAGTCATCAATGCCTATAACTAAGCACATACTTACCCGTGCATGGTGCACACCCATACACGCTAATATTTCATTTACGCATACCAATCATACCATTACATTACTAGTACATCTACACACCTAGTTTAGCTAGTACACATATGTTCACACGGGCAAGTCCTTAGTAATTAGCTATACCACAAGACCAACACCTATAACTATATACTGGCGTAGCGACCCACAATCATGTGCGTAACTCAACCAGGCACAAACACTTCTATCACTATACATGCATCAAGCATTGCTAAATTCAAACTACAAACATACATTCAATATACTTGGAGTATACTCACTCAATCTTGAGTGAGACTCAATACACATATTAGAATATTCTATATACGTAACACGACATTCATACATATACCAATACCACTCCATTATATATATATGTATATATATATATATCTACCAATACAACCATATGCATACCATAAGTCATTCACACTTAGTATTTAGTCAGGTAATACTTACATAGTTCAATCACTCTATATACCATAATAATAATAATACAGACATCAGCACACGTATAATTATAATACACTCCCTAATACATGCATACGTATTCATCGTATAGTCACACACATGTAACACATATATTCATACCATAGCCTACTACCTATGATTAGTATACTAACACATCTACGCATACATAATTAAGATGTGCAATAGGCGTGTATACCTCACGGTATGCACGCATGCAACATCCCGAAAAGCAAGCAATACCAATCAAAATTATACCCCTACTACCATATGTATATCACATATATAGTCAGGCAACAAAACATAACTACTTACGTCTAAACACAATACATACCCACATACGAGCACACACTCATACGTGCTAACATATAGATCACATGATAGGCCTACCCTCTTAACCATACGTACTCTTATTATTATCACTACTAACATACACATAGCTTTACCAATCATTTATTTCAACCATTGTAAGTATCTCTAACTACATACACAACTTAGATATTTCAACGCTAACTCTTATATACACAGGCATCCCTAGTATAGTATAGATATCCTCGCAAAAATCTATAACTACTAACACACAACAACTTCATACCATCACGAATAACTCCGAGTATAAATATATATCACTCAATAGGCAACATCAATATACTATGGGAATTCTCATTCAAGCCCACGTACACAACTTAGGTACGTGCACTACGACTACCTCACAAGGTCCAAGGGCCTACTAACAATTAAGGGTTGACACAGACATTGACGGACACACTAGCCTAAGAAATAGAGGGAGGTCGAGGTCGAGGGCATGACGAGGGAAGGATCGATAGGCACGAGTTCAGCTAGGACGAATACAAGGAGATAGCTTGATTAGACGAAACATAGACTCAATGGTGATGTTTAGGTCGTGGGAAAGGGAGATGTAGTGATGCTTAAATAGGATACAGAAAGGGAAATATGGTGAGTAGAGTAAGCTAAAATACGTGGATTTTGGAAAACTGTCGTTCTTCAAAAGTTGAAATCCCAGTCCGAAAAGAAATATTTGGAGATCGATAAAACGAGTTGTTCAAAATAAATTTGAGTCGAAAATTCATAATAAGGGAAAATGTTTTTAATGGCTTATCGCAAATCATTAAGAAAGGAAAGTAAATCATTCGCACGGACATTAAAGACGCAATTTTTTTGAAAATATTATACGACAGTAATTTAATATAATGTTGTCAAAAGTTTTTGAAAGTCAAAGAATGAAATCAAGTAACGGAAGGATTTAAACTCATGTTAAATGCTTTCAAAACTTTTAGGCTATGGAAAATCAATATTGAAACTTCTTTTAGAGAAATCAGGATTTGTCAAGAATAAAACTGGTTACACTAAGCTCTTAGCGTACAAGCACAACGAGCCTGATACGGGCATAAAAATAATTGAGATTCAATTTGGTTTAGAAATTTTCTAAAAGTGTGTATGGTGAGCGGAAAGAAAATTATAGTAACTTAGCATAAGAATTATCAAGATCGAATAGTAAATCTTTAAAATCAAATCAGGGAGGGTCTAAAGCAGGAAGAGGTTATGAAAATAGTAATTTTGCAAAAATCTGAAGTAGCGAAAACGAGGAGCAAGGACCAACTTGCTGAAAGCTGAAATTCCATGTGTCTTGAAAGTATATGAATGGCATAAATCAGGAGGGAAAATTACAAGTTGAATAAAAGTACGATTCAGAATAAAATTAATATATGAAGGGACGACGCATTTGCATAAGTACGAAAAACATAGGCTGGGAAAATACTATAAGCTAGTATTCAAAAATTCCGACAACGTTTTTTTTTAAAAATTAAATCAATGAAGGAGTATGAAGTATAAGTATATTAAAATTTCGAACAAAATTAAACTTAGTGGAAGAGGAGATTGAAAAAAATACTTTCAGAAGGTTCAAGTTTTGCAGTGGAGATGTTTGAAAATTGACGACGATCGTCATGAGGCGATCTCGTGAATCGAGGCAAGGAAATTGGTCGGAGATCAAAACATTCATACGCCTAGGATATGAATCAGAAGAGTCTACTGGAAACTCCTACGGTCGACCAACTAAAGATTAAAAACTAAGCGCTAAGACTTCTAAAGGTCAGACGGTAAAGAAATGCGTTCAGCTTGGTCCGAAATCGATGAACCCAAAAGCGAACGACCGAAGGAAAAGCTAGAAGTCTAATATGGTCAGGGTTAGGCAAGGACCACTAAGGTAAATCCTACGACGATTAGCTCAATTGCTGACAGGGGGTCTAACTAACAATCAGAGGCCTCTAACTAGCAAACACAGGCGTCTAACTAAGTCTTCTTATCACCTAGTGTCGTAAGAAAACGACTAGACTCAGGGCTTATGACTCGGATGTTGCAATTTATTTAATGGACATTCCGTTATTATCGTTGTTCCGTTAATTCGCAATTGCAAGATTGGACCTGCATGGGCCACCAACAAAACCTGTCACGCCCCGCTTCCCAAAAACGTGGAGGCGAAGCGTGAGAAGGTCCGCTCAGACTTGAAGCTACAAAGCTGCAAGTCCGATAAGCGTCAATCAAATTTAAAACTGCAGGTCCTTGCAACGCGAGCGAAACAAGATAATAATAATGAAATGAGACAAAAGAATAATCTCAGAATATCCATAAATATAAATTCCAACATCGCAGAAAAGCCACCAGGCTAAAAGAAAAAGAGACTAAAGGCCCAAACATGGCCAACAAAAGTACAGCGTACAAACAAGGGTGCCACGCACCAACAACTAACAAAAAGCCTAAAACAGAATAAAGTTCAACAAAGACTCAAAGAATGGTCACCGGTGTCCACGAACTCCTCGACGAACGTAGGCTCAGTGTCAGCAACTACCTCGTCCGCTACAACTATCTCTGGCTCAGGGTCTAACATGTGACACCCAAAGAGAAAGGGGCACATGTCAGCAAGTCTGGAAGACTTGTGCAAGTGAAACTGAAAGTACAAGTAAGAGCAACCTAGCAGTTCTAGCATGATGCAATGACATGGCAGTTAAAGTATGAGTGCAGCAGGTAAAGTAAAGTAAAGTAAAGTACGAGCATGGCATGGCATGGATGACAAGTATTACATGAATCATTCACAAGACAAGTACGAGACAAGGAAAGTAAGCACCTCGTGCACAGAGATTCCGTCTTCTGGCTAGAGGGTGGATCAGACCTCTCCTAAGCTCAGTTGACCGTTTATCCCTACCCCTCCACGTGTGTCGAGCCAGGGCCTTACCCCCGAACGGGAATGCTCGCTTCTGGAACACGAGCCAGGAAGTGTTTTAAACAAGTATGGCGTAGGGGTGCACCTAGCCGGACAAGTAGTACGAGGACAAGTATTGTAGCGTGTGCTACGATGCAACAATCAATGCATGGATGACATGTATGATGCAATGCATGGCAGTTAAAAGTGCGTACGGATAAGGAAAGTAAACGTGACAGTTTAGTATGCATGAACAACAAGTTTAAAGGGTTGGATCTAGCTTCGTTGTCAAGCTAGATCAATTAGGTGACGGATCTAGTTTCGTTGTCAAACTAGATCAAGTAGGCGTCTAGCCAGCTATCATTTCACTGACTAGTCTCTTTTACGCTAGGAACAAGGAAGTGGCCTAAAAAACATGTCCCTACACAAGAGTTGGCAAGTTTCACTTGCCTGCAAGTACGACGTCTGAGCACACCGTCCAATGAGTCCAAGAATCATAATTATCCTACGTGCACAAGTCCACCGGCCTAAAGTCCATATTATTAATCTTGATTAGTGAATTTAAAACATTTAAAATACTTTAAAAATACTGATTTTAGTCTTGATTAGCATGCATTGGGTTGGGGGTCCTAGGGGTGCAAAACGTTACCTCAACACGACGCGAAAGCTACACCGGCGTCGGGTAGCGACGCCGGGGGTTGGAATAAGAGAACGCGCTCCAAGTCCTGATTCCAATATATATTCCTCGCTGGAAAATTCAGAGCTTCAACCGGGGCGACGGTTCCAGATTCCAAAGCTGGCACGTGCGACGACGGGCTACGACGTGCGACGACGTCGTACGCGGCAAGTCGCCAAAGAGAACGCACCTAGGTGGGGCCCACAGTAGTCCTAGGGGCCTTTGGGGGACCCACAATAACTCTGGAGAACTTGGGGGGCCCACGGTGGCAAGCGGTGCGACGGATGCGGGGTTGCGACGTATGGCCATCGGTCGTACACAGCCAAATGCGGGGGCGGCCATCGGTCGCTGCGGGGGAACGGCTTGGTGCAGCGCAGCGGGTCGGTGCGGGCCTTGGTGCGGAGGGGTTTGTCGGTCGGGCGCTTGGGGCGGCTCGGTCACAGCGCTTGGATGCGGGGAGCGGGGGTGTTGCAACGTTGCAACGGTTGCAACGTTGCGGAGCTGCGGTCGGTGCGGAGAAGCGCCTCGGTCAGACATGGCGCTGAGCGGGGGACGGAGCGGGGTTGGATGCGAGCGGCTGTGCGGAACGGAAGCGGGCGAAGCTCTCGGTCTGACCGAGAGCTTCTCTCGGTCGGTGCGGTCGAACGGAGCGGGCGGCTGCAACGGGTGCGGGCGGAACTTGGATGCGGGTGGAGCTGCCGGTCAGAGCGGGGGAACGGAACCCGTTCTCTCGGTCTGAGCGGGGGAAGTTCGTCGCAACGTTGCGACGAATTGTCGCAACGTCCAATTTGAGTTTTGGAAGAGGCTAGGGCTAATTTCTTGCGAAAATAGGTCTTCCTAGGGGTTGCTTATATAGTATAGATGGGTTGACTAGGTCTAGGGCTAATCCTAATGAGATTAGGAGTTTAAAAATATTTAAAATTTAAATCTAAACTTCTCCAACTCACCCAAGGATTTGACTTGGTCCAAATGAGCTGGAAATTGGCTCAAAAATTCTTTAAAACGTTTAAAAATCAAATAAATTTTCTTTGGCCGAATTTAATATAAAAATTAATTATTAAAAATATTATGAAACTTGTTAAAAATATAAAAGTGGTCAAATAAACTCCAAAAATTATAAAATAAATATCGGGGTGATCGTGATGACGAATGTGAGCTAACTAAGAAGACGGATCTCAATTTTGACGTCGGACGACGAAACTAAAAATAGAAACGTCTCCCGTCAAAAGTGAAAATCGCCACGTCTCATCGAGTAAGTTTAAATTGTGGAAAACCGACTCGAGAAGTGTCGTTCCAAGATAGTGCCACTATTTAATACTCTCAGAGACGTTCGCAACGGCATATCACACAAAAGTGTTCACGAACAAACAAAGTCTAAAACAAACACGTGCACGGTCAAAAGCACGTGCACGAAAAACGTACAACGAAAAGTGGTCGTTACATCCTCCCCACCTTAGAATAAAGTCCGTCCTCGGACTTTCTAATATATCTAGTCGCTCTAGTAACTACCCCAATCAAGTCATATAATAATTCAACCAGGTATAGTCATTACAAGTGCTTATATATGCACTAAGTAGTCAAACATTAATACTACCAACACGTATATACATTCACGTACGTATACACTTATACCTATTATAGTCAGTCAAACTTATACACGTATTTCAATCATATATATATAAACATACATCCCTTATATAACTACTACCTAGTATAAAACAATAGTTCAGATACTCACATAAGGATAGTCTCACACTTAGCCAATACAATCATGCTCTACCTATATGTAGCTACCTATGCACAAACATCAAGGGTATACTACCCTCTGATAATCCCTAGTATTCATCCAAAACTAAACACATCAACACATGTAATCACACCATACCATAATTAATCAAGTTTCACTACATATATATATATATATATATATATATTCACCACTCCTATAGTTTCACAATATATAGTCATTCAAATACATGCAAATAGTTCACCATATATTCACACCACGTACGGTCCTATAACTGTATTTACGACACGCCACATATATCATAGTCATCAATGCCTATAACTAAGCACATACTTACCCGTGCATGGTGCACACCCATACACGCTAATATTTCATTTACGCATACCAATCATACCATTACATTACTAGTACATCTACACACCTAGTTTAGCTAGTACACATATGTTCACATGGGCAAGTCCTTAGTAATTAGCTATACCACAAGACCAACACCTATAACTATATACTGGCGTAGCGACCCACAATCATGTGCGTAACTCAACCAGGCACAAACACTTCTATCACTATACATGCATCAAGCATTGCTAAATTCAAACTACAAACATACATTCAATATACTTGGAGTATACTCACTCAATCTTGAGTGAGACTCAATACACATATTAGAATATTCTATATACGTAACACGACATTCATACATATACCAATACCACTCCATTATATATATGTATATATATATATATCTACCAATACAACCATATGCATACCATAAGTCATTCACACTTAGTATTTAGTCAGGTAATACTTACATAGTTCAATAACTCTATATACAATAATAATAATAATACAGACATCAGCACACGTATAATTATAATACACTCCCTAATACATGCATACGTATTCATCGTATAGTCACACACATGTAACACATATATTCATACCATAGCCTACTACCTATGATTAGTATACTAACACATCCACGCATACATAATTAAGATGTGCAATAGGCGTGTATACCTCACGGTATGCACGCATGCAACATCCCGAAAAGCAAGCAATACCAATCAAAATTATACCCCTACTACCATATGTATATCACATATATAGTCAGGCAACAAAACATAACTACTTACGTCTAAACACAATACATACCCACATACGAGCACACACTCATACGTGCTAACATATAGATCACATGATAGGCCTACCCTCTTAACCATACGTACTCTTATTATTATCACTACCAACATACACATAGCTTTACCAATCATTTATTTCAACCATTGTAAGTATCTCTAACTACATACACAACTTAGATATTTCAACGCTAACTCTTATATACACAGGCATCCCTAGTATAGTATAGATATCCTCGCAAAAATCTATAACTACTAACACACAACAACTTCATACCATCACGAATAACTCCGAGTATAAATATATATCACTCAATAGGCAACATCAATATACTATGGGAATTCTCATTCAAGCCCACGTACACAACTTAGGTACGTGCACTACGACTACCTCACAAGGTCCAAGGACCTACTAACAATTAAGGGTTGACACAGACATTGACGGACACACTAGCCTAAGAAATAGAGGGAGGTCGAGGTCGAGGGCATGACGAGGGAAGGATCGATAGGCACGAGTTCAGCTAGGACGAATACAAGGAGATAGCTTGATTAGACGAAACATAGACTCAATGGTGATGTTTAGGTCGTGGGAAAGGGAGATGTAGTGATGCTTAAATAGGATACAGAAAGGGAAATATGGTGAGTAGAGTAAGCTAAAATACGTGGATTTTGGAAAACTGTCGTTCTTCAAAAGTTGAAATCCCAGTCCGAAAAGAAATATTTGGAGATCGATAAAACGAGTTGTTCAAAATAAATTTGAGTCGAAAATTCATAATAAGGGAAAATGTTTTTAATGGCTTATCGCAAATCATTAAGAAAGGAAAGTAAATCATTCGCACGGACATTAAAGACGCAATTTTTTTGAAAATATTATACGACAGTAATTTAATATAATGTTGTCAAAAGTTTTTGAAAGTCAAAGAATGAAATCAAGTAACGGAAGGATTTAAACTCATGTTAAATGCTTTCAAAACTTTTAGGCTATGGAAAATCAATATTGAAACTTCTTTTAGAGAAATCAGGATTTGTCAAGAATAAAACTGGTTACACTAAGCTCTTAGCGTACAAGCACAACGAGCCTGATACGGGCATAAAAATAATTGAGATTCAATTTGGTTTAGAAATTTTCTAAAAGTGTGTATGGTGAGCGAAAAGAAAATTATAGTAACTTAGCATAAGAATTATCAAGATCGAATAGTAAATCTTTAAAATCAAATCAGGGAGGGTCTAAAGCAGGAAGAGGTTATGAAAATAGTAATTTTGCAAAAATCTGAAGTAGCGAAAACGAGGAGCAAGGACCAACTTGCTGAAAGCTGAAATTCCATGTGTCTTGAAAGTATATGAATGGCATAAATCAGGAGGGAAAATTACAAGTTGAATAAAAGTACGATTCAGAATAAAATTAATATATGAAGGGACGACGCATTTGCATAAGTACGAAAAACATAGGCTGGGAAAATACTATAAGCTAGTATTCAAAAATTCCGACAACGTTTTTTTTTAAAAATTAAATCAATGAAGGAGTATGAAGTATAAGTATATTAAAATTTCGAACAAAATTAAACTTAGTGGAAGAGGAGATTGAAAAAAATACTTTCAGAAGGTTCAAGTTTTGCAGTGGAGATGTTTGAAAATTGACGACGATCGTCATGAGGCGATCTCGTGAATCGAGGCAAGGAAATTGGTCGGAGATCAAAACATTCATACGCCTAGGATATGAATCAGAAGAGTCTACTGGAAACTCCTACGGTCGACCAACTAAAGATTAAAAACTAAGCGCTAAGACTTCTAAAGGTCAGACGGTAAAGAAATGCGTTCAGCTTGGTCCGAAATCGATGAACCCAAAAGCGAACGACCGAAGGAAAAGCTAGAAGTCTAATATGGTCAGGGTTAGGCAAGGACCACTAAGGTAAATCCTACGACGATTAGCTCAATTGCTGACAGGGGGTCTAACTAACAATCAGAGGCCTCTAACTAGCAAACACAGGCGTCTAACTAAGTCTTCTTATCACCTAGTGTCGTAAGAAAACGACTAGACTCAGGGCTTATGACTCGGATGTTGCAATTTATTTAATGGACATTCCGTTATTATCGTTGTTCCGTTAATTCGCAATTGCAAGATTGGACCTGCATGGGCCACCAACAAAACCTGTCACGCCCCGCTTCCCAAAAACGTGGAGGCGAAGCGTGAGAAGGTCCGCTCAGACTTGAAGCTACAAAGCTGCAAGTCCGATAAGCGTCAATCAAATTTAAAACTGCAGGTCCTTGCAACGCGAGCGAAACAAGATAATAATAATGAAATGAGACAAAAGAATAATCTCATAATATCCATAAATATAAATTCCAACATCGCAGAAAAGCCACCAGGCTAAAAGAAAAAGAGACTAAAGGCCCAAACATGGCCAACAAAAGTACAGCGTACAAACAAGGGTGCCACACACCAACAACTAACAAAAAGCCTAAAACAGAATAAAGCTCAACAAAGACTCAAAGAATGGTCACCGGTGTCCACGAACTCCTCGACGAACGTAGGCTCAGTGTCAGCAACTACCTCGTCCGCTACAACTATCTCTGGCTCAGGGTCTAACATGTGACACCCAAAGAGAAAGGGGCACATGTCAGCAAGTCTGGAAGACTTGTGCAAGTGAAACTGAAAGTACAAGTAAGAGCAACCTAGCAGTTCTAGCATGATGCAATGACATGGCAGTTAAAGTATGAGTGCAGCAGGTAAAGTAAAGTAAAGTAAAGTACGAGCATGGCATGGCATGGATGACAAGTATTACATGAATCATTCACAAGACAAGTACGAGACAAGGAAAGTAAGCACCTCGTGCACAGAGATTCCGTCTTCTGGCTAGAGGGTGGATCAGACCTCTCCTAAGCTCAGTTGACCGTTTATCCCTACCCCTCCACGTGTGTCGAGCCAGGGCCTTACCCCCGAACGGGAATGCTCGCTTCTGGAACACGAGCCAGGAAGTGTTTTAAACAAGTATGGCGTAGGGGTGCACCTAGCCGGACAAGTAGTACGAGGACAAGTATTGTAGCGTGTGCTACGATGCAACAATCAATGCATGGATGACATGTATGATGCAATGCATGGCAGTTAAAAGTGCGTACGGATAAGGAAAGTAAACGTGACAGTTTAGTATGCATGAACAACAAGTTTAAAGGGTTGGATCTAGCTTCGTTGTCAAGCTAGATCAATTAGGTGACGGATCTAGTTTCGTTGTCAAACTAGATCAAGTAGGCGTCTAGCCAGCTATCATTTCACTGACTAGTCTCTTTTACGCTAGGAACAAGGAAGTGGCCTAAAAAACATGTCCCTACACAAGAGTTGGCAAGTTTCACTTGCCTGCAAGTACGACGTCTGAGCACACCGTCCAATGAGTCCAAGAATCACAATTATCTTACGTGCACAAGTCCACCGGCCTAAAGTCCATATTATTAATCTTGATTAGTGAATTTAAAACATTTAAAATACTTTAAAAATACTGATTTTAGTCTTGATTAGCATGCATTGGGTTGGGGGTCCTAGGGGTGCAAAACGTTACCTCAACACGACGCGAAAGCTACACCGGCGTCGGGTAGCGACGCCGGGGGTTGGAATAAGAGAACGCGCTCCAAGTCCTGATTCCAATATATATTCCTCGCTGGAAAATTCAGAGCTTCAACCGGGGCGACGGTTCCAGATTCCAAAGCTGGCACGTGCGACGACGGGCTACGACGTGCGACGACGTCGTACGCGGCAAGTCGCCAAAGAGAACGCACCTAGGTGGGGCCCACAGTAGTCCTAGGGGCCTTTGGGGGACCCACAATAACTCTGGAGAACTTGGGGGGCCCACGGTGGCAAGCGGTGCGACGGATGCGGGGTTGCGACGTATGGCCATCGGTCGTACACAGCCAAATGCGGGGGCGGCCATCGGTCGCTGCGGGGGAACGGCTTGGTGCAGCGCAGCGGGTCGGTGCGGGCCTTGGTGCGGAGGGGTTTGTCGGTCGGGCGCTTGGGGCGGCTCGGTCACAGCGCTTGGATGCGGGGAGCGGGGTGCTGCAACGTTGCAACGGTTGCAACGTTGCGGAGCTGCGGTCGGTGCGGAGAAGCGCCTCGGTCAGACATGGCGCTGAGCGGGGGACGGAGCGGGGTTGGATGCGAGCGGCTATGCGGAACGGAAGCGGGCGAAGCTTTCGGTCTGACCGAGAGCTTCTCTCGGTCGGTGCGGTCGAACGGAGCGGGCGGCTGCAACGGGTGCGGGCGGAACTTGGATGCGGGTGGAGCTGCCGGTCAGAGCGGGGGAACGGAACCCGTTCTCTCGGTCTGAGCGGGGGAAGTTCGTCGCAACGTTGCGACACGAATTGTCGCAACGTCCAATTTGAGTTTTGGAAGAGGCTAGGGCTAATTTCTTGCGAAAATAGGTCTTCCTAGGGGTTGCTTATATAGTATAGATGGGTTGACTAGGTCTAGGGCTAATCCTAATGAGATTAGGAGTTTAAAAATATTTAAAATTTAAATCTAAACTTCTCCAACTCACCCAAGGATTTGACTTGGTCCAAATGAGCTGGAAATTGGCTCAAAAATTCTTTAAAACGTTTAAAAATCAAATAAATTTTCTTTGGCCGAATTTAATATAAAAATTAATTATTAAAAATATTATGAAACTTGTTAAAAATATAAAAGTGGTCAAATAAACTCCAAAAATTATAAAATAAATATCGGGGTGATCGTGATGACGAATGTGAGCTAACTAAGAAGACGGATCTCAATTTTGACGTCGGACGACGAAACTAAAAATAGAAACGTCTCCCGTCAAAAGTGAAAATCGCCACGTCTCATCGAGTAAGTTTAAATTGTGGAAAACCGACTCGAGAAGTGTCGTTCCAAGATAGTGCCACTATTTAATACTCTCAGAGACGTTCGCAACGGCATATCACACAAAAGTGTTCACGAACAAACAAAGTCTAAAACAAACACGTGCATGGTCAAAAGCACGTGCACGAAAAACGTACAACGAAAAGTGGTCGTTGCAGAAAAGAATACTTCTAATATAAACATAAAAAAATTGATGTTTCTATTAAGAAATATAGCAATCGCGACAGTTAATCCAACAAATCTATTAATTGATTGCAAACGATGGGAGTTAAATTTGATAATGAATTTACAAAATTGATCAAGAATACAAGCAACAAAAATTCAAGTGACCTGACCTTGGTGTAAGTTATGTTAGTATTTCATTCTTTGATGCTCGAAATTGAGCTTTTTAATGTTGTAGCTTTGTTTGAGGTCTTTAATATGCGAAAGGTTTATACATATTAAAGCAAGCTCTACGCACATGGTACAGTCGCATTGACACATACGTCCTGAAGCAATGTTTCAGGAGGAGCCAAAGCGAGCCTACATTATACGTCAAGACACAAGGTATGACCGATACTCTCATTGTTTCTATATATGTCGATGATCTCATATACACAATGAACAATGAGAATATGACAAGAATTTAAGAAGATATGATGAAGACTTTCAAGATGACCGATTTGGGACTTATGCATTATTTCATTAGCATTGAAACCAAGCAAAAAGAATGGGGAATATTCATCTCTCAAAAGAAATATAAAGAAGTTTATGATGTATAACTGCAAACCAATTGCTACTCATATGGAAACAATGTCAAGATGCAGAAAGATGATGGAGCTGAAAAGGCAAACCCCCTTAAGATGCAGAAGTCACATCGGGAGTATCCTGTAGCTTACATCATCAAGACCAATATTATATTCGCAACATGCTTGGTATCCTTGTTCATAAACAGTCCGAGCCAGATATACTATGGTGCAGCAAACAGAATATTGAGATATTTACGAGGGACCATCGATTATGGTATCCAGTACAAGCTTACAAGTTTACAGAAAATTGGAGATTGATCGGATATACGAATAATGACTGGACATGTTCATTTGATAACTCAAAGAGAATCAAGCAAGACGTTGTTGCCCAATAATCAGCAGAGGCAGAGTATGTTGCGACATCAGAAGTAACCAAACAAGCAGTATGACCTAGATACATATTTACAGATACAGGAGAACCCGAAGACGCACTAGAAATGTCCTGCAACAGTAATTCTACAATCACAAATGCTAAAAATCCAGTCCACCACAACAGGTCAAAGCATATTCCTGCCAAGTATCACTATATACGAGAAGCAGTAATAGACAACCAGATCAAGTTAAACTATTGCAGAACAGAGAAACAACTTGCAAATATATTCACAAAGGTACTATCAAAACAGAAATTTCAGTATTTAAGAAGAAATTTCAGTATTTAAGAAGTCGTTTTGGAGTTGCTCAAATACGAGGAGTGTTAAGAGTATCCCAATATTTGAGCCCAAATTGAGCCCAAACGCTAGAAACTCTAGAAGACCCCAAACAATTTATCTTACATCTCATTACATCTCATCTAGAACCCCAAAGCACACCAACTTAAGAGGTTAGGCTTGGGGGGGGTGTGTGTGTGTGTTTGTGTGTGGGTGGGTGGGTGTGGGTGGGTGGGGCTTGGTCGTTGTGGTGTGTGGTGTGTTATGTGTTAATAAGTTGTGGTGTGGATGGTGTGTTGAGAAGTATGCATGTGTTGATGGTGTGTTGCGAAGTATGTGAAAGTTCAGTACTTAACCACGACAAATAAAACACAAAGATAAAACATAAACACCAAGGTGACACAAGAGACTTGGTAACGCAGTTCGGTGCGCACACCTACATCTCCGGGGCCACGCCCAGAAAATCAGAATACTCCACGAAAATAATCAATGAGTACAATCACTAATTATCGCGATTCTATTAGGAGGAACAACCTCCCCCTCAATACAAACCGTGATGGGTGGTCTCTACCAACCCATGGAGTATTCTCGGCAAGCTCCCCTTGCCCGCAAGTTCCCCTTGCACAACCGACTAGATCAACTCCCTTGATCCTACGTGCGTAGCCGTCGGCCTCCTCCCGGAGTTCTTCAAAACTTTCGTCAAAAGTCGTCCCTTTGCCACAAAACCGCACGCACGTTCAATCCTTGCTCCCCCTCAATCATCGAGTAGATAAGGAGGGACGCTCGCTAAAATCCCGTGCAGAATCGGCAGCCCACAAATTAAGGAATCACTTCGGGCAAGTGGTTCCACAATATCTTCAACAAGATCTTCCAACCAATATTTGCGGGCGAAAATCTCTCTAACAAATTCAATAACAAATCCTGAGAGATAGCAACTTCCAATTATATCTCCAACCGATCTTCAATTGCAACAATAATTATTCTTTCCAACCGAGCGAGATTCTTTCCAACCGAATCAACAATAATAACGAGAGATAATAGCTTCCAAATATATCTCCAGCTCACCCACAATTAACCGAACCAAGATAGGAAATGATTCTTTCAAATCTTCTGGAAATAGCAACAATAAAAGATCTGCAGCAATCAATCTTTCCAACCAACAAATCTGCGAGATATTCTCTTTCTATTTCAACCCAACATGCCTTCAATTTAGCAACAGATTTAGGAAGGGCTTTCCAAAAATCTCTCAAGTAGATATTCCACAATCAATTCAGAATCCCCGTCATTTTAGGCAGCAAATCGGATCTGAAACCAAAGCAGCGTTTCTGCATACGAACCAGAAATCCAGATCCCGAATGTTGAACATTTTGTTGAACGACATTATGTTCAACAATACAGCTCAATCTGCTCAAAAACACTTCTGATTCCTCAAACAGAACTCTCCATCTATTGTGCCACTAATGCCAACAAATATCAGCAGAATTCAACCCTAACAGTATGTATGTATTGAATGGTTCATGCAATTAATTGTAGTGTGCAAGTGTAGTGTGTAAGTGAGTGAAAGAGGAGTGGTGTAAGCGTATTGCATAATTTTAGTTTTGCACAGTAAGAAAGAAATATTATAGTTAGCGTTCAATAGACAGTACATGCGGATGCGAGTAAACTAGTTTGTACTGAAGACCTTGATATATACAAACACTAGTCGTAACCCGTGCCCGGAGGGCACGGAGGCAGTTGTCGCCCGAACGCAAATACGGAGATAAGCGGTCGCTAAAGTGAAAAAAGCGTGGGTGTGTGTGAGAGGAGGGTCGGGGACAAAAAGAGGAAAAGCAGGAACTAAAACGCAAAAAAAATCAAAAAAACCAAACCCAACCCCCACGTGGCGTCCCAGTCAGAAACCAAAAATATGACTGGGACAAAACTGCCACGTGGGACAAACTTCATGAATTATATAATAGACTAGTCATAACCCGTGCCCGCAGGCACGGTGCATTCAAAATTTTTTCCCGTAGAATCTTTGTCCCCAAAAAAATATTTCTACAGCCAAAATTTAAAATAACAACAAATTAGCGTAAAAAAATTTAGAGGCACGACCAACTTCGGCGAGGAACAATAAATTCAACGCGGGCGCCTTCGGATCTGTGCTTGAGGGGTTAATTGAAACGGATGCCCAAAAAGCTCAGCCCGTCTCTTTGATTGCACATTCCCTGTGTTTTTTTGGGTTTCAATTTTTTTAGACGGGTGTTTCGATGAGTGCAAAAACGGGTGAAAATGAGAATGATGGGTTTGAGTGTGTGTAGTGTCTTGGGGTTTTTGGTTTTTTTTGCTTGCGGGTGTGATTTTGGGTGTATGGTTTTGGGTGTGTTTTTGGGGGTTGTGTGGAGTTTTGTGTTTTTTAAGTTTTGGGTTTAAGAAGGTTGTCCCATGTGACGATGTGACATTGCCACATGAGACAAAGATTCAAAAACCTCCCTCTTTTGTAATATAGATTTTATGCATATTCGTCTGGCAATGATACTAGGCTTCACTATAGTACATAGCCTATTTCTATACGGTGACACAATGCCGCATATCATACACGATTGATACCAAAAATTGCAAAGCAAAATAAACAAAGAGAACTGATAGTAGACATGACTTGCGTAAAACGGGGTAGAAGAAGAAATGAAAATAAAGGGTTAATAAACTCTCATGTCCCAATCCAAGAAGGTGAAAATGTGTTCAAACATTTCAGGGGAAACTGCATCAAATGATTATCAAATGCTCACGTTGAGATCCAGCCCCATCTCCTTCCCCTGCTTCGATATGCTATAATCTCTCAAGGCCGGAAATTTTACATGATTGGTTGACGTTAGACATCAGAGCATTGATTCAAAATGGTGATCTTGAAACAGGTAGAAAATGAAGTTGAGATATGGATGGCATCTAGAAAAGAATCGTCTTGGTGCCGCATAAATTGTGCCTTTGGCTCCCTTGGCAGCTGCAACTGTGACATGGCAAGTCATACATGCAAGCTTCGGCTGATACCATGCGCCACTGATAAACTACATTATCCTACACATGCAAGAATCTACATACTCATCCTCGGAATCACTTGAATCACTGCAAACAAGAGCCAAAAGAAAGCGAGTCACTTGAATCACAGTCGACCTATGAAAAAATATATATAGCACAATAACCAGAAAACATACCCCATGAATGGGTCCGACCAAAGATGAGCAGAAAATTAACCAATCAACAATTGTAAGCTTTGCAATTATGAGTAGAGCCAATACACAGATTCGAAGCATTAGTACAAAGAGAGCACTACGCTGCAATGTTTGGTAGAGATTAATAATAGGCCATTTTGATTGTGCTACATATCAAGCATCTTCAATAAGGATGTAAACTGTTTGGATACGGATTGGATATTACTTTTAATATATCTGTATCCGAAATTATATACCATGTATGAATTTGGATACTGATAATTTGCAAAAAAAAAAAAAAGGAAGCATCCTATCTATAAGACTATATCCACGCACAAAACATATGAATTCTAGCTATGGATAATGATAATATTCAATAGAAATGATACACATTAAATACAGACATATGGAAAAAACAAACACTAAAATAAAAAAAATAACTCTATTAGATTAACGAGTTTAGCCAATGAAATCGGTATATATGTGTGAATATATGCTCATAGACGAGGGTGACTAAATTCAAATGACTCATGGGTAAAACATATTATGTCATACGGGGTATACGTATCTAACTCCATATCCGAAAGTTAAAAAAATCATATAATAATGTTGGGATCCATGTATCTATATTATATTTGACAACGGTTTTTGAATCCTAGGACTGACTAGGACAAGCTGACTAGGACAAACATGTTGATAGAAAGACGGCTTGGATTTAATCTTGAGAAATGAATGGCTGAGATGAGATTTTGTGGAAAGTTTTGGAGGGAAAAACATTTCTAGGAAAATGAAAGTTTCTGGGAAATGACACTTTTTGGGGAATGAAAGTTTCTCGGGAATAGTAGAGTGCACGCAATTAATGTATTTGGGAAAAAATTTAACTTGCACTTAATGTTGCATATCAAATGCTGCCGCGGATCGAATGCTCTCTCCCTCAACGCAGGGTCCACTGTCTCTTCGACGTATGTGGCAAAAAGATGAGAATAATTTCCCACGCCGAAGGCTCCCGGTAATTTTTTACGCTAATTTGTTGTTCCGCGCATAAGGCGTCCGCGCCGAATTTGTTGTTCCGTGTCTAAGGTACATGTACCGAATTTGTTGTTTCGCGCCGAAGGCGCCCGTGCCGCTAAATATTTTTACGCTAATTTGTTGTTTGGCACAATTTTGGCTGTGGAAATAATTTTTTAGGGAACAGATTTTGCCGGGGAAATCTTAAACGAACCGTGCTCGCGGGCACATGTTATGACTAGTTCGTGTACTAAAGGATAAGATGTTTGGATATCCGTGTCATTATTCTAAATGATATGAACGCACATTAGATAAATCGAATCTGTTTACATCCCTAATCTTCAGACATGCGAGGAAAATGTTAGTCTCTAATGATTTCCCATCTCTCTTATGTGGGAATATATGACCGTGTCAAGTGTAAATTCAATGTGGATCAATATGTGATACCAGGCACATGCATTACTCATCATGTGAAGTGTCCGAGCTATCTAATAAGACCAGGAAGTACACACAGTCAACTACATTATCACACAACAGGACCAAGCACTAAAGTTTAGCAATTAGACTAAAATTTACTTAAAAACATTCGGGGGGCTGGCGTTGCTAATTTTTTATACAATTGAACTTCGTCAAACAATCCCTTTAAAAAATGAAAGTAGGATTTTGATGCGATCGCAAATATTAGTGGCATTTTCATAATATTTCAGCGCATTGGAAAACTTGTAATTTTAGGCACCAGGGACATTGTTGTAATTTCTATAATTCTAAGGGAAAAATAGCCGTTATAATTAGATGTCGGCTAGGGCTAGGCGATTCAGGCTGAATTTTGTCAAAGAAAATCACTAGGAGGTTGATAGAACCCTAGGGTGTGAAGATTAGGCCTTTCTCTCGAATTAAAAGCTAGGGGAGAGACCTTCTCTCGAAAGAGGTCAACTATTTTGTTATCCTTGATATGCGATCTAATAAAAATCACGTTTTTCTAACTACACTACAAAACGCTAAATTTATTCCAAATCTCATCCAGATTGTTTCAGATTTACACAAAGTCACAAACTCACACAAAGCAAAGGGGTGAAATTGCAATTGAATAGTTACAGAAGAACATTTGATAATGATAACTACATCATAGCTTTAATAAATCAGGTGGCATAGTCCACATCTTATTGGAGCAAAAAAATCCCATATGACAAAACCCAAGCTTTCATTTCTTAGCTGCAACATCTTTGGATATATATCAAGATAATGTGAACAATATTTCCCATCACCTCCAATAATTGCTTCTATACTTCGGTCCGAGGATGCAACTTCATCTTTCTATTTTTATCCCAAAGCGGAACCATATAATCTAGCTTACCTCTAGTCTTAGACCTTAATTATTAGTCTCTCCTAAGTTAATCCAACAAAATTGCTAAGAAAAAGAAATTGTCTGCTAAGCGAAGAAGAAGCACTATAGTACTTATCTACAATTATACAGGAGATAAAAAGTTTTATAAGCTGTTGCGGCATAAAGCTTAAAAGTGATATATCGAAACTTTTGAAGAGAGAAATTGAGTAGACACTTAGAAAAGAATCAGTTTTGCCTGGAAATACATTCGTTGATGTTAGAGAGATCCATAATCGAAGACCCTACAACTTCTCAAATGATTGATTAATCGAAAGATTTTTGGAAGAATAAAAGAGCATCATATAATTTTCATTTATACATAAAAAGCTTATAATAGAATACCATGGAAGAATATGTGGCAAGTCTTAGGAAGGAAATGACTATTCAATGCAAATAACGACATGTATAATGAAGTACCAAATAGTTTACATTAAGTAGCAATTGGGGGGTAAGATAATGTGAAGATAACCTAAGAAATAATGGCATTATCCACATTACGACCAAGATAACCTACGGCGTCAAGATACCAAAGGGCTTACATTATCGGCACTCATGATTAAGTCATTTATCACGAAATAAGAATGCCATTGAATGAAAGCATGATCATTGAATTGGAGAAGTCAATATAAACTTAGGCTATACGACCAGCCATGCTTTATGGATCAAAATGTTAGATAATCGAGAAACAAGCTTAAAAATGACCATTGCTAGGATGTGAACTTGATATGGATGTGTCGTAACGAACTAAAGAATAAGACAATAAACAAGTTCAATTGCAAGGAATTAAACAGGTTCTGTAAAGAACACAATTTTTACAAAGTTGGGGCAAAGAAATAAGAATAAGATGAACGAGAGAATCACCAGCGCACCGGTTAAGGGCATCTTCTTTTGCCTGATTCCGCCCGATTCTCATCTGATTTCGCACTGTTCACCGACTGTCTCGAGGAATCCACGCATAACTTTCCTCTTGCTGTTTGTTTGTCGCCAAGAAAGGGAGGTCGGAAAGTCCTACGTGGACGTGGCATGTAGGAATCTCGATAGCATGTGGTTTTCCTCTCGTCACGCTGCGATTTCGTGAGAATCCTTGCGCTTGTGGGGCCTTCATGTGTGTGATCACCTTCAATGCTTGTCGTTTTGCTCCATTTGCCTCCTTCACTGCTGCCTTTGCTCCGTCGCCCCATTTGCCTTCTGCCTTGATTGAGGAGGGGTTGCGAGGAAACCCTAAAAATTGTTGTGCTTCGCCCCTTTCTGCTCAAAGCTAGCTCCTTTTTGGGTTGCCGAAGAGATCCAGGGCTGCGGGATCCTCGGGTGTGCCCAAGGCAGCTTTCATGTGCAGATCTGAGCTTGGCTTGGAGATTCTAAGGAGGTTTTCAGGTAAAAATGGGGGGTTTACTTGATATTCGTTTACATTTTTCGCTTTTCTAGGGCTACAAGGCCGAAAACCCTAACTGTCTTTCTCTTTCTTGCTACGTACGTTGGATGGAGCTGTTGTGGGTTACCGAAATTGATCCACGGTGACGAGGATTGTCGGGAGTGCCCACGGCAACATCTCCTTGAGGGGAGTATCAGTGTGAATCGATTGGCTTGTGATCGTAGAGGAAGGTATAATTTCGAAATTTTTTTTGTTTGTTGGCTTGCTAGATTGGTTTGCTATGTTTAGAGAATGATGCCTACAGTTGCCATTTGTGATCTTGCGGGTATGTGATTTTGAAAGTTTTATTATTTAGGAAGAGGAAGGAAAAATTTGTTGTCATATATGAAATTTGTTCAGCCCCAATCTGCGAGGACACAACATACAACTCATGATTTGTGCAATACACCACATTGCATGCAAGCTGAACCCTTAACTGAAGTCGGTTACATCATATAAATTGCCCAATGATGAAAATACAAAATGAAAATGATAAATAATGATGCCTTGTTGGTGCATTGCCTTGGTACGCTTGATTATTTTCAAGAAATCAGCAATGCTTAATTTATGTCGGTTTACTCTGAGGGCAATATGTTGAGGATTCATGCATGGCATGTGATGGGGTTGAGTGTTGCAAAAATCATGTAGTATGAAATGAAGCCCAATGATGACACGTAATAATTTAATACGTCTGATTTACGTATTTCTAGAGTACATGCAGGCAGGGTGGTTCCTTCATTCAACATATTGCGTAGAATTGAGAATTTGTGACTAGTGGAAAAATAAAAGAAGGTGGATGATTTGGTGCTATGGGTATAATCAGCACATGACATCTTCATTACATGGGTGTATAGGAACGAGAAGGAATGGAATTTAACAGTTAGCGTGATATGTTTAGATGAAGGAGCAACCGCCTGGACTCAAAGATGGATAATGAAAAAATTATTACCGGAGGGCTCAATAAAATTTTCCCCCTTCTTTCAAATTTTGTTGACTGTGAATAAGCCAATTTTTCTTATGTTTTACGTTATAAATTTTTTTGAATGGTTCAATATTTTATATACTTGGAGTTGGAGATGTTTGAGTAGTGCGTGCCATATACATATTATGTTAGCTTGTTATCTATTGTAATAGCTCAATTATTTCTATAATTTCATAAGTTTGTTTCACCTTACGCATGGTATTATGTTTGTTACAAATACGGTTTAGATGGATCACAATGGAGATCATTTGGGTTGTGAAACATGTGAAGCAGCCGCGTTGACGATCCTTATAGTCTTCGTAAACCTGTTACTATACAACGAGGGCAGTTCAAACAGATTACCTAGAGAGCCATCTGAATTGCGTGAGCATCATAGAAACTCGCACATGAAGAGAATTCTGGATGAGAGTGAACGTAGTTGTTTACACTACTTAAGAATGCGGAGACATGCATTCATAAATCTGGCAAATATATTGAGAGGAAGGGGTCTGCTCAACGACACTATTCATGTGTCAGTAGAGGAGCAGCTGGCTATGTTTCTTCATATCGTTGGTCACAAGTCAAAGAACAGAGTAATGCAAGTTGACTTTATCCGGTCAGGTTCTACGATTAGCAGGTACTTTAACCAAGTAATGCAGGCAATTAGCAACTTGCGTGATACGTTCATGAAGCAAGCTCCTAATGAGACGCCCCCCCGAGATTATCAGTAATCCTATTTGGTACCCATATTTCAAGGTACTGGCTAATTCTTGGGTAGTAACAACGTATGAGATGTATTGATTGCAGGTGTATATAGTATTTTCATCGATGTTGGGTCTTGCAGGATTGCATTGGAATGATTGATGGGACCCATATCGATGCAATGTTACCAATCAATCTTGTTCCTCGCTTTAGAGGACGTAAAGGGGTGACACAAAATGTCCTCGCAGCTGTTACGCCCAATAAAAGATTCACCTACGTAATGGCAGGGTGGGAAGGATCGACAAATGATTTTACTGTTCTTAAAGATGCGCTCTCTTTACCCCCCACAAGGTCTCCGAGTGTATGAAGGTAATATGCACAATGTTAACTAAATAATACAAATTAATAGGTATGGATTCTAAGGATTATATACTCACAATACGTTTCTGTTTGTAGGAAAATATTATCTTTGCGATGCTGGCTATACTACCATGCCAGGGTTCATATCGCCCAACAGGGGCGTGCGATACCACCTGAAGGACCATACTGACCGTATTCCTAGAAATCGCAAAGAGCTATTCAACCGCAGTCATTCTTCGTTACGAACAAAGATAGAGTCGACCTTTAGAATACTGAAGGACAAGTTTAAGATATTGACGTCAAAGCCCCCACTATCTATTCCCAAGTCAGGTCGATACCGTCCTAGCGTGCACTATACTGCATAATTATATCCAAGTAGTTGATCCACATGACCCCCAGCTAAACGAGGAGGTTGGTGTAGATGAGGAGGAAGGGGATGTTATAGATGATCATGAGGACGAGATTTTGGATCTTTCGCAACAGTTGCCCTTACGGGAACAAACCCAGCAAAGGGACCTATGGAAAATGCGAAGGGATCAAATCGCATGGGACATGTGGGTCGACTATTGTAACATACAAAACAATGGTAGCACAGTTGAACAAGGCATGTGGGGGAGGCTTTTAATTATGTGTTGTGTTGGTGCATGCGGAGTCCTTATGAATTTTAATATGTTGTCCATCATGGTTGATTGTGCTTGGATTATGTCATATTATCATGTTTTATTTACAAACCTTATGCTATAATGGTTTTTGATATACATGCAAGATATGTTATCTATAAAGGTTGACACAAATTTGAATTTGCACTATTAACTCTTTCATGTTGTAGGCATGGCAGGGTCATCTTCGCAGCCCGGACAGGATAGTGAGCCTATGCCCCTCCGTGTATGACCAGACTAATGTGAACCTGTGGATTCCTGAAGGACATGGGACTGATCCAATGCTTGGGAGGCCGATGCCTCGTAGGAACATTGATTCTCCTTATCCTTCGACGTCCTGCCACGGTGGAGGGCCTGTCATGCCTTATCAACAATTCCAGCCCTATGGCATGCCAATGCAGTTGCAACCAACCCCAGGATATATGCAACTGCTGTAGGGGGGTTTCAATCCATGTATTAGTCCGTCCCCACATAGTGCTTTCAATAAGCCATCGTCACAAAGTGGGAATGAACATACGGGGGGGGAGTGGGTCGTCGAGGAAGTCGGGACGACAAGATGATGAGGGAGAAGGGTCGGTGTCAAGTCCTAGCAAAAGGAATAAGGTGCAACCTGCCAAGGGCCCTAAAAAATTAATATGGCAGTGGGAACATGACTTGTCCCTCATTCCGTTCCTTGCTGACCAAGCCAAGCAAGGAAATAAGGCGGATAAGACATTCAAGCCCACGGCATTTACCCAAGCAGCTGCCCATATCAATGCTCTTTTTGGCACATCCTACACAAGCACAAATGTCAGAAATCATATGAAAGGGTTGCACCGACGCCTGACCGATGTGTCAACGTGCCTCAGACTTAGTGGGGCTGGATGGTCTCCTAGTAAGCAAATGATAGTGCTTGATGAGGAGGTGTATGCCCCATGGGCCAAGGTATGAACTTTTACTCTGAAGGGCACAAGAAATATTCATCACAGTTGTGATTATAAACGGCATAATTTATATGGCAATTTTCTTGCAGGCTAACCCTAAGTTGAAACAAATGTTAATCAATCGTTACCGTGGCTTGATGAGTTGTATATCGTCATAGGAGATGACGAGGCAAAGGGGCTTTTTCGGAGGTCCACATTCCAATCATTTGAACCACAGTCAGATTATGTCGATGGGAAAGATGCAACTCAGGCACGGACCCCTCAAGATGATATCACCCATGAAATCCCCTCGGCAGGATCGACGTGGAATTTTCATGCCGGGCCAAGCTTTGCTACATCTCCCTCTGTTACGAGGAAGAAAAGTCGTCGTCGGGGTACAACCGAAGTCCAGGTTAGGATGGATAGGCTTGTAGATACAGTTGAGAAGGTTGCCACGGCAATTACTACATCTCATGCCCATTGGACCGAAAAGCTAGCCGATACGTTGTATGGATATACCGAGCATCCAGGAAATTTATTGGATGTCGTGTACGATTATCTTATTGACAACGAGCGTGAAGGCCGCAAGTTTTTGGCTAAGCCCGATGGGGCCCGAAGGCGAATGTTGAAGAATAAAATTGATATGATTGAAAGGGCAAGGGCGGAAGATAGTGTAGGTGATGAAGGGGACGACGAACCCTTGGACTTGGATTGAGTGTGGTTGGTGTTGGTGATTAAATGGAGTGTGGTGGTGGTGGTATGAAGAAGTTGAGGGGAAGTGACAAGGAGTGTGGTTGTGTACTTTATTACTAGAGCTAGGTCTCATAAGTGTTGTATAATTATGTGTAATGAACATGAGGAGTGTTGTTAGAGTAGGTATTGAGTTTCCTTAGGTATTAGTTGCTGAAAAATATTGCTGAAGTAATGCATGATGAAATATGTTGGGGTCACTTCATTGACAAATATGGATATGGGTATCCTGAGCTCTATGTAGCTCTTTCTGTGTGTTTTTATGGCGGAAGTAATGTTGATCTTTGTTGCAATTGGATAGTATTTTGTTGCAATTGGTTTTGTGCTTGACCTGGCATTATGAGTAAACTATGTGCAATATTTTTGTGTGCTTTTCATTGCAATTTGCTTGGGGTTTCATATTTTGGCAGCTTCTGTTGAATTGTGTCAGCTGAAGTTGGAATGTTTTGTCCTTGTCCTGGCAATTGTCTAGGTGCTTGTCCTGGAAATTTGGCTTAAGATATGTGATAGTTTGTTGGGCATGGCCTAATATCAGCTTATTCTTTCAAATGGGTTGATGTTGCAGTTGGAATTTTTAATCAGAAGTTGGGAATTTTTTTCCTTCTCCTGGCAATTTTTTTGGCTTCTTTTGTCACTTGCCTTGTCCTCGGAAATTTTTGGCCCTTCTCATGTCAGCCATGCTTAAGCTATGTTTCAGTTGGTAATTTGCCATTCTCCTTGTCCTGTCATATATGAGTATTGTAGGTTTCATATGTGACTAAGCTATGCTGCAGGGCTACTTTTTGTTGGGATTTGCTGGGATCACATAATTGTGCTTCTCCTGGCAATGTGAGAAGTCTATGTGTCAGCTGAACTTGGGAGTTTTTTTTCTACTATCAGCCGGAGTTGGAATTTTTTTGTGATTGGTCTGTCTAGTATTTTGTGTATGCTATGTTACCAATTTGAGGAAGATATGCTGAATTACTGTCAATTTTTGGGGGATTGTCTGGGAACACATTGATGTGCTTCTCCTGGCAATGTGAGAAGTCTATGTTTCAGCTGAACTTGGGATTAATTTTATAGTATCAGCTTCAGTTGGATTTTTTTTGATTGTTCTGTCACAGTATGAGTATGCTATGTTTAGAATTTGAGGAAGATATGATGCAGTTGGGATTTTTTTGGGGATTGTGTGGGAACACATATTTGTCCTTCTCCTGGTAATGTGAGAACTGTATGTGGCAGCTGCAATTGGTAATTTTTTTCCTACTTTCAGCTGCACTTGGTGATGGTCTTGAGAACATTAGAAGGTGTGAGAAGTAGTCTAGTTGGTGGTCTTTGATGCTTTCCAGTATGACAGGACCCTTGCCCAATGATGAATCAAATATAAAGAATCCAATTTATATGTATAATCCCAAATATTTGGAAGGTAGGCTTGATGGTTTATGTATGCCTCTGTTGGGAGTGAATTCCACAGAAGTATATACCCAGATAATGTGGAGATGCAAGATCATATATTTGTTTTTTGCATGTTCTGGCAATTGGCTTGTCCATTGAATTTTGTTGGCCCCTTCAGTTCCTTTGTATCAGCTTAACTGGGCATTTTTTGGTGCTTGTCCTGGCAATTTTTTTGTTCTTGTCCTGACAATTTTTTGGCTTCTTCATCCTTCCATCTCCAAACACCTTCACCTTAATTTTTGTGTTATTCCCAAGAGGGGCTTACATTTTTCCACCAGTCAGCAACCTATTTGGGATTGTGCATAATAACAAGTTGGAATTTGAGTGCTTTGAGTAAACCAACATATATCCTGAGGGCAATATGAGTCATCAAGGACATACAAATTTTTTTGCTTCTTCATTTGGCTTGTTTCAGCTGACCTTGGGATGTTTTTGTGCATGGCCTGACAAATTTTTTGTGCTATTCCTTGCAATTTTAGTAAGCATTGTTAAATTTCTTTGGGATTTTCTTGGCATTTGGCTTCTCCTGGGATTTTTTAGGCACTTCCCATTGCCATGTTTCTGCTGCAGTTGGGAATTTTTTGTTCAGTGGCAGTCAATTTCCTTGCCCTGTCAATTGTGTTTCCTCTTCATTGTGAGTGTTTCAGCTGCAGTTGGAAGTGGTTTGGGCATGTCTGGGAATTTTTATGAGCTTGTATTGGAATTTTTGGATTTGCTTGTCCTGTCATTTTAAGTAAGCTATGTGCAATTTTTTGTGTACTTTTCCTTTCAATTTGCAAGGGCTTTCAAATTTATGCAGCTGCAGTTGGAATGTGTAAGCAGCAGGTGAAATTTTTTTCCTTGGACTGGCAATTTATTGTTGCTTGTCCTGGCAATTTCAGTAAGATATGTGATATTTTGTGGGGCAAGTCCAAGCAATTGCCTTATTCTGTCTAATTTTTTGATGTGTCATTTGGATTGTTTCAAAAGAAGTTGGACTTTTTTGTTCTTATCCTTGCAATTTTTTTGCTTGTCCTGCCACTTGCCTTTTCCTGGGCATTTTGCTGTCCTTGTCCTGTCACCTGTGAGGAAGCTATGTGTCAGTTGGAAACTTGGGCATTTTCCTGGGCATCATATTTCATGTTCCTGTGCATATACTGGTTTGTGGGTTCAGTTACCATAGTTTGGATTTTTGGGATTCATGGGAAGTAGAGGCATGCTTGTTATGGCTGTAAACTGGAATCTGTGAGCATTGCTTCTTTACATTGGAAGTATGATATGTTTTTATGGGCTATATTGCATATGAGCTATATTGCTGGCATGTAAGGTATTTTTGGTATTTCAGGTGGATGATTAATATGTGAAATGTTGGAATTTTTGGCTTGGAATTGGCATGGGTTAATTCAGAATTTCATTCCCATGTGAGTAGCCGTGGCATGCAAGGTTTCTTTGCCTCACAGCAGTGCACTATAGGTGAAATCTATGAATTTTTTCCCAATATCCCAATGCTGCAAAACATGAAATAGGTGAAAGACACTCTTAATTTCCCACTTTTTTCTTTTCATTCTAATTGATAAGCACATTAATTTTATTTGCATATGGGTTTTGACATGTCAAAAATACTTTGATGCTTATGGAAATTGGCGGATACGTTGACATCATGGTTTATTAAATTTTGTATGCAACTGCAACTGGATTTTGCAGCTTGCTGGGATGCATTATACTCAATACTGCTGTACACTAGAATTTGATGCTTCCTGTATGTGCCTATGGCTATTTAGGGGGTGTTATGGCTATTTTGTATGTGTTGTCTTACAAATACTGGAACATGACTATTTTTATTGCTTCTTTACATGGCCATATGCTGGATTTTTGGGGCATGTTCCTGTGTATATACTAGATTCTGGGATCAATGACCATAGTTTGGATTTTTGGGATTCATGTGAAGTAGAGGCATGCTTGTTATGGCTGTAAACTGGAATCTGTGAGCATTGCTTCTTTACATGGGAAGTAGGATATGTTTTTATGGGCTATATTGCATATGAGCTATATTGCTGTTTTAAACATTCATTGCCTGGAGGTATGAAGGATACATATGAGGTATATTGCTGGTGTAAACATATATTGCCTGGAGGTATACAGGATATGTTTGTTGAAATTTGTGTTATGGTTGCCTGGTTAGGTTCAGGTTATGCTCTTCAATGCATTATATTTCATGTTACATAGTATTTCAGGTTTTGAAAAATTGGTATTTTTGGCATGTTAGGTATTTTTGGTATTTCAGGTGGATGATTAATATGTGAAATGTTGGAATTTTTGGCTTGGAATTGGCATTGGTTTATTCAGAATTTCATTCCCATGTGAGTAGCCGTGGCATGCAAGGTTTCTTTGCCTCACAGCAGTGCACTATAGGTGAAATCTATGAATTTTTAACCCAATAGCCCAATGATGCAAAACATGAAATAGGTGAAAGACACTCTTAATTTCCCAATTATATGGATGGTAGGCAGGATGGTTCCTTAAGTAAGGAGCAACCGCCAGCAACCTAGTTGGGCAAATGACGAATATAACTTCCTGATGGCTATAAAAGATTCCTAGTTTTCATTCTATTTGCATTGCGTATATGTTGCAAGCCTTGGTGCATGTCCATATGGCTGAAGGATTCTAGGATATATTGGCTAAATGGGCTTGTTCATGTCCATGTCCATATATTGGCTTATTGGGCTTTTATGGCTGTTTTGTATATGTTTCATGTCTATAGATTGGAATCTGGAATCATTTCTGAGGGCTATACGTTTTTCTTTTCATTCTAATTGGGAAATTGAAACATATAAATTCCTGAGGGCTATACGTTTTTCTTTTCATTCTAATTGATAAGCACATGAATTTTATTTGCATATGGGTTTTGACATGTCAAAAATACTTTGATGCTTATGAAAATTGGCGGATACGTTGACATCATGGTTTATTACATTTTCCTAGGTATGCCTTCAACTTCCCCATATCAATTTATTTATAAAATTCTTTTTCTAGTAACACTACACACCATTAATGTTGCTTTTGTTTATGTTTTTCCAGTTACAAATGAGTTCAGGCTCCAACACTTCTATTCGCTCCCGCCTTCGGAATGCAAACAGTGTACCTGAGTTGGATACGGATGATGGAGACTCCAAGAGGTGCCACTGTGGTATGTGGGGACCGATGAAGACCTCTTGGACTCGTACAAACCCTAGCAGACGGTTCTGGAACTGTCCGTCTCGCGTCGGCAAGTGTGATTACTTCGAATGGAAGGACCCCCCTCACGGTGAGTGGTCGTCGTTTATTATCCGGCACTTAATGGAAGCGAATGAAAGAGGAGGAATACGTGAAATCCCTGCGAGCTTACCGAATGAGATGAGGTGGGGTGAGATTGACAGGAGGTTGGCTAGGGTCGAAGGTCAATTGGAGATTAACACGACTAGAATGGATAGCATGCTATCCGAGTTCAACTCGCTGAAGTTAGTTCTGTATTCTATCCTAGGTCTTTGTGTTTTTATTTTGCTGATGTTGTATAACAATAACTAATGCGTTGGATTGTATGTTGGTTGTCGGTTGGAACGTCTATTGCTGATGCTCTTTTTGGGTTTATTTCATATTGTAGATTTGGCTATGGGAGTACTTGGGATTTATAACGTTTTATACATTCCATGTTTGTATCTTTTGCTTGCCGTGTTGCATGACAATATTTTTGATATCGTGTTATGTTTTGGACATTTCATTTTTTGTATCTGTTGCTGTCTATATTTTATGGCCATGACCTTACGTTGGATCCACGTAAGAATGTACATGCCAATTTACGAATCTGTTCCTTGCCTTGTATCTTGTCAATCGATCTGCTTGCGTGGATTTTCTTGCTTGTCGGTCTGCCCAATTTTTTTGACTGTGTCATGCCAGTTTGCTTGTCTATACTGATGCTTCAGTAGATTTTTAAGTATATTGTCATAGCAGGGCAATATTTTGGAATGTACGTGACATTTTTTAATCTGTCGCATGCCTGGCCGCATTCCATTATTACTTTTCATTCCGGTATTTCATCGGAGTATTGTTGTATTGGGTTTTTGCATTGTAACTGCAAGTGTAAAAAATACCCCAAAATGATCTCATTTTATTTAGGAGGTTAACCTTACCTAGGTTCAACCCATCATACATTCCAACTTTCCAACTCCAACTTTCTTTAACCAAAAGAACACACTACACAAAGTAGGACCCACCTCAACTTTCCATCTCCACAATCCAACACCACTTTTATACAAAAGAACATACTACACAAGCATTTCTCTCTCATCAGATTCCTCACTCCCTCAACTTTCCCAATTTCACATTCCTACAAAAGAACATGCCCTAAAATCAAGGTGTTAATTTGGCTCGGGGCCCGCCAGGCCCGCAGGCCCGGCCCGGGCCGGCCCGGCCCGGGCCCGGGTTCCTAAACCCGGGCCGGGCTGGGGTACCCAGCCCATGGGCCGGGCCGGCCCGGACCGGCCCGGGCTTTTGTCAAAAATTAGCCTCCAGGGGCTTAAAAGCAGGGGTAGGGAGCCGGGCCGGCCCGGCCCGGCTGGGCCCGGGCCGGCGGGCCGGGCTGGGCTTGGATTCGCCCCGCCCGGCCCGGCCCGGATTTTGTTTGGGCCCGGCCCGGGCCGGCCCGGCCGGGCCGATTTCACACCATGACCCTAAAACTACAAGGATTGTTAAGCGTATACAGGGAATGAAATAGGACGGCTCCGGACAAGCTTTTTATAATCCACTCATTACAACTTCCGTCATATTAACTTGACAAAATGCGATGTGAATATGCACTGGTAACGGATCAAGCTCAGTCCATTCACAAGTTAGTTCAAAACATTTCTTATTCAACATGAACGCAAGATGTAGATTTTCGTGCAAGGAATTATGCAAATAAAAAACACATAATACAAACATAAATGACAATTCTTGATCAAAATATACCTCGGGAAGAATTCGACGACTTGGACGAGCCTGTCCCCGTGATCGTCGTTCCACTGCACTCGCCTCTTCGAATTCGTCCTACTCGTGGTCTTCTTCTGTCCCGCCATGGCCGAGGGCAAAAGGGACGTTTTCTCCGCATCCTTCTCCTCTTCCGCGTTGCCTTTCGGTAAAGAGATCTTGGGCCTATTTCTCCATTTGCCGAAATTTGTGTTTTTTGTCACGCAATCCATCAATTTTCTCCCCCGTCCCTAACATTTCCCATTAATTATGGGACTCAAATCAGAATTTTGGGCAAATTGGGGGTAATAAGAAGCAAGGCACGATTTTTTTTGCCTTTTTTGTTTTCTTTTTTAATTCGAAAGTGGAAGGCGATGTACACGAGAATTGGAGGAATTTCCCATAAATTATTGGACTAAAATGAGAATTCGCGGAAAATTTGAGGATATTCAGATGCCTAGGACGAATTTTATAATTTTTTTCATTCGAAAGAGGAAACGTCCAAGAGAATTGGGGGAAAATGGAGGAGAAAAATTAAAGAAATCCGCGATTCTCTCAATGCCCGTTTTAAATAGAGAAGACGAGGGTTTGTTGAGCTGACATGCGTTGCACGTGACAGATAAGGGGCTTTTCTATTGGGCCAGGCCTGTACGATTTATGCATTAAGCCCAGAAAGTAGAAGGCCGCATCGATCCGACGGCCGAGATTTGCTCGAAGGCAAAACGAAAAGACGCTTAAAAGCGTCACGCTGTTCCCGCTAAAATTTTGGCGCGAGATTTTAATTCTTATTATTTTAATCCCTGGCTTCTGTTATTTTGTCCTCCCTTTCTCTCTCCTCTCATTCTCCTAGCTGTGTATTGGGTTACTTTTACGATCTTGGAGAAACTATTTGGAGCGGATCTCTACTTCAAGGTCGGTGTCGATTCAGATCGAGATCTAATTTGTTACAAAGGTCGTTGTGTTCTCCTTAATTTCTGCTTCAATCTTGCCTTTTTTGCGTGTAATTATTTGTTGCTTGATCTGAGATCTGAGGTCTATTCGGGTTTGTATTGTTCGTCTCGAATTTGTTCTTTTTTCCTGTTAAAGAGAACTTCAGCTGTTTTCCGTGGTTTTTGCTGCTTTTTTAAAGGGCAATCCATCATCTTTTATGGTTTCCTGGAGGTATATAGTCTAGATCCTTCAGTTTCAACGCCGCAAACATTGGAAAGATGAAATTTTGGAGGGTGTTTACATATACATTGCTCATCTGCTTGGCACTGCTGAGTATCAACTGTGAAAATTCCAAAGTTTAGCATGTTTATTTCCCCGCCCCTAACAAGTAGACCGCGTTGGATAGGACTAGCTTGCTCGCTAATTGTTATCGATGAATTGAAATTGTGTTGTTTAAGAAATGAACAAACCCTCATGATTTATCCTGATTTTGTTGTTTATTACTATTATTCTCTTGATGTGAAGGGTATGATGATCACATGTTGTTTTCGGTTATTACATGATGCACAATCTGAATATTATAAATATATTTTTAGACTCACGAGGCATTCGTGCACGTATGATGCTTGGCGAAATGCTTGAACTAGAAGAAGCCCACTACTTTACCTAAATTATCTATAAATGTGGCAGAACACCATATGATCTTTTTGGCATGTAAGACAAATGTGTTATTGTGATTAGGGAAGGCATTCTGAATTGCCTTTTGGACCTAGTTAAGCATACATGTGACCATGGTTCTTGAACTCATAGCATCTTATTAAGGGGAAAACAAACTCTCTCGCTCTCGCTCTCGCTCTCAAGGTATGATATTAGTTTTTTTTAGAAGATGTATGATTATTTAATCAGCATCTGCTAACTTCCTTGCTGTCACATGGCTCCAAACTCTTAGGCTGGTGTAGTTAAAGGAATAATCTAAGATAAAAGGTGAAATAAGAATAAGATATCATAGAGTGGCATGTTGTTACAGGATGTGAAGAAAATGGGGGTTGATTTTTTTTAGCATACATTTAAAGCCAGGCTTCTTCCATGAATCATGTACCATAGGATGCTTGACGTAGCCTAATCGGTGGGTATATCTTTTTAGTTGGTGCACAAACACCATGTAGAATTATCACTTTTCACTGAATTTAAGGAATGGATTTATTCTGCTCTAAATGGATCGTGTTTGTGCATAAGTATAAACGTGTATTTTTTATATTGAAGTTTCCTCATGATTCAGCAGTAAGTATTTGCCACTAGCACTTTTTTTTAAAATATTTTGAATATTTCTTTTTTTGGGGGGGTTGTGGGTGGGTGGGCGGGCGGGTGGGGTGTTGAAATTCTTGACCTATGTGCTAATATTGTGCTCATCTCGAGGGCAAACACATTGAAATTTAACTGCTTTAAGTTCTGATTGTATAAGGTAATTGAAATTAACGTTATAATATGTAATTTCTTATTGCTTATGGGATATTGATAATAATTGATGCCGAAGGAGCAAGATACCAGACATATGGTTGCATTTCCTTTTACTTATTATCTGTATGAAAATATCATGCTTTCAAATGATGCTAATATGCATTGCTATTCAAGTTTTTATTGACGTGGTTTATTTCCATTCTATAGGATCAAGCATGACCCGTATAGTTTCCATTCGAGGGAGAAGGGCAGAAACAGATTTTCATCATATTAATTCCACTGAAGTGTTAGGGTGCAGCCCTATGCAGTCTACTCTGGCGGATGATAGCTCAGAATTGAAAATCCTCACTATAAGCCTTCATAGGCGGCAATCCCTAAGGCTTAAGGAAATCAATGCCATATACAAGGCAGAAGATGCTATGAGGTCAATTCCTCAGCAAACTAGTGGAGAAACAAGTTCTAGTTCTAACGATTTGGAAATCGAAATCATTGGTGCCCTTGATGACCCTACTATTAACATGACTCTGAAAGATTTGAAGAAAAGAAGCAAATCTAAAAAGAGGAAGGCTTCAAGCTTGGTTGCTTCCTCAACCAGTGATCTCCAGCTTCCACATGTGATACCAAAAGAGGAGGAGCCTGACCTTGAGGAACCTCTTATTTTCTTAAAATTGAAGCGGCCATATAAATCTTCCATTGGCAGAAAACAAAGGAAGCATTCCCATGTTTCAGAGTCTAATATACCTGTGAATGAGACAATTGTACAGATGGCATACCCATTTTTCTGTGGTGTAGAAGTTTCCTCAACCAAAGCAACCGAAGGGGAATCGGTTGCAAAGGAAGGAGTCACTGAAGATGGACCAAAAACTATACCGGGTGAGCTTTTGGGATCTGTTAATTTATAGTTCGTAGCGATTCTTTGTTGCTGAATGTAGTGTTAATTTATCTTCCATTGCTGCTTCAAATTTTCAGTAGTTCTTATTTTTGTTATAACTAATATAGCTTATATTCTTCTTCTCAGAAAGTGTTGATGAAAATTTGGAAGTGACTTCAGATAAGGATTTCCTTCATGTTTGCGGCTCTGATTTAAGTTATACAGTCAAAAGAGAGACTGTGGAAACTTGTGATACGGTTAGTTCTAGTTTGGTTTATATTGACGACTATTATGCTCTTGGGGGCTCATCTACTGAACTGTCTCAAAAAGTCCGTGAAGACGAGTCAGTATATGGTGACCCATACTCTTCCTCAAACCAATTTCTGCATCCATGTGTTGCCAGTCACACAGAAATGGTTTTATGCTATCCTTCTTCAACGGCATCTAGTTTGGTGGCTACTAATCTACTCAACATTTCGCAATCTGTTAATGAGGTTATAAGCGATGTTGCTGAATCTGATTCGCAAGGAAACAGAAGTGGAGGTGATGTATATGGCTCTTCTGATTTGGGTTTTCTTGGAAAAAATAATGATTCTGGAAACTCATCAAGTGAGGTATGCAAGATAATTGACAGAGGTGAGTCAGAGCATGAAGATGTATCTTCTTTTATGCCTAAATCTATGGATTGTTGTTTTCGTGAAGATTCTTTTGAATTTATGGAGACGGACTGCCACATCAATCTTCCAGAAAGCAATGGACTTCTTGACGGTTGTTGTGTTGATGGGGTTTCGAAAGAACTCATGGAACCTGACAACTATGCCAACCTTGCAGAAAGTGGCAAAGAGTGCCATGGAGAAAAAATAGAGCGAGAATCTTCAGAAAGGTCCTCCCACAAACTTCCGCCATCATTTTCCACATCTGAGATACCGACACTTCCTGCTGAGGATTCTCAGTTGGACTCGGCAGCTTCAGATTTTGGGTTAGATCTCAATGACAGAGCAAGAACTCTCAACAGCACCTCGGAGGAGATTATGCATGATAACACAATGAGTCAAATGGATAATTTAGCTATAGCTGATAGTCAAGAGCGTGCACACGAGAATAACAGTATCGAATTCAGAATCAGGGAAGAGTTCCACAATCAAAATAAGGACATACAGGTTCCAGAGATGTCAATATGCATACATGAAAATAATCTGACTGCTGAACATAGCCTCCTGAGGGGATACATTCATACTCTGCAAAACACATCTGGTTTCAGTGAAGAAGTTGGTTCTCTAGATAGCTTAGTTCACAAGGCAATTTGTGGTGATGCATGTAGAAACAGTATTGAAGATCATGTTATTTCTCATATCGACAAAAGCCTCTTACTAGGAACGTATGATCATAGTGATCCTCAACATTCAAGCACATCCGCTAGTTCTTACAGTGATTCACACGCTGCCAGTGTAAGTTCAAAAAGAAGTGAGAGTTTACGCTGTTCCACCATGGATGAAATCAACTTTGCTGATGCAGGAGAACTCACCAACTGTTCTTTTGAAAGGAGTTCCCATGCAGAAGGCTGCGATCACTGCGTTCTTCAGCATTCAGATGCGTCCTTCACTTCAGCCTGTGATTTGCATGCTGCTAGCGAAAGTGCACCTAAAACTGAGAGTTTACACTACTCTACCCTCGATCAAATGTCGAGCAGTTGTTCAGAAGATGCGGACACTTCTGCTGAGATTGATGCGGAGGAATCCGTGGAAGCACATGATTTGCATTTGCCTCAAGTCTTTCCACCAGATTCAGTTGCAGCCAAAGGTTTGCTCAATGTACATGATAGTTTATCTGAATCTTCGAAAAGAATTCAATCTTCAGCGGAAGTGACGGTTGGCATCCCAGTGGACAACTGTGCTTCTTCAGAAATGCCTAATTTAGTTCAAGAAGAGGGATCCGATATGGAGAATGAGCTAATATGCAATCAAGGCATGAAGCTAGAGCATCATCCAAAGAAGCTGTTGTCTAATAGAAAGGTTGGTAATATCCCATTGTCTTACTTCGTTCTGTTATTATTATTATGATTCATACTTCATGTTTCCTTGCAGGACCTTTCTCCAACTTCTCAGGAAAGGCTTCGTCGAGCTTATAATCGAAATGAGTCAGACAATTCCATAAAAATTCCTAGTATGTATCGCAGACCATATGTATATGACATGATTTTCATTTCCTTTTCTTGTTTAACCTATTTATGGTTAGATCTTGATTTTATATGCTTTATAGAGAGGCCTAAAACTTAACATCCATTGAGACTCATTTATCCTGGAATGAGGCATTGCCTTGACAGTAGACTAATGAAAAGCCTTCATTACTTGGGTCAGATCATGAGGAAACTGAGGCGATGTCGATGCCAGAGAAAATGACCAAGAGATCAAAGAGCAGCAGTAATGGCTCTCCTCCATTGCATTCCAAGGGAATTCTTAAACCACAGGATGCTTTGGACAGAAATTGTTCTTGCTCGAAGAACTCCTTGATCCATATACAGGCCCAGAAGGCTGTCACGTTCTCACAGAGACAGATGCAAGATATAGAAAATATTGCAACCAAACTCCTAAAAGGTTTGACATCAATGAAGAATATTGTCGAGGAAAGTATGGGTTCCGAATCATGCCCGTCAGCTTCATCAAATTTTACTCCTGAAGAGGTAAAGATTACGAACTCAGCCATTCAGACTGTTCCAACATTTCTACTAAAACTTGATACTATACTTGTGTGGAAGGACTAACTAGAATTAGAAAAGATTAGTTAAAATAAAAATTTATTGGTCTGTTAATGCCAAGGGACAAGATTTTGTGTGTCTTTTGTCAACTCTCTACACAACATACAAGAGATTAGGCATGAAATTTTGGACTGCTGTTGATTTAGTTGTTAGTGACTGTGTATCTAATTTTTCTAAAAAAATTTCATCAGCAACATTTTGTCAATAAATGTAGTTTTATTTTGGCGATGAACATCTTTTCTTATTTATTTTATCTGGAAACTCTTTGTTTTTCCAGTTGAAAATTTCGGTTTCTCACAGTTCTTCTCCAAAACAGACGAGGATGGCCGTTGAGAGTGCTTCAAACCTGGAATCTACCACAAAGAAATGGTTGTCCATGATGGCAAAGGATTGCAATCGTTTCTGTAAAATAATGGTTGGTTTCCTTATATCCTAGTAAGATATTAAACAGCATTGGTCTAACAGTGAAGAATATTCAGATGAACCATTTTATCTTTTTTATTGCAGAAATCTACAGAGAACAAGGAAGCTGATCCTCCTAGTGCTAAGAGGCAACCGAAGAAGATAACCTTTGCCGATGAAGCCGGTGGATCGCTCTGCCATGTCAAGGTCTTTCAGCAAGTGCCCAAAAGCGATTTCTAGATTGAGAAGAGTAAAACTTATTGATGGCTCAATGACTCTCAATGATATATCAATCCTCAGCCTCCTGTGAACAGCTAAGCTGGATAAGCTCCAGGCACTCGGAGAACGAGGAGTCCGAGGTCCAAAACCTTGATGAATTTTAGGCCCTACTGTTAGCTTTTTGCTGTAATTTGAACTCATTGTTGAGCTGATCCTGAATGCAGTGAGCTGTTACCAGGGACAGCTGACTAGTAAAGGTAGGGGAACTTCTTGTTTGTACAATATGAGTTCTGTATTTCAGTGTAATGAGTAAAGCTGAGAGACTGCACAAATTTCTTCAAATTTATTTAACATTCAAGCTGAGAGACTGCCATATTTAACATTCTTCCTCTGCGTCACTGCGTGTTTGTTTTAGTTTTTGCGTTTTTAAATTTTTTATTAAAATAGAATATCATTTGAATACCAAATTGGACCAGCATACCTGTCTTTATTCTCAAATTCTCCTTCCTCGTTTTTCTGCCATATGCATGCATCACCGCATCGCTCAGATCAATTCCAAGAACTTTTAGATTGACTTGCTTTATTTGATCTTTAACGTATGAAGTTGGAATTGATGGAAAATGACTCTTTCCTTTTTTTTTCCCCCTGGGCCTTCAAACGAATATATTTCGTTTGTTTGTGTCCTTGGCCAGCTGCTTGAAAGCTGCTCAATATGCCTGAAATCATTTCTTTGGCAATACAAAATTCTCTGAAATTGGTTATATTTTGTTTTGTCAACCTTACGACAAGCCTCTCTGTTTAATTGTGGTTTATAATCTTCTTGCAATTGGATGTGACGGTTTAGTTTTTAGCTCAAGACTTGATCTTAGTTGAAGACCAAACCTTTGCAATATTCTTTTGTGAAGAAAATAAGTGTAAGCCGTCAACGCCTGATTTCATTTGGTAAAAGAACTAAGCCAGGAAGTAAACGATGGGAGATAGAGTCTCTTTACTAAGTAATTAATCATAAACGTTCTTTGTCACAATACACTTAATTTTCAAAATGGGTTTTTAATATGTACCATTCAAATCTTTTATATTTAGAAATTTACTATACTAAATTTCATATTTAGCAATTTGCGCCTCCTCCATCTTGATTAGTTAAAAGAAAATGCTCCCCTGTTTTTTGGTTAATTGAATAATTTGTTAATTTAAATGGCTAAACTACTGTTATCCTCTATCTATATCTCAAACGTTTCTTGTTGGGTCTATTTCTAGATTAACAATAAGCAGTACCATGCAAAATAATCAAGATATACAACATGTCAGATCTACGAGAAATAATTTACCGAATCTTAAGCGAAAGCGTACCCGAATCCATAGAAACTGAAAACTGATGATCCGTGTGGATGGCCTTACAGATGAACACGTATCCCCGTGAGAAATCCTTCGGCTTTCTCGAACTCTAGTCTGTCGACGTGATACAGAAAAGACGGCTCTTCGTACATCGATCCAGAGACCATGACCACATATAAATAGGCAAAACCTAATGCATATTGGGTTTTGGGTTCAGCCCATCATTAAACCAGAAAGCCCATCGTCTTTACACATTAAAGACATACACCCTATTTAGATACATGAAAGCCCACTTAATTAATTAATTAGATCACTTTATTGGGCTTTAACTTAATTCGACAGCCCGCATATATAATTATTTAACATATAAGCCCAACGTTGGATTAACGATCCAACAATCTCCCATTTGGGCTATATGTCGAGCCTTATAATTCTGTTATGCATAATAAACCAAATGAGTACTTGATATGCTGCCATAACTGGAAAGTATCTAAGCCAATTCGGTCCATCAATTATTTTAACATAGGATCAAAGCGGCCTTTGTCATATTTAACGTACCTCGACCCATCGATGGTCACATAAGCTAAAATAATTGAACGATATGAATTGTGATGTAGATGTGTAGCATGGAAATTTCATGTAATGTGATCTTTAAAATGTATATTTCCAACTGATCCTCCCTTAACTTTAGTGAGATCAAACCGAAGTGTAACCAAACCAAAACTTTATTTCTGCAGAAAATAACATTAAACTAAAAACAGAAAATGTCTATATTATATGAGCACCCAAAAGAACAAACTCCCACTAGAACTGAATATCCTTAACTGATATGACACCTATAAGAGCAAAGCTCTTATGAAACCTTTTGGGCAACAATACCTTAGTAAGTGGATCCACAACCATATAGTTTGTTCTATTGTGCTTTGTTAGTGAATGGGTACGGACCCTATTGGAGTATCCGTTCCCCTGACTCATTTGGCGTCCGCAACCCGATACACGTCGCTCAGAGCGGGGTGTTGCTGAATCAGACGAATGGGTCGTTCGACCGTTAGGCATGCACCAATATTCAGGGGGAGATTAATGGGGCCGAGAAAATGGACAGCCGTTACCCCGAATTCCGGAGGAGATCGTGCCCGAATCAATGAGGGACGGTTACACGCAATCAGAGAGGAACCGCCTATAAATGGACAGAAGGACAAAGGTAAAGGGGTCCAATTCCAAGGTACGAGGTCTAAGACATAGAACTCTCCTTCCTTAGCTTATATTTCTTACACTATAGATCTTGTGCCGTCAGTACTGAGACGAACCTCCGTGGGTCGATCTCAGCTGCACCAAGCTCACTCTCTCCAGTAAGTTCCCATACTAACTTAAGCATCGAAGGGGATTTGGGTCGAAACCCAGATTCGAGCCCCCTAACGTGTCATTGTGGTGCAGATCGACGGTCATCATCCAGCGACGAAGGTCATCATCGAGCATCATAGCCTCGAACGATCAACACATCAGCTGCTCGAAGGTCGATCGAGCACCGCACCATCATCAACTACCATCACTCGACCCTGGTTCTTCCAACCTAGGGTCCCACTTCATCCGCTGACGAAGCTCCGATGCAGCATCCAGAGTCTACGTCAGCTTGGCAACTGTCTCGGTCAATTTTGGCCTTAACAGTTTGGCGCCGTCTGTGTAAAACCACGAGTCGACATCCCGATCGACGAACTGCTCGACCATGTAAACTCACCCATCAACATCCTCCGAGGCTTCCATGAAACCTCCCAGCGTCGGTCTCATCAATATGATAATGGGAGGTCCTCCGCACCTGGAGCTATCAACCTCTCTTCAAAGCTCCTACACCGGAAGGTTGATGACAGTGTCTGTAGGGCGAAAGCGCCCCAGAGATTCTACGCCGCCTATCTCCTTCTCGGATGAAGATCTAGAGGGTGTGGAACTGCCGCATGATGACACCGTCGTCATCACGACTACTATCAAGGAGATCGTCGTAAAAAGGTTACTTGTCGACACCTGGAGCTCATGCGACATACTCTTCTTCACTACGTTAGAAAGAATGATGCTGTCATCCGTGGAGTTGGCATCTTGTTCGGGGCCCTTGGTTGGATTCACCGGGCATTCCGCCCCAATAGCAGGCATCAGCACCTTGCCGTTGACCCTCGACACATACCCTTGACAGATCACACGCTTAACCAGTTTCATAGTGGTGAAGACCAACTCGGTGTACAACAGGATCATTGGGAGGCCACTACTAAACGCTATAGAAGCGGTGGTCTCAATTGTCCATCAGATGATCAAATTCCAGACTCTCGAGGGAGTTGGAAAGGCAAGAGGGAATCAGAAATAGGCATGGTCGTGCTACATGCTGTCCACCGCTTTGAGGAGGATTGAGCAGGCAGACCCGATCAATCCCCAAGGCGAAGATCAACAGCCCGCAGCAGTGGAAGAAATGGAGAACATCCGAATCTCCGAAGAAGAAGGAAAAACTGTCTTTATTGGATCGTGTTACGACCTAAAGATCGTAGGAGTCCGACTCCCGCCCGGATCCGCTAACGTACCCCATTAACTCACCTTTTCACAAAAAGGCCGCCACCCCGGAAATCCGAATCCACATGGGGACGGGCGCTCCCCGAGCGCACCGCCCCGAGCGGTTCGAACAACTGCGGTTGTACGCCTAGGCCAGGGGTGCTGAGGTACGCCCGGACGGCACCGATAGGCCAGCTGACTTAGGCGCGGGTATCTATCTGTGCCGGCGAACCATAGTCCGCGACCGAACGGGAGGCGCGGCCGGGCCGGACAACTCCCGATCCGGACGACCCGTCTGATTCTCATGCGCCCCGACGCCAGGGATAGCATAGCCCGACCTTTAGTTTGTCACCAACGACAAACGACCTAGGATAAGGGCACGATTGACACATACGTCACCCGACCGCCTGACAAAGCACCCCCTGGTGGCTGACCCATCTGACAGTTAATGCTTTCGGCTCTGACACCCCGACAAAAGCACCCCCTGGCCGTCGCGCCGCCTGACGAAAGCAGGTCAGACAACCCGGTTCCCAACGTCCTTATCTGGAGTTTCCGCCGACGACCGAGCCAGCTCAGTGCGTCCAGTCAGCATGCCAGGTTAGCTCCGCCTAGTCATCACCCGTCAGGTATAAATACCCCCTCTCCTCTTACGGTAAGGGGGTTGGGAAAATTCTCTCTTAATCTATAATTCACACACGAGAACAAAGGTCGTCCATATCTTTGTTCTCCCACCCATAGCTCGCCACGTGCGGTCGACACACCGTTAGTCCGGCCGGCGTGTCTGGCCCCCATTTTAAGCCCTATTACTGACTTAGGCATCGGAGGGGCTAAGGGTTGAACCCCAACCCTGCCCTTCTGACGAGTTATTCGTGCTGCAGGAGAGCTCGCCCCTTGACCAAAGTCAGCTTCAGCCCCCTGCCGTCCAACCTTCCTCAGCTGCATCCGGCAAGATTCGACCCCGTGAGCACCACCGGCAACGGGTCCAACTTCTTCACCCCACTAATCACTTGTAAAACAGCCTACCTAAACCTTCTTTTCCATATAACCATCGTGCCCTTGGTTCCCCATAATACAAATTCATTGTACGTGAGTTCCACCTCGTAACAATTGGCGCCGTCTGTGGGATCGAAGGGTCACACCCATGTTAGACTCCATGCCGATCTCGCGGAACCCTGACCACGGCAAAGATCCCGTGGGTCAGGAACCGCTGTCCCTACAAATCACCCCGGCGTCCGACCCCCTTCTGGGGATGGGCACCGAAACTGAACATACTTCAGCCCACGCCGTCCTGAAGAGCTTAGAGGCCGTCACTCAGGCCAGGGGAGACTATCAGACGGCTGGAACGGAGCCTCCGCCCGGCCCCTCAGAGCCCCACAACGTGAGGCGGAACCTCCACCTTTAGTTCGAGGAGGAGGGGGAGAACAGGGGGCTCGCTGAGGAGATTGCGGCCCAGCAAAGGCTCCTGGAAGAGATGGAAGTTGCGCAGCGGTGGAGGCGCCTGGGGGAGGCGGCCGCCGCGCAAAGGCGTTTGGACGAAGCGGCCGAGACCGCCCGAAGGGCCTACCAGGACGAAGAGGCCGCTCGCCGCCAACTCCGCCTCATCGTCCCGGAGCGCGAGAGGCTAAGGAGAGAGAACATGAGCAACCAAGAAATCCTTGACGAGACAGCGACGGGTCGGCGGCTCAGGGACGGGCGGGACCCGTTGCTGAACAGGTCCCCACCCGGAGGAGGCAGCCCGCGTCGCCTGCACCACCCCTCCGATACCCTGCACGAGGAAGCCGTTTGTCGACAACTACGCTTCCTCACCGCCGAGCGCGAAAGGCTTCTTCGGGAGAATCAAGAACGGATGGAGGCCCGAGGGGAGCTGGCCGGGAGGCGCTGGCGCTGGGAGAACCGTAGCCCGTGGCCCGTCGAATCCTCGGCCCAAGGAGGGAGCCCCGCCAGACGACTGTCGGGCTACTCCCCGGGGCCGGAGGACCGTCGGCGGCCGAGGCGCGACCGAAGCCAGACCCCCGAGTGGCGGAGAGGGGATGCGCCGGATCGCCCTACCTACCCGGAGGAGGCCACGCCGCTCGCACGGTGGATCACGTCCGCCCCAAGGCCCATAAGGTTCAAACCCCCTCACTTGGCCACGTACAACGAGAGAGGCGACCCCCTAACACACGTGCAGCAATACCGGGGGGCGATGGAGGCGCAGGATGTGGACGAGGCGTTCCTATACCGACATTTCTCCCAAAGCCTGAGGGACACCGTGTTGGACTGGTACTTTGGCTTGCCCGCGAGATCCGTTGGGAGCTTTGGCGAGCTGTCTCACAAGTTCTGCCAAGAGTTCCGGGCCGGGCGAACGAAAAAGAAGCCCTTAGACTATCTCAGCACGATAGTCCAAAGGGAGGGAGAGAAAACGGGAAAATACCTCCGCCGCTTTCAGGAGGAAAGACGGGCGGCGGTGACATGCGGCGATGAGGTGCTTATGTTGGCCTTCAAAACGGGGTTGCGGACTCGGAGCCTCCACAAATCCCTACTCCGGGATCCGCCGACCGACTATGAGGCGTTGGTTGCAATGGCGGAAAGGCACGCGTTGGCCGAAGAGACTCTCGGTGCAAAGGCCATATTCCCCCCGGCGAGACCGTCCCAAGGCGAACCCCGGTCACACCCTCGGCCGAGGCAGGAAGAGAGGGGCCAAGGTCGCGATCAGTTAGCCCGACCGCGGTGGGAACCGCCCGAGCCTCGCCCACAAGATCGCCTTGGCCCGGTGCGCGAGTTTGCTCCGGCGCGAGGGCCCCCCCGAGTCATCCCAAGACAAGAAGGCCCCTACAGGCGCATTACACGCGACTCAATGCCCCCATGATGGAGGTGCTGGCCGCGGCGACAAGGGCCGGGTTACTGCCGGAGCCTCCCCGGGAGATGAGGACGGATCCGGCGAGACGGGACCCCCGGAGATACTGCCGTTATCACCGGGACCACGGTCACGACACCGACCGTTGTTACACCCTTAAAAGAGAGATCGAGCGATTGATCCAGGCGGGTCACCTGGGAAACTTCGTCGCAGGCAGGCGGGTGGCAGAAGGAGAGAGAGCCCCCCGGAGGAGGGGGGACGGGAACCGCCGGCGAACCGCGATAAGGAGGAGCCACGCCCCCCGAGGGCGGTCATGCAAATTGAGATGATAACTGGAGGGTCTTCCTCGGCAGGGCGGGCGCCCGCAATCCCGGGGGCCGAAGCCTGACAGGTGATGGTGGCGGGCGCCGGCCGCCGACAGAAGCGAAGAAGGACACACCGACCCCCTATCACCTTTACCGAGGAGGAATGGCAGGAGGCACGGAGCCAGAACAATGACGCTCTCGTCGTCGAGGCTCGGATCGGGGCGATTGACGTCGGCCGGCTCCTGATTGACACCGGTAGCTCCTGCAACATCCTGTTCCTGTCAACGGTCGAGAGGATGGGATGGGGGCGTGCAGACCTAGAGCCCTGTGTGGGCCCTGTTGCTGGCTTCACCGGCCATGCGATCCCCATCGAGGGAACGATCACCCTGCCCATGACCCTGGGGGAGGAACCGAGGGTCGTCACCAAGGAAACGCTTTTTGTCATCGTCGACGTCGCGTCGATGTATAACGGAATCATAGGGCGTCCATATATGACGGCCATCGAGGCGCTCCCTAGCCTGCAACATCAGACGATGAAGTTCCGGACCCCGCGGGGGGTGGGACAGGTGCGGGGAGGTCGGGAGGTGCCCGGAGACCACAACCATACGCCGTCCCTGCGTAGGAGCACGAGACGGACCCTGACGGCTCTCATCCCTAACGAGAGGGAGGACTTCTGCGACCAGCGGCCGACCCCGGCCGAGGAAGTGGAAGAGGTCCCAGTAGCCTCGGACGAGGGGAGAACCGTCTCCATCGGGACGAAACTCCCGGCCGCTTTGAGGACGGCCCTCGTCGCCTTGCTCCGGGAAAACACGGACATATTCGCATGGTCACCTGCCGACATGCCCGGGGTGGACCCGACGGTAATCTCCCACAGGTTGAATGCGGACCCGGAAGCCCGACCTGTTCGATAGAAGAAGATAAGTGCGGGGGGCGAAAAGAAGAGGGCAGCCGAGGAAGAAGTAGAGCGGCTCCTCGAAGCCAAATTTGTTCGGCCGGTGGACTACCCCGACTGGCTCGCCAACGTCATTCTGGTGAAGAAGCCCAGTGGAAAGTGGCGCATGTGCGTCGACTTCACCGACCTCAACAAGGTATGCCCGAAGGACAGCTTCCCTCTGCCCAGGATCGACCACTTGGTGGACCAGGCGTCCGGCTATGAGTTGTTAAGCTTTATGGACGCCTTCTCGGGGTACAACCAGATACCGATGGCGGAGGGGGATGAGGAGAAGACGTCTTTTGTCACCGATAAAGGCACCTTCTGTTACACCAAGATGCCCTTTGGACTGAAGAACGCCGGGGCGACCTATCAACGGATGGTAGACCGAATATTCGGCCCTCAGGTGGGGTGAAACTTGGAGGTCTACATCGACGACATGCTGGTGAAGAGCGGAAGGGCCTCCGACCACCTCGCCGACTTAAAGGAAACCTTCCAGAGGGTCCGCCGGTACAACCTGAGGCTAAACCCCGCGAAGTGTATCTTTGGCGTGCAATCGGGAAAATTCCTGGGCTTCATGATAACGAAGCGGGGAATCGAGGTGAACCCCGACAAGGTGACGTCCCTCATCGGTATGACGGAGCCCCGGACGATCCGGGACTTGCAGCGACTGAACGGCCGGATCACTGCTCTGGGACGATTCCTGTCGAAATCGACGGAGAAATCGCTCCCCTTCTTCAGGGTCTTGCGCACAGCCTTTGGCGAAGCTAAAGACAAGAGGAAGGTGATCCCGTGGGACGACGACTGCGCACGGGCGTTCGCAGAGCTGAGAGCATACATACAGAGCCCACCGCTCCTCGCACGGCCGGAGGAAGGCGAACCCCTAGGGTTGTACCTGGCGACCAACGAGGAGGCCGTTAGCTCCGTCCTGATCAAGGAGGAAGGAGGGGTGCAACGCCCTGTTTACTACGCTAGCAGGATCCTCTGTGAGGCGGAGACTCGTTACAGCCCTATCGAGAAAGCCGCCTACTGCCTAGTCACCACAGCCCGGAAGCTCCGACCCTACTTCCAGGCCCATCCCATAACCGTCCACACCGACATGCCCCTTGAAAAGAACCTGAAGAGACTGGAGCGGTCGGGGAGGATGCTCAACTGGAGCGTCGAGCTCAGCGAGTTCGACATAACGTACAAAGCCCGGACGGCTATCAAAGGCCAGGCGCTGGCCGACTTCTTGGTGGAATGCACCACGGAAGTCCTGCCGGGGGACCGGACGGAGCTCCCATCGGCGACCGCGTCCCCGCGGGGTATCGAGGTGGGCGAACCCTCAGCACCCTCCCAGATGACCGCGGGCGAACTATGGACCATCCACGTCGACGGCTCCGCGACGGGGTCCGGGACAGGAGCGGGTATCGTCATTCAGACCCCTGACGGATGCTCGTTGGAATACGCCCTACGCTTCAGCTTCCCGGCCACCAACAATGTCGCGGAGTATGAAGCCGCAGTTAACGGGTTAAAACTCGCTAGGGCGGTGGGGGCGACGAACGTGTTGCTCCTAAGTGACTCCCGCCTCGTCATCCAACAGATCCTAGGGAGCTTCGAGGCCCGAGAGGAGACAATGAAGCGGTACCTGAGGCGCATCCAGATCGAACTCCGTAAGTTCAAGGAAGCGAACGTCCGGCACCTACCCCGCTCCAACAACCTCCGGGCGGACGCCCTGTCTAAGCTAGCTTCCTCCTTGGCGGCCGAGATCGGGAAGGCCATCTACGTCGAAAGCCTATCGACGCCAACCATTGACGAAGAAGAACTGATGTGCACGAGAACGATGATGTCATGGATGACCCCCATTATGAAGTACTTAGAGACGGGGGAGCTACCCGAGGAGCGGATGCTGGCAAAACAGGTGGAAAGGCGGGCCATGTCATTCGTGCTTCTCGACGGAGTGCTGTACCGCCGGCGCCGTGCCAATTTCGACGTCCTTCCCTACCTGAAATGCTTGGGCCCGGAGCAGGCTGAGCAAGTCATCCGCGAGGTACACGAAGGCTTCTGCGGAAACCACCATGGCGGGCGCACCATCGCCCACAAAGTAATGCGCCAAGGATACTACTGGCCGACGATGATCCGGGATGCGGTACAGTACGTCAAGAAGTGCGAGGCGTGCCAGAAGTTCTGCCGACGGACGGCTGCACCTCCGGCCAACCTGATGCCCATCTTGAGTCCGATCCCCTTCGCCAAGTGGGGACTCGACATCCTGGGACCGTTCCCAAAGGCCTCCGGGGGAAGGAAATATCTAGTCGTCGCCGTGGACTACTTCACAAAATGGGTCGAAGCAGAGCCGCTGGCGCGAATCGCGTGGACGGACATGAAGGGCTTCATCTGGCAATCCATCATATGCCGCTTCGGGATCCCCCGCTCCATTGTCATGGATAATGGAAAGCAGTTCGATTGCGAAGGCTTCATCGACTTCTGCTCGGGCTGGGGGATCAAACTCCAGTTCGTGTCAGTCGCCCACCCACAGTGCAACAGAATGGCGGAGGCCGCGAATAAATGTATCTTGAACCCAATGAAGAAGAAGGTGGACGCCGCTCTGGGGGCTTGGGTCGACGATCTGTCGGGAATCCTATGGTCTTATCGTACCACCCACAAGGCCTCGACCGGAGAAAGCCCCTTCGTGCTAGCATACGGATCGGAGGCGGTCGTTCCTGTGGAAATCGGCGAGGAGACACTCCGGCTAAAGCTCTTCGACGAAGAAATCAACGGAGAAGGACTCGGCCTCAGTCTTGAGTTGATAGACGAGGTAAGAGACCGGGCCCTGACCAGCCTCGTCAAACACAGCCAGAGGATGGCACGATATTACGACTCCCGGGTGAAACCGCGGACTTTCAGGATCGGCGATTTGGTCCTCCGAGATGCCACCTTCCGCCCCGAGACTGCACAGCGGGGAAAGCTGGCCGCTAAATGGGAAGGGACCTACACGGTCGTCGATATTGTCGGACCGGCCACGTACATCCTGGCTACCCCCGAGGGGAGCGAACTGGCCCACCCTTGGAACGCAAAACATCTGCTAAAATTCTACCAATAGTTGTGAGTTTTTCTTTTCTTACACGCAATATACATATCTACCCGTTCTTCCCAACATTGTTGTTCCTACACAAGTTTTGCAGTTCGCTAAAACTCTGAACCTCTGGGGTAGGGCCAACCCTAGCCACCCAAACCAGAGAAGGGCACGGGCCGGGCTACGCGCCCGCTCCCCCCCTCAAGACCTCTGGGGCAGGGCCAACCCTAGCCACCCAAACCAGAGAAGGGCACGGGCTGGGCTACGCGCCCGCTCCCCCCTCAAGACCTCTGGGGCAGGGCCAACCCTAGCCACCCAAACCAGAGAAGGGCACCGGCCGGGCTACGCGCCCGCTCCCCCCCTCAAGACCTCTGGGGCAGGGCCAACCCTAGCCACCCAAACCAGAGAAGGGCACCGGCCGGGCTATGCGTCCGCTCCCCCCTCTAGACCTCTGGGGCAGGGCCAACCCTAGCCACCCAAACCAGAGAAGGGCACGGGCCGGGCTACGCGCCCGCTCCCCCCTCAAGACCTCTGGGGCAGGGCCAACCCTAGCCACCCAAACCAGAGAAGGGCACGGGCCGGGCTACGTGCCCGCTCCCCCCTCAAGACCTCTGGGGCAGGGCCAACCCTAGCCACCCAAACCAGAGAAGGGCACGGGCCGGGCTACGCGCCCGCTCCCCCCCTCAAGACCTCTGGGGCAGGGCCAACCCTAGCCACCCAAACCAGAGAAGGGCATGGGCCGGGCTACGCGCCCGCGCCCCCCCTCAAGACCTCTGGGGCAGGGCCAACCCTAGCCACCCAAACCAGAGAAGGGCACGGGCCGGGCTACGCGCCCGCTCCCCCCCTCTAGACCTCTGGGGCAGGGCCAACCCTAGCCACCCAAACCAGAGAAGGGCACGGGCCGGGCTACGCGCCCGCTCCCCCCCTCAAGACCTCTGGGGCAGGGCCAACCCTAGCCACCCAAACCAGAGAAGGGCACGAGCCGGGCTATGCGCCCGCTCCCCCCCTCAAGACCTCTGGGGCAGGGCCAACCCTAGCCACCCAAACCAGAGAAGGGCACAGGCCGGGCTACGCGCCCGCTCCCCCCCTTAAGACCTCTGGGGCAGGGCCAACCCTAGCCACCCAAACCAGAGAAGGGCACGGGCCGGGCTACGCGCCCGCTCCCCCCCCTCAAGACCTCTGGGGCAGGGCCAACCCTAGCCACCCAAACCAGAGAAGGGCACGGGCCGGGCTACGCGCCCGCTCCCCCCTCTAGACCTCTGGGGCAGGGCCAACCCTAGCCACCCAAACCAGAGAAGGGCACGGGCCGGGCTACGCGCCCGCTCCCCCCCTCAAGACCTCTGAGGTAGGGCCAACCCTAGCCACCCAAACCAGAGAAGGGCACGGGCCGGGCTACGCGCCCGCTCCCCCCCTCAAGACCTCTGAGGCAGGGCCAACCCTAGCCACCCAAACCAGAGAAGGGCACGGGCCGGGCTACGCGCCCGCTCCCCCCCTCAAGACCTCTGGGGCAGGGCCAACCCTAGCCACCCAAACCAGAGAAGGGCACGGGCCGGGCTACGCGCCCGCTCCCCCCCTCAAGACCTCTGGGGCAGGGCCAACCCTAGCCACCCAAACCAGAGAAGGGCACGGGCCGGGCTACACGCCCGCTCCCCCCCCCTCAAGACCTCTGGGGCAGGGCCAACCCTAGCCACCCAAACCAGAGAAGGGCACGGGCCGGGCTACGCGCCCGCTCCCCCCCTCAAGACCTCTGGGGCAGGGCCAACCCTAGCCATCCAAACCAGAGAAGGGCACGGGCCGGGCTACGCGCCCGCTCCCCCCTCTAGACCTCTGGGGCAGGGCCAACCCTAGCCACCCAAACCAGAGAAGGGCACGGGCCGGGCTACGCGCCCGCTCCCCCCTCAAGACCTCTGGGACAGGGCCAACCCTAGCCACCCAAACCGGAGGGGGCTACGCACCCATGGCCCTCGAAAAATCAAAAGAAGACAGGGGCACACAAACCGGGACGAAATGGCGTCAGTTCCCGAGTAAGCGGCCCCGATGTGACTTGACGAAACGAAAGGACGCTCGAGAAACACGCCACCATTAATGATGCGCTCCAAAAGAGGACCCATAAGAGCCACCTAGCAAAGGCGGTTTCCCACGGGCATGAATTCGAGGAGCCCATTAATAATGCCAACTCAGCGCAATAAATAGGGGAGAAACCGTCAGTGAGATCTCCCTATAAAGACGCCACTCCCCCTTCTGAAAGTAAGAGAACCGGCAGACATGAAAAACCGCCACTTGATCCCCCCACCCACCGGGAAACGGGCCGAGATACATCGCCCTAACAAAAGAGAGGTCACCGGTCATCAATGGTTCCCGCCGCCCAGGGCGGCGGTTCCTACATCTCCAGCACCGCTAACAGGATATTCCCCTTACAAACGGATCGCTAAAAGGGTATTCCCCTTACACAAGGGAAATCCGCCTTTCACGCCTCCGTCCGCCCTAAACGACGATGAGTCGGAGAAAGGGTGGCATCCGATCTCCGCCGGCTGGGCAGGCGAGAGCCCCCAGCACTTGGCGGCCAGTACCTCCTCGCTGTCGACCTCCGGGCGAGGACCTCGGAAAGGCTGCATCCCTGACGAGCCCAAAAGGCAAGTCATGGCGTGTCAGCCCGCCCATGCACAACCGGGCGCTGAACCCCACCCTCAAACCGAAGCAGCAAGGCATGGGGGGGAGGAGCGGCCCGATCCTCAAGAACCTCCCCAAGGCGCAAGCCTCAGAAAGACGGCTTCCCTGATGATTCCCCTTCTCAGCGCCTCTACCGGACCGGGGAAACCTTACCCCGTCTGTGGAAGGAGATGACAAAGCAATAGAGGGAAGGCGGCCCGATCGGCAAGATCCCCCCCACCTATCTCGGGCCAAAGAGACCTTGCAACACTTCAGCACAGAAGGCGGCCAATCACCTCCGCGCCAAGATCGACTCAAGTTAAAAAGGGCCCACCCAGCCCGCAGTGACCCCTAGATCCGGAGGTCATTAAACCACGGACGAGGACAGCTCTACAGCCCCTCATCGAGCTGGATCTGACCCCACAACGGGCGATAAACTAAGAACTCCTGTACAAGCTATAGATCAGCTCTTACAAATTTAAATGAAAACGTTCTTCTTTATACGCTCAGATTTTTCGGAGAATACCATAGCGGGTAGCTATCCCCCCGCCAAGTGCCGGGCGAGCAACGCGCTACCCCGCCTAACTGGCGTAGGACTTCTAGGAAGTCTACGTCCGCAGCTCGAACCCCGCGATACTACGATTCGAAACCAGCCCCCCCCGCTCCCTGAAAGTCACCGACACCTTTCCCTCAAAGGGGAAAGAGGCACACTGGGGCCCGCCCTGCGTAACAGGGTCGGCCCGGGATCAAATCATGATAGGACAGCGTGTCTCACCCCGAACCCCTTCGCCGACTCCCCGCCCCGCCCAAAGGCAACACAAGCCGACAACATCCCCTTCCCCCAAACCTCGCGATCTCGGACACGGGAATGTTGGGGGCATATTGTGTAACTCCCGCAAGAAGCCAAGACACGTGACCTGGAACGGACCGGTCGCAAGGCTGAGGCCGCGAAATAGGCGCCCAGTCCAGATAGGGCAGTGGCCCTGTCTCGTCAAAGCAGCGCCACGATGCGACTCAACATAACGAAAGGACGCTTGGACAACACGCCATCAGCAGCAACACGCCCCCCGAGAGGCCAGAGTGCCGGATACCGCCAGGGAAAAGCGATTCCCAAAGCGCGGGATTCCGCGGAGCCCATTAACGGCACTAATCCCCCGCATTACCCAAGAAAAACCCTTCCACAGAATCTCGCTATAAATACCCCCCTCCAGAGGTCAGGGGGAAGGAGGAAGAGAGACGCAGGGGATTCCCATCCCCTCACTCCGGGCATAAAACGGCCCCAAACGCCCCGCCGAGCTACGAAGAAAGCCGACAGCCACCGACGGACCTCACTTCCCCCGACGATGGCCGTCATAGCCCCACCACCTCCAACAGGATATTCCCCTTACACGTGGAAGGCCCCGCCCGCCAGATTTCCTCCTGCCCGTTACTGGATCAAAAGGCAGGTCCAGAAAGTCGGGCCGCGTGCCGCAACACCCCAATTAACGCCCAGCCGACGGCGACCCCCACGGGGTGTCAGGGGGAAACCCCCAGCGGCTCTCCCAGTGGCGCCGTCACCTTCGGCGATCCCCATAGGGTGTCGGGAGGGAAACCCCAACGGCTCTCCCAGCGGTGCCACCACCGCCACCTCGTCCTCAGCCTCCCTGGGGTTCCCCCTCGGGGCACGGGGTCCCCGGCGAGGCCGAGCAACCCTCCAGCACGACGACAGCGAGGCAGAACGTGAGGAAGCGATGAAAGGGAAAGGAAGAGGGTCCCCTCCTACGACCGAGGGTCGGCCCCCCCGAAGGCTGAACCATCACAGGGCGGCACCCCTGATTAAAAAAAAATTGGTTCCAGGCGCGTCGGCCCGCCCCCGGACAATGAGGCGGTAGGAATTCGGCGATCGACATAAGGGAAGACCGCCCCGACGCAGGGATTTGCTCCTCCCGACGGAGCGAACAACAAATGTGGACAACCCTCCGTCCCAACCGCCGGTTGACCCGCATCTTCTCCTAGTGTTGTAAATATCACCTAGATCTCCGATAAAGATTGGTGTATAATACTCCCCCTTTTGGACAACACCCCGCTTGGCTCAAACTCAGGAAGAGACCTCGCGATCCCGCTATAGCGGGACACACCCCGCGGGACCAGCATCACCCCCCTGAGCTGGGATCCAAGTCCGGGTCGCGATTAAAAGGTAGTGTCACGGTAGCGTTACGCCATCCGAGCCGAACCGGGCTTCCGACTCGCACTCGAATGCCGGGGCAATTGTTACGACCTAAAGATCGTAGGAGTCCGACTCCCGCCCGGATCCGCTAACGTACCCCATTAACTCACCTTTTCACAAAAAGGCCGCCACCCCGGAAATCCGAAACCACATGGGGACGGGCGCTCCCCGAGCGCACCGCCCCGAGCGGGTCAAACAACTGCGGTTGTACGCCTAGGCCAGGGGTGCTGAGGTGCGCCCGGATGGCACCGATAGGCCAGCTGACTTAGGCGCGGGTATCTATCTGTACCGGCGAACCATAGTCCGCGACCGAACGGGAGGCGCGGCCGGGCCAGACAACTCCCGATCCGGACGACCCGTCTGATTCTCATGCGCCCCGACGCCAGGGATAGCATAGCCCGACCTTTAGTTCGTCACCAACGACAAACGACCTAGGATAAGGGCGCGATTGACACATACGTCACCCGACCGCCTGACAAAGCACCCCCTGACGGCTGACCCATCTGACAGTTAATGCTTTCGGCTCTGACACCCCGACAAAAGCACCCCCTGGCCATCGCGCCGCCTGACGAAAGCAGGTCAGACAACCCGGTTCCCAACGTCCTTATCTGGAGTTTCCGCCGATGACCGAGCCAGCTCAGTGCGTCCAGTCAGCATGCCAGGTCAGCTCCGCCTAGTATCACCCGTCAGGTATAAATACCCCCTCTCCTCTTACGGTAAGGGGGTTGGGAAAATTCTCTCTTAATCTATAATTCACACACGAGAACAAAGGTCGTCCATATCTTTGTTCTCCCACACATAGCTCGCCACGTGCGATCGACACACCGTTAGTCCGGCCGGCGTGTCTGGCCCCCATTTTAAGCCCTATTACTGACTTAGGCATCGGAGGGGCTAAGGGTTGAACCCCAACCCTGCCCTTCTGACGAGTTGTTCGTGCTGCAGGAGAGCTCGCCCCTTGACCAAAGTCAGCTTCAGCCCCCTGCCGTCCAACCTTCCTCAGCTGCATCCGACGAGATTCTACCCCGTGAGCACCACCGGCAACGGGTCCAACTTCTTCACCCCACTAATCACTTGTAAAACAGCCTACCTAAACCTTCTTCTCCATATAACCATCGTGCCCTTGGTTCCCCATAATACAAATTCATTGTACGCGAGTTCCACCTCGTAACAGATCGCTACTCCCTTTTGACCTAAGGGAACAGTTGATCGCTCTCCTGAGGGAGCATGCCGATATTTTCTCCTGGTCGCAAAGGGATATGCCCGGAATCGACCCCGAGGTAATATCTCACAAGCTGGAGGTCGACCCAACTTTTTGACCCATGAAGCAAAAGAAGAGAAACATGGGGGTGAAAAAATGAAGGATGCAATCGAAGATGTGGATCGGCTTCTAGAAGCAAGCTTCATCCGAAAAGTCAAATATCCTGAATGGCTTTCAAATGTCGTGATGGTGAAGAAGGTGAACGATAAATGGCAGATGTGCGTCGACTTCACCGACCTCAACAAAGTGTGTCTGAAGGATAGTTACCCTTGCCACGAATCGACCATCTAGTCGATAGCGCTTCGGGCTACGAGCTCCTCAGCTTCATGGACGCGTTCTCAGGATATAACCAGATCCAGATGGCACCAGATGACGAAGAGACAACTTCTTTCATCACTGATCGAGGTATTTTTTGTTACACCAAAATGTCATTGGGTTTGAAGAATACAGGGGATACTTACCAACACATGATGAACGGTGTCTTCAAGGCTCAAATCGGTCGAAACCTAGAAGTCTACGTTAACGACATGCTGGTCAAGTCGAAAATGCCAACAGATCACATTGCAGATCTCCGAGAGATATTCGCACAGATCCGACGATACAACCTTTGACTAAACCCTACCAAATGTACCTTCGGGGTTCAGTCAGGGAAGTTCCTCGATTTCATGCTGACGAACCGAGAAATTGAGGCCAACCCCGACAAGATTGCTGTGATCATTACGATGAGGCAGCCTTTAACACTCAGAGATCATTACGAATGGAAGCTAGAGCAGAAGGCCTACCAATTTGTCCTGCTAGATGGTTCATTGTACAAAAGGCGATGGACCAGGTATGACGTCTTCCCCTACATTAAATGTTTAGCTCCGCAGAAAGCGCACTACGTGATCCAAGTGACCCACAAGGGCGATTGCAAAAACCACTGCGGGGGAAAGCTATTGCGTTGAAGGCTGTAAGACAAGGGTATTTTTGGCCAACGATGTTCAAGGATGCCATCGAATACGTTTGAAGGTGCTCGACCTACAAAAAATTCTCAAACATCAGCTCGGCCCGACCGACTGATCTGATCTCCATCATCATTCCAGTTCCTTTTACCAAGTGGGGACTAGACTGTCTTGGTCCATTCAAACAAGCGAGTGGGCAACATAAGTACCTAATAGTGGCAATCGACTACTTCACAAAGTGGATCGAAGTAGAGCCCCTGTCTCGGATCACATGGAAGGAAGCTCGGAGATTCTTCTGAAATTCCATCATCTGACATTTTGGCATCACACAATCCATTGTGATGGACAATGGGTCTCAATTAGGCAGCACCGGTTTCAGAGACTTCTGCTCCGAGCTAAAAATCAAGCTGCACTTCGCCTCAGTCGCCCATCCCCAATCAAATAGATTGGTGGAGGTAGCAAACAAAAGCATCCTCGGACCCCTTCGAAAGAGAATAACCGGGCTCGAAGGGACCTGGTCGGACAAAATCCCCGGTATACTATGGTCATACAAAACAACCCACAAAACCTCGACGGGGAAACATCATTCATGCTGACTTACGGATGCGAAGCCGTCGTCTCAGTGGATGTCAATGAGCGACCGCTTCATCTCCAATACTATGATGAAGAAAGAAACTCAGAAGGCCTCGAGCTCAACCTACAGCTGGTGGACGAGATCCGTGAACAGGCTCTGGCGAATCTCATCGAACAAAAAGGACGCATGGCCTGCTATTTCAACTCAAGGGTCCGTGAATGCAGCTTCCATGTAGGCGACTTGGTGCTGCACAAGGCTGCTTTCAATCCCGAGATTCTCAAGCAAGGGAAGCTCGCAGCGAATAGGGAAGGACCTTACACAGTGATCGATGTACTTGGTCCTGCCACCTACCGTCTCGCTACATTGGATGATAGAGAACTTCCTCATCCTTGTAACGCTGAGCACTTGTGAAAGTATTATCAATGATTGTACCAGCATGGGTAAAATGATTGAATTTCTATCTTCGTCTTTTATCTTATGCCTGTCCATGATGAATACAAAGTCAATTGTCCTTTAATATTTGTCCAATAATTCTTCTAAAACATGGTCTTCGGCCGCAAGTCGAAGGGGCCTCGTCTCTCGCCACCGAACGAACCATGGTCGTTGGCCATAAGTCGAAGGGGCCCACCTCTCACCACAGAATAGCCCTAGTCGTAAGCCGTAAGCCGAGGGATCGACCCTTGCCATGGAACAACCCACGACGCTCGTCGGTCGTAAGTCGAAGGGGCCTTGCCCCTCGCCACCGAACGACCCTAGTCATCAGTCGTAAGTCGAGAGATCGACCCTCGCCACTGAGCGACCCATGATGTTCATCGGTCGTAAGTCGAAGGGGCCTCGTCCCTCGCCACCGAACGACCCTAGTTGTTAGCCGTAAGCCGAGGGATTGCCCCTCGCCACTGAACGACCCTAGTCGTCAGCCGTAAGCCGATGACCACCCCTCGCCACTGAATGACCCTAGTCGTTGGCCGTTGGCCAAGGGATTGTTCCACGCCACTGAACGACCCACGACGGTCATCGGTCGTAAGTCGAAGGGGCCTCGCCTCTCACCACCAAACAACCCACTACTTTCGTCGACTCCAAGGGGCATTACCCATTGATACTAAACGAAAAGTCTTTATGGTTTAAAGGGTTGTGTTCAGTCTGTTGAATACACCTAACTTACCAACGACTTAAACTTATCATCAATCTCTAATCTATCAAAAGTTAAGTCGTTGAGGGGGGCCATACACACACACATATTCAGATGGTAGATAAGAGTAAGAGCGCAAGCGCAAAAAGTCACCACAAAATTTTCATTTCTAAAGAAACAGAACTAGAAAAAGATTACAAGAAACCTAAACTAAGGCATGCCGGCCTAAGAAGGGGGAAGAGCGCCCCCAGATACGAAGATGCTGGTGAAAGCTTCTATCGCCTTTGTAAGTCTGGACGTGAGCTCCGCCTTCTCCTTCGTAGCGGCCTCCTCGAGCTCGACGACTTTTGCCTGAGATTCAACGGCCTTCACCTTGCAAGCCTCCGCCCCCCTCTCAGAGTTGGAAGCTTTGGTTTGGAGCTCGAACGCTTCCTTCTTGAAAGCGTCAAGCTCCGACTCAAGCTGAGCCTTCTCCGTCCTCCACTGGAGCTCGGCGGACTTGTAGAGGACCGACAGGGACGTGATACTATTCTTGGCATCCACATCCGTCCACTTAGCGGCCTCCTTAGCCTCGATGGCTTTCTTCAGGCCCTCATCTGCCTCTTTCGTCTGAGCCTCGAGCTCGAACGCCTTATGCTCTGCATATGCTACCCGTCGACCTCCTTCGATCAAATCGATGGCTTGATGACGCAACACAATGCCAAGAACAGACATCTGTAGAAAATGTTAGTCAGGGGCGACAAATTCGGGTGTCAATAAATGGAAAGCAGACGACATACCTGGTACCCACTCCCCACAAATAAATTGGCCACCCTTTCGAGGTCCAATCTCTGAAGAAGCTCCAGATCCCCGGGGAGAATCGATTTCTCCACCAACTAAGTGATGTGAATCTAGTCCCACCCCAAGTGGTTTGTTTTGTTGATGATCACACCAAATGTTGTTAAATTACTAATCATACTACTTAAGTGTGTAGGTTGTGCAATAAGCTAATTGAAGCTCGAAACATACTCCGAGAAGAAGGACTTCAACCACACACATAGAAGATGAAGATGAATTTAGCTCGCAACTCCAAAGCTCAAAGAATGTGCTTAAACTAAAGCTAAAGAGGAGCTCAAATTCAAGCGAAGCATATGCAACTAGCTCTAGCTCATTCATGGCTTCAAGTTCTTCATAGAGTCTAGTGTGTGAGTTGTTTTTCATTTTCTTAGGATTATGTCAAAGCCAAGAAAGAATTTGCACACACACAAAATGATTTTCTAAAATGTTTTTAAAACTCATTTTAAACTTATTTGAGAGCATACTTTTTATAGAAGCTAAGTTTCAATTTGTAGTCAACTACAAACACCCAGTAGTTCACTACACTGATTTCTGTCTTCTACCAGAAAAGATAGTCTGGTAGTCGGCTACCTAAGTTAGGGAGTCGACTACCAGTAGTAGTAGATATTCTCTGAGACACTCTGGGAGTCTACTACCAAAGTTAGGGAGTCGACTACCAGCTGTGCGACCAGAATTCCTTGATTCACTCTCTAATTTATTCATTGCTTGATTTTTGGGCTAAAGTCAAACTTGATTTGAATTATTTTGAATTCTCCTTTGGCTCTATAAATAGAGACCCTATGAGAACATTTTCCACACCAATTCTTTCTTGAGCAAAATTCTTATTCTCTCAAAAGATCTCCTTGTTTTCATTGCTCTCAAAGTTCTTCGTAACCAAAACGGTTTTTCAATTTCTGATCTTATTGCTTATATTCTTTTATAATTGTTTTTAAGATCATTATTATTTTTTGCTATTGCAAATTGGTTTTCAAAATCCTTCTCTTTGATTTTTTATATTCTCAAAGGATTTTTAAAACATCTAGATTCTAGATCACATCGAATAATTTCATATTCTTTGTGTGATCTAAGAACACATCTAGATTCTAGATCACAGTGAATAAACTCATATTCTTTGTGTGATCTACGAACGATTTAAATTCTTTTAGCCACGTTAAGCACAATTGCAAATTTAATCTTGGCTATAGAATTATTGGGTGTATAAACCAATCTCCACTAATTCATTGTGGTGTATTGGATTTGATTTTACTTGTAGTCCCTTGGTGATAAGGGTGGTTGTAAATCCTTGTTGTAGGCAAGGTGTTTGTGAAAAGTCCTCGGATTGTGAGGCAAGGTAAAGTCCTCGGGTTGTGAGGCAAGGGTAAAATCCTAGACAAGTCTAGGTGTTCGGAAATCCTAGTAAGGCTAGGTATTTGTATTGCTAAGGCAATAGTGGAAATCTCATACCGGATTGGTCGGGGACTGGACGTACCCAGGGTTGTGGAGAACCAGGATAAAAATCATTGTCTTTAACCCTTCTACCTCCTATCATAACTTATATTTCATGCTAACTGTCCTTCTACCTCCAACCTAACAGATGTTGACTAAACATGTAGTTGATAGCAGATACTTTCCCCTTGCCATGACAAATCAAACACGTCTCTTCAAACCCATTAGTCTAGTTAGCATTAATTTCTCGATTAATCAAACACACACTCACGTCGGCAGATACATTCCTCTGCCTATTAAAATCAACACACACCTAACACGTTTCTTCAAATTCGTCAAAAGTTTTCATTAAAATCTGTCTAATCAAGAGAGCCTAATCTTTAACTAATGGGAAGCTTTTCCCTTGCTAACCTCCTTAAGAACAGGAATGTCTTCCTCCCCTGCTCATCTTCATAACCCACCATCGTCTTCTCCCCTGCCAAATTAACCTGCAAACAATCTGTTCATCTCTCAAACAAATCAGTTCCCAATCAGAATTCCACCAAATCGAACCAGCAACCCAATTTCTCAAATCAGCTTCTCAATGCAAATCTCCCATCAAATTTAGCCTCAAACAAAACAAACCCAAATTCTTCAGATCTAAGTTTTAAAATCAAAACAAACAAAAGCCAAAACTCAGATCTAGGAATCAAAAACAAAATTGCAGATCCTTCCCTCCTCTTCCCAAGTTCCCCTCGAACTAGGCATCATCGCGCGCCTCCACCTGCAACCACCACGCGTCGCCCTTTCCGCCGGCGGCCGACTGCTGCCGCCGGTTGCTGCTGCTGCGCCGCTGATCGGAGAAGCCCCGCGCACCGGAGAGCTGCCCCGAGGAGCCATGCCTGGCCAGAGATCCGCCGTGCGTCACCGGAGCCTCCCCCTTGCGCCACCGCCGACGGTAGCCCCAACCTCCTTTCTCCCGTCGACGTACGATGTAAGCCTCTCCCCTTTTTCTTCTTGCGTGAGTTCCCCTTGCCCATGACCTGCAAGCTTTGGAAAGGAAACAAAAAAAATAAAGAAACAAGAACAGAAGATGTGGAAGAGAGAAGACAGAGGGTCAGAGAGAGTGATAAAAGATGAATACAATGAATAAAAAAATATAAAGTAAGGGTGACAGCCTTATTATAAAGAGCGAGTAGAGGGGGTTTTGTAATAAAAGAATGTGGGAGTAGGTATAAATGGGTGTGGATATTAATTGGGATTTTAACCACACCATTAGCTTAAGGTAAGATGTTTATTAATAAGTGGTTAGTGTTAGTTAATTTGGTTAGTGTTATTTAATTTCAACGTGTTAATGATTGTTAGTAAAAGATTGGGATAACAATATCAGAATAAAATTAGGCGTATCATGATAGTAAAACACAATATAGGCATCACCCTAGCCAGAGAACCCAATAAAATTAGACAAACCCACTTTAAGGATTAACTGGATATTTTGACTTATCTCGCAATATATCTAATTCTGTGAATTCTTTAACCAAAACAGAGAACCGAAAGTACCGTTACATAATACCCATCAAGACGGACACAACGGCACAAAAATCACCGAAATCAGGCAAGTATACAATTTATAGTGTATTTTTGAAGTTGGATGTTAAATTAGTCTTTTGCACGTAAAGTTGTGTAACTTAGAATCTACACGTGAAATGACGTGTGATATTACCACCATGAGATCCGTGACCAAAAATGTAATCCAACGGCATATGATTTTCTATACTTTAGTTTAGAACAATTACAAGAAAAATCAACTTTCTGTTTGTTTTCGTCAAAATCGCATGTTCACACTTTTTGCTAATTATTGTGAATACTCTTGTAACGTGAAAATTGCTACATGTAAATAAATGATCGTGTTATTTAATTGCTGCATGCCTTGAAATAATTAACTAGCGTGTGACATCGTGAGATCGTGCGCCTTGAAGGCGAAATCGTGACTTTCGTGATGTCATTGAGTTGACAAATTCGTGCTTGTAATTCGTGAACTAGGCTGGCTCGTGTTCCAGCACAAATCTTGGGTGGGGGTAAGGGTTGAGCGGACGCTAGGCGTATGAACGAGTACTCTCTTCAAGGGCACCACCCGTAGGCGGTGGGTTAGCGCCAATCACGGTAAGCCCCCGTGAGAAGGACGACTCACTCATCACGACCTTAAGGCGAGAACCCTTTTATAGACATGAATGCTAACAATCGTGAATGCTAACAATCGTGAAATGCTAACAGTCGTGAAATGCTAACATGAAACTTGCAACTTGGATTTGTTATCTCAGTTATATTGACATGCTAATGAACCAAAGAGAAGATTTACTTTACTTGTTAAACTGCTTAGAACTGCATGATAGGATGTCTTTTATAATCAGCATGTTTAATCTTGTTGTCATTATCTCATTTAAATTATTAACGCCTCTTAAATCCAGTATAAATTTGTATATACCTTGCCTTGGGTTCTAATCTCTACTTGCAAACCCTTGCTGACATACATTCATGTTTTTGGATGTATGTCAGATCCCGAGCTTTAGCACCAGGAGGACTAGTTGAGATAGCTGAACCAGTGGACCAAGAACTGTCAAACTAGAGAACTTTTATTTCACTTCTTTTCACTTATTGTACGGGTCATAAGACCCACTCTTCTTTTCTACATTGTTGTAATTCCGTTGAGACATTTGAGATTGTAATAATGTTTTTTTTATCTGCGTTGTTTTTAAGTAATACAAGCAAGAACCTGCGGTATTTCACACAGACACTTATTGTGTTAAGTCAAGGAGGAAAGAAAAGCAAAAGTACCTCATCCTTACTTGCATAAGTGGGCCCGTTCGCGTCCTCGCTCTCAAGCCTAATGGGAAGCGGGGCGTGACAAAGGTCCATGAGAAGAATTATCCGACCGACGACTTGGAGTTAGCCGCTGTCATCTTTGCGCTGAAGATTTGGCGACATTTCTTACTGAGTGAAAAAGTGAAAATCTTCACTGATCACAAAAGTTTGAAATATATATTCACCCAGAAGGAGCTGAATATGAGACACCGTAGATGGTTGGAATTGATGGCAGACTACAACATCGATCTTCAGTATCATCCAGGGAAGGTGAATGTCGTACCGGATGCCTTGAGTCGACTGCCCGAAGTGATGATTCTCACAGCTCTATGGAGATTGCAACAGGATCTGCGAAGGATGAATGTTGAAGCTGTCCTACCAGGAGTCACATCGCCGTTGATGAACATGCAGATTCAGTCGACGATTGTGGATCGAATCAAGACTGCTCAAGATGGAGATGCTAAGTTAAAGAAGATCAGAGAACAAGTCGAAGCAGGACTTCAGACAGATTTTCTGATTCACGCGGATGGATCTTTGAGATATGGTAGTAGGGTCTGTGTGCCTGCCGAAGATATCAGAGAGGAGTTGATGAATGAGGCTCACAGTTCGCCTTATTCTATTCATCCTGGAGGTACTAAGATGTACAAGGATCTTCGACAGAATTTCTGGTGGCATGAGATGAAAAGAAGTGTGGCACGGAGCATTGTCAAGTGACTCGTGTGTCAGCAAGTGAAGACTGAACACCATCGCATTGCAGGATTACTACAACCTCTGTCGATTCCCGAGTGGAAGTGGCAGCACATCACGATGGACTTCGTAACTGGCTTACCTCGGAGCACCAAGCAGAACGACGCGATCTGGGTCATCGTTGATCGATTGATCAAGTCCGCGCACTTTATACCTTTCCGAGTTGGGCAATCCATGGAGATATTAGCAAGAAAGTATATGGAGGTAATGACCTAACTTATACCTTAATAATTTCCTTCTAGTACTAGTCGTGATGTGTTTTATGTCGTGTAGGAGATCGTGCGCTTACATGGAGTCCCTGTGAGTATTATATCAGATTGTGATACAAGGTTCGCGTCTCAGTTCTGGAAGAGTCTGCAGACCAATCTGGGTAACAGTCTGAAGTTCAGTACTGCGTATTACCCGCAGACGGATGGACAGTCGGAGCGCACTATTCAGATCTTGGAAGATATGTCGAGAGCTTGCATGTTGGACCTCAAGGGTTAGTGGGAGGATCATCTACACCTGGTGGAGTTCTCTTACAACAATAGCTATCAGGCGAGCATTGGAATGTCGCCTTTTGCTGCTCTCTACGGGAGGAAATGTCGATCGCCACTGAATTGGGATGACATAGGTGATAGAGAGCTCTTGGGGCCAGAGATGATAGTGGAAGCAGTTGATGTTGTGCGAGATATCAGAGACAAGATTCGGATTGCTCAAGACCGTTATAAGCATTGGGCAGATGTTAAACGACGTCCTCTAGAGTTCCAGCCGGGAGATCATGTATTTCTGAAGATCTCACCGAATCAAGGAGTGATCCGCTTCGGGAAGCGAGGCAAGCTTAGTCCGAGATTTATTGGACCTTTCGATGTGCTAGAGCGAATTGGGGAAGTAGCATATCGCTTAGCCTTGCCACCGTCCTTAGAGGGAGTTCATGAGTCCTCCATGTGTCACAGCTCCGTCGTTATATCAGTGACCCTTCTCATGCTGTGGACTACTCTGAGATTACAGTTCGACCAGATCTGACGTACGAACAGCAACCTGTGGAGATTCTAGATCGACGTCAGAAAGTCTTCAGGAACAGGACTGTTGATCTAGGTAGAGTGATGTGGCGTCGCGACTCGCCAGGAGAGTCTACCTGGGAGCGTGAAGATGAGATACATGAGCGTTATCCATATTTGTTCCCTACTCTTTAGTTGATAAGAATTCCGAGGACGGAATTTTTCTTAAGGTGGGTAGAATGTAACGGCCGGTATTTTCTAGACGTATGATTATTGTATGTCCGTATTTCCATCCGGATATTTTCGTGCGCGAGTTCTATGTTTGTGCGTCAATGCGAGCGCGTATCCGCTTTTCGTTTTACCGTACCAACATTAATTGACTATCAATTTTTAACAAATTACCTTAACTTAATTATCCCACTAATTACAAATTTCTAATCACTGTTAACTTCACTAATTACTTCATTTATTTTAATAATCACATTTTACTTAATTACTTAATTACTAATTAACTTATTACTATTGGCTGAAAAATCAAATCATTAATTAACTATTAACCCTAACTGTTAATTAACCTAATCTAATCTAATCCCTAATTAAATCCTGTGTCGGCAGCCAACCAACTCCTACCTGATAGTTTCTCCTCTTCATTATCAGCAGACACCTCTCACCAACCGTTAACACCCACATCCAGCTCCTCCATCATCAAGCTGTTCCCCCAACGCACTGTTGTATTTCAAATGCAAGGGCAACGCCTCTTCACCTGCAAGGAAAAACTCTCAACCAGCAACCGATTTCATCCACAACCCAAATCAGAACCCAAATTCCCAAATCCAGAAATCAAACCCAATCTCAATCCCCAAATTAAAGATCAAAATCAGCAATCAAAATTGAGGAGAGGGGAATCCAGATTGAAACCCAAAATCAGAAATTTGGAGAAGGAGAAACCACAAATCTGAAAGCAATTTCAGATTCAATCAATCTCCCAAAATCCAATTTTTTTACAACCCTCATCTTCAGATCTTCCTCTCCTTCTTCCTTCCTTTCCTCCCTAGGCCGGCACCACACTCAGCCCCTCACCCGAAGCCGCCGCCCCCAGCTCCTGCGCGCCACCCATCCGCCTACGTCGATCGCCGGAGCAACCACGCGAGCCGCCCCACGCGTCACCGGAGCCCGAACCACCTGTAGGCGACGGAAGCCGCCTGCCCGTGCGCCGCCTGGCTGCCGGAACACCGCCGTCCGCCTCTTCCTCCCTCCTCGCATGCAGGTGAGAAGCTTTCTCCCGTTTGATATTTTTTGAGTGAGCCATCTTGCCTGCAAAATTTCAGAACACAAAAAAACAAATAAGAAGAAAGCAAAAAAAAAGAGGGCAGGACGAAATGAAGAAGAAGGAGCATATGAAGTGTCAGCCCATTAATGATAAGAACAATGTTTAAATGAGTAATGAAATGAGAAATATTATCAAAGTGAAAGTTGGCAGACTTTGGATTAATAATATATGAATGAAGAGGGGACAATATTTGAGGAAGGGGCTTTGGCCTTATACTGGAATAATGAAGGGACCTAGGAGTAGAAAGATGCAGCCTTAATAAAAAGAACAGAGATAAAGTGATTGACAATGTGAATAAAGGGGGTGAGTGATGACTTCCCCATTCATTATATGAGTATATGTGTTGGTTGATGTAATAATTTAATAGTTTATCTGTTAGGTTATAGTACATGAGTATTTAAATGTTTAGTTGTGTTAGTTTTCTTATTAATTAGCTAACTGCTACCATGTAACAGTTTTAATCTTACCGTTAATAATATTTCTGTAAGTTAATAACCGCAATCTACATATAATTTTCCATGTTAGATTATTTAATTATAACATAACCCACTTGTTAGTATTGACATGTTAGGATAATACAATTAGAATAAAATTAAGTGTACCATGTTAGTGTAACGCCATATAAACACCACCCTAGCATGAAACCCAATAAAAATCTGACAAACCTAATTTAGGGATTAACTAAATTTTGTGCTTATCTTGCAATGGACCTAATTCGTTAACTTGTTTAACCAAAACAGAAAACCGGACGTGCCATTACGTAGTACCCGTCCAGACGAACCCACAACAACCGATACCATCGAAAACAGGCAAGTGATAATTGCCAGTAAATGTTTTAGGCCACGTTTTTAGGCCAATTTGTTTGTTAGCGTAAAAGAGAGACAGTGAAATGATAGCTGTCTAGACGCCCTATTTGATCTAGTTTGACAACGAAACTAGATCCGACACTTTACCTGCTTTCATTCATGCTGCCATGCCATGTGTAATTTTCAATTAACGGTACACACTTTAACTGCTCATCCCATGTCATGTCATGCATCATGTGTTCTTCGTGATTGAGTAGCACACGCTACAAATGTTATTGCTATTGAGGCTAGGCACCTGCTTTTGCGGGCACAACCCTATGCCATATTGAAAAACACTTCCTGGCTCGTGATCCAGAAGCGAGCACAGTGTTGTTGGGAAACCAACGCTCGATACACGTGGAGGGGTAGGGTTAAGCGATCACTTGAGTGTAGAAGTGTGCCCGTACAGACACTTCAGCCAAAAGGAGTAAGCCCTGTGCACAAAGTGAATGGATAATGTTTCATGTTTCTGTTACTTGTATTGCATGCTTCATGTCATATTAAAAATTGCTGCATCCTTAAAATGTCATATCACCTCATTATATTAGAACTGTTAGTTATTTCAGTTTATTATATCATTGCACAAAAGTTCTCCGCTTCCCTTGGGAGACTTTTGCTGACATGTGCCCTTTTCTCTTTGGGTGTCACATGTCAGGATTTGAGACAGAGCAGGTTGCTGAGGACGAGCAGTTCGTGGACGCTGAGTTCGAGGTCCCTGCTGAGACCGAGTTCGAGGACACGGGTGACCAGTCCTAGACTCGTTTGGAGTCTCCCCTTAGTTGTTACCTTTCCTTAGTTGCTGTTAGGTTTCGGTGCGTAGCACCTATCTCTCTTTGTTTTGTTTGGCCATGCATTAGGCCTATTGTTCAGACTTGTACTTTTGTGACTATTCTGTGATGTTATAATATTTGTTGGATGTTGTTGGTGGATATTCTTTTATCTGCTTTATTATTGTTGTTGTTTCGTCGCAATGCAAGGACCTGCTACTTTTCGAAATTTTTACAGACGCTTATCAGACTGCAGCTTCACAGCTCCACGTCTGAGTGGACCTCCTCACGTCTCGCCTTCCATATAAGGGAAGCGGGGCGTGACAAGCCGGGAGAATCTAATCCCACTTTCAGGAGGGAATGTCTCTCTATAAGTTTTCCTTTATGACAAGGGGGACAAGGAAACTCAACCTTTTGAAAAAATCTGTAGGTTCTCTAAGGGATTCATTTGATGATGCGTTCCATCATCGCTGATCCAGGATAATCAAGTCTATTGTGCCAGAGTTGAAAACTCTGGCAATGAAAGGCACTTCTGGTGCTCAGTCAAGTTGGCTTTATATAGGATGAATATTTGTAATGATAGGGACCTGACGGGGGTCCAACGAATCGTGCGTAGATGGTCTTCTGGCCATCCTCTTGACGAGTTACATAAAGATATTCACTATTTATTATCCTTAGTTTCCAAGTCATGTTTGTTTAAACGAAATATCCTTGAAACTTGGGAGATTACTCTATGATTTAGGAGAGAAATATGCATCTTTTAGTCTCGTTGTATGTGGAAGCAATTTAATGCTTCACCAGTGCATCGATGCACTGTCCAAAATATATCACACTTCATCTATATATCAGAATGAATAGACTTTATAAAATAAAGCTAAATATGTATTCAAAAAGTTCCAAAAAGGAAATACAGATGAAGGAAACTAGAATTTAAAATGCAAAGATAAAATCAAACTAAGATAAGGCTCAATAGAGCAAGTCATCGTGATGGAAGTCTTTTGCGGTCAGTTTGGTTGAAGGATGAGATTCAACCAGATTTGTTTCAGGACGAAGCAGCAGGCTCGCCTGATAAAGATCATGGAGATTACATGGAGTGCGGTAGTTCCTGTACCAATGTCCAGTCATGCCACATCTATGGCACTTGTCCACCCAGTTCTTCTTGGGAATAGACGGTTGGCCATTGTTGGTATTCGTCCAAGTATTCTTTTTCTTCCCCTGGTTGGAGTTATTGTTCTGTGGAGGTCCTCTAGCCAGATTCATCACAGCTTTACCCTTGTATTATGGCATTCTTCTTGTTCTTCGTCTTCTAGAAAGAAACAAGATGGGCTTCAAGGAGTGGAGCAGTCCCAGCAGAGCGAAGGTTGTAAGTGGCCAGTAACAAGACTCTGCTCCGCCCTTAGGAGGCAGGAGAATAAGTCAGAGAAATTCGTGAAAATTCTTTTACGGTACTGTTGCATGAGGATTGCATCCTTTTCATGAAAAGACGTGAAATTCTTTTTCAACATGCGTTGGTCCGAGACTTCTTCACCGCACAGCTTCAGGCGTGAGGTGATATTATGGAGTGCTGAGTTATACTCAGACATGAAATTGAAGTCCTGAAGTCGGAGGGTTCCAACTCAGAACTAGCACGGGGCAGTAAAACATCAATCTGATGCTTATAACGTGCCTCCAGTGCCGTCCATAACTCAAGTGGATCCTCTACTGTTAGATATTCGGCTTTTAAAGTCCGATCTATGTGCCTCCTAATGTAGATAATGGCTTTTGCATTATCTATTCAGAGACAGATGACTGCGTCTCTTCAGGGGTCGCGGTTGAAGTAGCCTAGGTTGCTGCTAGGGTCGCAGGCACATTAGTAGGAGCCAGAATCGTACTCATAAGAGCCATTGAGCACAGGTGGAACTTCAGGTTCACCCGCCAGCTCAGATAGTTCTTTCCTGCCGCATCTAGCACATCAAAATCAACGCTCGCTTATTTTGCCATTTATTTATGCAATTAAATCAGCATGAATTAATATTTATAAAAAAATAAATTCACACAAAGTAAATAAACAGTCATGTAGGGATCGACGAGATACCCGTAGAAACAGAATGTCCAAAAATGTCCGAATACATTCCAAAAAAATAAATACAAAGAGAAATTAAAAATACAACTTGGAAACCAATTTTGGGTCACAGCATAATGCAGATTTCATCCCCGTCTTCAATTTGGCTGAGATCCGGTCTTTGGCATTTTACATTATAACCTCACTACAATATCTCTCAAAACAGAAAAAGAAAGCGATGAATATAAAAAGGGGTATCTCAAAATGGCCAATCCCAAACCACAAGACTGAATTATTTACAACATCCACGCAGTTTATATATGCTACATGCAATATAAAAATCAACCACACAAACACACAAACATAAGATGTATATTCAGCATAGTAAGCATATTGTATAAAAATTACGTTTAACAATTTACTTGGAGCACGGGAAAATGTCATTACCCGTTAGGTTAGGTAACTAACGACAGAGCGGTCTCAGGGTCATTGTAATTATTAATACGTGAAGGAAAAAATTTAATTAACCCAATTTTTATATAATTTGCATGATGTTGAGATTAACATAATATAATATGAACTAAATAATTAAAATCATGAACAAATCAACCCACTGTTGCCAAAAAATAATCATTTTGAGTTTTCCAAATTTTTACAGAATTTTCCAGGATTCTTCTGGATGTTTCTGTTAAATTTAAGGAATTTATATTGAAAAATAATAATTATAAATCAGATTGTAAGTATTTTTAAAACATATTGGGCTTATGTGAGGGCTTCAGGCCCAAACAGCTAATAAAAACTTTAATATTGTAGTATTGGGCTGCAGGCCAAAAGGCTAAATAGTTTGCCCAATTACCACTTGGAGGGGGGGTTAAAAATACCCGTAAACAGAACCCTAGCCCTTAAATTAGGGTTAGGGTTTGTTTAAGAAGCTAAACAGTCCCCCTCAACCCATCCGATCGCGGCCTTGTGGGGTGGCCGGAGCAGCGCACCCCCTCTTCGGTGATCGGCCATGGGGGAGGCAGCGGGAGCAGCGCCGCCCCCCCCCCCCCCTCGGTGATCGACCATGGGGGAGGCGGCCGGAGTAGCGCTGCCCCTATCTTCGGTGATGGGCCAGGGGGGATGCGACCGGAGCAGCGCCGCCCCCTCTTCGGCCTTTTTAGGGCCGCCAAGGCCATCGAGGCGGTGAGGCCGACGAGGCCGTTTGGCATTCGGGGCCGGTGAGGCTGATGATGGAAAACAATTTTTTTTAATGATTTGTATCATATGAAATACTTTGTCCATAATATGTATGATCTAAACGTATTGCATGAATTTAAAGTTTAGATCTAGGAGTTTGTATTGTTTACCTCTCGATCCGTTAGATCTAGAGACGATCGTCGAAAAAGATTAGATCCGTAGAATGAATCCCCGCTCCCGATGCACCGTGGAAATCACCACAACGGATCTCTGCAACCAAAGATTCCAAGGAATCGAGCTTCAACACGCAGAAATTGCAAGAACAAATCGTAGCAACCAAGATTCCAAAGCGCGGTGAGGGTGATTTGAGGGGATAAAAGGAGAAGCTCAAGAACAAGAGCTCACGTGCTGATAACATGTTATAAACTCATAAGATGATACCAATCTCAAAGTGTCGAGTAGTCATGGCTTAAGCTATGGTTCTCTATATATTCTTCCTCATGGGGGATAAGAAGCCCAAGGGACCCCAACTACTTAGTAGTGGGGTGTAATGGAAGATAATGAGGGGAGGGAGGCCAAAGGCCTCCCTCAACTCACAACATAATTAAATATTTGCTTGGTTGAATTAATCTCATTGGTTGCCTTGTTTCTTTTCAGGGTTCAACGAAAGTGCTGAGGTCAATTAGCCCTTAAGAACTCCATGCATGTGATGGGACAAAGAGCATTATAGTAATCCAATATTAATTAAAGGTGAGTGCTTCATAAAAGATATTTTAAAAGGTGTTGTGAATGGGTATTTACTGGGTTGATGAGTTATTGGGCCAACCTAAGTGGTTGGGCCCATACCCACTTGTATTCTCCCCTTTGGCTATAAATATAGACTTGAGGGCTCTCCCCTCAGTAGTTGATTCATAACACGTTATCAGCACGAGTCTCTAAAAATTTTTTTCCACAAATTTTTTCCGTTCGTTGGGAAGGCGAAGGCGAAGGCGAGACAGGAGATCCACGAGCGCGGTGCAAGGCTTCCTTCATCAAGGGTCGTCATCCGCGTAGGGCTTCGAGCAACCGTCGCTATATCCGGAGGACGGATATAGAGGTAAAAACACTAAAAACGATATTTTTAATCATACGTATGATTACCCCTCCCCTAGATCTCACAAGATCGTCGTGGGGATTCATCGTCGCCTTGAAAACGACGGATTTTTCATCCCAAAAACCCAATTTTTCGGGTAAAAACTCAATTTTTAGGGTAAAACCCTATTTTTGAACCCTCCGTCGGCTACCCGTCACCGGACCCCCCCCCCCAAAAAAAAACCCCCCCCCCCCTCGCCGGGAAAAACCCCCCCACCACCCTGGCCGCGCCCCCTGCAGGGGGACGGCCCTGGCCGTTCCCCCCTGCAGGGGGGCGGCCTCCGCGGCCGCGCCCCCCCTGCAGGGGGCGGCCCCCGCCGCCCCCCCTGCAGGGGGCGGCGGCCCCCGGCGGCCGCGCGCCCCCCCTGCAGGGGGCGGCGGCGGCGCCGGCCCCCCCACCCAGCAAACCCTAAGCACAAAAAAAATACAGATAAAAACCTGTGGGCCTGAAGCCCACAGGCAGCCTGTGGGCTTCAGGCCCACAGGCCAATTTTTCTCAAAAAAAAGAGGAGACATATGGGCCTGAAGCCCATAGGTCAACTGCGGGCTTCAGGCCCGCAGGCTGGTTTATCTGAAAAAAAAAATTTGGGGGAGGCAAAGGCTATTAACAAGCCTTAAATGGCAACTTGCTAGCCTAAAAATTAATTCAAAAGGGGGATTTAAGGGCAAAATATTCGTGAAAAATCACGGTAAATTACGGGACAAATATCGGGCAGGCGAAGACTTTTTGGGGATCCTTGGGGGGGCTTTTGGGATGATGAGGGAAACTTTTCCCTCTAACAAAGAAAATGTTTATTTTGGGCTCTTTATCAATTTAATTGATTAAACCCCATTCAAATTACAACCTGTGCATTGTAATGATGTTTTCTGCAAATATCATATTTACATGCTTTGCATCTCTGGTATATTCTGTTGGATATTATATGCGTGGTTGTGCATTGTATTTAAAACTTAATAATTAGGAAGATCATGCGACCGCTCTGCCGTTAGTAACCTAACGGTGTATGACGTTGCCCAGTGGTCCAATAATTATTAAGTGTTTAAATTATTTATCCATCTCTGCGAATATTAAATGCATGTGATGCCTGTGATGAAAATGTCTGATGAAAATGTTGATGAGCACAATATTTCTGCATGAATTGCTAAATGTGGTTTTTGGATCGGCCGTTTAGTCCCACAGTTTATTTCCTGCATTTTCCTTTTATTTTTGAGAGAAATTGTAGTGAGGAATTTATGTAAATGTCAAAGAAAGAAGACCAACTTCCATGGAGACGGAGGCCACGCTTGAAGATGGAGATACCATATGGGACCCACGGGGTTTTCAAAGTTGTATTCTCATTTTCTTTAAGCTGCAAATTTGTATAATTTGGACTGTGGACTTTTTTGGACTCTTTCTTGTGGGACTGGCCGATCCACACATTTAGTTTTTCGTTAAATATTGCCTCCGCATGAAAATGTTTTCTCTGAATTAATTATTAATTCATGCATGTTTGTGCTCTGCTAGATAAATGGCTAATATTGCAAGCATTAATTTCGCAGTACTGGAAGCATCAGGTAGAAACTATCTAAGCTGGCAGCTAGATGTAAAGTTTCACCTGCGGGCAAAGTCCCTCATCGCTGCTGTGACTGAAAAAGAAAATGTTAGCGATATAAAGAAGGCGCAAGCCATCACCTATATTCGCCGCAATGTGGACAAGACCTTAAAGGCTGAATACCTTACGGTCAAAGATCCACTTGAACTATGGACTGCCCTTGAGGACAGGTATAAACATCAAAAAGATGTTATACTCCTAAGGGCACGATATGAGTGGGAGAACATGAGACTACAGGACTTTAAGTCCATTGCTGAGTACAACTCAGCACTTTTTAGCATCACCTCACGCCTGAAGTTGTGTGGTGAAAAAGTCTCAGAAAATCGCATGCTGGAAAAGACGTATACGTCCTTCCATGAAAAAGATGCGATACTCATACAGCAATACCGTGAACGCAAGTTCACCAAGTATTCCGAGCTGCTGTCATGTTTACTCATGGCCGAGTAAAACAGAGAGCTTCTTCTCTCCACTCACAATATACGCTCCCCGGCACTGCCCCCCACCAGAAGCTCACTATTCCTCTTCCTTCAAAAAGAAGAAGGATAATAAAAGAGAAGAAAGACCACAGAAGGGGGGGTCAACAGAAAAAATGCCAAGGGCCATGTACAGCAGCAGCTAAATAATGAAAGTAAGCGGAAGTTCACGAGGCACAGAAATAACAAAAATAGAAATGATATACCCCCACCCAAGAGGGAATGGGAAGACCAGTGCCAAAATTGTGGCATAAAAGGCCACTGGTCCAGAATGTGCCGAACTCCGCATCATCTCCAGGATTTGTATAAAGAGAACAAGAAAAATAAAGCTGAAACAAACCTGATGACATCTGATGCTCCAGTTAAGTTTTTCAGCTGACGACTTCGAAAATAATGACATACTTGACTAGCCTTTACTTTTATCTTGCAAAATTGTTTAGAACATCTCACGTTATGAGAGCTTTTGTATTACGCAATCTGTTTTGATTGAAAAATTTTAGTAGACAATATATGAATATGTCTATCTGAATATGCTTGTGCCTTTCATCTTTTGAAACTGCTCTCATAAATAATTAGTAGACAATAAACACGTACGATCTCTTTCAATACAGAGCCCAATATCAGGGCTATATTGAAGATCCAGGGAATGCAACACAGTTGCCCCCAAACGACACAAAAATAATGGATGCACTAATCCCTCCGAATTCCAAAAAGAAACTTTCTAAGTTTCAAGGACATCCGTTTCAACGGATCCCACTTGGAAACAGCAAATGTAAATGAAAAAATTACCGTATGCGACGTCTCAAGAAATAGGAGTAAAATCCACACTTGAACGTTTTGAGAGCCTTATAGGCCTCTACCATACGAAGATTCGGAGAAAGGAAGCAGAATTAAACGGAGCACCTGAAGTGCCCTACATCAGCCGAGTTTTTACTCTGGCATGTTGGACTTGGCCACCCTGGATTTGTGATGCACAGCATCTTATCTTATGGGTATGACTTGAAGAACCAGAAGATTCTTCAGAAGGGAAAATCCCCTCGCATCCCTTACTATAAGGGAAGATTAATTACAAGGCCATCTCCACGAAAAGTTGAAAAAGGATCTCCACGCTTCCTCAAAAAGAATACAAGGAGACAGATGTGGATAAAATCCACCACCCCTAGTGGGCTATTTTGGTACTTCATTGTACTGATAAATGCATCCTCAGAATATTCGTACGTATGTCTACTACAAGACCCGCAACTTAGCTTTTCCAAAAGCTATTGGCACAAGAATAAAAATGTTGCGGGCACATTTCCCAAACAATAAAATATTGCAAATAAGTCTGGTTAATGTTGGGAAATATACCTCCCAGTCTTTTCAAGAGTACTGCCAATCAACGGGAATTGAAAATGAACATACAAGTGCCGCATGTTCATACCCAAAATGGGTCGGCAGAGTCACTGAAAAGTAGACTCCAATGGACTGAACGTCCATTAAATCCCGATTGCCTATGGATGCATGGGGACATGCAAACTCTGCATGCTGCATCGTAAATGAAAATAAGACCCTCTGGAGGTCAGAGTCTCCAATGCAATTTGCATATGGAATGCCACCGAACATTTCTCATCTGAGAATCTTCGGTCGCGCAGTCTCAAATCCCCATTGCACCACCAAAGAGGACCAAAACGGTACTCAGTGTCGCCTAGGTATCCATGCAGGGTTTGACTCACCCTCACTTATAAGATACCTAGAACCCCAAACGGGGGACGCATTTAAGGCACATCTTGAAGACTGTGATCTCGATGAGACGAGTTTTCCCAAAAATAGGCCCAGATACTGGAAAATCTGGCGCGAAGAAAATTATAACGTGGGATACAAACAGCTTGACCCACTATGATCCGGTAACAATACAATGTGTAGAAGAGATCCGGAAGATCTTCCACATACAGAACACTGTTCACCAATTACCGGAATCATTTATTGACAACCAGAATATTGTCAAATCACACATCCCTGCTGCAAAAACTCCAGCTAGGATTGACATCCCCGAGAATGGGTGCAATCCACCAGCAGCAGAAATGGCTGATCCTCAACAGAAAAGAGGCAGACCACCAGGCTCCAAGGACTGAAACTCCTGGAGACCTTAAGACAATACTACCACAGGACAATGAGCTCCTGTCCACACCATCACCCTTCCCGGAATCCACTGCAGAGGAATTGCCGGGAAAAAGTGAAATTAAGTAAATGTTGTACGTACTGGGGAGGTGTTGGACAGATAGAACATAAATTGTCGACAATATATTCACGTATTATATTGCCATATACATCGCAATGGCGATGATGTTTGTAAATTATCGTTCCACACTCCGTTGCTAGAAGGCAAACGTAGAGATTGGCCAAAATGTGGAACGTGGCAATAGAAGATGAGCTGGACTCACTTATGAAACATGAAATGTTCGGACCTGAAGTCCAGACACCAAAAGGTGTCAAACCTGTGGATAAAACAAAGTATTGCAAACATAAGAAAAATAAATACAAAATCGTATGCTATACGGTACAAACTATAGCCCAAGGAAAATTTTGCTGAAACTAGGGATCGAACAAATTCAAATGAGCATGTCTCATAAATGATGCATCAGTCTCCCTAAGTTATCAAAAGCGAATACCTTACGATTTGGCGAAGGAAAATTTTGGATATGCTGTTATTGGATGTTGTGACGGCATACCTTCGTGGATATCCTGTAAAGATAATTTCTACATTTCCTTAAAATGCCTGAATAGACTTCGGGACGTCTATTCAAGAAAAACAATAAGTATAAGTAAATGTACAACCAAGAGAATCACTTGACAAGTCAATGATTCCTACTGGAGGTTGTCTTTGCATCTGTGCAAAGAACAGGATTAGAGATCTTAGTTGTAGACAACTAACATCTCATCGGATCTCCTGAAAAGAAAACCGAAATAAATGTACCAGCCTGACTTTTAAACATGAAATAAAAAGACCTAGGCAAATATAAAGTCATGGCTCATAGAATCCTGTTAAAAACGCCCAGAAGTGCGTTGGAGATATTAAAAGGACCATTGTCATCCAAAGTACACCCACAGTGGTACACTTACTGGATGAACAAAAAGAACCCTTCCGATCGCTGGAAGAGGGGGAGGATATAACTGGTCCCAAAGTCCCTTATCTTAGTGCAATCATGCACTCCTGGCTAACTGCATGTGTCCCGGTATAACAATTGCAGTAAACTCATTAGCCAAATATAGTTGGCACCTAAAAAGGGCCATTAGACCTGAGTTAAGCCTTCTGCGCTTCCTCCAAGGGTCGAAATATTCGGACTTACAAAATGTAGTAGCATCCTCCAATGTTTATGCAAATGCAGGTTTCAGGTCCAGTCCCTATACTGAGAAATCACAGAACGGGTACCCACAGTGGGATGGCCATCCCCTGCAGATCTGCAAAGCAACTTATGAAGGCAACATCATCCTATCATTCCGAGATCCTCACCATTCCAGAATCACACCAATGGTGTATTTGAGGGCGCCTGGTGGTACATCACATCCCAGTGACGACTGGGATAGAGGCTGGTTCTGTGGAGCTAACCATATAGTCTGAAGACCACATCAGAGGCGACAAAACTTAGCAACCTCCTCAGAGTCCCTGGATTCAGCAGCTGCTTGATGGTGACAAAATTTGTAATTTGTGTACATTTTCGGAATATTGTAAATAGGAGTGATGAGATAAGCCTAAGAGATCTGAAAGCCTAAGAGCTTTTACAGATCAGGGGGAGTTGATGGAATTTGTACTCTTTTCCCTTAGCTATGGTTTTTCCCACTGGGTTTTCCATAGCCAAAGGTTTTAACGAGGCAAATCAAATCAACTCTGGATCCCGAAGTATCCACCCCTCTGTGACGCTCAGAATCCAGAAGTATTCATGAGCAGAGTCACTTGTACAAATCAGGGGGAGTTAAAGAGCGTTTGCACTCTTTTTCCTTAACTATGGTTTTTCCCACTGGGTTTTCCATAGCCAAAGGTTTTAACGAGGCAAATCTCACCAACTCAGGATCCTGAAGTATCCACCCCATGTGAGACCCATACAGGCTCAGAATCCTGAAGTATTCATGAGCGGGGTCCACAACCATGGCTGGATAAGGGGGAGTGTTGTGAATGGGTATTTACTGGGTTGATGAGTTATTGGGCCAACCTAAGTGGTTGGGCCCATACCCACTTGTATTCTCCCCTTTGGCTATAAATATAGACTTGAGGGCTCTCCCCTCAGTAGTTGATTCATAACAAAAGGTTAATTATTGGCTTCTATTTGTTTTTGCAGGGGAATGAAATGATACAGGTTGCGGCCAAAATTTTTTGAGGGATGACCTGTGCATCATCACCAAAACAAAACGAATTTGTGAAGAGGTTGGTATGGTTTTGTTTTAAAGATTAATGATTAATCAAAGTTTTGTTGTTTTGGTGTGCATGGTCAAAGCAACATAAAAGTGCATGCTACAATATTGAAAGTAGGGAAAAATTCACAAGCCTGTCGCCAGCTTGGATATCGAAGAATCAAGCATGTGCACCATCTTCAGTGACATTGGAGGAAGCTGACCCATAAAAGAGAGCTCATTATCGCAATATTCAAAGAGGAGCCAAGCGAGAGCCGCAACTTGAGTTGCACGACATGACGACTACATCTTGTCAGACTCAGATCTGACCCGTGCCGATTGACAGAGACGACTACGCCTGCACACTGAGATTCTCTAAACTCTTTTATTATTATTTGTGTGTAGTAGTGTAGCGATCTCTGTAGGAGAAACTTTACCGTATTTGTGATACTTTTGGAGTCTTGTCTGGTGGGTGCTAGACAAGAGGGACTTGACTAGTTGGGACTAGTCAAGTGAGAGCATATACTAGGGTTAGTCTTGTTGAGCACTTTGCTGAGTGCAAGTACTGAGAGCCAGTTGAGTGTAGAGTGGGTGCTCTAGCTACAGGTTGTACCAGGTAACATTTCTAATATAGTATTTGTTTTCGGGGATGGACGTAGGTCGTGGGTGTGACCGAACTAAGGTAAATCTGCTGTGCATCTGTGATTGCTTATTGTTTACACTGCATGTGATTATAACTGCATGTGATTTCTCGTGGGTTGCGCGAGAATTTTTATAAGCCTATTCACCCCCTCTAAGCGTAGATCTAGATCCAACAACGTTGCCTTCGTGATCGGGCCGAGCAGCCCACACCACCACCCCCTTTCACCCGCCTCTTCATCCACATCTCCATCCGCTCATCCTCACTGTCTCCCCCAAATCCGAATCCTCCTCAACCCTAATCTTTTCCCAATTTGAACCCCAAACCTTATTTGATTTTCTTAAATACCTACTAAAATCAATTTCTTATTATATTGCAGGTACGTTTGGAGCTCTTTGAGGAGGAGCTTGGTTTGGAGTAGCTTGGGGGATCGCTTGGATTCAAGGCTTCGCACGTGCATATTTCACTTCAGTCTGGATAATGCTGGGGAATTTACCTCCAAGTCATTTCAAGAGTACTGCCAGGCAACAAGAATAGAAATTGAACATCCTGTGCCGCATGTTCACACCCAGAACGGGATGTCAGAGTCACTGATAAAAAGACTCCAATGGATTGCACGTCCATTGTTAATGAAATTCCAGTTGCCGGTGGATGCATGGGGACATGCAATTCTACATGCTGCATCGTTAATAAAAATTAGACCCTCTGTAGGTTAGAGTCTCTCTCTAATGCAACTTGCATATGGAGGGCCACCGAACATTTCTCATTTGAGAATTTTCGGTTGCACAGTCTACATCCCCATTGCACCACCACAGAGGACAAAAATGGGTCCTCAACGTTGCCTAGGTATCTATGTAGGGTTTGACTCACACTCAACTATAAGATACCTAGAATTCCAAACGGGGGACGCATTTAAGGCACCCCAAATGGGGACGCGTTTAAGGTACGTCTTGAAGACTGTGAATTTGATGAAACAATTTTCCCCAAAATGGGCCCAGAAACTGAGAAATCTCGTGCGAAGCACATCATAACGTGTGATACAAAAAGTTTGGCGCACTATGATCCGGTAACAAAACAATGTGAAGATGAGATCCTGAAGATCCTCCACATTCAGGACACTCTCCACCGATTACCGGACTCATTTACTGACAACCAGAAGATTGTCAAATCACACATCCCTCCTGCAAATACTCCAGCTAGGATTGACATCCTCGAGAATGGATGCAATCCACCAGCATCAAAAGTGGCTGTACCTCAATAGAAAAGAGGCATACCACCAGGCTCCAAGGATAAAAATCCAAGAAAAAGAAAAATATTCGGAGACCTTGGGACGATACCCCCACAGAGAAATGAGCTAATGTTTATACACTCACCCCTCCCGGAATCCACTGCAGAGGAACTGCCAGGAGAAACTGAAATATCATTAAATTATGTACGTATATGGGAGGTGTTGGACAGAAAATGTACAGTCGTTGACGATGACTTTGCATTTCATATTGCTATTCACGTCCCCGGAAGCGACGATGATCATGATCCACATTCCGTTGCAAAATGCAAACGTAGAAATGATTGGCCAAATTGGAATCAGGCAATAGAAGCTGAGCTGGACTTGCTTAAGAAACACAAAGTCTTTGGACAAATAGTCCAGATACCTACTGGTGTCAAACCTGTGGGATACAAATGGGTATTCGTGAGAAAAAGAAATGAAAATAATGAAATCGCATGCTACAAAGCACGGCTTATAGCGCAAGGATTTTCCCAAAGACCGGTATTGACTATGAGGAAACATACTCACCAGTCATGGATGCGATCACTTTCCGATTCCTGATAAGCTTAACAGCAAAGGAAGGTTTAGATATGCAGCTAATGGATGTTGTGACTGCATACATATACAGTAATCTTGACAAGGAGATATACATGAAACTTCCTGATGGCTTTTCAATGCCTGCTGAATTAAAAGATAGACATCGGGACGTCTACTCTGTTAAGTTTCAAAGATCATTGTATGGTCTTAAACAATCGGGACAGATGTCGTATAACAGCCTAAGTGAATTTCTTGTACAACAAGGATTCAACAATAATGAAGTCTGCCCTTGCATCTTTATAAAAGCAAAGGGAAAAGGATTCGTCATAATAGCAGTCTCCGTAGACGATCTGAATATCATTGAATCTCCTGAAGAGATCGCTGAGATATCTGTAAGCCGAACAAAAGAATTCGAAATGAAAGACCTCGGCAAAACGAAATTCTCCCTTGGCTTACAGATTGAACATCTAAAAGACGGAATCCTATTACACCAAACCACATATACGAAGAAAATGTTGCAAAGATTTCATATGGATCAATGTCATCCACTTAGTATACCTATGGTGGTACGATCTCTGGATGCACATAAAGACCCCTTCCGGCCGCTGGAAGAGGGGGATGATCTACTTGGTCCAGAAGTCCCTTATCTGAGTGCTATTGGAGCACTTCTATATCTGGCCAAGTTAAATAGATTCTTTATTGTGTCGATATAGAAGTGCTCCAATAGCACTCAGATAAGGGACTTCTGGACCAAGTATATCATCCCCCTCTTCCAGCGGCCGGAAGGGGTCTTTATGTGCATCCAGAGATTGTACCACCATAGGTATACTAAGTGGATGACATTGGTCTATATGAAATCTTTGCAACGTTTTCTTCCTATTTATAACATTTTCACCGGGAAAAAAAAACGAAAGTAAACAAAATAAAGGAATCTTGTTTCTTTACTGGCCCTAGAGCTAGGGGATGCACTGTCTGTTTGTGTGCAGTCCTTAAATTGAGAGTACAAACAGGAGCTTAATAGTTTCAGGACTACGTACTCACAGTTACCCCCCTGCAATCGATGGATTCAGGGAGAGCTGGATATTGAATAGTCCGTGATTCACGCAAGCTCCTTTTGTTTGGGTCCTCTTTTGATTGAAATAACTCGTGGTCATGTTAGTAATAAGTGACAACAGTGTAATAATAATGATAATAATAATAATAATCAGTTAAAAGCACGGGAAAAAAACCGAGAAAAGAGGGACGAAGATATATATGGGATTTGATGAGTCGAGAGCAGAGCCGTAGCTTTGAGGTGACATCCGACAGCATGGATTTGACGCTGGCACGCTGCCCCGCACTCTCTTTTCTTACTCCGACAAATTTTCCTTGTATTTGTTGTGATGAGAGACGTATGATGTGAGCCATCGTTGCTGTTGGAGTGGACCAACGTAGCCTTGATATAGGCTACCCTTTAACGTGAATGTTCAAGTTAGGGCTTGTCGCAGAAGTTGCGATATTAGGCAGGGTTGTTTAGTATCGATCCTCTGTGTTTTCTTCAAAATTAGTAAGACCTCTCTATGGTTTCAATAATTAGTAAGACATCCCTTGGCATCGGAAGTTTTCGCCACAATTAGTATCACCCCCGGTGTTTTCTCCAAAATTAGTATCACCCCTCCCCCCAACCCCCCATGGCAGGGAGGTCTTACTAATTATTGAAATCATAATGGGGTGATACTAATTTTGGAGAAAACACAGGAGGTCGGTACTAAATAACCCTATTATGTATAGGGATTCACGAAAATGAATGGCTTAGATACAAGAAGGTGGGTTCCACAGCGAGTACAAGTCTATGGATAGCTTGTACTTTACATCTTTTTATGTATTGGTATCTGATCTATTAGATCAGGTATCACATTTTCTACATTAAATCTTTATATATATTTTAAAGTATTGTTGAAAAAATGTTATGGTTAGCATTTTTTCCTCTTAACTGAAATTTGATTTTGGGGTTGTGTAGGGGGAGTGTTGTAAAATTTTTTGAACAAAATTAATTTTAATTTATGGATAATTATAATTTATAGCTAAAGTTAATTTATAACATTAATTTATGTTTTAATTTAGATTTAAAATTAAAACTTGAGTTTAAATCGTGTTAGCTTATATTCAATAAATGTTGGAAAAAAATTAAATAAATGTTATGAATCATCACCTGGGTAGAAACCACCAGCTCTTTATTCATAGCATATATGAGATCGTATACAGATAAGATACATTAGATACGGTCTTATCTATAAGATAAGCAGTGATACCAACCGACTAACCAACTCGGTATTATCTCTTCACAACACTCCCTCTTATCCAGCTATATGTGTGGACTCTGTTTATGAATACTTCAGGATTCTGAGTATAGTAGGAGTCTCACATGGGGTGGATACTTCAGGATCCTGAGTTGGTGAGGTTTGTCTCGTTAAAACCTTTAGCTATGTAAAACCCCGTGAGAAAAACCATAGTTAAGGAAAAAGAGTACAGACACTCCCTAACTCCCACTGATCTGTACAAGTACTCAGGCTTTCAGATCTCGTAGGTGTCTCATCCCAATTTTCTATACAAACTTCTTAAAGATAGCAGTAGGAAGGGCTTTAGTGAACAAGTATGTCAGGTTGTCATATGATTGTACTTGTCTGATGTCGATCACGCCATCTCTCTGTAGCTCGTGCGTTCAGAAGAATTTGGAGGAAATATGCTTCGTTCTGTCGCCTTTGATGTAGCCACCTCGTAGCTGAGCTATGCAAGCAGTGTTGTCCTCGAACATGGTAGTAGGTTCAAGGTCCACAGACTTCAATCCGGACGTCATCAGGATGTGATTTACAACTGACCGTAGCCAGACACATTCTCTGCTTGCTTCATGGATGTCAATGATCGCTGAGTGATTGGATGAGGTCGCCGTCATGGTTTGCTTAACGGATCTCTAGGAAATGGTTGTCCCACCATGGGTAAACACGTACCCTGTATGTGACTTTGCATTATGGGGATCAGACCTGTAACATGCATCAACATAACCAACAAGTGCGGAGGATAATCCATTTTTGTAAAAGAGTCCCAAATCTGTAGACCCTTGGAGGTAGCGCAGAATGTGCTTTACCCCGGTCTAGTGGCGCTGCGTCGGTGCTGCACTGTATCTAGCTAGTAAATTTACTGTGAACGCTATTTTAGCATGATTAATTTGCATACTATTGGCCATGTTAAACAGATTCATTATTGTGCCATGATTTTGTCATATTAATAAAAAGAGCTTTCATACTAGGTTGTGGTAACAAGTAGTAACTTCATGAATTATGGTTTTGTATTGGGATTTGTTTAGTAACAACGTGATTTTCTCTACAAAACTTAGTGCCATGCTTTAGTAAAGATAATTACTTTCTGAAATTAGTTACTTATTTGCATGCTATGTCTTGTTATGGTTCCTTCTTGTGTTATTTCTAGCATGTAAAAAGAACTAGATTTGGTTAGAAAACCATGTGCTGGAATTTTCTTAGCACATGATAGAAACTTAGAAAATTCGTAGAAAATAGTAGAAAAATCCAAAAATACAATCTAGGACACTACAGAAATCAGAAGAAAATTTCCTACAACTTTCGTGAGGGACCAAAGGCTAATTCTGATTGTAGATATGCTAAAAGTACTAATCTTTCTGCTGTAGTAGTTTTAGGCAGATTCCATGTTTGTGTTTTATGAGTAAGCTCCAAGATTTGCCATGTGTTATACCTATGTTAGTAATTTTCCAGATGATAGTATACAAATGTGTTAGCATGGAAAATGTTAGTAGCTTGCCATATGTTAGTTATATGTACGAAGAATTATGCTTATTTCAATATGTCACATGTCAAGCTATTTTATATCAATGTCCTCTTCCATGCTTAATTGTGTTCATGCTTATGTATATTTTAGTAAAAATCATGTTCATGTCATTATGTCACATCTTGAGCTAGCTTTTATTCATATCCCATGATTACGTGGGTTGCCATGATTTTAGGAGCATGCTACATTGTGTAAGATGAGTTTATGTTACTTTACTCCATGCCGTAGTTAAGCTCATAGAGGTAAAAATCAATGTTAGTTGACATGATTGGGTGTTAAGTTTCATATGTTGATTATGTTAATGTCACGATGTAATTGAGCATCTTAATGTTCGTTATGTTGAATGGAAATGCGATGGTCGTTGTTGAATCACGACATCGGTGAAATTATGAAAGAAATGGAAAGATATGAATGCGGTATTGAGACTGCTGAAATGAATAAAGAATGAAATTGAGAGTGAGGCAGAGAAATGACATCAGGAGTGCTCGATCCATTTCTAAAATGGGTGAGACTCCAGATGTGGGTTTGTGGGAAATACGGGTAAATTTTAGGTGTTAAGGAGCAGACAGTAGTAGCATATCTCGCCCGATGTATCGCCCCCGGAAGGGGAGTTTGAGAGGGCTAGAGAGGCCGCTGGTATGCTCGTGTCGCACCATGTCGGCAAATGATGGTTTTCTCCGTTTGTCCCAAGAAAAACCGAGATGAGTCTCACTCATGTACCTTGCCAGTCGGATACGGAGTTGCGAGAGGCCCTTCCGGTTCCCGTGTTGCTGGTTGTGGTACCATTTTTCACCCGCCTTGGGTGAAGTCCGACTCCTTAGCGTCCTACAGTTTACACGGGTTTCCAAACATGAGAATCAATAACTTAAAGTAATTGTCTTTTAATTATAAATATTGTTATCCCATGCTTACTTGTTTCTCTGTTAAGTTAATGTTGTTAACTCATGCTGATCCATTCCATTGTTTATTATAAATGTCCAGTACTTGCATGTTAATATGTTCTCCCATTTAACTCCAGCACTTGCATGTTATTACATGGTTACTTATGCATGTTCACAAGTTCTTCCTTGATGCTTAACCGGTGTAAACCGTAGGACGCTAAGGAGGTGGAGACAGCTCGTGTCGGTGGCCCTTTTGGCGGCGCTTAATCGGCAGAGTGGTGGGAAGGAGGTGGAGACAGCTTGGTGATGGTCAGGGTGATGGCGTCATATGGCGACGTGAGGCGGCGTAGGCCGTCGTGGGTGCAGCTCTCGGGGGGGAGATCAGAGAGCAGGCGGAGGAGTGCTGTGGGCATCGCCGGCGGCCACTGGGGGCGCTAGAGGCGGCGACGAGAGCGAAAGAGGCGGAGGAAAGGGCGGCGGAGTTGCGAGGGTGGCATCCACGGGGTCGTAGAGCTGGGGGCTTCGGCGTAGACCTCGTCGACGTCGTAGGCGGAGGAGCTTGGGGTGACGGGAGGAGGTGGGCAGAGCGGGGAGAAGCTCACGTTGCCTTGGAAGGAGGAGGGGGTGGTCCTTGGGGAAAGCAGCTTATGGGGGAGGCCGAGAACGTGGGCATGGGTTCGGAGAGCTCGAGGGAGTGGGAGAGGAGCTCGGGGAAGTGTTAAAGGGGAGATGGTTAGAGATCTATTGGTGTGCGTAAGAGAGAAGGCAATAAGGAGGGAGGAAGCGTGGGATTGATGAAGGAGAGGGGAGAGGGTTTGTTTACCGCGGGTTGGTTCGGGCTGAGTGAGAACGAGAGGGGGGTTGGGTTTAATATATAGCGTTTGTAATTAATATAAGTAGTAGTAGTAGTAGTAATAATAATAAGGATAATAGTGGTTGTATTAATTAGGATGGGTGAAATTTTGACTAAGGGAGGATTATTGGGATTAGGGGATGTAATACCATGTATATAATATACTTGTATATTTGTATATGTTAGTATACTTATATGTATTGATGTATATAGTAGTGTATATTTGTATGGAAATATTATTGGAATATATTTTATGATTATGTGAATTAGTATATGTATGAATATTGGTATATATGGTTGTGTGTATACCTAGCTAAATTTGTAAGTGTATTTTGGATGAAGGATAATTATAGTGGACTATTTGTATTACTTTAGAATATAATTGTATATTTAAAGTTACATATTTATGTAGTTCCTTAATATGTATGTTGGTTTGTGTGTATATGTGTAAATATGTAGTGTACGCATGTATAAAGTGGTTTTGTAAATATGTTTAGTAAAGAGGGTTATTATGCAAATGGCATAAGTGTTATATTATTTGTTATTATTAGTATTAGGAGGTGATATGTGTAAAGTTGGGTTTAGGACGTGCATGGTATTTTTGGGTAGGTGAAGGGTATTAGTGTCATTTTACCTTTTTCATGATAATTAGTTATTTTCATAAATCCTAATTATCCTAAGATGACACCTAAGTGGACACTAAGTTAAGTCTTGGGTGAGTCATGAGACATGTGGCCTCTTCTTAGATTTTTGGGGGAAAAAGGAAAGGGAAAATACAAATATGAGAAGGTGGGGCCTTCATTTTTTTTCATTCCTTTCTCCTTTCTCTTCTCTTTCTTTCATTTTTCTTTCCATATTTTCTCTAAGCCTTGCCGTAACCAAATCCTTACTCTCTCATTTGGCCGAATGCATTTTCCCCTCTCTTAATATGGCAGCATGTTGAATTAAGGAGGAATTAAAAGGAAAGGATGAATGATGAGGCATTAAGGAGGACTTAAAAGGAAGGAAGAAATTAAGGGGGAATTAAGAGGTGAAAGGTTTTTAAGGAAGGAATTGGGACTTTAAGTGGTAGGAATCTCATCTTATATGGAATATTATTTTCATGATGGTAGTTTAAATGTTTTTTAAATTAAGCTACATGTTTTTATGCAAGTTTACATGTCCACCCTTGTATCACTTTTTTTACATGTTGTAGCTTGCTCATTTATAATCTGCCATGTTAGCTTTAATTGTGTTGTATAATTCACATCAAGTAGTACATGTCACTATACTTCATGTGTGATGTTCATAGTGGTATCCTTGACTTAATTGTAACATTTATACCATGTGATGCCTTTGTACATGTAGTAGTTGGTTGTGGTTATGGATCTATTCTAATATTACAAAAACATGTGTAGAGGTGCTAATGACATATGTTCCCAAATTTATGCATCCCACCTCTTTATAAATTACTCCACATGCCACATGTTGTAATTTGGCCTATTGCCTAACTATGTTACCTTGGTGTAGTATCTTATGGTATGAATGACAATAGTGACATGGAATGAAATGGAACATGTTTGTGTGGAAAATTATTTATAAAAGATGAGTACATGGATGTTGAGATTGATATGTGAATTGAGATATGATGGCAAGAAGTGAGATCTTATTGCCATGGCTAAGTTGGCTCGGGTAGGAGGTTGGCATGGATTTCTAAGTTTATGTTATGATGGAAAAAGGGGTGCACATGGAGATGCATGGCCCTATGAGAATAAGTAATGAAATTTGAAAGAAAGAAAGAAAAGATTAGGAAGCCATGCCAAAGCACTCCTTAGCACTTTGTCCATGACAATATCATTTCATTTTCATGTCCATCACTAATATAACCAAATTAATGAATGGACCAAGTGTTGTTGTTATTAAGCTCATTCATGAAATTGTTACCATTTATGCTCATTTATGAAATTATTATCATTTATGCTCACATGCTCATTGTGATGCTCCCATGATTATTTATGTTCACTTAATATGCCCATTTAGTTGTCTTTTAATTCAAGTTAACATGCATGTTCTATTGTTTATATACCTTCATGTTACTCTCGCCACTAGCATCATGTATGTAGGGGAAAATAACTTTCCATATAAAGGTGTAGTATTCCTACTTGGACACGCTGTGACGTGCTCCTCCCCGTGGTTTTTCAGGTATATAAGAAGAACTTTCGAAGAGAGTGTGGAGTGGTATCTTGAGTTTTGGGGTGCAATTGTTATTAATGTTGTATTTTGGGAAAGTTGTATGTAAAGTTATTGTTGTAAACATTGTTTCATTATATAGTATGACTGATATTATTCATTTGTATATTGTATTGTTTTGTCTGAGTTGATTCTGAGTTTGGAGCATTGTCCGTACTTCCCAGCACGTGCGTAGTGGCCTGCTGGTTTTATTTATATCTCTGTTCTCTTCTTTCTTTGTAACACTCGCTACTCTAAGAATACCTTGGATGGATTCGTACTTCCTGGGTATCTTGGGAGCGGGTCGTTACAGTTGGTGGCCCATGAAGGTCTCCGCACTGCGGTGTGCGTAAAGATAGTGCGGGTAATGCTCCATAGGGATAGTTGTGTGTTAAGATGGGTAGAAGGCCGTAGAGTCTAGAAGTATCTATGCTTAGCCTCGACCTAGTCTTAGAAAGTCCGAGGGCGGACTTTGTTTTTAAGGTGGGTAGATTGTAATACCATGTATATAATATACTTGTATATTTGTATATGTTAGTATACTTATATGTATTGATGTATATAGTAGTGTATATTTGTATGGAAATATTATTGGAATATATTTTATGATTATGTGAATTAGTATATGTATGAATATTGGTATATATGGTTGTGTGTATACCTAGCTAAATTTGTAAGTGTATTTTGGATGAAGGATAATTATAGTGGACTATTTGTATTACTTTAGAATATAATTGTATATTTAAAGTTACATATTTATGTAGTTCCTTAGTATGTATGTTGGTTTGTGTGTATATGTGTAAATATGTAGTGTACGCATGTATAAAGTGGTTTTGTAAATATGTTTAGTAAAGAGGGTTATTATGCAAATGGCATAAGTGTTATATTATTTGTTATTATTAGTATTAGGGGTGATATGTGTAAAGTTGGGTTTAGGACGTGCATGGTATTTTTGGGTAGGTGAAGGGTATTAGTGTCATTTTACCTTTTTCATGATAATTAGTTATTTTCATAAATCCTAATTATCCTAAGATGACACCTAAGTGGACACTAAGTTAAGTCTTGGGTGAGTCATGAGACATGTGGCCTCTTCTTAGATTTTTGGGGGGGAAAAAGGAAAGGGAAAATACAAATATGAGAAGGTGGGGCCTTCATTTTTTTTCATTCCTTTCTCCTTTCTCTTCTCTTTCTTGTAGAGAAATGTATACCCTCGTGGCTATTTATCTTGATGAAACATCTTGTTCAATAAATGAAAGTGTTCTTTCTGGTAAAGTATTATCTGAGTTGTTCATTACTCGGATTATTCCCTTGGATTCATAGTTAGGTCACACATGTTTCGAAATGTAGATTACGATTATGAGAAATGTCTGACCTCTAATAGCTTGAATCTTAAAAGTGTTCATGGTCATAGATGTGTCGAGAAAGGGGATATCAACACATCAGACAGACCATTGCGTCCCTGTCTGGTTGGTCTCATAACCAAGCGACTTGGTGAAGTCGGAAACAGGACGCAGGTGCTCAGTAAAAGCTGAGTTCACTGAACGACCCAAACAGGGAGTTATTAAATGGATACACATTAACTAAACTATCATTAATAACTCTAAGTGATAATAGGTAAGTTGGTCCTTAGGACTTGAGATCATTGTATGAAGCTATGTGTGGACAGTGTCACTTAGGTCTAATGATCTAACTTCGAGGCTAGGCCTGATGAAAGATCTTAGGCTGGGTGACACTCGAAACATATGAGCTAAGTAGTGATCAACAGAGGATTCGTCTCTTCCGTTAATGGGAAGTTAGTGTCACAGGTCAGTACGGCTCTCGGTAAAACCTTGGCCAAGGTATGTTGTAACTTGTACAACCTGTATGTACCAGAGACCGATGTATACCGACCACTGCTAGCCAATGGGGTTGATAGTGTACCATACCCTAGACTAGCCGAGTGACATAGTCATGACGAAGGGACTAAAACTGCGGAAATTATCACAGTCACAGTCAGAGTGATTTCGTCAGGCACTTTTGCTTAAACGAACCAATCACGTAATCGATGATCCCGAAACAGGGACGACACCTACTGCTAGTGGCCACTGTCGTCTTGAGACTTCGAGTCTCGGCCTGTAGTAAGGGTCAGGCTGTAGGGTCTCACACCGAGTAATATTCACGTCGTAGAACAGATAGAATGTATAGAGGATATCATTAGATGTAAAGAGAATATTAAATTCACAAGTTGGTTGTGAAATTGAAGCACTTGGGAATGGAGGAAATTTCGTATGGAATCCAGAGGATCAAACCGTGTAGGAATCGGAGCTCGGATGAGCCCAGAAACGCAAGAAAGGCAAAAGGGGAAGTGGGATAAAACCCACTTAGCAAAACGGGCGGGGCCCGCTGACCCAGCGGGCCCGCCCGCTGGGTGCAGCGGGCGCGGCCCGCTGTTGCAGCGGGCGCGGCCCGCTGTTGCAGCGGGCCCGCCCGCTGCCCCAGCGGGCCCGCCCGCTGCATGCAGCGGGCGCAGCCCGCTGGTGACAGCGGGCTGAGCCCGAGCGGGCGTGCCCTAGTGGGCGCGCCCAGTAGCCTTAGGCAGGCGCGCCCGCTAAGCTTAGCGGGTCGCCCACCACTTAAGTTATTTTAGGGTTTTTTGTTGAAACCCTTGACGGCTACGAAATTTGGGTTTTTTGCTCAACTTTGAGCAATTGTTTGAAGGGTCAAACGAACTCGGATCTCGTCGCTGTTTGTTCCTACGCGTTCACCATCACTAGCTCTTCGAAATGATAACTTGTATCATCTCTAGAGCTCAACGATGAGTGAGGATTAATTGGTTGAAGGTTAAGGCTTTGTGTAAGCTACACTAACCAAAATTGAATTAATCCATATCCCTCTTCCTAACATTAGTCCCACATTGCTCATGACAAAAGAAGGGGAGCCGGCCTCCTATATAAATAGGTGGGCACTCCCTTCTTTGTTTCTTGCACCAAGTCTCTGATTAAGGAGCTCACGAATATTTTGAGCAAACTTAATCTAGACTAAATTTATTCTCTTCCTCTATAAATTTTCCTGTCCTCCAACCGACTCCTAGCAAGACAACGAGGAGGTCCGAATCTGATTCGGAAGTCTACGACGCGGGTTTACTCAAGTGAAATCTTCTACGGCTAGTGATGGCTTCGGAGGCAAAGTGCGCTACGGGAGCTGATCCAGTCTGCGGCGAGGATCGACGCAACACGGCTCGGAAGGCGGCTCAGATCATGGAGCGCAAGACGGTGCGGAACATCTTGCCTGCTCCAGGGCAAGATTCCGGGTGAGTCAATTTTATATGCAATTAGTTTAATTAGTAGTTAGAACTTTCTCGAGTTGGTCAGACCCAACTCGAGTCAGTAGATTTCCTGGCTTAGGGAATTTTTCCTTAGGGCTTTATTTATTAAATAGTTTAATAAATTATTTCTTCCGCTGTTTTATTTATTTTGTTCGTCCGACTTAGGACGGATAGCAATAAATTAGCTCTAAGGGACCTTGAAAATCCCTACATTTCTTTCATTTTTCTTTCCATATTTTCTCTAAGCCTTGCCGTAACCAAATCCTTACTCTCTCATTTGGCCGAATGCATTTTCCCCTCTCTTAATATGGCAGCATGTTGAATTAAGGAGGAATTAAAAGGAAAGGATGAATGATGAGGCATTAAGGAGGACTTAAAAGGAAGGAAGAAATTAAGGGGAAATTAAGAGGTGAAAGGTTTTTAAGGAAGGAATTGGGACTTTAAGTGGTAGGAATCTCATCTTATATGGAATATTATTTTCATGATGGTAGTTTAAATGTTTTTTAAATTAAGCTACATGTTTTTATGCAAGTTTACATGTCCACCCTTGTATCACTTTTTTTACATGTTGTAGCTTGCTCATTTATAATCTGCCATGTTAGCTTTAATTGTGTTGTATAATTCACATCAAGTAGTACATGTCACTATACTTCATGTGTGATGTTCATAGTGGTATCCTTGACTTAATTGTAACATTTATACCATGTGATGCCTTTGTACATGTAGTAGTTGGTTGTGGTTATGGATCTATTCTAATATTACAAAAACATGTGTAGAGGTGCTAATGACATATGTTCCCAAATTTATGCATCCCACCTCTTTATAAATTACTCCACATGCCACATGTTGTAATTTGGCCTATTGCCTAACTATGTTACCTTGGTGTAGTATCGTATGGTATGAATGACAATAGTGACATGGAATGAAATGGAACATGTTTGTGTGGAAAATTATTTATAAAAGATGAGTACATGGATGTTGAGATTGATATGTGAATTGAGATATGATGGCAAGAAGTGAGATCTTATTGCCATGGCTAAGTTGGCTCGGGTAGGAGGTTGGCATGGATTTCTAAGTTTATGTTATGATGGAAAAAGGGGTGCACATGGAGATGCATGGCCCTATGAGAATAAGTAATGAAATTTGAAAGAAAGAAAGAAAAGATTAGGAAGCCATGCCAAAGCACTCCTTAGCACTTTGTCCATGACAATATCATTTCATTTTCATGTCCATCACTAATATAACCAAATTAATGAATGGACCAAGTGTTGTTGTTATTAAGCTCATTCATGAAATTGTTACCATTTATGCTCATTTATGAAATTATTATCATTTATGCTCACATGCTCATTGTGATGCTCCCATGATTATTTATGTTCACTTAATATGCCCATTTAGTTGTCTTTTAATTCAAGTTAACATGCATGTTCTATTGTTTATATACCTTCATGTTACTCTCGCCACTAGCATCATGTATGTAGGGGAAAATAACTTTCCATATAAAGGTGTAGTATTCCTACTTGGACACGCTGTGACGTGCTCCTCCCCGTGGTTTTTCAGGTATATAAGAAGAACTTTCGAAGAGAGTGTGGAGTGGTATCTTGAGTTTTGGGGTGCAATTGTTATTAATGTTGTATTTTGGGAAAGTTGTATGTAAAGTTATTGTTGTACACATTGTTTCATTATATAGTATGACTGATATTATTCATTTGTATATTGTATTGTTTTGTCTGAGTTGATTCTGAGTTTGGAGCATTGTCCGTACTTCCCAGCACGTGCGTAGTGGCCTGCTGGTTTTATTTATATCTCTGTTCTCTTCTTTCTTTGTAACACTCGCTACTCTAAGAATACCTTGGATGGATTCGTACTTCCTGGGTATCTTGGGAGCGGGTCGTTACAGGGGAAGAATCTGACTGGGGTGGATAAAACATGGGTACACGTTTTTAGTTGGGTTGGGGGTGAGAGGTTGGTTAATTAATCAATATAAGTGAGGTTAAAGAGTTCTTAATAGAACGTAGATATTACGAAATTACGATTTTTCCCCTGGTATTAAACGTGTCCAAAAAATTATGAAAACATAGTCACGTGTTTGTATCGTCGCGAGGATCGCGAATACAAAATCCATTTCAGGATTTGAGCAATGGAGATACTAGTTTTGGGCCAAAACGTTCTAGGTCGATTTGATTTCAGAAAATTACGAAATTAATATGGGGAGCCCTAAATGATCATAGAATGATACTGTAGAAGTTTGAAAACGTTTTGATGATGTTTATATAGAAAATTAATTAATTCAGCTAAAACAGTAACAATTGAAAATGAATTATTATAAAAATTATTTAGAGGTATTCGATGAAACCCGAACGTACTGAAATACACCATAACTAGTTTGATGCTTAAAAATATTTTTAATAACGAATTTTGAAATCATTTTTGTTTTTTTAAAACTCCTGATCAACCATAATAAAATAGTTTTAAAATGTGAAAATACGTCAAATACGTAAATAGATGTATTGACGAATACGAGTCATTACAAAGACAATCTTTCTTGGGTCGATCTTGACAGCCCTGAGCCTCTCTTAAGTCGATACTAACTTACGCATTGGAGGAGATTGGATCGGAACCCAGATTCGACATCACTAACGAGTGTTTGTGGTGCAGGTCAATCGAGGTTCGACCAAGCAAGTGAGTCGAAGCGTCGTTCTACGATCCAGAAGTTAGTTGAACTCGAATCTAGTAGCTTGAGGCCTAGCCATCAACGACACTGGTTCCATCTACCGCGGGTCACACTTAGCAGCTAACGGGGCTCCACGTCATGTAAGACATCCACATCAACCCAAGTTATTGTTGGCTGGAACCTATTCGTCAGCAGTTCTGATTATTATAAATTCAAAATATTAAAGCTCCTAATAATGTGCATCGAGTAGCAAATCTGTTAAAACTCGCTTAATATTTAAAATTGAGAGGTTGTTATGAATAGGCCCATGAGGCCCATTGGGTATCCGGCCCATCATTGAAAGCTATAAATATGAGGGTAGGGGGCTCTTAACCCCTTACACGTATTACTCTACTTTTCCCTTTACAACACGTTATCATCACGATCACGCTCGGAGGAAAAGGCGACGACGCTCAAGGTAGGAGATCCACCAATAGCGCAGTTTTAAGAAAATCGTAATCTTCTCAACGGGGAGCGAAAAGGGCATCCTTCATCAACCGTCGTCTAGATTCCCTTGTCGAATCTAGAGGTAAATCCTCAAAACTTTAAGATCTAAACTTGCTTTCCAGTAGATCTGCATGTTTTAAGATCAAATAGTTTGAAAACACGGTAAACAAATCACATTTTTATTTAGATTTGCATGTTTATAAACGATAAAAATCGTATTTTAAAGATCTGAATGTATGAAAAATCCGTTTTACCCCCCTGATCCATACACCGCACGCCCAAAGGACACAACGGCGGCGCCTTACCAGCGCCGCTGGCGGCATCAAAGCCGCGGCTAATGGCCGCGGTCGGAAGCCGCGACAAGCAGCCGCGGCCCGCCGCCGCCACGACGGCCGTATCCCTTGGCGCGGCCAGCCGTCGCGGCGGTCGTCGCGGCCCCCCTAGAGTTTTCCCGAAACCCTAACCCCAAAACGGGCCAAATTTTTAGGGGATGCCCAATTAACCCTAGTGGATTGTTTTCATGGCCCAAAAGCCTGAAAATTAGCACACTTACACATAATTTTTCTTTTTATTTTTGGCCTCAAAAGCCCAAAATAATTAAAGAAATTTTAATTTTGTGATAGGGTTAAAGCGAAAAAATAAATCAAATGGATCAAGTTTAAAAGTTTTCGAAATTATTTTTAGCACGTCACTCCTTTTTAGATTATTTATTAATCTTTTATATGCCTGTGATATAATTCTCTGCGTGGTTGTATATTTTTTAATATAATATCTGCGTGGATGTGTTATTAGAATATGATTTTAGGGATTAGCCAGGTTTCCGACATCTTTACTTTTCTGCAATTTTTCTTTTTGAGAGAAATTTGTAAGTGAGGTTATACATGTAAAAAGAAGCTGAAGGACCACCAAAAGGAGCTGAAGGCGTTTGCACAAAGAAAAAGGGGCTTCTCTTTGAAGTTCCCACGTTATATTTACTTTTTCATGCACTTTTTGAGTAATGGGATGTAATTTCGGACTCTCTTTTTCTGTTGGTGTAGGCTGGCTGATCCCCATAGTCCTAATTTATTTTCATTGCCTATACATTAAATGTGTGGATGCTTACTAACTCATGCTATTTTAATGTTAAAATGAAAATGCATGCGTGGATGTTTATTTTTAAATAATTCACGTTATGAAAATGTCAAATGCATGCGTAGATGTTTAATAATCCATGCTATTTTTTGTTTATGATTGCTAGATTGTTTAATGGCCAGACCTTGCGAATGTCGATTTTTCGGTCCTGAAGGCCGATGGGTCGAACTACTTGAGTTGGCAGTTGGACCTGAAGTTCCACCTGCGATCTCATGGGTTCAGTTTAACACCCACTGAGAAGGCAACAAGTACTGCCGCAGTTGAAAAGAATGCTTCTAAAGAAGTACAGAAGAAGTTTCCGATATACTTAAGGCGAAAGCCATTATTTATATCAGGAAACATTTAGACACGGCCCTGAAGGACGAGTATCTTACTGTAGAGGATCCTTATGAACTGTGGGACGCACTTAACGAGAGGTATAGACATCAGAGGTACGTCATACTCCCCCATGCGCAGTACGAGTGGACTCACCTCCGCATACAGGATTACAAATCCGTAGCGGAGTACAACTCAGCAATATTCCGTATCACCTCACGCCTAAAGTTGTGTGGTGAGAATGTGACTGAGAAAATGTTGCTGGAGAAGACGTTCACGTCTTTTCATGAGGACATGATCCTCATGCAACAGTACCGTGAGAGGAAGTTCACTAAGTACTTTGATCTGCTTTCATGCCTCCTAATGACTGAACAGAACAAAGATTTGTTGGTTGCCACTCACAACCTGCGCCCTCATGGCTCCGCTCCACCGCCACCTCCTGCAGCGGCACACTTCCAGTCTTCCCAGAAGAAGAAGATGGACAAGAAGGATAAGTTCCAAAAATGGAAAGAACAGAAGCAGCGAAAAAAGGCCACTGCTCAAGCTCCTCCACAGAACCAGAAGTTCGTGACAAAGAAGCAAAAGTGGACGCCCTACAAAGTTGGTACTCCCAAGAAAGACTGGGAGGATAAGTGCTCTAAATATGGAATGACTGGACACTGGTCCAGAATCTACCGCACTCCCAAACACCTACAAGACCTCTACCAGGCAAGCCTCAAGCCCCACGCTGAGACAAACCTGATGGAAAGCGCAACATTACCAGAGACCACATGGAATCCAAAAGATTTTATGGAAGACGACACTCTTTAGTCATGGACTATAAACAATTTTTATTTGCTAGCCTATCTTCCCTTTTTATGCAACGTTTCTTGTTTTTATTCCATGTCGAACTTTTGAGCATCTTAATATAAATAGAAGTAGTTTCTTTTTCGTATTATTCATTGCTTGTATGTCTTTCTTATATAGATATGGAATCCATATGCCTAGTGGACAGTGCATTGACGCACTCAATCCTTAAAAACATAGACTACTTTACGAGCATAAGTAGCTATTTTGGTCCATTAAGAACAATCTCAGGACCAGCTGATATAATCGAAGGATCAGATGAAGCAATCATATTGATCCCCGGTCACACACTAATCAAACTTAGAAATGTGTTTGACGTGTGTTCATATTTTATATATTCACGCACGTCTTCTTTGTGTTTTTCAGTTATTCTACGCCGTCCCGTATCCGTTTTCTCGTGTTTTCTAGTTTTCTTTCACTTTTCCATGTTTTTGTATGTTTGCAGGAGTTTGCCAGTATAGGGGACATATAACGAAGATATCATGAGTCCCCGAAGCAACGGGAGGAGTCACACGTGATCCAGGGGGTCAAACGACCAAGATTGCCACTTTTCAGCCCCCCATCCGATCGGTTGGACACAGCCAACCGATCGGGTGATGCACGCGTATCCGACCCGAACTGCAGCTGAAGCAAAGTAAGGATCAACCGATCGGTTCGACGACCGGTTCATCCCAACAGACTTCTCGGGAAATTGGAGTTGAATTCCAACCGATCGGGTGACCTTCACCCGATCGGTTCATCTGTATCCGATTCTTCTAACAGACGACCCGGAGAGCTCACCTGACGGCCCGCTGACCGTGCGAAAACGTCTGAAGTTTCTCTCTTTTGGGCGATGTTTCCAACCGATCGGTTGATCGTTCAACCGATCTGTTCACCTGAGGACCGCAAGATCCAAACGACGAGCCGCTTGCGCCAACCGATCGTGTCACGTGAGCGGGTGAAGTTTCTGAAGACCGCTGTCGAAGAACGTAGCAGCTCACCCGACTGGTTGATACTTCAACCGATCGGGTGACGTCATTTTCTATATATAACTGCCCTAGGTTTTCAGAAACGAGAGCTGTTGTATTTTTCTGTCTTTTTTCTCTATTGTGACGGCTGGAATTTTATAGTATTCTGTAAGTTTTCCGATCTTTGTCAAACTTTGATATTATCTTAATAGCATTGCTACTACTTCATTTCAATTGCCTGATTATGATTTTAACGGTCGATTTTCATTTAGATTGCTTTTTAGCTAATATGTGTGAGTAGTTCCCAAATCTGGGATTTTGGTGAAAACCCCTTCGTGGGTTCTCCCTAATGCGTCCATAGGATTAGAAAATCGATAGGGATTAGGAATCTAGAGGTTACGCGGGGTGTTTCATTGTCATCGGCGGGAAAAAGACCGCCTTTGACCGTTGGGCCAATGGGGAATAAACTTGGCGGTTGACTCCCTAGCCATAGCTCACGCCCTTAGCGTACGCATCAAATCCTAGCGCGTGGGAACGGCAGGATGAGATGTTAGGAGTTATCGTTGCGAGCTTAGTGCTCCCGGAGTCGGTCAGTGTTAATGGACATTGGAATGCCTACTGACCGAACCCGGGTAGTCCGGCGTATCATCCTGGGCACCGACCGGAATATCGGGCACATGGGACGCTGGTATCACTCTTAGAGGCAACGTCTCACAACTAAACCATAATTCCGATCGTATTCCTATCCGCCAGTCGTAATAGTGAAAACACATGATCGGGTGGAAACCGAAGTCATATGTTTCCTTTTATATTGTTTAATCTCGTATCTACAATTTGTGACAAACCATCTATCGATTCGGGCTAGCTCACCCATAGGGTGAACCGGTTCCTTTCTGACACAAGCACAACCACGCCTCCCTGTGTTCGACCCCCAAGCCACACAACAACACCGTGCGCTTGCGGTATAAATATTTAAATCTGGTATCCTCAATCTTATTGCACATTGCATGCTCACATCTAGGGGACGTCAGCGTTATACTCCCCTATATCAATCCGAAACCTCCTAAGTTTTAAAGATATCCGTTTAAATGGGTATCACTTAGAGACGGTCGAGAAAAATGAAAAGGAATAACTGCACGTAACGTCTCTTACAAATGGTACAAAAACCATTGTGGAACGTTTCAAGGGACTCCCCTCGGGACTCTACCAAACAAGTATTCAATCTTCAGAAACATTAATGACAGAGCACCTGCAGTGCCCCAAACACCAGAATTCCAACTCTGACATAGTAGATTGGGACACCCTGGATCTGTTATGATGTACCGCACCATAAAAAGCTCAAGGGGTATAGATTTGAAGAACATGAAGATTCTCCAAAAAGGCAAATTCCCATGTCCACCCTGTTACAATGGTAAACTAATTACGAGACCCTCTCCATTGAAAGTGAACTTGGAGTCTCCAATTTTTTTGGAAAGAAGCCACGGAGACATTTGTGGGCCTATACACCTATCAAGTGGTCCGTTCAGGTACTTTATGGTCCTGATAGACGCATTTACTAAGTGGTCACACGTATGTCTACTGTCCACCCATAACTTAGCACTGTCTAAGCTTTTAGCTCAGATAATCAGGTTGTGGGCCCACTTCCCCAACTACCAGATAAAGAAACTTCGTCTGGACAACACGGGGGAGTTTACATCACAAGTCTTCCTAGACTATTGCCAAGCACATGGCATTGAAGTTGAACATCCTGTAGCGCATGTTCACACCTAAAACGGGTTAGCGGAATCTCTAATTAAGAGACTGCAATGGATTGCTCGTCCAATATTACTTCAATCCCAGTTGCCAGTGAATGCATTGGGTCATGCAATATTGCATGCTGCATCCTTAATAAAATTAAGACCTTCTGGAGGTCAGTCATCTTCTCCTATGCAATTAGCACTTGGAGCTCCACCAATTGTCTCACACTTGAGAATATTTGGTTGTGCAGTATACGTCCCCATAGCACCACCACAAAGGACAAAGATGGGTCCACAACGTCGCCTAGGCATTTATTTTGGGTTTGACATGCCCTCCATAATTAGATTCCTAGAACCCTTTACGGGAGACGTTTTAAGGCACGTCTAGAAGACTGTGAATTTGATGAAACATCATTTTCAAGACTAGGCTCACAAACCAAGAAGCCCGAAGCTTCAGACTGTATCACTTGGAATACAAAGACATTAAGTCACTTTGATCCTCCCACAAGCCAGTGTGAGGAGGAGGTCCTGAAGATTCTCCATATCCAAAACACTGTCCATCTCTTGCCGGACAAATTTACTGACAACCAGAAGATTGTCAGATCACACGTCCCTGCTGCTAACACTCTAGCTAGGATTGACATACCGCAAAATGGATGCAATCCGTCTGTAGCAGAAATGGTTGGACCTCTTAAAAAGAGAGGACGACCACTGGGATCCAAGGACCAAGTCCCTCGAAAGAGTAGGACCCTTGGCAATGGTAAAACAATACCACCACAGGATCCTACTATAAGCCCTGCTACCCCATCTCTCCCAAACTCTCAAACAGAGGAAAAACCGGGAGAAAATGAAGTTTCGATACATTATGTACGAACGGGGGAGTATTGGGACAGAAAGAGCACAACCACAGATGACACATTTGCGTGTAATATTTCCATCAACGTCGCATACTGCGACGATGATATTGAACCACGCTCTCTGACAGAATGTCAAAGCAGAGATGATTGGCCAAAGTGGAAAGCGGTAATAGGAGTGGAGTTGGATTCACTCACAAAACGTGTAACGACCGGTTTTTGTAATGAATATTTTATATCAATAATATTGGATGTTCCCCTCTTTGTGTGTTTTCTCGATAGAAGTTCTTACGATTAGCTTCATAACATCTTAATCTTAGAGCTAAAGTGATCCTAGAGGCCATAGGAGTCTTCCCGAAGCTTCGCGCTTCGTTTCGGCACTTTTGGTGCATCTTAGTCGGTTCGTGAAGGAGAGCCAACCGACTAGATCGCAATCTAGTCGATCGGCAACCCTTCTCAGACCGGCTAGTTCTTGTCAGTAAATTACAGCTTAGTTACTGTTTACGTTTAGTCGGTCTAAGCTCATTCTTCGACTGACTAGTTCCCAAACTAGTCGGTCAGGACTTGTACTCAGACCGACTAATTCTGAGTCCTACTGTACTGTCGACGTTACTGTTTATGGTTAGTCGGTCAAAGAACAATTACCGATCGACTAGTTCTTGAACTAGTCGGTTTGGATTCCTTCCTTGACCGACTAATTCTCAGTGCTTAATATCTACCTAAATTTCACTCTTAGTCGGTCTATGAACGATCACCGACCGACTAGATCTTAAACTAGTCGGTCGACGGGCCTTCACAGACCGACTAAATGTGTCTACATGTACCAACCCTGTTCACGGTTTGGCTTTTAGTCGGTATCAGTTGGACGACCGACCGACTAGATCCTAAACTAGTCGGTCGACCACCCTTCTCTGACCGACTAAACTGCCCAGTAAACCTAGGTTAAGTCGCAGCCGCCGTTTCATTTTTCTATTTAATCCCTTCGATTCCTTCATTCTTTCGTCATTCTTTCTGAGCCAAATACTTCCCCAAATCATCCCCAACATTCCTCAAGCCATTTCCTTCCTCCTCGAAGCTTCCCCCTCGCCGTTTCTTGCGCCGGCCACCTTCCCTAGGCCGCCGGATCTCGATTTCAGCCGTAGCTTCCCGGGATCGTTCTCCGTCGCCGAAGCTAGATCTGTTTTGGCGTCATTTGCTCGCTACTCTTACGGTTAGTGAATCTATCCCTTAATCTCTTTTAACCCACATCGTAATTAGAAAACCTAATTAAAAGCGATTCATTAGACGAAATAGGATCATATTATGAAATCTGATTTGGTGATCGTTCTAATGTTGTTTTGTCGTAACAGCGATCCCATCCCGTAGAATAGAGGTTGTGAGACATTTTCCGTCGATCGTCATCGTCGGTAGCAGGCAAGTGAAACTTGCCACCCTTTTTGTTTGGGCCATGTCCTAGGCCGTTCTGCACCGTAGCGTAAAAGAGACTAGGCAGTGAAATTATAGCTGCCTAGACGCCCCTTTGATCTAGCTTGACAACGAAGCTAGATCCGTCATTTTATCTTGTTGCATTCATACTACCATGTCATGTTTAATTTCAATTAACGGTACGCGGAATATCTGTTCATGTCATTGCATACATCGAATGTTCATCGTGAATGCGTAGCACACGCTACTTTTAAAATGTAAGCTGCGACGAGTAGGATTTTGACTCCTACACAATGATCAGGCTAGGTGCACCCCTATGCCAAAATACACTTCCTGGCTCGTGATCCAGAAGCGAGCTAGTGTGTTGCTAATCCCAACGCTCGATACACGTGGAGGGGTAGGGTTAAACGGTCGCTTGAGCGTAGAAGTGAGCCCGTACAGCCACTTCAGCCAAAAGACGGAAACTCTGAGCACAAAGTGATAATAGTGATAAGTGAATCGTGATTAGTGTTTGCGTAGCTTTTGCTACATCGTGCGTGCTTGTCTCTTCTTTTAAACTGTTGCATCATACTTAAATGTCATGTCTTTGCATAATGTTATAACTGCTAGGTTGTTAGTTTACTTTCAGTTTCCTTGCTCAAGTCTATTTTTAGACTTGCTGACATGTGCCCCTCTCTCTTTTGGGTGTCACTTGTTAGACCCTGAGCCAGAGTTTGTTGCTGAGGACGAGGTGTTAGCAGACGCCGAGCCTGAGCCTGCGTTCGACGAGGACTTCGTAGACATTGGTGACCAGTCTTAGAGGCTGTTTAGAGCCGCTTGTTAGTTGCTTTTAGTTGTCGGTGCGTGGCACCATTGTTTACATTTGTACTTTTGTTTGTTGGCCGTGTTTGGCCTTAGACTCTTTCCTTTAGCATAGTGGCTTTTCTGGATGTTGAAACTCATTATGTGGACAATTCTGGGATTTGAGAATTATATTACTTTCTGTCCCTGCCTTATTATTATTTTTGTTCCGTTCACGATTACAGGGACCTGCATATTATTTATTGACGCTTATCAGACGTCTGAGCGGACCTTCTCACGTCTCGCCTCCATTTTAGATTAGCGGGGCGTGACAAAACGCAAGGTTTTCGGACCTATTGTCCAGACACCAAAAGGTGTAAAACCTGTGGGTTATAAATGGGTATTTGTTAGGAAAAGAAATGAACAAAATGAGATCGTTCGCTATAAAGCAAGGCTTGTAGCGCAAGGTTTTACCCAATGTCCAGGGGTGGATTTTGAAGCCACATACTCCCCGGTCATGGACGCGATCACTTTCCGATTTCTCATTGGCTTAACAGCTCACGAGGGTTTAGATATGCAGCTTATGGACGTCGTGACTGCATACATATATGGCAACTTAGACCGAGACTTCTATATGAGATTACCTGACGGTAATTCCTTGCATGCGGCACTAAAAGAGAGAAAACGTGACATCTACTCAGTGAAACTGCAAAGATCATTATATTGTCTAAAACAATCTGGAAGGATGTAGTATAACAGACTGAGCGACTTTCTTGCAAAACAAGGATTTACAAATGACCCAGTCTGTCCTTGCATCTTTATAAGAGCAAAGGCAACATGATTTGTCATTATAGCCGTCTACGTCGACGATTTGAACCTCGTCGGATTTCCCACAGATATCGCCGAGATTTCTAGAAGTTTGACAGAAACCTTCGAGATGAAAGACCTCGAAAAATCAAAAATTTGTTTAGGTCTTCAAATAGAGCATCTTAACGATGGGATCCTGTTACATCAGTCAACTTACACATCGAACTTGTTGAAAAAGTTCCAAATGGATAAGTGCCACCCCCTCAGTACCCCAATGGTCGTCAGATCATTGGATGTGCATAAAGACCCCTTCCGACCGCTGGAAGAGGGGGAGGAAGTACTGGGCCCTGAAGTGCTTTATCTAAGTGCTATCGGTGCACTACTTTACCTTGCTAATTGCACTCGCCCTGACATAGCCTTTGCAGTCAATCTACTAGCCAGATATAGTGCTGCACCTACACAACGGAACTGGACCGGAGTTAAGCATATTCTGCGCTACCTCTAAGGGTCCATAGACTTAGGTCTATTCTACAGGAAAGGGGCAACAACATGTTTAGTTGGTTATGCTGATGCAGGTTACAGGTCCGATCCGCACACGGAGAAGTCTCAGACCGGATACATGTTTACCTATGACGGCACTGCCATATCCTGGAGATCTGTGAAGCAGACCATGATGACTGTCTCATCCACTCACTCGGAACTTCTAACGATCCATGAAGCAAGTAAAGAGAGCTTCTGGCTACGTTCCGTGATCCAGCACATTCTCACCTTAACCGGCCTGATGACCGGCGTTCTTGCGCCTACACCACTCTATGAAGACAATGCAGCATGTATAGCCCAGCCGCAGGACGGCTACATCAAGGGTGACAAGACAAAACATATCTCTCTCAAGTTCTTTTGGACGCATGACCTTCAGAAGCAAAAACAGATTGAGGTACAGAAGATCCAATCATATAATAACTTGGCGGATATGCTTACCAAATCCTTGCCTACTAGTATCTTTGAGAAACTTGTATATGGGATTGAGATGAGGAGAGTGAGAAAATGTAAACTGGGTCAGGATGAGAGGACTATAAATGTATAGATACATAGGAGACTGATGTATAGATTCATAGGAAATCTGCAAGTCTAAATCTTGGTCAGATGAGGGAGAGTCAACTGCAGAGTTGTACTCTTTTTCCTTGGCTATTGGTTTTTTCCCACAGGGTTTTCCATAGTCAAGGTTTTGACGAGGCAACCTCGTTGACTCTGGATCTTGAAGTATCCACCCCTAGACACATCCCTAAAACATGGTAAGTTATGGATAAACTGCTCTTTATTTAACAAGGCAGTTATCCTAACTCGGATCATGAAGAATCCACCTCTTATTCAATGTTGGTTGGATAAGGGGAAGTGTTATGAATAAGCCCATGAGGCCCATTGGGTATCCGGCCCATCATTGAAAGCTATAAATATGAGGGTAGGGGGCTCTTAACCCCTTACACATATTACTCTGTTTTTTCCTTCACAACAGAGGTTTTATAACATGAAGGACAGCTTCAATAACTCTTTTTTTAAAAAGGATTTAATGTAAAAAAGCTGCCATCTGATCCAATGGACCAGGTGGCAAGACACATAAAAGGTGGAGAGTACAAACCCCCACATAGGCTTGTACTCGTTGGGGCCCACCCCTTTGTGTCTTGCACCTGATCCTTTGGATCAGGTGCCACGTGCTCTACATTAATTCCTTTTAAAAAAATAAAAATTTAAGCCAATATTTGCAATACGTCTGGTTGGCCCACGCTCCCCGTATTTTGATCTCCAAACCATTAAAAAATAGAAAACATTAAGCTCTGTGATGCCTTAAGTGGGATTTGCCTGCTTGGCACTTAACTAGTAATCCATAATACATTTAAGATCGTTTTTTGAATCTTCGATCCATGCGTTTCTTCTTTTTGTCCATCGACGCTGCTCATACACATCCACACTTTATACTTTATGTAATTCTGACACCCACATCTCCCCATGTTTGCGTCCGAGCGACGACCGACTCGGTGCCCGACAGGAGCAATTTCTAGTAAGTAAATAAATAGAAACCGTAATCAATAATCAAGCTCGATTAACAGCAATAGCGATTACCGTCTAATATATATTAACAACACATCATTAAAAAAAATTTACAGTCTCATCACTTTTTGATTAGCAACCATCAACACGAGTAGATGTCTCCGAGGGGAAGAGAGCCTCCCAGATATCGGCGAACGCCGACACGATCGCCCGGTGATGCTGCCTCGAATTCAGCGACAGGAAGCAATGCAGCAGCTGCTCCAGATCCGTCGCATCGTACATCCCTTTCTCCACCACCATCTCCGCCATCGATCGCCGGAAGTCCCCCCGGGGGTCCTCCGACTTCTTCACCACCGCAAAGCTCTCCTTCACCCCGAACCCCCCATCATCCAACCCCCCGCACGCCACCAGCCTGCTCAGCATCGACGACGACGTCGACGACGACCGAGGCGACGGCGCCTCCGGCGACGGGCACCGCCGGCACCGGAGCTCGTGGTCGGTGGAGAAGCTACGGGAGGAGAGGAGGGTGTCGGTGTCATCGTCGCAGTCGTTGTCGTCGCAGTCTTCGCGCTCGTCGTTCTGCTCGTCGTCGTCGCTGGAGAACCAGCTGCCGCTGGCGACGGAGGAGGCGCTGTTCCTGCTCTTCGATTTGGGTTTTCGACATCGGCGACGGCGGCGAAGTTCCACCTCCCGCTTCCTTTTCATCAAAAGATTCGAATCAGCGGTTTTCTCTAAAAATTTAAAATGTAATTTAATTTTCATTACCTTCTGGCGGCCAATTTTCTGACGTCCGCGGGAAAAAGGTCGTCGTCGTCTTCATCGTCGCAGTCATTGATCTTCCTCCGCCGCCTCTCGAACTCCTCGGTGCAGGTCACGACATGCCATTTCTCCTCCTTCCTCCACAAATACGCCGGCGTTTCCCTCGCCCTTGACATATCGTCTGCCCCAACATCCACGGCCGGCGACAGGCTCGGCATCATCGTCGACATCGGAGCGCATGACCTGCACCCGGCGGTGGAGGCCACCACAGCCGCGATCCTACGGGACGGCGAGGGACGAGGAGCCGGAGGGGGAGTCGGGGAGGGGAACTCGGTGCCGAGCTTCTTCGGGTTCGACGGGGAGAGGCAGAACACCGGCGGCAGCGCCGAGGCCGACTTCTTTTCCCGGCACGTTTGGAACGAGGAGATCATTCTTGAGATTCTCAGCCTCAATTTTTTCTTCATTTTTGCCTCTCTGTTTAAAATAAAGTTTTGTTTCCAATTTTGGGTGCATTGGGTCGTTTATATAGAGATGGTTAATGATGAGGCCGGCAGGAGGTTTGTATTCAAATTATTTAAATAAATAAAATGATGGGCTGTATGGCGGTACAAATTAACAGCATGGAGTGAGGTGCAATTCTTGGTCTTTGCTTTTTTTTTTTTTTTAATTTTAATTAGACGGGGACATGGAATTTGATGAGAGAATGCATGGAATTGTGCGGAAATGTTCAAATAGCGTATTATTAATTAAAGTAAAAATTTTGTAACCCTTTTAAATGGTGGCCATCGTCATAGTTGCATCTCGCATCTGGTTAAGCGCGTACACCGCATGAAATTACATTTGTGAGGGTTTGTCATTTTGGAGTCTGGACCAAGTCATATTTGGCTAAAACCCATTACACCCAAAAATCTCAAACCCCCAATTGAAAACACACATTTTCAAATAACACCCCAAACCACATCTTTATCCCATTTTATCCCGACGATGCCGACATACACACCCACAGTTAGCACTCCTTTTCGGTTGAGCGCGTACACCGCATCCTGTTAGCATGGTGTTATTTTTTTTTGCACCGTGCACTATGTGCGCGGATTATTTTTAGCGTATCAAATTTTTTGAGGATAATTGTTCCCTGTCATGATTCATTATCATTAATTTTAATGAACACCAAAAAACTTGTTCAGTAGTTATGTATACCTTATGCATCTACATATAGATTGTTATTCTAAAACGTTGATATCTAGTTTGGCAAACCAGTTTCTAAAGCTAAATTTTGATGCATGTCAAAATGAAAGGAAATCTCAGTTCGTGAAACTCTAATAAATTTGAAATGTAATAATCTTTGTTTCATAAGATTTGAAGTCAACACATCTCGGCCTCATGGGCTTCGTTTAGATATCCCTACTGGACCTAAATTTCTACAAAAAAAACTTACTTTAAAGCTTAAATTTCGTCACATCACAGTTTCAAAAACCAAACTCTAACACTGCCATGGCCCATGGCAATCTAATACCTGTGTGTAAAGAAAAAAGTTGGGGCGTGTTGGACCAGATCGATGGTCCAATAGAATCTGATTCACTTAATTTTTGATAGTGTGATTATCTATGTTGTGAATAACAAAAGAGAAAAACTTAAATAAAAAAACAAGTAAAGTATACGTGCATTATCGCATGAACAGCACATACACATTTTTCACTTGGAATTTACCTTTTCAAAAGTTAACCAACACTGAAGTTATCTCCGTGTAAATTTCCGGATTGGCCCGCGAGTGGCCCGTGAGAGGCGGGGCCCACTTTGCTGTGAATGTAAGGAAGATGGGGGCCCACGGGTAATGTCAATGCAGTCGTGATTGATGGGTGACTGGGCTTTAGGGTGGTCTGAAAGCTTCTTTGTACGGGCATTTTGTATAGGGTTTGGCCTATGCTAAAAGAAGGTTGGGACTAACTGCACCGCTCTAATGCGGTGCATATGGTAATTTTATTCTAAATATAGAAAAACAATCAAATCAATTATCTTTCCCAATAACCCTTTCCCTGTATTTTTTCTAATTATAGCCAATAATCATTACTTGCACCGCATGAATGCGGTGCAGTTAGTCTCTACCCTAAAAGAAACGCAGCCATGCGGTGCCATATACCTTCTGTTGCTATTTTTAGAAACAAAATTCAAATCATAGTTAAAGATGTGACATTTGTTTTGATTTTTTTTCCAAAAACAGTTAAGGAAGGACAATGCACCGCAAACAGTTGCGGTGCCTTTAGCAATTCTCTAGGGTTTTTACGACGATGGTTCGGCTTTGCTGGGGGAAAAGTCAAATCCAGATCAACTCATTTTTCAGTGGACGTAATCTTTCTTTGGATTTTGGTTTTGTTGTTTGCCGGAGGGAGAAGTCTTGTTTTGTTATTTGGATATCGGTTGATCAGATCCGGAACTTTGAAGCCACCTGTCTCGTTTTGTATTTGAGACGGACTACCGGCACCTCATTTTGAGGTACAGGGATGTGATATTTATCTATTAATAGGAAAAAAACTTAATTAATAAGTTTTTGTTATGAATGAGGGAGGCCTTTGGTCTCTCCTCCTTCATTACCGATTCATTAGGTTCCACATTACTTAGGGTAATGGGGACCCTTGGTCTACTAGAGGCTTTTGGCCTCCCTACTATGAGATAAATAAATAGAGCACCATGGCTTTTAGCCATGGTTACTCATTCTTAGCAATGAAATTATATATATATCTCTCTCTTGAGTTCATTTTCATCCAACACGTTATCAGCACGTGTTCTCCTCTTGAGCACAAATTTTCAACAAAATTTCATCCCCTACGCGCAAGGAATCTATAGTTGCTGCGGCGTTTCGTTGGAGCGTTGCGGCATCCTCAAAGTGTTCGGGAGCTTGGATTATTATTTCTACGGATCATCGCCGCGTTCTTCCCTAGATCATTGATCTAGAGGTAAAACCTTATAATCCTGTAGATAAAATTAGACTAAATAATTTTTACATTGTTTTAATATACAAGTAAAAAAAAATTTTAGTCTAATAAAAGAAAAAAAAATTTATGCCTATTACAAAGTTTTTTCTCTGAATTTTTTTTCCTTTTCCCATTAAAATTCTTCGGTGGGAAGAAGAATCGGAATGAAATCCTCCCCTCCCCCCCTGACGTAGGAGGGGGCCTTCCCACAACGCCGACCGTGCACCCCCCTGCAGCGGAGAGGGGGGCCTGTCCGCGCCGCCGCCCCCCGCTGCAGGGGGGCGGCCCGAGGCCGCTCCCCCCTGCAGACGGGGGGGGGGGGGGGGGGGGGGGGGGGGGGGCTTTCTGCGCCGCCGCCCCCGCTGTAGGAGGGCGGCCCGAGGCCGCTCCCCCTGCAGACGGGGGGGGGGGGCCTTCCGCGCCGCCGCCCCCCGCTGCAGGGGGGCGGCCCGAGGCCGCTACCCCCCCTGCAGAGGGGGGGGGGGGGCCTTCCGCGCCGCCGCCCCCCGCTGCAGGGGGGCGGCCTGAGGCCGATCCCCCCTGCAGCGGGGGGGGGGGGGGGGGGGGGGGGGGGGTCTTTCGCGCCGCTCCCCCCCTCGCAGCTGCAAGGAAAGGGGGGTCCTCCATGCCGCCGCCGGCCCCTGGCTGAAAGGGGGCGGCCCGTCGTTCTCTCCTCCAATTTTTTTGGTTTGGGGGAAGGATTTTTGCTCCGGCAATGTCCTCCCCCTCACCCTCCACCATTGGGGAGAAGATGAAGGGCCTGTACGGCTGATCTCTAACCATTTGGTTAGAGATTAGGGTTTTAACCTATAATAAAACCTTTTTGGGCCACTGGAGTTAAGTTTAAGCGAATTGGGTTTCAGGGCCATCAAAATAATAAAATTATAAGCTAATAGCTTATTTTTGGCCCGAAGCCATAAGAATGCAAACAACTTTGCAGAACTGCGGAACGGGCCACAAGCGCTTATACTAAAAATAATTTTTTTGGCCCGAAGCCACAAAATTCTACACAAATTTGGCTTCTTCATAATTTTAAAGAAGAATGAAATTTGCAAATTGAAATTTATGAGAAAAACTTTGTAAAATCAATAATTACATTTATATGTTCCGCTATTTATTTAAACATATCTCTTGCAAATTATTATGTATGGTTTACTAGAATTTTTAAATAATATAATCATCTCAAAGATCCTGAGACCGCTCTGCCGTTAGTTAACTAACCTAACGGTGTATGACGTTTCCACGTGGTCTACGAGATAATTATATTTTCTAGTTTACTTTTTCCATATTTTTTGTGCTTGAGATTTATGCGTGATTGTTTAATTTATGCCTGTAGCATATTTATATAAACTGTGTGGATGTTTAAAATAAGTAAAAATGTGTCTTTCGGGATCGTCCATTGCATACCTATTTACATTTCCAGCACCTTTTCTTTTTTTGAGAGAATTTGTAAGTGAGGAATTTGTATAAATAGCCAAGGCTCGGTGCAACAGCATAAGAAGACGGATGCAGGAATAGGGACCCACCCGGGGTTTCCAAAGTTGTATTTTTCATTCTCTTTTCTTTGGACTGTAATCGGACTTTGGACTGTGTATTATTTTGGGTATCTGGCCGATCCCTGCATTTTTACTTATTAATTTCTTTATGCATGGATTGTTGAATTTATTTTAATTCATGCTTATCTTTAAATTGCATAGATAAAATGGCTAAATTGGCAAGCGTCGATTTCGAGGTGCTCGATGCAGCTGGCAAGAATTACTTGAGCTGGCGAGTGGACCTGAAGTTCCACTTGCGCTCCATGGCGCTTCTGCACTCCATCCTGGCCCCCGCAGTGGCCCAATCATCGGCTCCCGTATCATCCAATGCATCTGCTAGCAAAGCCCCAGAAGCTGCCCCTTCAGCTGGTAGTACCTCTACCACTGTCTCTGACATGGATAAGGCGAAAGCCATTATCTATATCAGACGACACATAGATCGGACCCTGAAGGCCGAATACTTGACGGTAGAGGACCCTCTGGAGTTATGGACAGCGTTAGAGGCACGCTACAGACATCAAATTGATGTTATACTCCCGCGTGCCAGCTATGAGTGGGAGAACCTCCAACTTCAGGACTACAAGTCCGTTGCTGAGTACAACTCAGCACTTCACAACATCACCTCACGCCTGAAGTTGTGTGGTGAAGAAGTTTCGGAGCACCGCATGTTGGAAAAGACATTTACCTCGTTTTACGAGAAAGATGCTATCCTCATGCAGCAGTATCGTGAACGCAATTTCACGAAGTTCTCTGACCTGCTCTCTTGCCTCCTGAGGGCAGAGCAGAATATAGAGACCTTTTACTGGCCACTCATAACCAGCGCCCGGCAAGCTCAGCTCCTATCCCCGAAGCCCAAGTGTTCACCCCCCGAAGTGGAAGAACAAGAATAGGGGCAGAAAGAACAAAGGAAAGGACCCTATGAAACCAGCCAATGCTCCTCCCCAACGCAAGAATAACAAAAGGAAGAAAAACTTCACTTGGAAGCGTAAGAACACTGATACAGTGTCAATTCCAAAGAAGACATGGGAGGACAAATGTCATCGTTGTGGCATGCCTGGACATTGGTCCAGAAACTGTCGCACACCTCGCCACTTCCAGGAACTGTATCAGGCGAGCCAGAAGCCTCCGCCTGAAACAAACATGGCAGATGTGGAAAATCCGACGAAGTTCACTTCGAAGGATTTCGAAAATGATGACCTGCTCGATTGAGCATTATTTTTATCTATGCTTTTCAAAGAATAAATTGTAGCTTCATCTCTAGCATGCTTACTAAAGACGATCTTTTATTTTGAATGTATGCATTTTACATTTCCATCAATAAATTATCGTTTTTTGCTTATATAGATGAAGTATGAGTGCCTAGTGGATAGTGCCTCGACGCACACTATCCTTCGCAATGAATGCTATTTCAATAGCATAAGTAAATATGACGGTCCCGTCAGTACAATTTCAGGACTGTCCAAAATAATCGAAGGATCTGGTGACACAATATTATTGCTCCCAAATAATACAAGACTAAAAATAAAAAATGCACTATTTTCTCCAAGATCAAATAGAAATCTCATAAGCTTCAAGGACATCCGTTTAAAAGGATATCACTTAGAAACTAGAGATGAAAATAAGGTTGAATACCTGTATGTCACTCTTCGTAAAGATGGCCAGAAGACCATTTGCGAAATATTTAAGGGACTCCCGTCGGGTCTCTACCAAACATACATTCAACCAGTCAAAGCCCATATGACTGAGCACCAGACGTGCCAGCCAATGCCACCATTTCAACTATGGCATAACAGACTTGGTCACCCTGGATCCATTCTGATGCGACGCATCTTATCTGAATCCAGTGGACATGATTTGAAGAACCAGAAGATTCTTCAGAAAGGTGAATTTCCTTGTCCCCCTTGTTTCAAGGGGAAACTAATAACGAGACCATCGCCCCTAAAAGTGGGTTTAGAGTCTCCTGGCTTCCTTGAGAGGATACATGGTGACATTTGCGGGCCTATTCACCCCGCAAGTGGCCCATTTCGGCACTTCATGGTACTAATAGATGCATCCACAAAATGGTCTTATGTGTGCCTCTTGTCCACCAGTAACCTAGCTTTTTCAAAGCTGTTGGCACAGATAATTAGGTTACGTGCTCATTTCCCCGATAATCATATCAAGAAACTACGTCTTGATAATGCGGGCGAATTCACATCTCAAGTCTTCGAAGACTATTGCCAGGCAACAGGTATAGAAGTTGAACATCCAGTAGCTCATGTTCACACCCAGAATGGATTAGCAGAGTCTCTTATAAAGAGACTCCAATGGATTGCACGTTCATTTCTTATGCAATCCCAGTTGCCGGTGGATGCTTGGGGGCATGCTATTCTGCATGCCGCATCTCTTATCAGGATACGCCCCTCTGGAGGCCATACATTATCCCCGATGCAACTAGCATACGGATCAACTCCAGATATATCTCATTTGAGAATATTTGGCTGTGCGGTCTATGTCCTAATAGCACCACCTCAGAGGACCAAAATGGGTCCTCAACGTCGTCTAGGAATCTATATTGGATTTGATTCACCCTCGATTATTAGATACCTAGAACCCCTAACGGGGGACGCATTTAAAGCATGTCTTGCTGATTGTGAATTCGATGAGAAAACTTTTCCAAAGCTAGGCACACATTCCAAGAAGCCTGAAGCTTCGGAGACCATTAATTGGGAAAATAAGTCTTTGTCCCTTTATGATCCGCGTACAAATCTGTGTGAAGATGAGATCCTGAAGATCCTTCACATCCAGAATACAGTACACCAATTGCCGGATAAATTCACGGACATCCAGAAGATTGTCCGTTCACACGTCCATGCTGCTAACTGTAGGATCCTGTCAAAACAGCGTTAGGATCGATAAATAAAGTTGAGACTTACGCTTGCGTATGTGGCACGGTAGTCTCGGAACTTTGCCTTCGGATTCGCCACGACGGATCGAGTCTTCTCACGAACGGAGTAAGGCTACTAAATCCACAATCTAAATCTCTACTTTTAGATTAAGAACTTGGACAAAGAGAGAGAGGAAGGATTTCGGCAGAGCTTCGCTAGAATGAAATGCATGCAAGAATGCCATGCAAAAGTGTAAGGAAATGGCTTACCCTTGGGTCTTATTTATAGCCCCCAAGGTAGTTATTTTAGGAGTAATTGTTCCTTAGGAACAATTTAACTAAGGTGTACCATGATACATGGCACATTATAAGCTTAAGTTGTACCATATGCATGGTACAACATAAGCTTAAGATATTACCCCTTTATTAGCCATATGTCGCATGCACTTATGCATATATAATGCGACTTTCCCATCATTCTAGAGATCCTCTCCGCAAGGGAACATATTTCCTTTGCACACGACTTCGTGTACGCGACGTTCGAGGTCCGTATTCCCTCGTACATCCCCTACAAGGGTGTACTAACGTCTTCCATATCCAACATCTCCCACTCACACTTGAGGGGATTGTAAGAGAACGTCTTTCTCTTAGTTCTTTCATCTATCATACCGAGAAATAGACCGTGCGACCGTCATGCGCGTAGAGTCTGTTGTTGTGCACTTGTTAGAGAAACACAACGACCTCGAAGGTGCAAAGTTGAGTAGTTCAACACATGCTTTACCCTAGATTATTTCTTCACATTTCTTATACTTTATATTCAACAATTGAATCCCATCTGGATTACAATTGGCTGGCCAGCTTTGAATCATTTAAAGTCCAAATGTGAATATGAAATCAATCTTCCTCTTCTTGCGAACCTTCTGATCTTGACTTGATTCTCTTTTCTAACGTGCCCCGCCGAGCCGAATTATCATAGCCCATTAGCAACACGCTAAGATAGCGATCATCTCATCAAATCTAAAGGAACCAATTGGAGTCCTTGAGGGTAAGAGTTAAGACCCGTATGGCCTTTGAGTCTCACATAATAGCAAGCACTATTGCTACTAACTCAGTGGTCGAAATGCATACGTGGTATGAACACGTATTACAACATCACTCCTTTCCCATGGAGAGTATGTCTTAATGATGTTGTACGGATGAAAGATCAGACACCATAATGCATATCTTTTGAGTCCCCTTACTACTCATGAAATATTCCCGGACTCTCATCCTGCATAAGACAGATAGGAAAAAATCCTATGAGATCTCTTTCAAATATCCTTGTGATATAGATCTCAGATCTTTTGTAAGCATCCATATGATGCAGATCTTTCATTCGACTATCTTGTTTAAGTCACGACTCTAAATCATTTGTCTAATGATTTTGACTTTAAACTAGTCTCATCTCTATCTTATCCATCTGATAAGATAAGGCGGTTGCTCATGTGAGAGAGCCAACCTTAATCTGTCCGACATACACACAATAAAATAGCTGAGACTTAAACACAAATGTATATAAAATCATTTGTAAGAAACTTGTATGCAAATTAAACTTTGATCTTCTATAGACATAGGAAATATTACATTATACAGCTCAGCACCTACGCATTCCCATAGATGATAAGTGTTTGAAAAACACATCTCTGGGGATCGCCTTAGTAAGGGGATCCGCTATCATCTCATGCGTGGATATGTATCTTATGTCTACTTCCTTCCGTTTGTCATAGTCCTTCGCAAACTTGAATCGAATATTAATGTGTTTGGTCTTACAATGAAATTTAGGATCTTTGACATAGGCAATCGAAGCTTGACTATCACTGTATATAGGAACAGTGCTCGAGTCAGTGGCATCCGTTAGCCTGTCTAAGAATTTCCTAAGCCAAACAGCTTCTTGGACCGCCATGCTGAATGCTACAAATTCGGCTTCCATGGTTGATAGGGCGATGCAGGTTTGCTTCTTGCTGCTCCAGGATATTGCACCATTCCCGAGCAAGTAAACAAAGCCCGAGGTAGATCTTCGCTCGTCGAGATCACCCGCCCAATCAGCATCGGTATAGCCTTCGAGTCTCAAGGTATTGCCTTGATAGCATAACGCATAGTCCGCAGTCCCTTTGAGGTATTTTAATATCCTCTTCACCGCTTTCCAGTGTGCCTGTCCTGGGTTGGATTGGTAACGGCTTATCATACCAACAGCAAAGCAAATGTCCGGTCTGGTACACATCATGGCGTACATCAGACTCCCGACAGAACTGGAGTATAGAACCTTTTCCATAGCTTTCTTTTCTTTTGGATCTTTGGGACACATTTCCAAACATAGACCCTTGCCTTTGCTTATTGGAGTATCAATTGGCTTGCAGTCCTGCATATTAAACCGTTCTAAAACTTTCTTTATATATGTCTCTTGAGAGAGAGAAAGAAGTTTCTTGGAACGATTCCTTGAGATCTTAACCCCAAGGATATATGCAGCTTCACCCATGTCTTTCATCTCAAAGACGGATGAAAGCCAAGCTTTGATATCCATGATAAGACGCTTATCATTTCCGGCTATAAGTATGTCATCTACATAAAGAGACATAATTACATACTTGTTTTTAATCCTCTTAATATATACGCAGTTGTCTTCGTCGAGCATGGAGAAACCATACGACAAAACGACTTCTTGAAAGCGCATATACCACTGCCTTGAGGATTGTTTAAGACCATATATGGATTTACGAAGTTACAAACCTTATGTTTGTTTTCTTCTTGTACGAACCCGTTTGGTTGTTCCATGTAGATCTCCTCATCTAGTTCTCCGTTAAGAAAAGCAGTCTTTACATCCATCTGATGTAACTCAAGGTCCAAACAGGCCACCATTGCCAGAATTAAGCGAATGGAGGTAAAACGCACGACAGGAGAGAAAGTCTCTTCGTAGTCTATTCCTTCCTGTTGCGTGAAACCTTTCGCAACAAGGCGAGCTTTATTTCTCGATGGAGCCATCAGCCTTATGCTTGATTTTGAGAACCCACTTGTTCCCAATGGCTCTACGTCCTTTATATTTCTCGATGAACCCACTTATATTTCTCGGGCTCTTCTCGGCCCCTTACTTCTTCTTTGGGTGCAGGTGGATTCCCTCTCGATTCTTCTCCCGCCAGCCCTCACGTACTGGCCCCGGATCCGGGCCCACGTAAGAGGGATCATGTGTTGGAGGTCCGGAAGAAGCAGCGGATCGTGACCTCTGCTGCCGGTTCCAAAAGGAAGATGGGGCCATCTCCCTCCATCCCCTTGTTGGAGTCTTCCAAGAGGGCCCACGGGGGGGGGGGGGGGGGGGGGGGGGGGCGAGGAAGTTAACGTCTCGCCGTCCGCTGATCAGCACCGGCCTGCCCCTGTTGAGATTGCCTGGCCGTGGGTCGGCCCCTCGCCTCTCTCGAACGGTTCTCTCCCTGATGCCTTCGATCGGTATCTAGGCGCGTTCCGCTCCGACCCGGGCGAGTTTCCTTCGTCAGGGAAGGCCTTCTTCGTCCACGCTTCCCGGTGGGGGAGAAGGAGTCAGTGTTTTTGAGCCGCGGAACTGCCGCGCGAGTGGCCGAGAATAGTTGCCTCCCCCCTGATCAGGCCGCGCTGGATGGAGTCAGAGGCGACTGTTTGGCCACCTTCGTGATTCAGGCGGGCCAACAGGTAGAGTGTCTCTGCTTGCTCTCCCTCTAGCTGCTTTCGCCGTCTTACCTTTGTCGCCTTGGTGCAGTTGTCCTCGGTGGGACTTTCGATGAGGCGCCAGTTTGCGGCGCTCCCTCAGGCCAAGTCCGACGCCTGGCGAGATCCTGATGTCCTCGGTGATGAGGGGGAGGCAGGTCAGTTAGATGAGGCGTGAGTCAAGTCCTTGGAGTCCCGCATAACTGAGCTGTCCTCTGCCCTCGAAGAGGCGGATCGTGAGAGAGCCTTGGCTTTGGTTGCAAAGTCAAATGCCGAGGCGCGGGTCGCCGAGCTCTTGGGAGACGCCGACACACCTGGGGGAGCTGACAAGATCCTCGTCTCCGTCGCTGCCCCCAAGGCCCGGGAGCTCTCCGATCGTCTGGAGGTGGCGGAGGAACGGGAGAGGGCTCTCCTTGCTCAACTCGGCGAGAGAACCCGGGAGATTGAGGTGGAGAGGGCGGAGCTCCAACGCCAGATCGAGACATTGAAGGCTCGGGTGCGTGAGCTTGAGGAGGTGGATCCGTCCCAGTCGCCCAAGACGCTGTGGAGGAGTATGCCACCTCCTTTGTTGAGTCAGCCTTGGCTGAGGCGTTCGAGAAGGGTTTTGCCCGTTACCAATCCGAGATCCAGAAGAGGTTCCCGCTCTCGGGAGTCAATTACGAGGATCTCCGGGCGCATTCTGACGGTGAAACGGAGCGTGGGGGCGACCCAAATGAACAGTCAGCATGTGGCTCCACGGGTGCCCCTGGAGATGTTTGAGGGAGGGGAATGCCCCTCGGCCTCTTCGTACGTCTTTTTGTATATCCTTTTGTTAGGCGCGCGCTTAGCAGGCGTCCCATCGGGCGAGGCTTCCCTTGTCCCGAGTGGGATTCTTGTGAACACATTTATCTGGAAAGGAACAAACTTAAGTAAATTCATTTCGTAGAAAACAATACATTTATTGAAAGTACTTGCGTAAGTGTTCCGTGTTCCAGGCGTGAGTGAGAATCCTCCCCTCCATATTGGCTAGACGGTAGGTTGCGGGTCCGAGGACCTCGATGACTTTGTAGGGTCCCCCCCATTTAGCCGCGAGCTTCCCTTTGCGAGCAATATCCGGGTTGAAGCTTGCTTTCCTGAGGACCAGGTCCCCAAGGTGGAAACTCCTTCCCTTGACCCGAGAATTGTAGTATCGGGCCACCTTCTGCTTCTGGCGGATGATGGTGGCTAGGGCTTGCTCCCGCCGCTCGCCGAGGAGCTCCAGACCGAGCTCCAGGCCTTGCGAATTCCTGTCTTCGTCGAAGCACTTGAGGCGGAGAGACTCTTCACCCAATTCGACCGGTACCACTGCCTCGGGTCCGTAGGCAAGCATGAACGGGGTTTCGCCGGTGGCCTCCTTGTGGGTCGTCCGGTATGACCAGAGTATCCCGGGGAGCTCTTCCGGCCAGTTTCCTTCTGAGTCCTTCACTTTCTTTCGGAGGGGCTCTATGATGCATTTGTTGGATGCTTCCGCCATCCCGTTGGTCTGGGGGTGCGCTACAGAGGCGAAGAGGAGCTTGATCACCCATTCCGCGCAAAAGTATTTGAACCCCGCGGAGTCGAACTGTTTCCCGTTGTCTGTGATGATGGCCCGTGGTACTCTGAATCTGGAGATGATGGAGTTCCACACGAAGCTTTTCGCTTTCTTCCACGTGATGGTGGCCAATGGTTCAGCCTCGATCCACTTGGTAAAGTAGTCCACCGCCACAATCAGATACTTCCGCTGCCCCCGACCCGGCTTAAATGGTCCGAGGATGTCGAGCCCCCATTTCGCAAAGGGGATGGGGCTCACAATAGGGATGAGCTCCGACGGAGGAGTTGAGGTGTGGTTGGCAAACCTCTGACATTCTTGGCACTTTTGGACGTAGTCCGTTGCGTCTTGGACTAGGGTCGGCCAGTAATATCGCTGCCTCAAGATCTTCTGTGCGACCATCTTGCCCCCGTGGTGATTTCCACAGATCCCTTCGTGAACCTCCCGTAGGACGTAGTCGGCTTCCTGCGGTCCGATGCATTTCAGGTATGGGAGAACATCCGCCTTCGTCCAGCGTCTTCGGTAGAGCGTCCCCTCGTGAATCACGTATCGGAGCGCCTTCCTTTCCAGGGTCCGATGCTCGTCCCAATCCGTCGGCACCTCCCCATGAGTGAGGTACTGTATGATCGGGTCCATCCAGGTGGGATCTTGGTCGATCGCCATCACCTCCCGCTCTTCCGTGCTGGGGGACTGCAAGTTCTCCACGTAAATGGTGCGGCCCAGCTCCTTGGTCGAGGACGAGGCTAGCTTCGACAGCGCGTCCGCCCGCGCATTCTCCGACCATGGGAGATGTAAGACTTCCGCGCTCTTGAACTTGGACGGCGCCGCTTTGGCGACGGCGAGATACCTCTGCATTGCTTCCTCCCGCGCCTCGTAACTTTCCAGAAGCTGGTTGACAATGAGCTTCGAGTCGCTGAGGAGGCGCACGGACTCGGCCCCGAGCTCCTGGGCCAGCCTTAGGCCGTTGATTACCGCTTCGTACTCCGCCACGTTTTTGGTGGCCAGGAACTTGAACCGCAATGCGTATTCCATGATGTTCCCTTCCGGAGATCGGATCGCGATCCCGGCCCCGCCTCCTGACTGTGTTGCCGACCCGTCCACATGGACTACCCATGCTTCTGGGACTCCTGACTGGACAGGGTGGAGGTGGTCAGCCGAAAGAAAAGATAAGGGCTGGGTAATTACAGTTGCTGGGCCTTCTCCCTCCGGGGGATGTCCTCCTTCCGTAGTGCATTCAGCGATGAAGTCGGCCAAGGCCTGCCCCTTGATAGCTGTGCGTGGCTTGTATCGGAGGTCGAACTCGCTCAATTCCACCCCCAGTTCAGCATCCTTCCCATTCGATCGAATCTCTTGAGATTCTGCTCCAATTGCGAGTCGGTCAAGACCAATATGGTGTGGGCTTGGAAGTAGGGCCTAAGCCTTCGAGCTGAGAGAACGAGGGCGTATGCCAGTTTCTCCATGGGCGAGTATCGCACCTCCGCTCCCTTCAAGACCCGGCTCGTGTAGTACACCGGCCATTGCACCCCACCGTCTTCCCTGATCAGTACCGAGCTCACCGCTTCTTCCGCGCGTGCCAGGTAAAGGCTTAGCGATTCCCCTTCTCGTGGCTTGGACAGGAGAGGCGGGCTGCGAAGGTACTCCTTGAGATCCGCGAATTCCCTGGAGCAGTCTTCGTCCCATGGTATCGCCTTCCTGTTGTCTGACGGTTCTGCGATCGCTTTCCTCAGAATTTTGAAGAAGGGGAGCGATCTCTCCGCCGATTTGGATAGGAATCGCCCCAAGGCCGCGATGCGCCCATTCAGCCTTTGCAGTTCTTTGATCGTCGCTGGCTCCCGCATATTGATCAATGCCTCGATCTTGTCAGGGTTAGCTTCAATGCCACGGTTAGTTATCATAAATCCCAAGAATTTGCCGGATCTTACCCCGAACGTGCACTTCGTGGGGTTGAGTCGGATGTTGTGTCGCCGCAACCGCTCGAAAGTTTCACGGAGGTCGGCGACATGGTCCTCCGGCTTTCTCGACTTGACAAGCATGTCGTCGACGTAGACCTCCAGGTTCCTCCCGATCTGGGAGTAAAAAACCTTGTTGACCATTCTCTGGTAGGTGGCCCCTGCGTTTTTCAAGCCGAAGGGCATCTTCTTGTAGCAGTAGGTTCCCCGGTCCGTCGTGAAGGCTGTCATCTCTTCGTCCCGAGGATCCATCTGGACCTGATTGTACCCGGAGTAGGCGTCCATGAAGCTAAGCATCTCGTACCCCGAGGCATTGTCCACAAGGTGGTCTATGCGCAGCAGGGGGTAGCTGTCCTTGGGACAGGCTTTGTTGAGGTCACTGAAGTCCACGCACATTCGCCACTTTCCGTTGGGATTTTTGACCATCACCACGTTCGATAGCCACCCCGGGTACCAGACCTCTCGTATGAAGCCTGCGTCAAGAAGACGCTCTACCTCCTCGGAGGCCGCCTTCATCTTTTCGCCACCCAGGTTTCGCTTCTTTTGCCTGACCGGCTTGAAGTTGGGGTCGACGTTGATCTGGTGGACGATCACCTGGGGATCTACGCCGGGCATGTCCTCCGGTGACCAAGCAAAGACGTCAAGGTTCGCCTCCAGGCACTCGACCAGTTGGCTCCTCAAGTCGTGGCTTAGTCCTCTCCCGATTGAGACGAACCTGCCCTCGATGTCCGTGACCGGGATCTGCTCTTGTTCCTCCACAGGGGCGGGTCTCGGCCCGCTCCTTAAGTCGAGCGCGGCCATCTGGTCGACTAGACGATCCTCGGGCCCTTCCTCCTCCAGTTGGTAGCAGGTATTCGGTCTCCCCGCGTCGCCTTCGACCTGCCCCATCCCTCTTGGCGTTCGGAACTTGATAGTCTGATGAAAGGTCAAGACTACTGCGCCGACGGCGTTGAGAAGGGGTCGGCTGATGATTCCGTTGTACTCCGACCCGATCCCCAATATGACAAATTCTACCGCCAGGGTCACCGAGTCTAGCGGGCCTCCGAGTGTTACTGGGAGGCGGATCGTGCCGACGATGGGGGTGGAATGACCCGTGAACCCTACCACGGGACCCGAGCGAGGTTCCAAGTCTTCCTTCCGCAGCCCCATCTTCTCCAGGGTTGACATGAAGAGGACGTTGCAGGAGCTACCGGTGTCGATGAGCAGCCGCCGTACCATCGTTGTGTCGATGATCATCGACACCACCAAAGCTGCGTCCGACCTGCGCGCTGCTACTGTCGTGCCCGTCCTCCCGACAGGTAGGGCCGGCGAGGGTTTCTTGGTCTTCTCCTCATGGTCCTCCTCATGCTGGGCCCGGGCCCTTTCGCCTCGCGCCTGAGCCTTGCCCTCCCTTCGCCGTGATGGGTGAAGCCGTGTCATTGCAGGTGTGGTTTGTTTTTCGTGGGATAGTTCTGTTCCCACAGACGGCGCCAGATGTTTCAGAGTGTTTTCTCACTACAATATCGTTGACCTTGGACTGCCCGGTCAACGTGGTCAAGGGGCCGATTAGGGTCCCTCGCGTGCGTCGAGCGTGTGTAGACGCGACGCGAATCGGAGACGTAGTCGACGCAGAGCTCGTCAGCTGGGCCGGGTCTGGATCCTCGGCCTCTGGGGGGGTGAGGGGAAGCCTCGGCCCGGTGTGAGGTGCTCGGCCTCGGACGGTCGGACGACGAGGGGAAGCCTCGGCGCCTTGGTTTGACGCGCGACCGACGCGGAGCTGAGGGGAAGCCTCGGCTCGGAGGGGTGCGCTCGGCCTTGGTCGGTCGGACGACGAGGGGTAGCCTCGGTCGTCTCGCTGGATGCACGGCCGGCGTGGAGCTGAGGGGAAGCCTCGGCTCGGATGGGTGCGCTCGGCCTCGGTCTCTCCTGGCGTCGAGGGGTGGCCTCGATGCCTTGGCTGATGCTTGATGGCGATGGCCTGGTGCCGAAGGGAAGCTTCGGCACTTGGATCTAACGTCTTCCTGAACAGACGAGAACACTCGTCAGGGAGGCCGGACCTTGGTTCCGGCCAAATCCCCTCCGATGCCTAAGTCAGATGACAGTCTGAAAGAGGAAGCTCGGCGGGGACGGTTCGACTCGAGAGGAGATCGGAACGACGTCCTCCGACGCGAGCGGGGGGAAGGAGATGAAGTGGGGGAACTAGGTCGTTGATGGAGTACCTTAGGTTTTGTTACCTGAGATACCGTCCTTTGTTCAGTCGTCCTCCTAGTCCTTTTATAGGCCTCTTGCCATGACTGCCCGTCATCCACGTCCTTCGCCCGCCCCCAATCGCGCCCCCTCGATCCGCCCCCACTCGCCACCCCCCGCGCCGTGCCAGCACCTCCCCTTAATGGTCATAAAAGGGGCGGCGGATTTCGCGGGGGCGGTTATCCGTGGGTGAGTCGCACGCTTCCCGAGTCGGGCCGATTTGGCGTTCGGGGGCCCTCTAGGGGGCCTTGTCGGGCGGGCCCGATCTCGCAGATGGGCTTCTGATCGGTAGACGGGTTTCTGGGCTCGTGTCTTTCGGGCTTCGGCCAAATAGGTGTAACAATTGCCCCCATCGGTCGGGTCGATCGGCCTCGGCTGGTTCGGCTCGGCCGATGTGACTTCCGCCGATTTCGACAGGCTCGTCAGTCGAAGCTGATTCATTAATTGGGCGTCATCATGAGTCGGTCCGTTCGATACCTTTGAGACGCGGGTTCCGAAGCGCCATCGGTCTCCTGATGCTGCCACGTGTACTGCGGGTTTATCCCCACCGTTCGCGGGGTCGTCTTTGGTAGAGAAGCTGCGCGGGTTGTGAGCCGCCATCCCGTCATCTTCTTTTTCGTGTTGAGCTTGATCCTGCCCGAGCTCTGCCCCATGTCGTCTTCCTCTGCCACTGGTTCGGGTCAGCCGGAGCGTGACGTCACTTCTAACCTGATGGGCAGTCCTCCTTCGGCGATTCGTCGGCATGGGGGCGAGCTTTCAGGGGTGCCTCCAGAGGTCTTAGCGTGGCCTTCGTCGATCTGTGCCACCACCATCGGGGGTATGCGCTCCGCCTACCTGCTTCCACCTTATTCGGCTCGTGCTCCCGGGTCCGACGAGCGGATCTGCCTTCCCGGTCCCAACGAGGTTGGAGTGTACGAGAAGTGCTTCCGATACGGGCTCCGTTTTCCGCTCCACCCCTTTATCATCGAGTGATCTTGTGTGGATATAAACCAAGGTAGAATAATATGATCATGTTTCACATCCTAAATATTGCATCCAAGTGATCTTGTGTGTTAGCATCAAGATGAGGCGTTGTGAGTTATGATACAGCCACGCGTGCGTTTGATCCTAAATCGGATTTACGTATTGGATTCAAGTTAGAATTTCTTTTCATTATGAGGTTTCAGAGTTTGTAAAGGAATTGATTTGGGTTAAAGATTCTATTGGGGTTTAGAACTTTGGTCATTTAGTTGTACTAGCAGCAACTAAATAAAATTTGTTATAGGATAGTGTTTCCTTATGTAAGAGCTGAACAAGGATAAGATTTTTTTTGTAGCAATATACATACCCCTTACTGTTGATAATATATGTGCGTGGGAGGCTCAAGATACACGGGGTAACGAGTTATTTTATGTGGAAGAAGGAAGAGATTATCGAAGAGATGAGAGTTGATCTTATATTGTAGAGTTTTCTATGGAATGATGAGCATGATGATTATTTTAGAAATTAATTGATTTACCTCACTTCAGCTTCATGCATATTTCAAGCAAGATGCCAAATGCCACAATAAACTCGACAAAAGAAACTCAAAACAAAATCAAAGAATGTTCAAACTAGGCATCAAACTTGCAGCATGCTTTCATCTCTTCGATTGACTAGAAGAACACGAGGCTCTCTCCCTGCCTCCTCCTCAGCCCATCATCATCAGTCTTATCAACACGTATCGTGTAAAAATTCTGCTGACCCTCCGATTCCAGGAATCATTCTCTTTTTCCCCGCATCCATTTCTCGTTAAAAAATTCCTTTTTTCCATTCCTAGCAGACGTATGGACATCAAGCTTTCCCAATTTATGCAGTTACACTTGCAGTCAAAAGTTGGTTGATTAGTAGCATACTAATCACTTCCATTAACAAAAGCATCGCATAATTTTGCTAGCCAATGCTTCAATATCCCTCCTCATATAATCCCCTTAGATTCTAATATTCCACAGCACAAAGCAATTCACCAACTCCAAACAAGCAAAAGGAGTTTGGCAAAACGTAGCTCCTTGCGTGATCTCAAGAAGCCCAACATCAATAAAAACATACACGAGAGAATCTATAACCAAATTAAAACCAAATTGATCTCCTATCGCGATATTTTTCAGCTAACCTCATACCCGATTCAAGTGGAACTAATGGATAATAAGTCTCTGTTTCTGGTATCATTTGGCCATCTCACCCTGAGATTTCGAATCTTCTTTGCTTATAAATCGCGCTGCATGTGGCCATCGTCGACACTACAGCGTCCATCTTGGCCTTATCCATTTCGTTTACTTGGAAAGGAACGCCATTGAGAAATGGACGAAGCTCGGAGGGTAGAAGACAGCCGGCGATGGAACACGTATGCGTGTGCTTGCTCCATCATCGCCTCCTTGATCTCCATTGTCATGGGCTATGGTAAGCAGCTTGCCTGTTTGCTTTCATGTAGCTAGCTGATCCTAACTTTTTTTATTTATTAACGATTTGTTGCTGTCGACGTAGACACTGGGGTCATGAGCGGCGCGATGATCTTCATCAAAGAAGACCTAAAGATCAGCGACGTGCAGGTCGAAGTCCTGGCCGGCATATTGAACCTGTGCGCGCTAGTCGGCTCCCTGAGCGCCGGCAGGACCTCCGACTGGATTGGCCGCCGATACACGATCGTCCTAGCCTCGGCCATATTCTTCGTCGGGTCCATTCTTATGGGCGTGGCCCCGTCCTACGCGGTCCTGATGGTGGGGCGCTGCATAGCCGGCGTCGGCGTGGGCTTCGCCCTGATGATCGCACCCGTCTACGCGGCCGAGATATCGTCGCCGTCGTCCCGAGGGTTCCTCACGTCGCTCCCCGAAGTCTGCATCAGTCTTGGCATCTTGATCGGCTACATATCGAACTACTTCTTCGCCAAGCTCCCTCTGATCTACGGATGGCGCTCGATGCTTGGCGTCGGCGTAGTCCCTTCCCTCGCTCTGGCTATCGGAGTCCTGGCAATGCCGGAGTCTCCGAGGTGGCTGGTGGTCCAAGAGAGGATCGAGGAGGCACTGGAGGTGCTAACAAAGGTGTCCAACACAAAGGAGGAGGCCGAGGCGAGGCTGGAGGAGATCAAGCTTGCCGCTGGCCTGGGCCCGGACCGCAACGACAACGCGGGCAAGCCCGGAGCAAAGCCCAAAGGGGAGGGCATATGGAAGGAGCTCCTGTTGAGGCCCACGAAGCCCGTCAAGCGAATCCTCGTCGCCGCCATAGGGATCCATTTCTTCGAGCACGCGACCGGCATCGAGGCCGTGGTGCTCTACAGCCCGAGGATCTTCAGCAAGGCCGGCATTGAGACCAAGAACAGGTTGCTGGTGGCCACGGTCGGTGTGGGAGCCACGAAGACGTGCTTCATACTGGTAGCCTCGTTGCTGCTGGACAGGATTGGGAGGAGGCCTCTTTTGCTGACCAGCCTGGGTGGGATGGTGGTGTCGTTGTTGGGCCTTGGGTTTGGGCTGACGGTGGTGGACCGTAGCGAGGAGAGGCTTGTCTGGGCCTTGGCGGTCTGCATCGTCTGCCTGTACACCTTTGTGGCGTTCTTCTCTACTGGGCTTGGGCCTATAACGTGGGTCTATAGCTCGGAGATCTTCCCGCTGAGGCTTAGGGCCCAGGGGGCCAGCTTGGGGGTGGCGGTGAACAGGGTGATGAATGGGATTGTGTCAATGACGTTTATATCCTTGTACAAGGCCATCACTATTGGGGGCAGCTTCTTTTTGTTTGCGGGGGTTGCGGTGTGCGCTTGGCTCTTCTTCTACTTCTTGTGCCCGGAGACCAGAGGGGTGCCCTTGGAGGAAATGGAGGGTGTATTTAGCAAAGGGTGGTTGAGTAGTGTCAAAAGCCGCAGCAACAGCAGGGAAGGTGAGCTGGAGGAGAATGAGATGAATAGGGTTAATTGAGGAGAATTGGGATTAATAAGGAAATTCCAGCTGTACAAAAATAAGGAGAGAGACCATTGTTTGAGTTGTTATGTAATTGTATTTGTTGTACATTAATTAGAAGTAGTTATTTCAACAATGAGATTAACATGGCACATTTCTATTCTACAATTGTAGTAGCAGGCATGGTTCCATTTTTTTTAGAATACATTTTTTAATACTATAAATGGGCCTCCTGATATCCCACCAAAGCCCAAAGAAGAGGATGAGCTGTTACAAGGGCCTGAATTTAAGGATTCTATACTGACTTCTAATCCCTGCTCTTCATAAAGAAATGCAGAATCTTGTTGCATGATTTTATGAATTAGAAAAAGCCAAATGAATTGCAACAAATTGTATGTGTCCACAACCCTAGAGAAGCAAACAAGCCTTAGACATAAACTAAAGACCGTCTTGTACTCGCTGGAGTCTGGAAATATTAGATTATGATTACTTAATTAAGTTAATCTTCAGGATTAATAACAAATTAAGCATCCATACATGAAGCCGATGTTTTGTTTTTCTCGATGCGTATTTCACTTTCATTAATACTCTCACAATTTCTTATGCATATATGTTGTGTGTACATGAATCATTGCTCAAAGAATTATCTTTCAAACCAATTATTTATTCGAGGAAGGAAAGTTTGACACTGCAGAGATCAAAGAAAACATACATCACAACATCGCAGCAATTTGCTCTCCATTGAATTGAGTCCATATTATGAGCTGATCATTCTCTCATTTTCAATGAAAACGAAAGCATCGCATTATCGAAGCGTACAAAAGGCGCACGTCACACTTGACTCGGAGCAAGAATGACAAGCACTACTTCTTTGACCACTGAAACAAAAGGGAGATCAAAGAGACAGGATCAAGAAAATCTCCCACCAACGACAAAACAAGAGCGAAAATACTAACAACAATAATAATAACTATACAGTTGCTTTCAGGTCACGTCCACGTGCTTGGTTTCGTATTGACTTGAGGACGGTATCTGGCCATATTCCGATCATCATGAGTTAGTTCCACGTAACGTGGGTTGATCGATACGAAGTTGCAATGCCCACGGAGTTGAAATGAGGCCGTGAGAGATGGGGATCAAGAAGCCACATGCATCATTATCTTAAAGGCGAAGACTTGCGGTGCTTAGACTCTGCTACTTCACTAATCAACTCTTAGTCAACGTGCATGCGCTAGTAATTTGTTGGTAATTTTATACAGTTTGTTGCCCACAAGTCATTGAAGTGACTCATATTCGTTGCGTCCAATCACCCCATGAATTTAGATGGAGCCAAGTGTTTCGTGGTTGATGTACAGCTGTACAGGATTAGGGTTTCATGGTCAATGATCAAACACTTGGGCAGACATGAGTAGGGTTCTCCAACAATGCCAACCAATCTTCAGTTTTGCCTCTTTGTGGCTGGATTTTCTCCTACCTGTAGCTGAAACGACTAAGGAAAATTCTCCGCTGAAAAGTATTGTGTCGACCAGGCAGAGCAACGAAAGATTGGCGACATCGATTGAGAGGCATGAACCCATATGCATCACATGCCCTCTTCTTGAAAAGTAGGAGACATTGGGTTTGTGCATGCTACTTGGTTAAATTATTTGGGAGAAGAAAAATAAGAAAATTGGGGTGATTTTACGATTTAGATGAAAGTGACGACATATTAGGTTTGTTTTTTCCTCAATATTGTTGGATGATGGACGGTTGTAGTAGCTGGCATATGATGACGTGGATAGCAGGCTGGGTCTTGGATAGCTAATCCTGGGTTGGATGGACATTTATCCGTGCCGTTGGAGTCAAGTCCGAGCTATCTCCAGGCTATTCCAGCTTTTTGCAACATAAAGAGCTCGTTATGGAGTGTCGGATTTGGGGCCCGACCTAATCTCTTCCGATACGTAAGTCAAATAGTGACTCAAGGATTCTCGTGGTAACTATGGCCGATCTGTTAGGGAGACAGACCGATAGTTATCGTGCCGAGCTATGGAGGAAATGTAGAGTTTAGGTGGAGTAGACACCGATGCATGAGTAGCTGAGACACCGGTGTATGAGTACCTGGTTGTTAGAAGAATGATTGTATGTAATCGTCTTGTCTCCCATTGTCCGAGAGACTATTTATAGGCAATGGCTCTTGAGGGGACATTAGGGGGTAACGTCCGAGCTTTTAAGGCGCTCTATTGCTTTTTAGCGTGAGCTGTCGGCCTTGATGATGAGCTTTAAAAGGCAGTCATTGAATGCCTTCATTCTGAGCCGAGCTTTAAATGGAGAAGCCCACCGGTCAATCGAGATGTCGTCTTAAATGAGAAAACAGTCGCCCTTATGTGGGGACCTTCGTGTTGCATGTTGGGTCGAAATTGTAGGCTTTACCATGTTTATAGGCCTGCTCGCTCAAAATAAACAACTTGGTGATCATTGGGTCAGCCCAGCGCCACATCATGGTTAATAAATTTCTGGCTTGAAATCCATTGTGAAAGCCTGGTCTTCGTTTGGCATCGGGGTTGGGTTGGGTACAGTCCCAATCCTGACTAATCCTAATCAAACAATGAAATTTAAGCTAAGATTAGTACTGCTAATTAAGCATGACTTAGGAAAAAATAAACTCGAAATCGTTTCTGTTGCGGGTCAAGTCCGCCTAACAATGATATTTGTAGTTAATGGGAATCACGGGTACAATGATTACAACTTTTTGGTTAATGACGAGGTTAGCACAACTCGAAACGCGCTTCGGGGATGAAGGATCCAAGGTCGCCTAAAGGTCGTCCAAGGTCGTCGTTTCCTGATAGCTGAGACGAGCTTCCCGCGACAATAGCAACTCTTCAGAAAGACGGGGCTGGATATCAGCCCGTAGCCTCTTCGATGCTTAAGTCAGTAGGTGACATTAAATAAGTGTGTCGGACACGCTTGGTGATCTTAGGGTAGATCGGAGTAGCGTGACGAGCTTATGAGGAAGGCACAAATATGTGGAAGATATCCGACCTTGAATATTGGACAAGAGTTAGAGATTTTAACTGACCAATCCCCTCCTTGGTGGCTGGAGGGGAGTATTTATAGGATGAGAGTCGGTTGCTCGTCGTCCTCTCAGCTGTCAAGTCTGCTTAGTTGGGGCGCGAGCGGAGAAGTGATAGGTCGGCGGGGGCTGTCAGAGATATTTACACATTAATGGGTGCGGGCATTGTCACATGCATTAATGAGACACGATGGGTGGCCATCAGTTCTTGCCCTTAACCTCTGGCATTAATGGGGATTAGGTGGTCCTACGTCACCCTATCAGAGATATTTATGCTAGGCCGCCCTTGGTAAGAGTCAAGCTCGACGACTAAGCTCGGCACCTTTGGACCATCTGACCGCGCTTTCGGTTAGAGAGTAGGCGAGCTTCTTGCTGGTATGGCGACCTTCTTGCTGGTATGGCGAGCTTGCCGGTCGGGTAAGCGAGCTTCTTTGGTTGACCCTGATGGCGAGCATTCGCTCTGCGAGGCGATCTTCCCTGGATAGAGGCGATCTTCTGTTCGGGCTAGTACCCCTTCCAGATTGTCGGAGAGCTGTTCACTTGGGCTTCCAGTGTATGTGGGCCTCAATTATATGGGCCGGCCATAAGGCCGTAACAATTGCCCCCGTCATTTGAGCTCAAATCGGCAAGCCCGGCTCTGCTCGGATGACATGTCACACTTGCATCGATTGGGGCTGGTCGGCGGCATTTAATTCGTTCTGCTTGTTGGATCTCAAAGGTCATGATGGTGATTCGGTGACGGGAAGAATTCGAGGCGTCCATCCGCTCAGAAAGTAACGCGTGTCTGACGTGATTGGGGAGAGAAGTTGAGGTGCCACTCCAGTCCCGTTCAGATCTTGCCACATGGCCCACGTCTGATGGCTGAGATCGCCCGACACTTCCTATAAATAAAGACGGAGGGGCAATGGGAGAGAACTTTATCTCGAATTTCAAATTTTCGACTTCCCCCTCCATTGCAGAGAGCAGTCGCCATCGACCGCCGTCGTCCGTTCGTTTGTTGGAGCTCCGTTTATCTGCTCTGTTCTGTAATGCCCTGCTAAGCTACTGCACAAGTACTAGAGGGGGGGTGAATAGTACTTTAAAATAATTAAGAGGCTAATTCCTAATTACTTGCAAACTCTACCAAACAATGCGGAAAAGTAAATGTTAGACAACAAAGAAATAATCGCAAACAACGATATTACTGGGTTCGGATCCACCCAAGTCTCCCCGACTTGTTCCCGGTGATCCTACGTCCCAACCACCCGGATCCCCTCCGGATACTTGAGTTAGAAACCCTAACTCAAGATTTCCACTATGAAATACTGGTGAAGAACCTTCACCAAGTCAAATCATACACAAATTAATTTGTGACTCCCACAACCCGGGATCACAAACACAACTCTCACAACCGAGAGATAAACACTTACAAAATGAAAGTGGATGAAATAGAATAACTTACCACAAAATACCTATGCCTTGAGTACACTTACGAATTAGGGCAAGGATGATTTTGAGGAAGAAGAAGGCACCAAACCCTAGCTCCAAGATGTAGATCAGCGATGGAGAGCTATGGGGTTGTTGGTGACCTAGGATCAAGCACTTGGCTTGGAAGGCTTCACACTCAATGAATCTCTCTTTGGAAGTAAGAGTGAGGAGAGATTATTGAATGGAATGAAAGAGCTTTGAATGAGCTTGGAATGATTTCTCTTGATCTCTAAACTTGCAATAATATTAGCCTTGAGTGCAATGAATGCAGCTCAACAAGTATTTATAGGATAGAGGAGAGAGAGAAAGAAATTCGAGTCATTAAATGCTCCAACGGCTCTTTTCTGAACCCAACTAGTCGGTCAAAGAACAACCACCGATCGACTAGTTCATCAACTAGTCGGTCGGTCATTTAACGTAGACCGACTAATGGAAGAACAACCAAAAGGTCGAAGCACAGACAAAAGGAACTAGTCGGTCCAAGAAGAGTAGCTGACCGACTAGTTTCACAACTAGTCGGTCGGTTACTTAACTGAGACCGACTAAGAGATAAAACTGAAGTCTGAGCACAAATTGATTTAGTCGGTCCAAGAACAAATGTTGACCGACTAGTTCATCAACTAGTCGGTCGCCAAATGAGCATAGACCGACTAACGATAAACAGTAAGTTAGGTGAAAATTGGCATGTACAGTAAAGCTAAACTAGTCGGTCCAAGAAGGAAAGTTGACCGACTAGTTCATCAACTAGTCGGTCGATCAATGAACACAGACCGACTAATGATAAACAGTAGCTCAGGCTCAAATGTGCATGTACAGGGAAAGCTCAACTAGTCGGTCACAGAAGCATCACTGACCGACTAGTTCACAAACTAGTCGGTCGGTGAGTCAACTTAGACCGACTAACTGTAAACAGTAAAGAGCTTAGAATTGACTGACAAAAACTAGTCGGTCCAAGAAGCTTTGCCGACCGACTAGATCACCATCTAGTCGGTCAGTTCTTCTTCTTGAACCAACTAACATGCACAAGAAGTCACGAATCGAAGCGCGAAGCTTCGGGAAAGTTTGTATGGACTTCTACTAAGATCCTAGAGCTAAGATAGGAGCGTTATGAAGATTTAAACCGTAAGACCTACTCAAGGCTTAACATTCTACGAAAGAAGCTTAAAGACTATAAATAAAACTTGACGATACCGTCTTCAATAGCTTCAATCGAATCTTCATGACTTCTAAAATGGTCCATAAGCTTCAACGAAGCTTTAGGCATACGATCACGTGCTTTGAGAAGTCTCGAGATGTCGCTTTGGATGTTCATATGAAATTGGCGACGATCTCCATAACTGCGCTCACAAATTGTTAGTTCACGATATATTTATGTTTGTTCATCATCCAAAACCAAATCCGGAGAGTCCAATATCCAACATTCTCCCCCTTTTTGGTGATGACAAACCAACATAAATAATAATCAACAATAATAATTCAAATGAAATTTACTTACTCCCCCTGCATTGATGACACGTTAATTCCAAATTAAACAATAATAATACGCATCAAGCAGACGAGTAAAGTATATAAATGAGAATCGATTATTGAAATATCGAATAACAAATGTTGGTTATTGAAATATCGGATTTGAAAATCCATTTATATATCTTAACTCCCCCTGAATCTAACATATCAAATTAGATTCTTGGAATAATGCTTTAAATTATCATTTAGCACATCGTTATTATTATATCTCTCCCCCTTTGGCATAAGCAAAAAGTGCGGGAGGAGATCAACGACAACAACAATGGCTTCAAATAAAAAGTACGGGAGTCGTAGAATACGACCATGGCTCAACTGACACCAAAGAAAAATACGAATAAAATCAAGGCGTGTCGATGATACCATAGTCGAAAATCGTAAAACGAAATCATCAAAAACTCAAATCAATTTTACGGATTGAGTTATGGAATATACTCTCCAATATCAACTTTCTTGGTTAATTTAGTGCATGGAAAATAATTCTATGTTTCATAAAGTGAAATCTATTTAACCCAGTTAATAACGTCGAGCGACGAAATCAAACATCAGAGACATAAAAAAATTATAAATTGTGCACAATAGAATGAAATGTCAACTGCGATGAATATATATAAAAATATGAACCAGAGTACATCAAAAATATACATCACCGATCTCCAAAAAGCGATCCAACGATCGGCGATCAAAATACAACATCATATATCACAGAATACAGCATATATGGAAGTATCACAAAAACATATCGACATCCATCCAGCGTACATCAAAATACATCAAAACATCAAAAACATCCAGAACCACACTCTATCCTACCCAAACTCTCTCACATAAGATGTATCATCCAAGGAGCATCGGAGAGTCCTCAAAGAAGCTCAAGAGGAAGCGGCAGGATCTGCAGCAGCGGCAGGCTCTGCAGGAGAAGTGGTGGTCACAGGAACAGTTGGAATGTCAACGGAAGCGACGGCAGAAGTCTCAGGCACGGAAGAAGAGACGATCTCAGAAGCAGCAACGGTAGTGCCTCGGGAGCACCAGTCGGAGCATCCACCGCAGGAGCGGTGGCAACAGGTGTGCTCTCGGGGGCACCAGCAGACGAAGCAGCAGCAGCATCACCAGAAGTGCCCTCGGGGGCACGAGTAGAAGCACGAGCAAGCTCCTCAATGTCCTCCTCATCCAACTCATCCTCGTAAGAAAAAGACATAGGGACCTCAATATCAAGGTGACGAGCTATACGGCACAGAATCTCCTCAGAACGAGCCTGACGAGACTCCAAATGTCACTGAGAACGAACGAGCTCAGCAAGAGTGGAAGAGGGAGCAGCTGAGGCAGAGGCAGAGGCTGACGCTGAAGGTGTCGTCCTCTGAACGTGACGGAGCATCGCAAGAGACTTCTTGACGGCCGTCGCGTTCAGGGGAGGACCAAGTGGACGCTCATCGTCAGGAGGCAATGTAACACGGAAGTGACGGAATACCAGAGTCAACAAGCACGGGAAGGGGATATGAGCAGACTTCGTGGACTTGCGAATACACTCGAAAGAGTACATCTTATCGAGTATAATGCGAGCCCAGTTAATCGAGCTCCCCATGAAAATAACATATATCAACTTCAAGAAAGGCTGGGACGGTAGAGAGGAGGAGCCGTACTTGGGAAGCAAGCACGACTTCAGAATCAAATTTAGGACCCAGGCGATAGGCTTGAAGGATTTGGAGGGAACGCCAATCATGGCGAGGGGGAATCTCATGGAAGATCTGAGAGAGAACAACCTGATCAAGGGAGGAGATATCATCAACAGAAATATCGGAGGGAAGGAGGCCAGACGAGGAGATACCAAAAATCTCTCCTAAGATTTCTGCCGTGAGGACTATAGGAGTCCCCAAGACAGTCGTCTCAATCGAGTGGGTCGCATCGTACTGACCCCGGATCCTTTGGCATAGAAAAGTTTTACTAGGCGAGGGTAGGGGTGAGGGTTTGCCTTCGGGTCATATCGAAGGTAATCGAGAAGACCGGAGGACGAAAGAAGATCGGTGAGGCCTAGGAAGTCACTAAACTGGACGAAATACTCCAGAAGCAGTGGGCAGTGTTCGATACGGTTGTAAGCCGCAAGACACAAAGGGTCGTCGCGACACAACGAAATATCGACACCGCCAACCGGCATCAGAGCCTTTCCCTTAGGCTGACGGGTACGGGGACGTGAGCTAGACTCAGGCTGCCTAGGAGGAGGAGAGGGGTCCCTATGAGTCTCAGGCTCGGGTCTATACTCCGTATCAGAATCCGTATGGGTATGGAAAGAGGAGGGAGATGCAAGTTCCTTGGGCTTGGACTTAGGCTTGGGTTGGGTTTGTTGGATATGGAAGACGTTAGTACACCCTTGTAGGGGATGTATGAGGGAATACGGACCTCGAACGTCGCGTACACGAAGTCGTGTGCAAAGGGAATATGTTCCCTTGCGGAGAGGATCTCTAGATTGATGGGAAAGTCGCATTATATGTGCATAAGTGCATGCGACATATGGCTAATAAAGGGGTAATATCTTAAGCTTATATTGTACCATGCATATGGTACAACTTAAGCTTATAATATGCCATGTAAGATGGTACACCTTAGTTAAATTGTTCCAAAGGAACAATTTATCCTAAAATAACTACCTTGGGGGCTATAAATAAGACCCAAGGGTTAGCCATTTCCTTACACTTTTGCATGGCATTCTTGCATGCATTTCATTCTAGCGAAGCTCTGCCAAAATCCTTCCTCTCTCTTTATTCAAGTTCTTAATCTAAAAGTAGAGATTTAGATTGTGGATTTAGTAGCCTTACTCCGTTCGTGAGAAGACTCGATCCGTCGTGGCGAATCCGAAGGCGAAGTTCGTAGACTACCGTGCCGCATACGCAAGCGTAAGTCTCAACTTCATTTATCGATCCTAACTCTGTTTTGGCAGGATCCTACATTGGTATCAGAGCCATACGGGTTCGCCCCGGTCAAACCGTCGCCCCGTCAAAACTATGAACGAGTCGTTGTCTTTTTCACGAATGGGTATCCTACCATTACGGATATGGTAGGAACGCTTCGTGACTGAGAGAACGCAGCGGTTGTTCTTTTCACGTTAGGGTCTTCTGTCATTACGGATATGGCAGGAACTCTCCGTGACGGGAGGAACCGACCGTTCATATCGTCAAACTCGCTCTCTTCATGGATGCTGAGTCTCCATTCATAGGGAATGGGCGCTCTCTTCATGTGGAGCGCGTAGTTTATGAATTTTTGATGTGGGTTCATTTTTTGGCATACGGCCATTGGAGGCTAACTACTTCCTCGACGAACGGGTGCTTCACCGGAGAAGAAGATGGTGGTTATTCCCATCGGGAAAGATGAATTTTAGTGCATGTGCACCATGGCCAAATGGGCTATGAAGGCCATGCACCCCCTCCCCATGCGGAGGGGGTTGGCTACGGCCAATAACCACCACGGCCACCCCTCCGACGGGGTGTGCGGCAACCCCATGAAGGGGGAGACCGACCATGGCCAAAGGGCCATGGCCGGTCAAGGCCAAAAAAGCCATGGAGGGGCCATGGCCGGCCGGCCATGGCCGGCCACGGCCAGGGCCAGAGAGCCCTGGCCGCGGCCAGGCCAGGCCAGGGCCGGCCCTGGCCGGCCACGGCCAGGGCCAGAAGGCCCTGGTCGCGGCCAGGCCAGGGCCTGGCCGCCCTGGCCGAGGCCAGGGCAAGGGCCCTGGCCCCGGCCAGGGGCCTCTGGCCGCCCTGGCAGACCCTGGCCACCCTGGCCGAGGCCAGGGCAGGGGCCCTGGCCCCGGCCAGGGGCCTCTGGCCTAGGCCAGGCCAGGCAGGGGCCCTGGCCCCGGCCAGGGGCCTCTGGCCTAGGCCAGGCCAGGCAGAGGCCTGGCCGGCCTCTGGCCGAGGCCAGGCCAGTGGCCCGGCAGGCCCTGACAGTGGCCAGGGCTGCCGCAGGCCGCCCCTGGCCGATCAGGGCAGCGGCCCTGGGCCAGGGCAGAGGCCCTGGCCTGGAGAAGTTTCAGACCAATTCGGCAAAAGGCCTTGGTCGAACTTGAACGTGCCGACTAGCCCATACGGGACCAAACGACAGTCGTCTGCATCAAAATTCTCTCATACGGGGGGAAACACCTGGATCCATACGGGAGCCGGCGCCGATAGTTTGCAGAAAAATCCCAAAAAGGGGGATCTGACCTTGGCACGGCTACGGCTCATTCCCGACAAATGGTCAGGAAGTACCGAATGTTTCACTAGTATCATAAGGGTACTAAGATGAAATATACATTTTTTTAAATACGTTTTCATACGTTTTGAAAAATACGTTTTCAAAAACGCTTTTTCCGCTGCGAAGTACTATAAGAGTACTAACATTTGATAAAGTGAGAGAGAAATATTGAAAGTTACTCTAGATGGTGATTGGAAACATAGTGACCTTTCTGATTCTAGAGTAACATCTTCAATATTTTTCGAAAGTAACTTATCAAATTATAAATATCATTCCAAGTGGGAGTTGAAATTAGAACTATCCAAATGGGATATTCTACTATCACTTCAAATGGGAATTGTATTTTAAGAATTTTCAATGCAATTTTTGATCAAACCTTTGGTTTTATGTCTTTTGCAGCATTTTAAAAGTAAAATGTCTTCCGCTTCAAAGAATATTGTCGCTGAGTTAAACAAAGGTGAAAAACTCAACGGTGATAATTACAAACTTTGGTCCATCAAGATACAATACGTTCTAGATGAGCAAGAAGTGCTCGAAACTCTAAAGAACGTTATGATTGAACCCGAGTTGGGCACTACGGCCCAACACCGACGAGACAAGGAAGCTTTTGATGCTTGGTCTCGGAAGAACAAGATAGCACGCATTACGTTATTAAGCAGTATGGCTGATGACATAATGCGCATCTTCCGAGAACATGACCTAGCCATGGACATATGGTCCAAGCTAGAGGAGAAGTTCGGTGGCACATCGGTGTCCAAACTTCGCGCCTTAACTATAAGGTTCGATACATATAAGAAACGTCCAGATCATTCCATGGGGAAACATCTGCGACATATGGCGAACCTTATCTCGGAGTTAAAGGACGCAGGTCATGTGCTCACTGATGAGCAACAAATCCAAGCAGTTATACGTTCCCTACCAAATGGGTGGGATCAAATGAAGATGCATCTCACTCACAATGAGAGCATCAAGACCTTCAGCGATGTTTCCAAGCACCTCGAATTAGAGGAAGAGCGGCTTGCGGCTGCCAAGCCAAGTTCAGAAGTGCACATGGTTGCTAGTTCCTCACACGGGGCAAAGAAACGGAAAGATCGTTCGAAGTTCACTAATGAACGTAATAAGCAACCTGAGTCTACCAAGAAACCCAAACATAAGGGTAGGCACAAGAAATGGCACAAGAAAAAAGACTTGAAGAGGATCAAGTGCTTCAAGTGCAACAAGCTCGGTCACTATGCTCGTTCGTGTACGAGTGGAGGCGACGAGGTAACTTGTAAATATACTAGTTAAATATGTGTTTCTAGTTCAATATTTCTTGTGGAATCTAATCCATTTTGGATAATTGATTCAGGTGCCACCGACCACATAGCAAGGGACAGACGGTCCTTCGTGGAGTATCACCGGATACCCCAAGGAACGAAGTGGATCTATGTAGGAAACAACACACGTGTTGAAGTGAAAGGCGTTGGGACTTGCAAGCTAGTCTTGGACAACGGCCGCACTCTCCTACTTCACGATGTCCTCTTCGCTCCAGATATTCGAAGGAATATAATTTCTGTGGTCGTATTAATGGGTCTTGGCTATAACTGGTTTTTTCATGATTGTAATGTGGACTTAAGTTGTAATAATACTCTTATTGGTACTGGGTTTGTATTTAAAGGATTTATTGTAATGAGTACAATGTATGATTCCTCATGTAATGAAAATTTCCTTATTGCAAATTCTAAGACTTATGAGTCTGATGTGATTTGTTGGCACGCAAGGCTTGGTCATATTGGACCAACGCGTATGGATAGACTTGCCAAACGTGGCCTTCTATCCAATGTTTCAAAGGTTGAAATGTCGACCTGCGAACATTGCCATGTGGGGAAATCTTGTCGCAAGCCGTTTGGAACCGGCACAAGGGCCGAGGTTCCATTACAGCTTATCCATTCGGACATATGTGGTCCGATGAATGTCAAGACAAGACGCGAAAAGTCCTATTTCATCACTTTTATTGATGATTTCACCCGAATCGAACATATCTATTTGATATCCCACAAAAGTGAAGCTTTGGCTTGCTTTAAAAACTATATGAGTTTAGTGGTGAATCAATTAGATCGCAAGATTAAGGTTTTGCGAACCGATAGGGTTGGTGAATATCAATCAATAAGTTTTAAGGAACTTTGTGATGAAAAGGGCATAGTACATCAGGTAACTATGCCTTATACTCCTCAACAAAACGGTGTTGCAGAAAGGAGAAATAGGACTTTAATGGAAATGGTCCGTTCAATGATGGCGCAAGCTAACTTGCCAATCACCTTTTGGGGTGATGCATTATTGACGGCCGCTTTCATTTTAAACCGCGTACCCTCGAAATCAGTTAGCTCCACTCCTTATGAGTTGTGGAACCAAAGGTCTCCTGACTTAAACATTTTAAAACCTTGGGGTTGTGCATCCTACGCACATATTTCCTCCCATAAGTATGGCAAACTTGGGCCAAGGGGAAGGAAATGTATCTTTATACGATACGCAGAAAACTCCAAAGGTTATGTTTTTGTTAGTCAGGAAGACAATGGTGGGCTAATTGAGTTTGAGTCGAGGGATGTCACTTTCTTGGAAAACGAGTTTCCAAGACAGGGCGAGATAAGTCAGGACTTATCTCTATTTGAGATTTATGATCAAGAAGGATTACCTCATTCGAGTGGGAGAATTCTTGGTGAAAACGAAAATACGTTTCAACCTTCACCAATGGATTATACGAATGACGATTATCCTATTCCATACGGGAATAATGATCCAAGTGGGAGCAATTCTAATGACATTCCAAGTGGGAGTGATATTAGAATTGATCTAAACTCAAGTCAACAAGGACTTGAAGAATCTCAAATACGACGTAGTAGTCGTACAAGGTTGGCTCCTCTAAGATTTGAGGATGAATTTCCGCAAACCTTTATGACTTTACTACAAGAAGATGACGAGCCTGCTACTTTCAAACAGGTCGTATCTTGCCCTGCTAAAGACAAATGGATGGAAGCGATGCAAGAGGAGTTAGAATCCATGAAAGTTAACCAAGTCTGGGACTTAGTTGACTTACCCAGAGGACGTAGAGCTATTGGGAACAAATGTGTTCTCAAGATCAAGCATAAGGCTGATGGCTCTATTGACAGATATAAAGCTTGCCTTGTCGCGAAAGGTTTTACGCAACAGGAAGGGATAGACTACGAAGAGACCTTCTCACCTGTTGTTCGTTTTACCTCAATTCGCCTGATTCTGGCAATGGTAGCTTGCTTAGACCTCGAATTACATCAAATGGATGTAAAGACTGCCTTTCTCAATGGAGAATTGGACGAGGAGATCTATATGGAACAACCAACAGGGTTTGTAAAAGAAGGAAACGAACATAAGGTTTGTAAACTTCTTAAATCCATATATGGTCTTAAACAATCCTCGAGGCAGTGGTATATACGATTTCAAGAGGTTGTCTTATCAAATGGATTTTCCATGCTTGATGAAGATAACTGTGTATATATCAAGAGGAATAAGAACAAGTATGTTATTATGTCTCTATATGTAGATGACATCTTAATAGCCGGAAATGACAAGGGCTTTGTGATGGATATCAAGGCTTGGCTTTCATCAGTTTTTGAGATGAAAGACATGGGAGAAGCCGTATATATCCTTGGAGTTAAGATTTCAAGGAATCGTTCGAAGAAACTTCTTTCTCTTTCACAGGAGACTTATATAAAGAAGGTTCTAGAACGTTTTAATATGCAGGACTGCAAGTCCATTGATACTCCAATAAGCAAGTGCGACAATTTATGTCTGAAATCATGTCCGAAGAACCAAAAAGAGAAGGAGATTATGGAAAAAGTTCCATATTCCAGTGCAGTTGGTAGTCTAATGTACGCTATGATGTGTACAAGACCGGACATCTGTTTTGCCGTTGGAATGGTAAGTCGTTACCAATCCAACCCAGGGCAAGTACACTGGAAAGCGGTTAAGAGGATAATGTGGTATCTCAAATGAACTGCAGACTTTGCTTTATGCTATCAAGGAGATGCCTTGAGGCTCGAAGGCTACACTGATGCTGATTGGGCGGGTGATCTCGATGAGCGACGATCGACCTCAGGATATGTTTTTCAACTCGGATCTGGTGCAATATCCTGGAGTAGCAAGAAACAATCCTGCATCGCACTTTCAACCATGGAAGCCGAGTTTGTAGCATTTAGCATGGCAGTCCAAGAGGCTGTTTGGCTTAGGAAGTTCTTAGACAGGCTAATTAATGCAAGTGACTCAGGTGCTGTACCTATACACAGCGACAGTCAAGCATCTATAGCCTATGTCAAAGATCCGAAATTCCATTGTAAGACCAAACACATAGATATCCGCTACAAATTTGCAAAAGACTATGATAAGACCAAGAAGGTAGACATAAGGTACATATCTACGCATGAGATGATAGCGGATCCGCTTACGAAGGCGATCCCCAGAGATGTGTTTTACAAACACTTATCATATCAAGGATTGCGTAAGAGCTGAGTTGTATAAATGTAAATTCCCATGTCTGTAAATGATCAAAATTAATAAAAGAATAAATTCTTTTTCAAACATTGCATATGAATTTCTTAATAAATGTTTGTGTACATTTTGAAATCTCAGCTGAATTCTAGTATGTCGGACAGATTGAGGTTGGCTCTCTCACATGAGCAACCGCCTTATTCTATCAGACGGATGGAATAGAGATGAGACCTGTTTGAAGTCAAAATCATCAGACGGATGATTTAAGAGTCATGACTTAAACAAAATGGTCGCATGAAAGATCTGCATCATATGGATGCTTACAAAAGATCTAAGAGGATTTTTTGAAATCCTATCTGTCTAAATGCGGGATGTGAGTCCAAAGGATTATTTGAGTAGAATAAGGGACTCAAAGTCAGACATTGTGGTGTCTGATCATCATCCTTACAACATCATTGAGACATACACTCCCTGGGAAAGGAGCGATGTTGTAATACGTGTTCATACCACGTATGCATTTCGACCACTGAGTTAGTAGCAATAGTGTTTGCTATTATGTGAGACTCAAAGGCCATATGGGCCTTAACTCTTACCCTCAAGGACTCCAATTGGTTCCTTTAGATTTGACGAGATGATCGCTATCTTAGCGTGTTACTTATGGGCTATGATAATTCGGCTCGACGGGGCACGTTAGAAAAGCAAGTCTAGTCAAGATCAGAAGGTTCGCAAGAAGAGGAAGATTGATTTCATATTCACATTTGGACTTTAATGATTCAAAGCTGGCCAGCCAATTGTGATCCAGATGGGATTCAATTGTTGAATATAAAGTATAAGAAATGTGAAGAAATAATCTAGGGTAAAGCATGCGTTGAACTACTCAACTTTGCACCTTCGAGGTCGTTGTGTATCTCTAACAAGTGCACAACAACAGACTCTACGCGCATGACGGTCGCACAGTCTATTTCTCGGTATGATAGATGAAAGAACTAAGAGAAAGACGTTCTCTTACAATCCCCTCAAGTGTGAGTGGGAGATGTTGGATATGGAAGACGTTAGTACACCCTTGTAGGGGATGTATGAGGGAATACGGACCTCGAACGTCGCGTACACGAAGTCGTGTGCAAAGGGAATATGTTCCCTTGCGGAGAGGATCTCTAGATTGATGGGAAATTCGCATTATATGTGCATAAGTGCATGCGACATATGGCTAATAAAGGGGTAATATCTTAAGCTTATATTGTACCATGCATATGGTACAATTTAAGCTTATAATATGCCATGTAAGATGGTACATCTTAGTTAAATTGTTCCAAAGGAACAATTTATTCTAAAATAACTACCTTGGGGGCTATAAATAAGACCCAAGGGTTAGCCATTTCCTTACACTTTTGCATGGCATTCTTGCATGCATTTCATTCTAGCGAAGCTCTGCCAAAATCCTTCCTCTCTCTTTATTCAAGTTCTTAATCTAAAAGTAGAGATTTAGATTGTGGATTTAGTAGCCTTACTCCGTTCGTGAGAAGACTCGATCCGTCGTGGCGAATCCGAAGGCGAAGTTCGTAGACTACCGTGCCGCATACGCAAGCGTAAGTCTCAACTTCATTTATCGATCCTAACTCTGTTTTGGCAGGATCCTACAGGGTTCTAGGTTGAGCACGGGGCTTCGCTTTCGTCGTCCTCTTACGCTTAAGAGGAGGCGAAGACGAAGAGGGTTCGGAAGGCTTCGAACGGCGTTTCGGAGGAGGGGGGTCCAAGGGTGGCGAATCGACGGTCATGGGCGAAGGGCCAGAGGGAGTGATCGGGATACGTGTACGAGCCATAAGCGTGGCACGACACGACACAAGAGATCGAATCGAAGAAACCCTAATCACAAACCCTAGAAAAACGAAACCCTAGCAAACCCTAGGAAGTGAAAACGACCTAGAAACTGAACCCTAGAGCTAGGAGAGGGAGGAGAGATCACCTAGGGTGGAAGACCGACTGACGGCGACGGCGGGTTTGGCCAGAAATCGATCGGACACGACGGTGGGAATTCGAAGGGTCGGGGGTTTTAAGCTGAGAGAGAGGATTTGATCGACTTGAAGGAAAAGAAGTCGGTCGAAATGAGTATATTAGTCGATTAGAAGCCAAAAACGCAATTGCCCCCGTCACAACTAGTCGGTCACTGTTCAAGCACTGACCGACTAGATCACGATCTAGTCGGTCGGTCAATGAGCTTGAACCGACTAGTTGTAAACAGTAACTGAAGGCAAATTTCCTGACAAGATTTAGTCGTTCTAAGCTCATTCACTGACCGACTAGAATTGAATCTAGTCGGTCGGCCAATGAACTTGGACCGACTAAGAGAGTTCAAAAATTGAAAATCTTTGAAATTTGATTTCTCTCCTAATCACACTTGGATGAAACATCAAAATACTCGCATTAATCATTATACTACCCCATTAAACATCGAAAATCTGAAATTTGACGATTACGCACAAATCGAGCGAAAATTCCGAAAATTCAACAAAAATCCAGAAAATTTCAATACTTCAAGCATGACCAAATATAACGAATAGAATAGCATGCAAGAATATTGAATAAAAATGAATCCTATATCTCGGATTCACCCATAATCCCCAATTCTCGACGTAACCGCACAAAGGAGTCCTCCTTTAGGGGTTTCGTGAAAATATCGGCGATTTGCTTCTGGGTTTCAACGTACACTAATATGATGTCCCTTTTAGCAACATGATCATCTAAGAAATGGTGTCGGACATCTATGTGTTTCGAACAGGAATGGTGTACCGGGTTCTTGGAAAGACATATTGCACTTTGGTTGTCAACCATGATAGGGCAAGTATCACAGTTTATACCAAAGTCTTTAAGTGTGTTTCTCATCCAAAGAACTTGAGCACACGCGGCACCGGCGGCAATATATTCCGCCTCGGTGGTTGAAAGTGATACGAAATTCTGCTTCTTGGAAAACCAAGAGACAAGAGAATTTCCTATAAAATGGCAAGTGCCACTAGTACTTTTCCTGTCGGATTTGCATCCCGCATAATCGGCATCACTATATGAGATTAACTCATATGTGCCAGATTTTGGATAAAGTAATCCAAAATCAAGTGTATAACTTAAATAACGGAAAATACGCTTTTCCGCTACTAAGTGAGACTCCTTAGGTTGAGACTGATAACGAGCACATACACATATGGCAAACATAATATCGGGCCTACTTGCGGTAAGATAAAGTAAACTTCTAATCATACCTCGATATAGACGAATGTCTACATCTTTACCGCCCGTATCCTTATCAAGATGCGTACTCGTGCTCATTGGAGTCTTTTTCCCGGAGGCATTCTCCATTCCAAATTGCTTAAGCAACTCCACCATATACTTCGTTTGGTGGATGAAGATTGCATCGTCCATTTGGCGAATTTGGAGACCTAAGAAATATTGGAGCTCACCCATGTGGCTCATCTCAAATTGATCCTTCATCACATTAGAAAACTCTTCGCAAAGAGCAAAGTTAGTAGCACCGAAAATGATATCATCAACATATATTTGAACTAAAATTATATCATTATTCGAATACTTAACAAATAATGTGGAATCAACTTCTCCCATTTTAAATCCTAAATCCAAAAGAAAATTCTTTAGACGATCATACCAAGCTCGAGGAGCTTGTCTTAAACCGAAAGAGCTTTCTTAAGTTTAAAAATATGATTTGGAAATTTTTCATTTATAAAACCCGGAGGTTGAGAAACATAAACTTCCTCAACAACATCTCCGTTTAAAAATGCACTTTTTACATCCATTTGAAATAATTTAAAATCCTTATGGCATGCAAAAGATAATAGTAATCTAATTGATTCTAATCTAGCTACCGGAGCGAAGGATTCTTCAAAATCAATACCTTCCTCTTGACGGTAACCTTGAGCAACTAACCGAGCTTTGTTCCGGACGACGACTTGGTTTTCGTCGGTTTTGTTCTTGAAGATCCACTTTGTCCCTATGACGGTGTGGTTCTTCGATGGCAATGGAACAAGCTCCCAAACCTCATTCCTCTCGAATTGAATGAGTTTCTCCTCCATGGCTAAGATCCAAGCACTATCTTCTCACGCTTCATTAACATTCTTTGGCTCTATCGAGGAGGCAAAGGCACAATGAGCGAAGTAGTTCACTTACGATCTCGTCTTGACACTATCATGGATATTGCCAATGACTTGCTCATGAGAATGGTCACGAACGGTATGAAGACGTTTGGGAATACCTTGATCACTAGGAACATTCTCAACAACTTCATTAGACGGGTTAGTCTCAATAGAATCAATAGAATCATTAGAGTTAGAATTACCAATTGAATCACATAAGACATCCATAGAGTCATCATCATTAGTAATTCTCGTTGGAACAAATCCTTCATTAAATGAAACATGAAGTGATTCCTCGATCGTTGAGGTTCGTTTGTTGAATATCCGGTAGGCTTTGCTACGTGAGGAATACCCAACAAAAATCCCATCATCGGATCTTGGATCGAATTTGTCCAAACTACCATACGTATTCTTAATAAAACATTTCGAACCAAAAACACGAAAATGTTTAACTTGAGGCAACCTACCAAACAACAATTCATAACAAGTTTGTTTAGTGCCGGGCCTCAAAAGTATTCTATTAAACACATAGCAAGCGGTATGTACCGCTTCCGCCCAAAATTGATGGCCAAGTTGGCTATCATCAAGCATAGTGCGAGCACATTTCACTAGCGTCCTATTCTTTCTCTCAACAACACCATTTTGAGGAGGTGCGCGAGGGAATGAAAAGGTGTGTGTAATACCAACTTCATCACAAAATGTCTCAAAAGACTCATTCTCAAATTCACCTCCATGATCACTACGAATAGTGACAATGGTGGTTCCTAAGAGATTTTGTACTTTCTTAACAAAAATTGTGAATTTTTCAAAAGCTTCATTTTTATTACATAATGAAAATACCCAAGTAAACCTAGAAAAGTCATCAACGATGACAAGTCCATATCTAGCATTACCTAATGAAGCAACTCTAGTTGGCCCAAATAAATCTAGATGTAATAGCTCTAGAGGCCGCTTAGAAGAAATGCTTTTCTTAGGTTTAAATGAAGATTTTGGAAGCTTGCCTCGTTGACACGAGTCACAAAAGCTTTTCTTTTGAAAGACAAGCTTAGGGAAGCCTCTAATAGAATTTAACTTGGAAAGCTTAAAAAGTGTTCCAAAGTTCACATGACCAAAACGTCGATGCCATAAGTGTTGTTCACTTGTGTTGGCAATAAGACATTGTTCATGTGATCTTGGAAGATCTAGGATATATATATCCTTATGGCGTGTGCCGGAAAACAATAATTCATTATTATCTTTTCTTAAAATATGGCACATTCCTTTCGCAAAGTTAACTTTGTAACCTTTGTCACAAAGTTGACTTATTGAAATGAGATTGTGGTTTAATCCTTTAACAAGGTAAACATCACATATAAGGGGTTTAGAAGGATTAACCACTTTACCAACACCTATGATGGTTCCGCTCTCGTTGCCTCCAAATACGACGCGGTTTCCATTTGCAATGGGAACCACTCCGGAGAGCAATTGAGCGTCACCCGTCATGTGTTTTGAACACCCGCTATCGAGTATCCAATTCCCCTTGGAGCTAAATTTAAATTTGTTGCTCCTTTTCTTTTTCTTTTCCTTGAGTACCTAAAGATAGAAAATTTCATATCATGGTACCCAAGGTCATTGGGTCCAAAAGATTAGACCTTTGGAAGCCAAGTCCAATTGGACTTAGACTTTCCCACATAATTTCTACTATGCACAACATCCGAAAAATAAGCATTCATGTAAACTTGTTTTTCATCCATGCTTGTGTCCTTTGGGCTCCAAATAGTGAAAATCTTGGGAGCCCTCATCCTATTGGGTGCATGCATGCGTTGTTGGTTTCTACGTGATGCATGTCGTGGATAGGCATAAGGAACATGATGGAATGATGCATGTGGATAGTTATTCATACGATGATGTGGGTGAACATATGCATGTGGAGGAACACGTGCGTGAGGGTGTCTCACATGGTGTGCACGTGCCCGTGAACGTGTAGCATAGAAATCATCATATGTGTGAGCCGGTGGAGTAGGACGTGTGTTCCTACGTGGCATAGTATTGGTGTACATATAAGCATGCCCCTTCTTTGGAGGTCCACCCAAAGTGGGTTTCTTTCCGAAAGAGGGTGTGGACGAGGTGGAAGCACCATTGGTAGATGAACTACCAATAGATTGTTTGCTACCACTTGTTGAGTCACCGGAAGTTGGCCTAACAAAGGTAGTGGCCGATTTGGATGAACTTCCCATCGTATACCCCAAGCCAATATGGTGATTGGCCGGAAGTAAGTCACTAAGGATTTTATCCAAATGGTACTTACCCTTATTGAATTTATTAATTCGGCATAATTTGTTCTCATATTTCTCGGTGAGAGAACGCACAGAAGCATCCAAAGTGGATACTTGCGATGTGAGCACATAAACACGAGATTTAAGATTCTCATTCTCAATACTCAAAGTCGAGTTTTGAGAAGTCAAATTCGCTATTTTGTGTTCCTCCGGATCCTCAATGCTAACATGTTCAAGTTGAGTCTTGAGATTAACAATCTCATTCTTCAACCCTTCAACAACGGTGTCGTTGTTGGTGATGAGAGTTTTAGGCGAGGTTTGAATGCTAGCTAAGTCATCTTTTACTTTAGTATACCTATTTACTAATTTAGTATACTTAGACCACAATTGAGAATTAGCATTCCTAAGGTCATCCATGGTTACCTCATCGCCTTCGTTGTCGCTATCATCGGAAGAGGAAGATCTTTGATCATGCTCCTCTCTTGCCATGAAGCACATGTGTGCTTTCTCCACTTGCTCATCATCTGACTCTCCGCTTGAGGAATCATCGGAGTCGGTGAAAGTCCCGACAAGCCCCTTTTTGTTCCCTTTCTTGTACTTCTTGGACTTGTCGTACTTCGGCGCCTTCCACTTCTCCTTTTGCTTGTTTAGAGGACACTCTGCTTTCATGTGTCCTGGCTTGTTGCATTTGAAACATAAAGGAGAGGAGGCGTTAGATGAATTGAACTTCGATTTGTTTTTGAAGTTACCTTTCCGGAAGAACCGGTTGAACTTCTTGGCCATGAGTGCCATGGACTCCAAGTCCAACTCGTCTTCCGAGTTTTCATCATCGGTTGATGTGGATGTGGATGGAGCGGCCTTGAAAGCAATAGCCTTCTTCTTTGGCTCTTCTTGTTGTAGGTAAGACTTCGTCTTTTCCTGCAACTTCAACTTGCTATCCTTGCGTACCTCATAAGACATCATGGTACCCATTAGTTGAACAACGGTATACTTGTTCATATCGTTACCTTCCTCGATGGCGAAGGTGCGCTTTTCCCAACTAGAAGGAAGTCCTTCTATAAGCTTCGAACATTTCTCCTTTTAGGTGTAGGATTTGCCGAGAGCCTCTAACTCGTTTATGATGTCGACGAAGCGAGCATAATACTCCTTCATCTTCTCACCCTGTAGCATATGAAACATCTCATAATCTTTATTAACTACAACGAGTTTAGAGTCTCTTACCCTACTCGTCCCTTCATGTAAGATGAGGAGGGAGTTCCAAATTTGATATGCACTCTTACATGTGCATATCTTATTGAAGTTCTCGGGCTCCAATGCGCATTGCAAGGCGTTCATTGCCTTGGCATTGCTTACCTCCGCGACGATCTCCGCGGGAGTCCATTTCTCAAAATCTTCTTCGGTGGGCTCGACATATTCCTTCATCGTGGTCCTCCATAGTGAAGCACTCCGGAGGAAAGTTTCCATCCGGCATTTCCAGTACCCGTAGTTGGTACCGTTGAAGAATGGAGGCCTCGTTGAGGAATGTTCTTCCATTACCGAAGACGCTCCTTCACGGTTCTTGAAGGTGATATAGTCGGAAGGTGGACGAACGGTCTTGTTGTCGTTGGCAGACATAGCTATAGACTTGGCTCTGATACCAAATGTAATGCCCTGCTAAGCTACTGCACAAGTACTAGAGGGGGGGTGAATAGTACTTTAAAATAATTAAGAGGCTAATTCCTAATTACTTGCAAACTCTACCAAACAATGCGGAAAAGTAAATGTTAGACAACAAAGAAACAATCGCAAACAACGATATTACTGGGTTCGGATCCATCCAAGTCTCCCCGACTTGTTCCCGGTGATCCTACGTCCCAACCACCCGGATCCCCTCCGGATACTTGAGTTAGAAACCCTAACTCAAGATTTCCACTATGAAATACTAGTGAAGAACCTTCACCAAGTCAAATCATACACAAATTAATTTGTGACTCCCACAACCCGGGATCACAAACACAACTCTCACAACCGAGAGATAAACACTTACAAAATGAAAGTGGATGAAATAGAATAACTTACCACAAAATACCTATGCCTTGAGTACACTTACGAATTAGGGCAAGGTTGATTTTGAGGAAGAAGAAGGTACCAAACCCTAGCTCCAAGATGTAGATCAGCGATGGAGAGCTATGGGGTTGTTGGTGACCTAGGATCAAGCACTTGGCTTAGAAGGCTTCACACTCAATGAATCTCTCTTTGGAAGTAAGAGTGAGGAGAGATTATTGAATAGCATGAAAGAGCTTTGAATGAGCTTGGAATGATTTCTCTTGATCTCTAAACTTGCAATAATATCAGCCTTGAGTGCAATGAATGCAGCTCAACAAGTATTTATAGGATAGAGGAGAGAGAGAAAGAAATTCGAGTCATTAAATGCTCCAACGGCTCTTTTCTGAACCTAACTAGTCGGTCAAAGAACAACCACCGACCGACTATTTCATCAACTAGTCGGTCGGTCATTTAACGTAGACCGACTAATGGAAGAACAGCCAAAAGGTCGAAGCACAGACAAAAGAAAGTAGTCGGTCTAAGAAGAGTAGCTAACCGACTAGTTTCACAACTAGTCGGTCGGTTACTTAACTGAGACCGACTAAGAGATAAAACTGAAGTCTGAGCACAAATTGATTTAGTCGGTCCAAGAATAAATGTTGACCGACTAGTTCATCAACTAGTCGGTCGCCAAATGGGCATAGACCGACTAACGATAAACAGTAAGTTAGGTGAAAATTGGAATGTATAGTAAAGCTCAACTAGTCGGTCCAAGAAGGAAAGTTGACCGACTAGTTCATCAACTAGTCGGTCGATCAATGAACACAGACCGACTAATGATAAACAGTAGCTCAGGCTTAAAGTTGCATGTACAGGGAAAGCTCAACTAGTCGGTCACATAAGCATCACTGACCGACTAGTTCACAAACTAGTCGGTCGGTGAGTCAACTTAGACCGACTAACTGTAAACAGTAAAGAGATTAGAATTGACTGACAAAAACTAGTCGGTCCAAGAAGCTTTGCCGACCGACTAGATCACCATCTAGTCGGTCAGTTCTTCTTCTTGAACCAACTAACATGCACAAGAAGTCGCGAATCGAAGCGCGAAGCTTCGGGAAAGTTTGTATGGACTTCTACTAAGATCCTAGAGCTAAGATAGGAGCGTTATGAAGATTTAAACCGTAAGACCTACTCAAGGCTTAACATTCTACGAAAGAAGCTTAAAGACTATAAATAAAACTTGACGATACCATCTTCAATAGCTTCAATCAAATCTTCATGACTTCTAAAATGGTCCATAAGCTTCAACGAAGCTTTAGGCATACGATCACGTGCTTTGAGAAGTCTCGAGATGTCGCTTTGGATGTTCATATGAAATTGGCGACGATCTCCATAACTGCGCTCACAAATTGTTAGTTCACGATATATTTATGTTTGTTCATCATCCAAAACCAAATCCGGGGAGTCCAATATCCAACTGTTCTAGGTACTCTCTTGATCTGTTTGATGCCTTCGTCTGTTTCTTCTGCTTCAAATTCTTTTGTCGAGCAGTACTTCGACGAGATTGGTGGGGGTAGCGTTTAAGCCTGACTTAGGAAATAATAAACTCGAAATCGTTTCTGTTGTGGGTCAAGTCCGCATAACAATGATATTTGTAGTTAATGGGAATCACAGGTACAATGATTACAGTTTTTGGTTAATGGCGAGGTTAGCACGACTCGAAACGTGCTTCGGGGATGAATGATCCAAGGTCACCTAAAGGTCACCCAAGGTCGTCGTTTCCTGGTAGCTGAGACGAGCTTCCCACGACAATAGCAACTCGTCAAAAAGGCGGGGGCTGGCTATTAGCCCGTAGCCTCTCCGATGCTTAAGTCAGTGGGTGACATGAAATAAGTGTGTCGGACACATTTGGTGATCTTAGGGTAGATCGGAGAAGTGTAGCGAGCTTATGAGGAAGGCACAGATATGTGGGAGATATCCGACCTTGAATATTGGATAAGAGTTAGAGATTTTAACTAACCAACCTCCTCCTTGGTGGCTGGAGGGGGTATTTATAGGACTGAGAGTCAGTTGCTGGTCGTCCCCCTCAGCTGTTAAGTCTGCTTAGCTGGAGCGCGAGCGGAGAAGTGATAGGTCGACGGGGGCTGTTAGAGATATTTACGCATTAATGGGTGCGGGCAGTGTCAGATGCATTAATGAGATGCGATGGGTGGCCATCAGTTCTCGCCCTTAACCTCTGGCATTAATGGGGGTTAGGTGGCCATAGTCACCCTGTCAGAGATATTCATGCTAGGCCGCCCTTGGGGAGAGTCAAGCTCGACGACCAAGCTCGGTACCTTTGGACCGTCTGACCACGCTTCCGGTTAGAGAGTAGGCGAGCTTCTTGCTGGTATGGCGAGCTTGTCGATCGGGTAAGCGAGCTTCTTTGGTTGACCTGATGGCGAGCTTGTCGCTCAGCAAGGCAAGCTTCCCTGGATAGAGGTGATCTTCTGTTCGGGCTAGTACCCCCGACCAGATGGTCGGAGAGCTATTCGCTTGGGCTTCCAGTGTATATGGGCCTCAATTATGTGGGCCGGCCATAAGGCCATAACAATTGCCCCCGTAATTTGAGCTCAAATCGACAAGCCCGGCTCAGCTCGGATGACGTGTCACACTTGCATTGATTGGAGGCTGGTCGGTGGCATTTAATTCGTTCTGATTGCTGGATCTTAAAGGTCATGATGGTGATTCAGCGACGAGAAGAATTCGAGGTGTCCATCCGCTCAGAAAGTGACGCGTGTCTGACGTGATTGGGGGGAGAAGTCGAGGTGCCAGCCTAGTCCTGCTCAGATCTTGCCACGTGGCCCACGCCTGACAGCTGAGATCGCCCGACACTTCCTAGAAATAGAGACGGAGGGGCAGCGGGTGAGAACTTTCTCTCGAATTTCAAATTTTCGACTTCTCCCTCTGTTATAGAGAGCATTCGTTGTCATCCGCTGTCGTCCGTTCGTTCGTCGGAGCTCCGTTTATCTGCTCTGTTCTAGGTACTCTCTCGATCCATTTGATGCCTTCGTCTGTTTCTTCTGCTTCAAATTCTTTCGTCGAGCAGTACTTCAACGAGATTGGTGGGGTAGCGTTTATGCCTGACTTAGGAAATAATAAACTCGAAATCGTTTTTGTTGCATGTCAAGTCCGCCTAACAATGATATTTGTAGTTAATGAGAATCACGGGTACAATGATTACAAGTTTTTGGTTAATGGCGAGGTTAGCATGACTCGAAACACGCTTCGGGGATGAGGGATCCAAGGTCGCCTAAAGGTCGCCCAAGGTCACCGTTTCCTGGTAGCTGGGACGAGTTTCCTACGACAATAGCAACTCGTCAGAAAGGCAGAGCTGGCTATCAGCCCGTAGCCTCTCCGATGCTTAAGTCTGTGGATGACATGAATAAGTGTGTCGGACACGCTTGGTGATCTTAGGGTAGATCGGAGAAGCGTGGCGAGCTTATGAGGAAGACATAGATATGTGGGAGATATCCGACCTTGAATATTGGACAAGAGTTAGAGATTTTAACTGACCAACCCCCTCGTTGGTGGCTAGAGGGGGTATTTATAGGACTGAGAGTCGGTTGCTCATCGTCCCTTCAGCTGTCAAGTCTGCTTAGCTGGAGCGCGAGAGGAGAAGTGATATGTCAGTGGGGGCTGTCATAGATATTTACGCATTTATGGGTGCGGGCAGTGTCAGATGCATTAATGAGATGCGATGGGTAGCCATCAATTCTTGCCCTTAAACTCTGGCATTAATGGGGGTTAGGTGGCCCTACGTCACCCTGTCAGAGATATTTATGCTAGGCCGCCCTTGGGGAGAGTCAAACTCGACGACCAAGCTCGGCACCTTTGGACCGTCTGACCGTGCTTTCGGTTAGAGAGTAGGCTTGCTGGTATGGCAAGCTTGTCGATCGGGTAAGCGAGCTTCTTTGGTTGATCCTGATGGCGAGCTTGTCGCTCGGCGAGGCGTGCTTCCCTGGATAGAGACGATCTTCTGTTCAGGCTAGTACCCCTCCCAGATGGTCAGAGAGCTGTTCGCTTGGGCTTTCAGTGTATGTGGGCCTCAATTATGTGGGTCGGCCATAAGGCTGTAACAATTGCCCCCATAATTTGAGCTCAAATCGGCAAGCCCGGCTCAGCTCGGATGACGTGTCACACTTGCATCGATTGGGGGCTGGTCGGCAGCATTTAATTCGTTCTGATTGCCGGATCTCAAAGGTCATGATGGTGATTCGGCGACAAGAAGAATTCGAGGCATCCATCTGCTCAGAAAGTGACGCGTGTCTGACATGATTGGGGGGAGAAGTCGAGGTGCCAGCCCAGTCCCGATCAGATCTTGCCACATGGCCCACGTATGACGTCTGAGATCGCCCGACACTTCCTTTAAATAGAGACGGAGGTGCAGCGGGAGAGAACTTTCTCTCGAATTTCAGATTTTCGACTTTCCCCTCCGTTGCAGAGAATAGTCGCCGTCGACCGTCGTCGTCCATTCGTTCGTCGGAGCTCCGTTTATCTGCTCTGTTCTAGGTACTCTCTCGATCAGTTTGATGCCTTCGTCTGTTTCTTCTGCTTCAAATTATTTTTTCGAGCAGTACTTCGGTGAGATTGATGGGGATAGCGCCATCGAATCGTATCTGGTGGCGTCGGAGGCGCCGTCGATGTCTTGGCCGAAACAGCAGGAGGGAGACACGGTGGTCGAACATGCCGTCGCTTCTTTGTCGGGGATTAAGAGGGATCCCAAGAAAGGAAAGGCGCCCAAATCGGTTGCCAAGGCCGCCAAGGTCGCAAGTAGTGGCGGAGTCACGGCCACGGTCCCCACTGAAATCTTGGACCAGATGTCTCAACTGGCACCCTTCGCCATCCCTGAGATCTGCTACAAGTTCATCCGGCTCCCTACACAGTTTGCCTCCTAGAACTCGGTGAGTGGGTTTGCTCCTCAAGGGATAATGAGGTCGGCGTATACTACCCGACCTTCGTCTTCGGGTTCCGCTTCCCGCTTCATGCCTTCCTCATTCTCGTTCTTCACTTCCTCGAACTCCCACTCTTTCAATTGATACCGAACTTCATCAGCTCGATGGTCGGCTTCCTCATCATCTGCTCTGACAGCTACGTAAGTCTGATGCAGCCGCTCTTTTAATACATTTTTGAGGCGAAGAGGAAGGGAGCGTACTACTACGTCTGCGCGAGAAGGCATCGGCCTCTCGTCCTTGAGCTACCGTGCAAAGTGAGGGACTGGAAGGAGAGGTTCATCTTTGTCTCGATGCTGGTAGACTTGGCTCTGAGGTCGAACTGGGGGCTCTGGATACCTAAACGAATGCTGAAGTGATCCTCGAGGGAAGCGACCTTGAGAACGCCAAAATCCGGGAGGAGATCCCCAGGGAGAGCATGGTCTTGAATCCTAAGGATAAGTCTCTCGACCTTTGGTGGACCCTCAGGGCATAAATCTATGCCCGTCCTACGTCGGACAGAAGATAGAATCATAAAATAGCAGCGGAAAAATTATTAAACACTTCAATAAAAGAACCCTAAGGGCATCATGCACCCTAACCAGGAAAATCTACTATCTTGGGGTGGGTCTGACCAACCCCGAAGATAGATCTAAACTACTGTATTTATTTGAAAGCACAAATAAAATTGACTTACCCGGAACTTTGCTTCCGCAGAAAACAAATCATCGTTTTCAGTAACAACTTTAGCTCCCCAAAGCTAGCCGCCTCCGCGCCTCCAAAACTGGTCCACCCGAAGCGAGTCAACACCGCACCTCCGAGTCAATCACTTGTCGAGGAAAATTTCACTTGAGTAGATCCACCTCGAAGACTTTTAGATCAGATCCAAACCTCCTCGCCGTCTTGTTAGGACTCGATCAGAGGATCGGAAGAATTATAAGAGGGAAATAATTTAAGTATTAGATCCAGCGTACTCAAAAACTTTTTAGAGCTTCTCGAATCAGAGACTTGGTGCGAGTTTCAATGAGGAGGGCTACCCCTTATTTATATAGGGAGCCGGCCCCTCCTCCTTTGCTACGAGAGATGTGAGACTATTAAAATGGGTATTTCAAGATTGATTTAATAGAATTCCAAACTTCTAAAATCAGCCATAAATTCATTTCTGAGTTTCGACTTTGAAACAACTTATCAAATCGAAGATTTCGAGATAGCGATTGTATAGAAAAAACGGCGTCCAATTCCGATATCATTTGACCCTTCAAATGTTGAAAACAAGATTCCAAGCACGCTCACGAAAAGCTGATCAGATGGTGACACGTGGCACGATCTGTGCGTGCCACATGGTGCATGCCAAGGAGGGGCGGCCCGCACAGGCGTGCGGGCCCCAGGCGGGCACAGCCCGCGTGCAGTGCATGCAGGCGCGGGCCCGCGTGCTGCTGCACGCGAGGTGTGGCCCGCGGGTCGGACCCGCACTCAGCGGGTCTGACCCCCTAAATCTTGGCTGGTCAGGCCCGCCAGGGTCAGGCCCCCCAGGCGCGGGTCCGACCCGCAAGCCCTTTTTGTGCCTTTTGAAGCTGTTTTCGCGTTTTCGGACTCGTTTGAGCTCCGATTTGAACGCGGTTTCTTCCTGTGGTCTTCTCAGGAAGTCCCCTTCGATCTCATGCATCATCGTCAATATAATACAAAGTATTAATTGCACATCATGTGTAAAGTCCCCAATGCTAAAGTCTTTAGCTTTAATCTCACAACTTACTTGTGAGCTAAATTATTCCAATGCATCAGATGCATCCCTCTATACATTCTCCCTATTACTAAGATGTATATCATACTTGGTGTGAGACCCTACAGTCTGACCCTACTACAGGTTGGACTCGAAATCTCTAGACGACAGTAACTACGAACAGCAGGTGTCGTCCCGGTTTCGGCATCATAATTACGTGATTGACCCATTGACTAAAGTGTCGTTGGGATCACTCTGACTGTGTCCATGATGAATACCACAGTTTTAGTCCATTTGGCTTAACTATGTCATTGCATAGCCTAGGGTATGGTAAACTGTTAACCCCACTAGTTAGCACTGGCCAATATCATTTGGTCTTTGGTATATACATATTGTACTTCCTACAACTTACTCTGGTCAAGGTTTTTACCAAGAACAGTACTGAACCCGTGACACTAACTTCCCAGTAACGGAAGAGACGAATCCTCTCTTGATCACTACTCACCTCGTACGCTTCAAGTGTCATCCAACCTAAGACCTTTCAGCAGGCATTGCCTCGAATCTAGATTATAGATCTAAGTGACATGGTTCATGCACAGGTTTGTACAATGATCTCACGTCTTTAGGACCAACTTACCTATCATCACTAGAAAGTTATCAATGACACATTAGTTAATGTTAACCATTTGATAACCTTTTATTGGGTCTTTCAGTGGACTCATTCTCTAATGAACACCTGTGTCTCATCTCCAACTTCGCCAGGTCGAATGATAATGAGATCATTAAGCCAAAGACACAATGGTCTGTCCGATGTGCCGATATCCTTTTCTCGATGCATCTATGACCATGAACTCTTTAAGACTCAAGCTCCTATCGATCAGACACTTCTCATAATTGAGATCTCTATCTAGATACGTGTTTGACCTTACTATGAGTCTAAGAAAATTATCTAAGTAACATATCAATAGAAAATACTTAGAAAATTGATACCAGAAAGCATATTTTCATTCATGAACAAGATGTTTACATAGATAAATTGCCTCGAGGGCATACAATCTCAACAGAGTGATGGAGGTAGATGATGATGCGGTACTCTATCGATCCTTGGACGGCTGATGCAACGATCATTCGAGGCAGGGAGACTCAGAAATGACCTTCGAGGAAGACAGTGATTCGTCGATCTACACCACAGAGATACGTTAGGGGGGTCGGATCTGGGTCCCAACCCAAATCCCCTCCTATGCTTAAGTTAGTATGAGAACTTAAGGATGAGAGTGAGCTAGGAGCAGCTGAGGTCGACCCACAAAGGTTCGTCTCAGATCTGACGTCGCTAGCTATTTAATGTAAGTAGTATCAGTTGAAAAAGTAGAGCTCTACGTCTTAGATCTCGTACCTTGAAATTGGAACCCTTTCTGTATTTATAGGCAGCATGTGTCCTTTTAGTGACGTTGGAGAGATAACGGCCACCTATTATGGGTCTACGATCTTCCCCATTTAATAGGAGTGAATGTTGGACACGTTCCGATGAATTACGAGCCCGCCTTTAATTCCACGTTCGAGTGAAGGGAATGCAACGGTCGACACTGGCCAATGGGCGTTGACCGAGTCGATATCGTGCTTCTCTTGTGGGTCCCGTGGGCCTTAATCATCCGTGGGTCGAGCCATCTCGAGTGCCGGCCCAATGACTCAACACCTATCATTAACATTCATTATATATCGTTAATGACTTGGTATATTTAATTGGTATGTAATTCATGTTTTATTTTTCAATGCAAAATTGTTTTATATGATCGCATGCAACATCGCCTACAACATTTGCCACACATTGAAACATTTAATTTTCCAGATTTGTAGAAAATCAAATTAATGTACAATTCACATTCATTGTGCATGCAACAAAGTTTATTGGCAAAATTTCAAGTCCAATCAACCACTAACCATACAATTTACAAACGATCAACATGTTGTGAAGGGAAAAGTATAGTAATAGGTGTAAGGGGTTAAGAGCCCCCTTACCCTCATATATATAGCTTTCAATGATGGGCCAGATACCCAATGGGCTCATGGGGCTATCATAACACTTCCCCTTATCCAACCAACATTAAATAAGAGGTGGATTCTTCAAGATCCGAGTTAGGGTAACTGCCTTGTTAAATAAAGAACAGTTTATCCATAACTTCCCCTTGATTTAGGGATGTGTCTACGGGTGGATACTTCAGGATCCGGAGTCAACGAGGTTACCTCGTTAAAATCTTGACTATGGAAAACCATGTGGGAAAAAACCAATAGTCAAGGCAAAAGAGTACAACTCTGCAGTTGACTCCACTTATCTGACTAAGCTTCAGGCTTGCAGATTTCATATGAATCTATACATCAGTCTCCCATGTATATATATGTACATAGTCCTTTCATCCTGACCCAGTTTACATTTTTTCACTCTCCTCATTCCAATCCCATATACAAGTTTCTCAAAGATACTGGTGGGCAAGGATTTGGTAAGCAAATCTGCCAAGTTATTACATGATTGGATCTTCTGTACCTCAATCTGTTTTTGCTTCTAAAGGTCATGCGTCTAGAAGAACTTGGGGGAGATATTCTTCGTCTTGTCGCCTTTGATGTAGCCGTCCTGTAGCTGGCTATACATGCTGCATTGTCTTCATAGAGTGGTGTAGGCGCAAGGACGTCGGTCACCAGGCCGGTGGAGGTGAGAATGTGCTGGATCACAGAGCGTAACTAGAAACTCTCTTTGCTTGCTTCGTGGATCGCTAGAAGTTCTGAGTGAGTGGACGAGACGGTTGTCATGATCTGCTTTACAGATCTCCAGTATATGGAAGTGCCTCCATAGGTAAACATGTATCCAGTCTGAGACTTCTCTGTATGAGGATCGGACCTGTAACCTGCATCAGCATAACCAACTAAACCTGTTGTTGCCCCTTTCCTATAGAATAGACCTAAGTCTATGGACCCTTGGAGGTAGCACAGAAGATGCTTAACTTCGGCACAGTGCCGCTGTGTAGGTGCAGCATTATATCTGGCTAGTAGGTTGACTACAAATGCTATGTCAGGGTGAGTGCAGTTAGCCAGGTAAAGGAGTGCACCTATTGTAGAGAAATGATGCCCTCGAGGCTATTTATCTCTGTGGGTATAGCACAAACGTCTTGTTCGTAATAACAGTAAGCTGTTTGGTAATAATTTATCTAAGTTATAATTAGATATCAACTTAGGTAAAGTCCTGAGACTTTATGCAAGGTCAAACATGTATCGAGATGAGTATCTCGATCATGGAGAAATGTTTGACCGTCTGTAGCATAAGTCAAAAAGGGTTCGTGGTCGTAGATGTTTCGAGACAAGGATATCAAAGCATTGGACAGACCATTGTGTCTTAGTCTTCACCGTTTAGCGGTGGCAATGATCTCATGATCGTTCTACTTAGCGAAGTCGAAGACGAGACACATGTGCTCATTAGAGAATGAGTTCACTGAACGATCCACAAGAGTTATCATATGGTTACATTGACCAATCTGTCAATGATAACTCTGAGTGATGATAGGCAAGTTGGTCTTTTGACTTGAGGTCATTTTACAAACCTGTACGTGGACGGTGCCCCTTAGATCATTTACCTAACTTCGAGGCTATGCCTGTCGAAAGGTTTTTCATTGGGTGTCATTTGAAGCGTACGAGGAGAGTAATGACTAAGAGATGATTCGTCTCTCCCGGTCAATGGGAGTTAGTGTCGTAAAGTTAGTTCGGTCTTTAGTAAAATCTCTGCACAGAGTATGTTGGAAGAAGTCTGACATTAGTTGACTAAAGGTCGATAGAAACTAACCGGAGTCAAGTTATTGGGGTTGACAGTTAGACCGTACCCTAGACTTGATCTACACGACATAGTTTAGACGAAGAGACTAAAACTGCGGAACTCATCATGGAAACAGTCAGGGTGGTCCCGACAATACTCATGTCAATGAGTCAACCACATAATGATGATTCCTGAAGCAGAGACGGCAACCACTGCTCGTGGTCACTACCGTATAGGGCTTCGAGCCCAACCTGTTGTAAGGGTCAGGCTGTAGGGTCTCACACAGAGTGTGACCTTCGTCTAGTAATAGGTAGAAATTAATTAGGGAGAATAATTTGAATTTGATGTAAAGGAAGAGAAAATTGCATTTTGATGCAAGTGACAATTTAAGCTTAGATAGGGACTAATTTGCATATGATGAAAAATGAGATTAAATTTATCTTAAATTGTTTAAGACAATATTTAATGGAATAAATGCAAGAAAAAGTTCACGGGTAAGACGGGAATGTTCCGGTCTACGCCCAGGTTCGAACGACGTCCAAATTGGACACCAAATGCCCAAGTTATGCCCAAAAGAGTTCAATGGATCAGACCAGGCTGACCCAGGCCAGACTGGGTCTGGCCTGGATCATTGGTCAGGCCCAGTAAAGGTAGGGCGCCAGGCCCGCATGGGCATGGGCACCCGGGCCCTGCCAGGGCCCAGGCAGGCCCTGGGGCGCTGGATGCCTGGCCAGGCCTGGGCTGGGCGCGCCAGTCTGGGCGCGCCCAGACCAGGTTCTGGCCTGTTCTGGGGTCGCCCAGCTGGCCTGGTGGGCCCTGTAGAGTAGGTTTTCTGAAACCTAGGCAGAACAGTTTTTGACGGCTCAGTTTTTGCGAAAACCAAGCCTTGGGCTGAACTTTGGGCGATCAATTGGAGGGTCAAACAGACTCCGATTGACAAACCGTTTTTCCTATGCGCTCACTGTTGAACGCCCTTCGTATTGATAGGTTGTATCAATCATGAAGCTCCACGGTAAAATTCACGGAAGTTTGCATTTTGTGAAGAGCAAACTAACTTGATTTAATTAACTCTAATTTAATAGTCCCACATCGGTTGGGCGGAAAAGTGGAGAGTCTGCCGCCTATATAAATAGGGGCTGTAGGGATCCTGTCTATGGAGAAAACACTAGAAGGTGTGTTGAATAGTGTTTAAGCAATTTAAAACGATTATTACACCAAATTAAAATGCTAACTAACAATAAAGTGCGGAATTAGATCTGAACCCAAATAAGAAACAAATACAATTATGTTTCTAGGGTTCGGATTACCCAAGTGACTTCCCGACTTTTTCCCGGTAATTCTACGTCCCTTCCACCCGGATACCTCCGGATACTCAAGTTAGAACCCTAACTTGAGGTTTTCTTAAAACCCACTTGTAGCAACCCTACAAGTGATATCGAATACAATCGATGTCCTTGACTCTCACAACTTGGGAGCAAGCAAACCGCTCTCACAACTCGAGAGCAAATTCAATATACGAAAATAATGAAATCTGAAAGCAACACTTACAATCACCTATGCCTTGAAGTAGAACTTGAAGGAATGGTGTGGTGTGTGTTGAAGACTCTCTTGGAAGAGAGGAGAAAGCCCTTTCTTTTGACTGCACTAATTACCTAGAGGATCACTCTTTGGTTCTAGGTTGGAGAGCAAGAGATCAAAGATTTGGAATTCTTAGGGCTTTAGATTTGAGAGCTTTAAACTTTAGAATGAAAGCTTGAGATGAAAACTTGGAAGAATTGGTAACCTCTCAATGGAACAGAAGAAGTCTCATTTATAGGTTTCTTAAATCCACAAAACAGTTTAGGCAAAAACTCTTTTGGAATCCGTGAGAAAATTTTCAACGGATAGAATCTGAACTCGCGACAGTCGACTGTTGAAGAAACCACAGTCGACTGTTGCACAGTCATCAAGGGTAGGTAAAAATTCATAACGGTACCTTACCACGTGGACAGTCGACTGTTAAACCAACATGCAACTGTAAATCCTTCTACATGCGACTGGCCGAGAGATGTTAAACAGAATGAAATCTGGAAATCCTGTAAGATAACAGGACAGACGACTGATGCAGATAATATAGTCGACTGTTAATCATAACAGGCGACTGTAAATCCTTTTACAGACAACTGTCAAATACCCTGAGAATTTCCAGAGAGCAGAGTCAATAAGTTGGCTCACAGACAGACGACTGTTGTAGCATACACAGTCGACTGATCCAAGGTACAGTCGACTGTATATACAACAATAGTCGACTGGCCGAAAAGTCAGATCAACTAAGTTTTGGGCAAAAGATAGACATGCGACTGATATACAAAACACAGTCGACTGTCACAAGGACAGGCGCCTGTGAATCGATCATCAGTAGCATGTGCAAAATAAACAGAGAGGCTCAAAACTAGATTGTTAAAAGCTTGTGCATAACAGGTGACTGTAGAACAAAACACAGTCGAATATTTTTGAGACAGACGACTGTAAAATGTTCAGCAGTCGACTGTTATAAAACAATCCAAACACAATCACTAAAGAAATGGATTGGGGTCAAAGGACAAATGATCTAATAATGTCCTAAGACAGAAATGATGATGTGTGTAAGTGCACCATCAATGTTCTACTTCTAAGCTACATACTAGAAGAGATAAAAGAAAATTACATTGATGAATTCTCTCTTCTATCCATCGTATGAGCTTGAAGACTTCATGGAGCTTCAATCATCATCTACGATCATCCAATTCATGTCATTTGCCTTCAATCAACTTTGAGTGTCATCCATTGCAAGTAGATCCTCATAATTAGCTTAGGCAATGGATTAATTGCAAAATAGGGGATTAGTCACAAGTATTTATGTTTGCTCATCATTAACACCAAGTAGGGAGAAGTGCAATACTCAACATTCTCCCCTTTTTGATGATGACAAACAAACATAAACAAAAAGATAAATAATTGTGCTTACGAAAACTTACTCCCCATACATAGATGCCAATCAAGTTAGTCAACAAATATTAGGGCATCTACATATCAATTGAAGCAAATGAGTAAGATACGTATGATTTTAAATCAATTAATCTAGGAATTAAAATCCATATTCAATGTAATCTTACTCCCACTGAATCTAAGGCAACTTCAATCTTAGATTCATAGTGTTAGAACATACTTAGCACATTCATTATGAATCTTGTATGTTTATTTCTCTCCCCCTATGGCATTATCCAAAAAGGTGGGAGTAAATAACAACAACAATAATCGTGCTAAATACTAACTAACAACAATCAAGGAGTATAAAGATATATGGAATCAAAAAATCTCATAAAAGCACATCAATACTTATGTGAATAGAGGAATTGAAGTCCAATATCAACATTTTAGATATACGAAACAAAAATAGTTTCAAGAATGCATCACATCAGAGATAGCATGAATAAACCAATATCAAATCCTATATTGTCTCACAAGCACATCATAAGAGAATAAAGCATTAAAGGAGACAATATGGAAAACATCACACAGAACATCACACAGATAAGATGATCAGTTATACAAGGTGTGACACAAGATTGATCAGCAACATCATATATATATATATATATATATATATATATATATATATATATATATATATATATATATATATATATATATATATATATATCAAAAGTGATGTGAATTCATAGCATACAGACATCAACATGTCCAACCAAAAAAATACATCCATCATGATCACAAAAAAATACATCATGATGCCAAAACTACAAATCACATCAAGTATCTATCATAACATCAGCATACATCAAAGACACAACCATCAACAAGCTAACACCACACAAACACCTATCTAAGAGTGAGTGTCTCCAGGGGCGCAGAAGAAGCAGGCTCTGTGACAACATGTGTATCCTCTGGAGGAGGGTCAGATGGAGCAACAGCAGCAGCATCAGCAGCATCCTGAGTAGAAGCTACACCATGATGCTCAACAACATCAGAGGGCTGAGGAGGCACATGAGGCTGGGGAACAAACTGTCTCAGATCCTCAGGGAAGGGTATTCCCTGATGGAGGAAGGAAAGTGACATCAACCTGTAAAGTCCAGAGACCATCTCAAAAAGAATATCACGAGATGGTGGAGCTGAGGTGGAAGGCTGGTCAGCAGGAGGAATAGTGGAAGAGGACTGAGCTGATGTGGATTTCCTCTTCTTCGAGGCAGACTGCAGAGCCGAAGAAGACTTCGACTTTGCAGATGCATCGAGGAGAGGAGCAAACGGCATGGGCTCGTAGCGAGACAAATCAACACCAAAATGTCAGAAGACAAGAGTCAAAAGACCACCGTATGGAATGTGAGCAGAGGAAGAAGTAAACTCGACCTTGTCCATCCTGTCAAGGAGGACACTGGCCCGATTCACGGACATCCCAGAGAAAATCGCATACATACACTTCAGAATATCCTGAGAAGGCTGGTCAGATGATCCATACCTCGGTAGGATGTTGGACTTCACCACTAGGTGAACTGCCCAACCTCTAGCCGAAAACATAGATGACCTGACACCAGAATCCAGGGCTAAAGGTATCGCACGAAACATATCTCGAAGAATAGACTGGTCAAGCTCGTCAATCTTAGAAATGGAAATATCTGAAGGAAGAGAACCGGTAGAGGGAATCCTAAGAATGGTCCCTAATAGAGTGGGAGTAATCTGGATGTGGGTTCCCTGAACAACAATGTCAAGAACACCGGTGGTAGAATACTCACCACGAACGCGGTTAGCATAGAAGAGCTTCACCAGAAATGGATAGGCTCGAGGGGACTCGCTCTGAGAGAAGCAAAAAAGATCGGCCAAGTGGGTAGCAGAAAGAATGTCTGAAAGTCTCTCAGCAGTAAATGCGGGGAAAGCGATGTACCGTTCCCTAAGAAGCTTGATCCCTAAGAGAGAGTGGAATTTTGCCAAGCAAAGATCATCTCGGCAAAGGGGAACAAGGGGATCAGTAGGGGCACAACGGGAGACTTGTCTCCAGAGCTCGAATCAGAAGCAGACTGATGGTGAGCGGCAGCAGTAGGCTCATTGATGGTAACACCAATGGACTTCCGCTGACGCTTGATCAGGGGCTGAGCGTCGGAAGACGACGACGAGGGAGAGTATCCCTGCGAAGCAGACTGCGAAGGAGAATCGGCATGTTTGGTACGAGCTTTGTAGGGCTTTTTGTTCTTGGCTATAGGTTTCCTAGGAGCCCTAGGTTTCTTAGAAGCCATGATCTTCCCCTTACTCTTGGTCTTGGGTGCCATGGAGTCAGTCAATCGAACGAGATAGAAATGACAAGCGATGAAATCGAAAGACAAAAATCGAACAACAGACTTGAGAAGGAAAGACAAACCAAGTCGAGAGGACACGAAGATGCAAAGACGAAGCAATCGACGAGCGGGGAGGAGGAGATCGACGGCGACGGCAGAGGAAAAGAGTGGGAAGTCGAAGTGGTTCAATCGGAGGAGAGAGAAATGCAAGAGTCGAAATGAACCGTCTCAAAGTATATAAGAAAGAGAGAATAAATCTGGGCCGTTGGATCAAAGAATCGACGGCTCGGATCAAAGCAGTGAACCGTCACGAATAGTAGACAGTCGACTGATGAACAAAAGTTAGTCGACTGGATGAAGTGATAGAAATTAGTCTCGGGAACACAGACAGTCGACTGTTGAGTGACATACAGTCATCTGTTCGATGGATAGTCGACTGTACTATACACATCAGTCGACTGACCAAGAATCAATAAACTTCATCAAAAAGACAGAGCGCTCTGTAAAGTTTCGACAAAGAGAACAGTCGCCTGATGACTAAAGTGCGGTCGCCTGTCAAAATAACAGTCGACTGGAAAACAGTCATCAGTCGGCTGTTCGAAAGATACGAATACTCAGACAGAGGTGATAGAGTAGGGCAATCGACTGTCGAAGGAAAGACAGTCGTCTGTCCTGGTCCAAAAATGCACAGTGAGATATAAATCTAAAGAATAAGAACACTCACCCTAGGACCTATACTCTAAACACAAACTCATCATAAAAACAATGTAATATGATAAATCAATTGAAACACAAATCTCTAAGAACAATCTCAAAGAAATCAAGAAATCACATAAATCTCAATTACCTTCTTAAACACATATGTAGCATATATCAAAGGAAGAAAGACAATATGATGACATGAGCTCAAAAGGTGTTATAACATGTATATTGAGCTTCTAGATTTCAGATTCACCCATAATTCCTAATTCTCCACGCAACCTCACAAATGAATCTTCTTTAAGAGGTTTTGTGAAGATGTCGGCAATTTGTTTTTGGGTTTCAATGTACTCTAAGATGATGTCCTTCTTAGCTACATGATCATTTATAAAATGGTGTCTCACGTCTATGTGTTTGGTACGGGAGTGGTGTATCGGATTCTTGGAAAGACATATGGCACTTTGGTTATCAACCATGATCGAGCAAGTATCACAGTTGACACCATAGTCCATAAGAGTGTGTCTCATCCAAAGAAATTGTGCACATGCAAGACCCGCAGCAATATATTCCGCTTCAGTCGTGGACAATGACACCAAATTCCTTTTCTTAGAAAACCAAGAAACTAATGAATTTCCTAGAAAATAGCAAGTGCCACTAGTACTTTTCCTGTCGGACTTGCATCCGGCAAAGTCGACATCACTATATGAGATTAACTCATATGTGCTAGATTTAGGGTAAAGTAACCCATAATCTAGAGATTGATTGAGTTAACGAAATATTAGTCTAACCGTAATCAAGTGTGACTCCTTAGGTCTAGCTTGATATCTAGTACACAAGCATACGGAAAACGTCTACATATTTTCCGTTTTCATACTAGTACACAAGCATACGGAAAAGATGTGACGGAAAAGATGTGGTACATAAGCATGTAGACGTTTTCATACTAGTCACATCTTTTCCGTATGCTTGTGTACTAGTATGTAGACGTTTTCATACTAGTCACATCTTTTCCGTATGCTCCTTAGGTCTAGCTTGATATCTAGCTTGATATCTACATATTTTCCGTATGCGGTTAAGTAAAGTAAGCTACGGATCATACATCGATATAGACGAACGTCTACATCTTTTCCGTTTTTATCTTTGTGAAGGTGGGTAGTAGTACTTATGGGAGTCCGTTTGCTTGATGACGATTCCATCCCGAATCGCTTTATAATCTCCCCCGTGTACTTTGTCTGATAGATGAAGGTACTATTCTCCATTTGTCGAATTTGCAGTCCAATGAAATAGGTGAGCTCTCCCATGTGGCTCATCTCGAATTCATCCTTCATTGACTTAGAAAATTCTTGACAAAGATTAAAGTTAGTAGAACCAAAAATTATATCGTCTACATAAACTTGAATAAAGAGAATGTCATTTTCATAATCTTTAATGAAGAGTGTAGAATCAACTTCTCCCATTTTAAAACCTAAATTCAAAAGAAAGATCTTGAGTCGATCATACCAAGCTCTAGGAGCTTGTCTCAACCCATACAACGCTTTCTTAAGTTTGAAAACATGATTTGAAAATTTTTCATGAATAAAACCGGGAGGTTGTGAAACATAAACTTCTTCATTGACAAACCCATTCAAAAATGTACTTTTAACATCCATTTGAAATAGTTTAAAATTCTTATGGGATGCAAAAGATAAAGGCAACCCAATAGCTTCTAATCTAGCTACGGGGGCAAAAGATTCTTCGAAATCAATACCTTCCTCTTGTCGGTAGCCTTGAGCTACTAACCTTACTTTGTTCCTTATGATCACCTCGTTCTCATCCGTCTTGTTCTTGAAGATCCATTTGGTCACAATGACTTGGTGACCACTTGGAAGAGGAACGAGTTCCCAAACTTCATTTCGCTCGAATTGCATTAGTTCTTCTTCCATTGCCACTATCCAAGAGCTATCCTCACAAGCTTCTTGGATGTTCTTTGGCTCAATGATAGAGACGAATGCGCAATGAGAGAATTCTTCAATCCTCGACCTAATTCGAACACCCACACCAATATCTCCAATAATTTGGTTATGGGGATGATTGTGAACGATCGGATAAGCTTTAGGTATACATGCATCACTAGGAACATCTTCAACAATTTCGTTAGTAGTGTTAGTCTCAATAACCGAATCATTGATCTTAACATTACTAAGAGTATCACAAATAACATCTACACTATCATCATCAACATGAGGAAAATCAAAATCTTCATTAAATGAAATGTGTAGTGACTCCTCAATCGTTGAAGAAGTTTTGTTGTATATCCGGTATGCTTTGCTACGTGTGGAATATCCAAAAAAAATTCCTTCATCAGATCTTGGCTCAAATTTATCTAGATTATTGAAAGTGTTCTTGATAAAACATTTTGAATCAAAAACACGAAAAATATTTTACTTGAGGCTTTTTGTCATAAAACAACTCAAAACAAGTTTTGTTCGTTCGGGGTCTCACTAGGATCCTATTGAGCACATAACATGTCGTGTGCACCGCCTCTGCCCAAAATTGTAGTCCAAGATGACTATCATGGAGCATAGTGCGTGCACACTCAATAAGAGTCCTATTCTTTCTCTCTACAACACCATTTTGTGGTGGTGCCCGAGGGAAAGAAAAATTATGAGTTATCCCGGTGTCATCACAAAACTTAGTAAAAGATTCATTCTCAAATTCTCCTCATGATCACTACGGATAGTGATAATGGTGGATTCTAAGAAATTCTGAATCTTCTTTGCAAATTTGGTAAACTCTTCATAAGCTTCATTCTTATTAGTTAAGAATGAAACCAAAGTACATCTAGAAAAATAGTCAACGACAACTAATCCATAATGAGCACTACCTAAAGAAGCGGTTCTAGTTGCCCAAACAAATCTAGATGAAGAAGTTCTATGGGCCTCTTAGAAGTAATCCCTTCTTTAAGCTTAAAAGATGATTTACTAAGTTTACCTCTTTGACATGAATCGCAAAAATTTTTCTTATTAAAAGCAATTTTAGGAAAACCTTTGACTAGATCATGCTTAGCTAACTTATATAAGTGCTTGAAGTGAACATGACCAAAACGGAGATGTCATAATAGTTGTTCACTTGTAGCAACTAAGCAATGTTCTACGGTTTTAGGCAAGCTCAAATAATAAATATTTTTACGCCTAATACCGGAAAATAAAACATTTGAATCACAATCAATAATAGTACACAATCCTTCTCCAAAGTTAACCTTGTAACTTTTGTCACAAAGTTGACTAATGGAAATGAGATTGTGACACAAACCACTAACAAGATAAACGTTAGTAATTAAGGGTTTGGAAAGATTACCAACGATACATACTCCTATGATGGTTCCCTTTTGATTACTTCCAAAAGTGACCGTTGCACCATCCTTGATGCTAATCACTAGGGAGAGCAATGAGGGATTTCCTGTCATATGTTTGGAACAACCACTATCAAGAATCCATCCTTTCCCTTTAGAGCAAGTTTGACCTTTATTGCTCTTCTTCTTTCTCTTGGTCACCTATATAATATACCATAAGCTCATGATACCCAATGTTTGTTGGGTTCAAAGGGATTAGCCATTTGGAAGCCAAGTCCAAGTGGACTTCCGCTTCCCAACATAATTAATATTATTGATCACATCATGAAAATAGGAATCAACATAAGCATTCCTATCATTTAGGCTAGTGTTCTTAGGACCCCAAATGGTATATCTTTTGGGAGTCCTTTTCCTAGTTGCATGCATATTTGTTAAATTTCTATGTGGTGCATGCTTCTTGGGAACATGATTTCTAGCATAAATATGAGGTGATCGATATGCATTGTACATGCGAGAATGATATGTATGCTTGGAAACATGCATGTTGTATGAAGCATATGGGTTATGCATGACATGTAGAAGAGGTGCATACATGTAAGAATGATGCGTATATGCATACGGGTGTATAGGCGCATGTACATGCGTATTTCTCATGTGTGGTTGTGTACGTGTCTGTGGGTGTGGAGCATAATAAGTGTCATAATTATCCACTTGTGAAGTAGGAGGTTTCCTACGTGGATGAGTGTTAGTGTATATGTAAGCATGGCCTTGCTTTTGGTTTCCACCCTTAGTGTGTTTCTTGCCAAAAAAAGAGAAGGTGAAGTGGTGACTTTCTTGGTAGGTTTTCAACCTAAGTGTCTTTGACACCACTTATGGATGCACCGGAGGAAGGCCTCACAAATTCTATAGTGATACCACTATAGGAGGTGCGATCATTGGATGCATTTGCTTTCACAAACCCAAGACCAACATGATGTGTGGCCGGAAATTGGTTTGCTAGAAAATCATCCAATTGTCCTTTTCTCTTATTGAATCTCACAATACAGGAGGACATGAGCTCATATTTCTCCTTTAGAGAAGAAATGTTGGTATCCAAGGTGGACACCTGTGCTTTGAGCTCGTGCACTTGGGTTTTAAGAGAATCATTCTATAAACCCAATTGTGTGTGACGTGTGACTAGATCACTATTATCCGTTGGATGTGTTTGATCTAGTTGAGATTTGAGGTTTTTCACCTCATCTCTCAAGGTGACATTTTGAGAAGCTAAGTTTGCTTTCTCAAGAGTTAAAGTATCAACAATGGTGTCATTGTTGATAATGCATGGAATGGATGACTTGCTAACATTTGATTTCTTTAAGCTAGTGTATCTAAGCATTAAAGATTGATATTTTGCAAATAATTCTTCATTAGCAATACGAAGTTCATCCATTGTTACCTCGGTTTCATCTGTGTCGGAATCACTCTCATCGAGAGTGGATCCTCTCGGGCCATGAAACATATGTGGGCGCTCTCACCCTTCTCATCATCGAAATCGCTTGATGAGTCCTCACTTGAGTCATCGAAGGTACCTACAAGTCCTTTCTTCTTGTCTGTCTTGTTCTTGTCGGACTTGTGGTACTTAGGTGCCTTCCACTTCTCTTTGTTCTTTAGCATTGGGCAATCCCTCTTGATGTACCCTGGTTTATTACACTTAAAACAAAGAGAGGAAGAAGCATTAGTAGACTCAAAACGTTTATTGGAGGGAAATTTACCTTTGCGAAAGAAGCGTTGGAACTTCTTCGTCATTTGGGCCATTTCACCCAAATCCATATTATCTTCCGAATCTTCGCTATCGGAGGATGATGAATTGACGTTGAATGCCAAAGCCTTCTTCTTGGCCTCCGAAGGATTTATCATAGCCCGAATCTTTAATCTGTTCTCTCGTCTTCCCTCATAAGACATGAGAGTCCCGATAAGATTCACAACTGTGTAATTCTTCAGATCATTGACCTTCTCGATGGCGATCGCTCTCCTTTTCCATTTGTAGGTCATTCCCATGATGATCTTCCTTACCTTTTCAGCTTCGGTGTATTTTTGGCCAAGGGCTTTCAATCCATTTGTGATGTCGGTAAAGCGTCCGTACATCGATGCAATGCTCTCATTCTCCTGCATATGAAACAACTCAAAGTTTTGCACGGCAACATATAACTTCGAAAGTTTTACCTTATTCGTTCCCTCATGGGTAACGATGAGATGGTTCCAAATTTGATATACACTTTTACATGTGCATATCTTGTTGAACTCATTCGGGTCCAACGCACAATAAAGAGCGTTCATTGCTTTTGCGTTGTTGACTTCGGCGGACTTCTAGGAAGTCGTCCATTTCTAGAAATCCTCTTCGGTGGGCTCGACGTACTCCTTGTGGAGGGTTCTCCAAAGTGAAGCACTCCTAAGGAACGTCTCCATCCTACACTTCCAATAGCCAAAATTAGTACCACTGAAACGTGGAGGACGTACCGTAGATTGACCTTCGAAAAGTGTGGGACGCTCCATCACGATCGTGATTGTTGTACGAAGTCAGCGGAGGAACGTTGTTGTTGTTGGATGCCATAGCTATAACCTTGTACTTTGATACCAATTGTAGGGATCCTGTCTATGGAGAAAACACTAGAAGGGGGGGTTGAATGTGTTTAAGCAATTTAAAACGATTGTTACACCAAATTAAAATGCTAATCAACAATAAAGTGCGGAATTAGATCTAAACCCAAATAAGAAACAAATGCAAACACAATTATGTTTCTAGGGTTCGGATTACCCAAGTCACTTCCTGACTTGTTCCCGGTAATCCTACGTCCCTTCCACCCGGATACCTCCGGATACTCAAGTTAGAACCCTAACTTAAGGTTTTCTTAAAACCCACTTGTAGCAACCCTACAAGTGAAATCGAATACAATCGATGTCCTTAACTCTACAACTTGGGAGCAAGCAAACCGCTCTCACAACCCGAGAGCAAATTCAATATACGAAAATAATGAAATCTGAAAGCAACACTTACAATCACCTATGCCTTGAAGTAGAACTTGAAGGAGTGGTGTGTTGTGTGTTGACGACTCTCTTGGAAGAGAGGAGAAAGCCCTTTCTCTTGACTGCACCAATTGCCTAGAGGATCACTCTTTGGTTCTAGGTTGGAGAGCAAGAGATCAAAGATTTGGAATTCTTAGGGCTTTAGATTTGAGAGCTTTAAACTTTAGAATGAAAGCTTGAGATGAAAACTTGGAAGAATTGGTAACCTCTAATTGGAACAGTAGAAGCCTCATTTATAGGTTTCTCAAATCCACAAAACAGTTTACGCAAAAACTCTTTTGGAATCCATGAGAAAATTATCAACGGATAGAATCTGAACTCGCGACAGTCGACTGTTGAAGAAACCATAGTCGACTGTTGCACAATCAGCAAGTGTAGGTAAGAATTCATAATGGTAACTTACCACGTGGACAGTCGACTGTTGAAGCAAAGACAGTCGACTGTTAAACCAACAGGCAACTGTAAATCCTTCTACAGGCGACTGGCCAAGATATGGTAAGCAGAATAAAATCTGGAAATCCTGTAAGATAACAGGACAGACGACTGCTGCAGATAATACAGTCGACTGTTAATCAGAACAGGCGACTGTAAATCCTTATACAGACGACTGTCAAATACCTGAGAATTTTCAGAGGGCAGAGTCAATAAGTTGGCTCACAGACAGACAACTGTTGTAGGATACACAGTCTACTGATCCAAGGTACAGTCGACTGTATATACAACAATAGTCGACTGGCCGAAAAGTCAGATCAACGAAGTTTTGGGCAAAAGATAGACAGCGACTGATATACAAAACACAGTCGACTATCACAAGGAAAGATGCCTGTGAATCGTTCATCAACAGCCTGTGCAAAATAAACAAAGAGGCCCAAAACTAGATTGTTAAAAGCTTGTGCATAACAGGCAACTGTAGAACAAAACACAGTCGACTGTTTTTGAGACAGACGACTGTAAAATGTTCAGCAGTCGACTGTTATAAAAAATCTAAACACAATCACTAAAGAAATGGATTGGGGTCAAAGGACAAATGATCTAATAATGTCCTAAGACAGAAATGATGATGTGTGTGAGTGCACCATCAATGTTCTACTTCTAAGCTACATACTAGAAGAGATAAAATAAAATTACATTGACGAATTCTCTCTTCTATCCATCGTATGAGTTTGAAGACTTCATGGAGCTTCAATCATCATCTACGATCATCCAATCCATGTCATTTGCCCTCAATCAACTTTGAGTGTCATCCATTGCAAGTAGATCCTCATAATTAGCTTAGGCAATGGATTAACTGCAAAATAGGGGATTAGTCATAAGTATTTATGTTTGCTCGTCATTAACACCAAGTAGGGAGAAGTCCAATACTCATCAGGGGCCTCCCCTTTCCTCCAAACTCGTTCCAAGCTCTAGATCTGAGCGACTCTCGTAAATGTTGGAGTATGCTCGGATCTAGGCTTAAATTAATATTTCTCTATCTCCCTATATTTCTGCCTTACTCCAGAGGGCTCTAGCAAAGCCTCAAAGGAGTTCGGATTCAGATCCGAAATCTTGGCGAAGGCTTTTACTCGCGTGAAACTTTCTTCGGCGCGTGGTTGGCTCGGCGACACGAGGATTGCTCGCCTCGGGATGCGGATAGGTTCGAGGAGCGGTTCGGGGAGCGGTTCAAGGAGCGGCTCGGCATGGGACGCGGAGCGGCTCGGAAGACGGTGCGGAACATCTCGCCTGCCCCAAGGTTAAGATTCCGGGTATATGTTCTAAGTATTAGTTTAATTTAATCGCAGTAGGTTAGATCCTTCTTGGGATGGTCAGATCCATCTTGAGTTGGCATAGATCTTGGCTAAGGGTCTTGTACCTTAGGGCTAAGTTAAATTGTTTAACTGCATGTTAATTAGATTGACTTGTTTACTCTTCTGCTGCAAATGTTTTTTATGTCTATGTTCCGTTCGACTTAGGACATGAATAGAGTTTTTGTGCCCTAAGGGTCCCAGAAAACCCTTCAGTAGTATCAGAAACAAGGTTTGCGTAACGATCTAGCACTGCGATTTTATTAAACATTGAAATGCTTTTTAAAATACTTTTAAAATGTTTTAAAGTTATGAGATAATTTTAAAATATTTTTAGATGCCTTATAAAATGCTTTAAAGTTATGAGATAATTTTTTTAAAAAAAGGTTTAAGAAGCCCTAATGAAAATTTTTCTTAAAATTTATGCGATAAGTTTAAAAAGGATTTTAGATGTTTAAATATTTTATATGATAAAATTTTAAACATGAATTTTTTTAAAAAATGATGTTTTAAATTTATGAGATATTTTTGAAACTGATTTTAAACGTTTAAAATTTTTATGCGATAAATATGTTAAGTAGCATGCAATTTTGTGATCTTTTTAAAGCAAGTTTTTTATTTTATGAGATAAAATAAAATGTTTTAAAAATCACATTTTTAAATTTAAATATTAAATTTAAGTATGCTGGCTAAACTTGTTTATTTGATAAACATTAGTCTATTTAATTGTTAAATTGTTGTGCACTATTTTATGCGATAAAATTAGTGTAATTTATTTTAATGGTTATGGCATCTTGTCCCTTATTTTATAACACAAGACAAACCTCTTAGGTTAGCCATTAAAGAACTCGTTAAAATTTATGAGATAAATTCTAATGACATGTTATGTTTTAATAAAACATTAACAACACTTCAAGACCTAATTCCTGATTAGGTTAGTCCCCTTAATGAATTTTTAATTCTAATTGTTATGAAATTAATTCTCATTAAAGGACTTCGCTTTTAGCGATGTTAATAAATTTATTAAAATCATAATAACGATTAGGATAGCACGTGAACCTTATAGTTGATAAGGATTTAATAAAAGTTATTAAACAAATCTTAAAATTTTGAATTTAAGTATTCAACTAGTTGATAGGATTAATTAGTTGTTAATAAAAGCTTTTTAGTCAATGGCACACATATAAAAATGACAAGCTTCATTCAATGGACCATGATCCAGTCAATGTGCTTGACTAAGTTTGCTGGTTCACCCTTTAAGGGATAGTGATCCTGGCTTAGTCAATTCCCTGGCTGTATTCTGCTGGACCGCAATGACGTGAATCATGATTGTATGACACCCTGGACTATATCTAAGTCAAATACGTAAATAGTCTTCTTCAAGATTAGCCGTAGCCCTCTTTGTTTTAGGGGTTAGCAACTATAAGACCCGTGTTACAGTTGCTGAGCTACACTCAAGCTGTGACATGGCAATCTTATAGAAACCAACTCCTTAAATACACTAGATGTAGTCTAAGACCTAACCCAAACTGACGGGTCGTGAATACACCGAGCGCCGGGGCAAGTCAGGCTAGACACGAAAACAACGGTCTGATTAAACTAGACATTGTGATTTGGATGAGCACACTCATGATCACAAATGGCTAGGGGTAAAAACCGAATAAGAGGGTCATATCTGATATGATCGATGAAGAGTCATCTTCCGATTACAGAGACAAGCAACTTGTTGAGCTAACTCAAGGTTGTTAGGCTCAGTGTGATTGGATCTCTTACCCGTTTATTTAATTCGATTAAATCGTTCATTGTTAAAGCTTAAAAATGATCGTAAAATTGGTGGGAGAATATAGATAGATAAAAGCCAATCTACCTATATTTAATATTGAACATATGCTGAACTAGGGCAAGACTATGTTTACCGAAGGAATCAAAATATAATATTTTAATGAAATAAGTTAACTGGTCAAAAAGGTTGATTAATTGAATATCAAGTTAAATTCTAATTGTTAGAATTAAAACTATATTCTCGTTGACATTAAAATGACCTTCTAAAGAATAGACTTAAGAAATATGATTTCATTAAGTTCTGGGTCCAACATATAAATTCACGCTACATGTCACTCGTATCTATATGAGGCAGCTTGAACATATATGATATTCGAAGTATGTTTCTCCCTACAACTTGTCGAGCTACACTAAAGGTTGTATGAGCAAACAATTTTGATCCGCAAAGTTCGAGAATTCGATCAAACCGTTTGAGCCGAATACGAGTGCATGAGCGGTGCAAGACTATGTATCCCAACCGGATCTTGAGACAAGCAACTTCTTGAGCTACACTCAAAATTGCAACTCTCAGGCGTTTGGATACATGAGATGCTTGCATAGCTATTTATTTATGTTGGGTTATTTAATATATAAATATGATTTAGAAAAGGAAGAAGGCACTCCGAAAAGTCAATCAAGTGAAATAGTTTTATTTATCATTAGTAAAGACATAAGGAGGAGGAAATGAAAATGTGACATATTCTGATGTCACGATTTCATAATTATTGTAATACAAAAGGATTAACACATTTTGATGAATGTCGTCACATTCCTTCTGAAGAAATGAGCAATATGTATAACGATAATATATATATTAAATGTTAATATATAAATACACAAGATAGTAGCAAACTTATATGGCAAAATAGACTAGACCATATCGAAAGACTAAGCTTCACAAGTCACATAAAGAGGGGTCTGACCTCTCGTATTATGAAGTCTGCGGACACTTGTGGTCTTACCCTCTTAGATATAATGGCCGAAACCCATCTGTAAGACAGTGAGAGAATGAGTTGTCGAACTCAGTCTCGTACAAACTGATGTACCCAAGTCTAGATTAACCAAAATAAGTTATTCGTATATTTTATTAAGACACGTGCTCTTGATGAAACACAGTCTGATAAAATAAAGAACGAAATGACAAAAGTAGTTAAACTGATTCGATTAGATCGAATGGTCAAATACTTAGCTATATAAAATCTTGCGTAATTAAAAGAAAATATGTTTTCTATCAGGACAGGCCTGTTAACACGTCGGTGTGTTAAAAGGTATGAATCACACTTAGTTAGACTTGGTGTGATCCATAACAAGTGACTCTGAGTTAAGTCCTCCCTCTGGGTTAAGACCCAGATAGTAATGCATAGGTTTTGATAATGTTCTATGAGACCATTATCAATAAGATATTCATTAAATTAATCGTAAGGAAGTTGTATAATTACTCGAATCTCGTGAGACGAATTGTCGAGTTAGACATCATAACTGATGATGACTTAGTCAACTTCCTGGAAGAAAATTCGGATAGTAACTCTGATTTATAACTTGATGCAATTAGAATAGGGCAGTGTGCATAAATAAATTTTGAAATTCAGTTTACGTGCCTAAGGAAAATGTTTCCTCACTTTCTGCAAGTAAATCTTTAAGTTGAAAGATTGGTGTAAAAAGAAAATCGTGAAGTACAGTCATGTTGGTCGAGAACGGTTTTTGTCCTAATTCCTATAAAACGGATTATGTTGAAACTGTCTCGCCGGCAGATGTGTATGGATATACTCGGACCGAACTCGATGTAAACGCTCAAGTTGACCATGAAAATTGGAACATTCACTTATAAGTTCGTTTTTTTCTAAATATGATTTAGACGAACCAACTTATATGAATTAGCCAGAAAGTTTTCAAGGTCAGTGGAAGCGTATAAATTACTTGCGAGGCATCAAAGGGATGGAACATTTATTTTGACAAAAGTAATCAAAAGGTTTGACACTTTATCAGAAATAGATATGAGCCGTTTGCAATGACCAATAACTAATTTAAAATTATTATCGTAAGGTCCGATGAACTAGATAAGATCCTAGGAAATAAAATATTATGGATTCCGAAAGACCAAGTGAATTATGTGAATGAGATTCAAATGGTTGGTCTAACATGAACATAGAAACCCCTTAAGTCTATATTGTAGACGGTTTTAGCAGATCCACTCACGAAGGCTCTACCACATGAAGTCTTGAAAAACTTATGTGTAAAAACAGTATAAGATACTGAGATAAATGGGCCTGAGTGCAAGTGGGAGATGTAGAGAAATGATGCCCTCGAGGCTATTTATCTCTGTGTGTATAGCACAAACGTCTTGTTCGTAATAACAGTAAGCTGTTTGGTAATAATTTATTTAAGTTATAATTAGATATTAACTTAGGTAAAGTCCTGAGACTTTATGCAAGGTCAAACAGGTATCGAGATGATTATCTCAATCATGGAGAAATGTTTGACCGTCTGTAGCATAAGTCTAAAAGGGTGCGTAGTCATAGATGTTTCGAGACAAGGATATCGAAGCATCGGACAGACCATTGTGTCTTAGTCTTCACCGTTTAGCGGTGGGGATGATCACATGATCGTTCGACTTGGCAAAGTCGAAGACGAGTCACATGTGCTTATTAGAGAATGAGTTCACTGAACGATCCAAAAGAGTTATCATATGGTTACATTGACCAATCTATCAATGATAACTCTTAGTGATGATAGGCAAGTTGGTCTTTTGACTTGAGGTCATTTTGTGAACCTGTGCGTGGATGGTGCCACTTAGATCACTTACCTAACTTCGAGGCTAGGCCTGTCAAAAGGTTTTTGATTGGGTGTCACTTGAAGCGTACACGGAGAGTAATGACCAAGAGAGGATTCGTCTCTCCCGGTCAATGGGAGTTAGTGTCATAAAGTTAGTTTGGTCTTCAGTAAAATCTCTGTGCAGAGTATGTTGGAAGAAGTCCGACATTAGTTGACTAAAGATCGATAGAAACTAACCGGAGTCAAGTTATTGGGGTTGACAGTTAGACTGTACCCTAGACTTGATCTACACGACATAGTTTAGACGAAGAGACTAAAACTGCAGAACTCATCACGGAAACAGTCAGGGTGGTCCTGACAATACTCATGTCAATGAGTCAACCACATAATGATGATACCTGAAGCAGGGACGGCAACCACTGCTCGTGGTCACTGCCGTATAGGGCTTCGATCCCAACCTGTTGTAAGGGTCAGGCTGTAGGGTCTCACACAGAGTGCGACCTTCGTCTAGTAATAGGTAGAAATTAGTTAGGGAGAATAATTTGTATTTGATGCAAAGGAAGAGAAAATTGCATTTTGATGCAAGTGAAAATTTAAGCTTGCATATGATGCAAAATGAGATTAAATGTTTCTTAAATTGTTTAAGACAATATTTAATGGAATAAATGCAAGGAAAAGTTCACGGATAAGACGGGAATGTTCCGGTCTACGCCCATGTTTGAACGGTGTCCAAATCGGACGCCAAATGCCCAAGTTATACCCAAAAGAGTTCAATGGATCAGACCAGGCCAGACCAAGCTGACCCAGGTTAGACTGGGTCATTACTGGTCAGGCCCAGTAAAGGCAGGGCGCCAGGCCCACATGGGCCTGGGTGCCCGGCCCAGGCCCAGGCCTGGGCGCCTGGGCGCCTGTCCCAGGGCCCAGGCTGGGCGCGCCAGGTTGGGCGTGCCCAGACCAGGTTCTAGCCTGGCCTGGGCTCGCCCAGCTGGCCTGGTGGGCCCCGCAGAGTAGGTTTTCTGAAACCTAGGCAGAACAGTTTTTGACGGCTCAGTTTTTGCGAAAACCAATACTTGGGCTGAACTTTGGGCGGTCAATTGGAGGGTCAAACGGACTCCGATTGACGAACCGTTTTTCCTATGCGTTCACCGTTGAACGCCCTTCGTATTGATAGGTTGTATCAATCATGAAGCTCAACAGTGAGTGAGTTAAAATTCACGGAAGTTTGCACTTTGTGAAGAGCAAACTAACTTGATTTAATTAACTCTAATTTAATAGTTCCACATCGGTTGTGCGAAAAAAGGGAGAGTCCGCCGCCTATATAAATAGGGGCCTTCCCCCTTCCTTCAAACTCGTCGGCCCAAGCTCTAGAAATGAGCGGCTCTCGTAAATGTTGGAGCACGCTCTGATCTAGGCTTAAATTAATATTTCTCTATCTCCCTATTTTTCTGCCTTACTCCTGAGGGCTCTAGCAAAGTCGCAAAGGAGTTCGGATTCAGATCCGAAATCTTGGCGAAGGCTTTCACTCGCGTGAAACTTTATTCGGTGCGTGGTTGGCTCGGCGACACGAGGATTGCTCGCCTCGGGATGCGGAGCGGTTCGAGGAGCGGTTCAAGGAGCGGCTCGATGTGGGATGGGGAGCGGCTCGGAAGACTGTGCGAAACATCTCGCCTGCCCCAGGGTTGAGATTCCGGGTATGTGTTTTAAGCATTAGTTTAATTTAATCGCAGTAGGTTAGATCCTTCTTGGGATAGTCAGATCCATCCCGAGTTGGTGTAGATCTTGGCTAAGGGTCTAGTACCTTAGGACTGAGTTAAATTATTTAACTAAATGTTAATTAGAGTGACTTGTTTACTCTTCCGCTGCAAATGTTTTTTAATGTCTATGTTCCGTCCGACTTAGGATGGGAATAGAGTTTTTGTGCGCTAAGGGTCCCAGAAAAGCCTTCACCTATAGCACTTAGATAAGGCACTTCAGGGCCTAGTACTTCCTCCCCCTCTTCCAGCGGCCAGAAAGGGTCTTTATGCACATCCAATGGTCTGACGACCATTGGGGTACTGAGGGGGTGGTACTTATCCATTTGGAACTTTTTCAACAAGTTCGATGTGTAAGTTGATTGATGTAACAGGATCCCATCGTTAAGATGCTCTATTTGAATGCCTAAATAGAATTTTGAACTTTCGAGATCTTTCATCTTGAAGGTTTCTGTCAAGCTTCTGGAAATCTCGGCGATCTCTTCAGGAGATCCGATGAGGTTCAAGTCGTCCACATAGACGGCTATGATGACAAATCCTGTTGCCTTTGCTCTTATGAAGATGCAAGGACAGACTGGATCATTTGTAAATCCTTGTTTTGCAAGGAAGTCGCTCAGTCTGTTATACCACATCCTTCCAGATTATTTTAGACCATACAATGATCTTTGCAGTTTCACTGAGTAGATGTCACGTTGTCTCTCTTTTAGTGCTGTAGGTAAGGAATAACCGTCAGGCAATCTCATATAGATGTCTCGGTCAAATTTTCCATATAGATATGCAGTCACGACGTCTATAAGCTGCATATCTAAACCCTCTTGAGCTGTCAAGCCAACGAGGAATCGAAAGGTGATTGCGTCCATGACCGGGGAGTATGTGGCTTCAAAATCCACCCTTTGACGTCGGGTAAAACCCTGTGCTACAAGCCTTGCTTTATAGCGAACGATCTCATTTTGTTCATTTCTTTTTCTAACGAATACCCATTTATAACCCACAGGTTTTACACCATTTTGGTGTTTGGACAATAGGTCTGAAGACCTTGCATTTTGTGAGTGAATCCAACTTCACTCCTATTGCCGCTTTCACTTTGGTCAATCATCTCTGCTTTGACATTCTGTCAGAGAGCATGGTTCAATATCATCGTCGCAGTATGCGATGTTGATGGTAATATTACATGCAAATTTTTCATCTATAGTTGTGCTTTTTCTGTCCCAATACTCCCCAGTTCGTACATAATGTATCGAAACTTTATTTTCTCCAGGTTTTTCCTCTGTTTGAGAGTTTAGGAGAGATGTGGGAGCATGGCTTATAGTAGCATCCTGTGGTGGTATTGTTTTACCATTGCCACAGGTCCTACTCTTTTGAGGGACTTGGTCCTTGGATCCCGGTGGTCGCCCTCTCTTTTTAAGAGGTCCAACCATTTCTGCTGCAGGCGGATTGCATCCATTTTACGATATGTCAATCCTAGCTGGAGTGTTAGCAGCATGGACGTGTGATCTGACAATCTTCTGGTTGTCAGTAAATTTGTCCGGCAAGAGATGGACAGTGTTTTGGATATGGAGAATCTTCAGGACCTCCTCCTTACATTGGCTTGTGGGCGGATCAAAGTGACTTAGTGTCTTTGTATTCCAAGTGATACCGTCTGAAGCTTCAGGCTTCCTGGTTTGTGAGCCTAGTCTTGGAAATAATGTTTCATCAAATTTACAATCTTCTAGATGTGCCTTAAAAACGTCTCCTGTAAGGGGTTCTATGAATCTTATTATGGAGGGCGTGTCAAACCCAACATAAATGCCTAGGCGACATTGTGGACCCATGTTTGTCCTTTGTGGTGGTACTATGGGGATGTATAATGCACAACCAAATATTCTTAAGTGTGAGACAATTGGTGGGGCTCCAAGTGCTAATTGCATAGGAGAAGATGACTGACCTCCAGAAGGTCTTAATTTTATTAAGGATGCATCATGCAATATTGCGTGACTCCATGTATTCACTGGCAACCGGGATTGAAGTAATAATAGACGAGCAATCCATTGCAGTCTCTTAATTAGAGATTCTGCTAACCCGTTTTGGGTGTGAACATGCGCTACAGGATGTTCGACTTCAATGCTCTGTGCTTGGCAATAGTCTAAGAACACTTGTGATGTAACTCCTCCGCATTGTCCAGACGAAGTTTCTTTATCTGGTAGTCGGGGAAGTGGGCTCGCAACCTGATTATCTAAGCTAAAAGCTTAGACATTGCTAAGTTACGGGTGGACAGTAGACATACATGTGACCACTTAGTAGATGCATCTATCAGGACCATAAAGTACCTGAACGGACCACTTGATGGGTGTATAGGCCCACAAATGTCTCCGTGGGTTCTTTCCAGAAAGATTGGAGATTCCAAGTCCACTTTCAGCGGAGAGGGTCTCGTAATTAGTTTACCCTTGTACAGGGTGGACATGTGAATTTACATTTTTGAAGAATCTTTAGGTTCTTCAAATTTATACACATTGAGATTTTTATGATGTGATACATCATAACAGATCCAGGGTGTCCCAGTCTACTATGCCAGAGTTGGAATTCTGGTGTTTGGGGGCACTGCAGGTGCTCTGTCATTAATGTTTCTGGAGATTGAATACTTGTCTAGTAGAGTCCTGAGGGGAGTCCCTTGAAACGTTCCACAATGGTTTTTATACCATTTGTATGAGACGTTACGTGCACGTATTCTTTTTCATTTTCTCGACCGTCTCTAAGTGGTATCCGTTTAAACGGATATTTTAAATCTTAGGAGGTTTTGGATTGATTTAGGAGAGTATAACGCATTTCTAAGTTTGATGAGCGTGTGACCGGGGAGCAATATGATTGCTTCCCCCCTGATCCTTCAATTATATCAGCTGGTCCTGAGATTGTTCTCAATGGACCAGAATAGCTACTGATGCTCGTAAAGTAGTTTATACTTTGAAGGATTGAGTGCTTTGATGCACTGTCCACTAGGCATATGGATTCCATATCTATATAAGAAAGACATTCAAGCAATAAATATTACAAAAAAGAAACTATTTCTATTTATTTTAAGATGCTTGAAAAGTTCGACATGGAATAAAAACGAGATACATTGCATAGAAAAGGAAGATACATTGCATAGAAAATAAAATTATTTATAGTCCATGACTAGAGAGTGTCGTCTCCCATGAAATCTTCTGGATTCCACGTGGTCTCTGGTAACGATGCGCTTTCTATCAGGTTTGTCTCAGCGTGAGGCTTGAGGCTTGCCTGGTAGAGATCTTGTAGGTGTTTCTGGGTGCGGAAGATTCTGGACCAGTGGCCAGTCATTCCGCATTTAGAGCACTTATCCTCCCAGTCTTTCTTGGGAGTACCACCTTTGTTGGACGTCCACTTTTACTTCTTTGCCACGAACTTCTGTTTCTGGGGAGGAGCTTGATTAGTGGCCTTTTCCGCTGCTTCTTTTTTTCCATTTCTGGAACTTAGCCTTCTTGTCCATCTTCTTCTTCTGGGAAGACTGGAAGTGTGCCTCTGCAGGAAGTGGCGGTGGAGCGGAGCCATGAGGGCATGGCAACCAACAAATCTCTGTTCTGTTTAGCCATTAGGAGGCATGAAAGCAGATCAGAGTACTTAGTGAACTTCCTCTCACGGTACTGTTGCATGAGGATCATGTCCTTCTCATGAAAAGACGTGAACGTCTTCTCCAGCAACATTTTCTCAGTCACATTCTCACCTCACAACTTCAGGCGTGAGGTGATACGGAATATTGCTGAGTTGTACTCCGCTACGGATTTGTAATCCTGTATGCGGAGGTGAGTCCACTCGTACTGCGCATGGGGGAGTATGACATCCCTCTGATGTCTATACCTCTCCTTAAGTGCGTCCCACATTTCATAAGGATCCTCTACAGTAAGATACTCGTCCTTCAGGGCCGAGTCTGTGGGATCCTGTCAAAACAACGTTAGGATCGATAAATGAAGTTGAGACTTACGCTTACGTACACGACATGGTAATCTCGGAACTTCGCCCTCGGATTCGCCACAACGGTCGATACTTCGTCACGGAGGATCGAAGCAGAGTTTCACCGCCTAAATCTCTAACTAGAAGAGGATTTTAATGGAAGGGAGAAGAAGAACATAAGATGCCTTATGCAAACTTATGGCATGGAAAGTGTAAATGAATGCCTTACCCTTGGGTCCTATTTATAGGCTTTAGGGGTGGTTATTGTAGGAAATAACCAATTATAAGCTTATTAGCCTATATTAGCACATTCATTTATCTTCTTCTTTATCCACTTATCAAGTGACATTTTGCACTTATAAAGTGGCTTTTTCCACTTATCGAGTGGCTTTTTCCACTTATCGAGTGGTCCTTTTCACACGAGAAAAGGTTCCCTTCGCGCACGCCTTCGTGCACGCGACATCTGAGGTCCGTATACCCTCATACATCCCCTCATGGGTGTATTTATGTCGTTCATATCCAACATCTCCAACTCACACTTGAGGGGATTGTAAGGAAACATATTTTCCTTTAACTCTTCTGTTTGTCATACCGAGAAATAGGCCGTGTGACCGTCATGCGCATAGAGTCCGCTGTTGTGCACTTGTTAGAGATACACAACACTCTTCGAGGGGCAAAGTTGAGTAGATCAACGCATGCTTTACCCTAGATTATTTCTTCACATTTCTTATACTTTATATTCAACAATTGAATCCCATCTGGATTGCAATTGGCTGGCCAGCTTTGAATCTTTAAAGTCCAAATGTGAATGCGAAATTAATCTTCCTCTTCTTGCGATCCTTTCGATCTTGACTTGACTCGCTTTTCTAACATGCCCCGCCGGACCGAATTAACCATAGTCCATAAGCAACATGCTAAGATAGCAATCACCCAGTCAAATCTTAAGGAACCAATTAGAGTCCATAAGGGTAACGAGTTAAGTCCCATGTGGTCTTTGGGTCTCACATAATAGTAAACTTATTTACTATTCTAACCCAATGGTCAAAAATGCATACGTAGTATGAATATGTATTACAACATCACTCCTTTCCCAGGGAGTGTATGTCTCAATGATGTTGTAAGGATGATGATCAGACACCACAATGTCTGACTTTGAGTCCCTGTTTCTACTCAAATAATCCTTTGGACTCACATCCCGCATTTAAACAGATAGGATTTCAAAATCCTCTTAGATCTTCTGTAAGCATCCATATGATGCAGATCTTTCATGCGACCATTTTGTTTAAGTCATGACTCTAAATCATCCGTCTGATGATTTTGACTTTAAACAGGTCTCATCTCTATTCTATCCGTCTGATAGAATAAGGCGGTTGCTCATGTGAGAGAGCCAACCTTAATCTGTTCGACATACTAGAAAGTATAGCTGAGATTTCAAAAATGTACACAAACATTTCTCAAGAATTTCATATGCAATGTTTGAAAAAGAACTTATTCTTTTATTAAATTTGATCTTTCTCAGACATGGGAATATATATTGGTACAACTCAGCTCTTACACAATCCTTGGGATGATAAGTGTTTATAAAACACATTTCTGGGGATCGCTTTCGTAAGCGGATCCTCTATCATCTCATGCGTCGATATGTACCTTATGTCTACCTTCTTGGTTTTATCATAGTCTTTTGTAAATTCGTATCGGATATCAATGTGTTTGATCTTACAAGACACATTATCCTTTTAACCGCTTTCCAGTGTACTTGCCCTGGATTGGATTGGTAACGGCTTACCATTTCCAACGGCAAAACAGATGTCCGGTCTCATACACACCATAGCGTACATAAGACTATCAACTGCACTGGAATATGGAACTTTTTCCATAATTTCCTTTTCCTTTTGGTTCTTTGGACACAATTCCAGATATAAATTATCGCATATGCTTATATGAATATCAATGGACTTGCAGTCCTGCATATCAAAGCGTTTTAGAACCTTCTTTATATAAGTCTCCTGAGAGAGAAAGAAGTTTCTTCGAACGATTCCTTGAAATCTTAACTCCAAGGATATATGCGGCTTTTCCTATGCCTTTCATCTCAAATACTGATGAAAGCCAAGCCTTGATACTCATCACAAAGCCCTTGTCATTTCCGGCTATTAAAATGTCATCTACATATAGAGACATGATAATATACTTGCTTTTAATCCTCTTGATATATACTCAGTTATCTTCATCAAGCATGGTAAAACCATTTGATAACTTTATGAAATCGTATATACCATTGCCTCGAGGATTGTTTAAGACCATATATGGACTTATGAAGTTTTACAAACCTTATGTTTGTTTCCTTCTTTTACAAACCCTGTTGGTTGTTCCATATAGATCTCCTCGTCCAATTCTCCATTGAGAAAGGCAGTTTTTACATCCATTTTGATGTAATTCGAGGTCTAAGCAAGCTACCATTGCCAGAATTAGGCGAATCGAGGTAAAACGAACAACAGGTGAGAAGGTCTCTTCGTAGTCTATCCCTTCCTGTTGCGTAAAACCTTTCGCGACAAGGCGAGCTTTATATCTATCAATAGAGCTATCAGCCTGTAACGACCCGCTCTCCAGGATACCCGGGAAGTACGAATCCGTCCCAAGTATTCCTAGATCAACGAGTGTTACGCAGAAAGAGAGAAAAGAAGAGAACAAAAGAATGCTGCAGGTACTACGCACGTGCTGGGAAGTACAAGTAAAACTCCATCACAGATAAAAACACTGAGAAAATAACAAAAGTACAATATTCCATTTTATTGATACATGGATACATCTTATACATACACCAATATCTTCATATTCACAACTCTAAGTACAAAGGTCCACCCGGAAAGAACACCAAAAAGTACAAGTCTCTCATCATACCCCTCACCACCCAATACTACAACTGATCACCAACTCCGAAGCTCCAGCAGCTATCTCCAACCTCCAACTCACATGACCTGAAAGTCAACGGGGACACGTCAACGCGTGACCCAGTAGAAACTCCTAACACTCTAGCAGAACCCAGTTTTAGAATTGGTCTGTCTATCTAGGGAGGGTGGTCTAAAAAGTAAGGTTCATGGTGCATAAAAGTAATCACATTCCAACATGCGAACCTAGTTATGAGAACGTGTAAAACATGCATAGAAACCATATTATGAAATGCATATATTGAAAGGAAGCATAAGAACATATTACCATGGGATAGCAGCATTAAAGTAAACAAAAGTAAGGAGACATGAGATAACAACATTTATAAATTAAAGACAATTACTATAAGTTGTTGATTCACATATTTGGAACCCGTGTAAACCGTAGGACGCTAAGGAGGCGGACTTCACCCAGGGTGGGTGAAAAAGTGGTACCCCAACCAGCAACACGAGCACCGGAGGGGGCCTCTCGCAACTCCGTACCCGAACGAGGCAAGGTACTGGAGCGAGACCAGCTCGGTTTTTCTATCGGACAAACGGAGTAAACCATCAATTACCGTCATGGTGCATCACGGGTACACCAGCGGCCTCTCCAACCCTTTCAACTCGCCCTTCCGGGAGTGATACAGCGGGTGAGAATTCATATCATATGTCCGCTCCTTAACTCCTAAAGTTTACCCGTTTTCCCCCAAACCCGTGTCACCCTCCTTTAGGAGGACTGATACATTCCTCATTCTCACTCTCAGTTTCATTGTTTATTCATTTCGGCGATCTCAATACCGCATTCATATCTTTCCATTTCTTTCATAATTTCACCGATGTCGTGATTCAACAACGACCATCGCAATTTCATTCTACACAACGAACATTAAGATGCTCAATTACATCGTGACATTAACAATAATCAACATATGAAACTTAACACCTAATCATGGCAACTAACATTGATTCTTACCACTATGAGTTTAACTACGGCATGGGGTAAGGTAATATAAACTCATCTTACACAATATAGCATGCTCCTAAAATCATGGAAACTCACGTAATCATGGAATATAAATAAAAGCTAGCTCAAGATGTGATATAATGACATGGACATGATTCTTACTAACTTTTGCATAAGCATGAACACAATTAAGCATGGAAGAGGACATGTATATAAAATAGCTTGACATGTGACATATTGAGAAAAGCATAATACTTCATACATATAACTAACATATGGCAAGCTACTAACATTTTCCATGCTAACACATTAGCATACTATCATCTGGAACATTACTAACATAGGTATAACACATTGCAAATCTTGAAGCTTACTCATAAAACACAAACATGGAATCTGTCAAAAACTGTTACAGCAGAAATATTAGCACTTTTAGCCAATCTACAGTCAGAATTAGCCTCTGGTCCCTTCATGAAAGTTGTAGATATGATTTTTTTACATACACCCACCAAATTTCAGAAAATAATAATGTGTATGTGATTTATGACGCTCAATTTAACAATAGATAGCAAATCTGTGGAAACACAGAACATGTGCCTCAATTAAATCAACACATTACTCATAGCTAAAATCAAATCTGGGTAAAATGTAAAATAGCATATTGTGTGTCTTGAAGAGTAGTTATCCAAAATGTCCTAAAACACTTAATTTCAATAAGTATTGTGGCCGTTATCACTGTTTTAGTACATGGTGTCAAAACTGCCAGAAATTTGATATGTTGCAGAAAAACCTCTATTCCTCCTATTTTTTGAATTGAACATATATCATATTTTATATGATTTTGGGGTAGGATTTCGAGATCTACATTAATATAATTATTTCAGATTTTTATTTAATCTATTTAGGGCAGGAATCACGGCTAAACATCAAGACAGATTCTGTAGAAAATTTCAGAAACATAACATGCATAATTTTCACAAGAACTACATGATATGCAAAGGCAAAAGAGGGGAAGATGATTCCTACAAAAAATTCCTACTAACACCAATCCTAAAACTAAATCCTAACTAGATTGTTAGAAATTACTACCTCAAAAGTCCTTCTTAAAGTTCTTTGGCCCTTCTTAATCCTTGAAGAACTTGAAGCTTTTCTTCTCCAACTACTTTTCCTTCAAAATTTATAGATCGATGATGGTGATAGTTTGGCCTTGGTAGTGGTGGAGTTAGTGGTGGAAGAGGAGGAGGGAGGTGGTGGAGTAGGTGGTAGCCATGGTGGAAGAGAAAGGGAAGAGAGAAAGAAAGGAGATGGTTCTCATTTTGTTTTTTCTTTTCTTGTTTTTTTTTCATTCCCTTTTCCTTTCATTTTCCCTTTTGTATTTCTAATGAAATTAAGGAGACAATGACATGTAGCATGCTAGGTGTCTTAAGCTAAGCAACCAAACCTAATAAGGATGACATGTGGTTTAGGGGTAGGTAAGGATAATTAGGGAAGTGACACATAATAGGGTTAGGTGTCCTCTTAAGAAAATTTGATTTTTGAGTTTTAGAAAAATAGAAATACAACCTTAATACTTCATACCATGTTTAAATACAATGTATTTCCATTCAAATACTCATTCATTTAAATTCAAATGGTAATTAAAAATTATTTAAAAAAATAATTTTATCATTACAAAAATTAGGAAAAATTCATAAAAATACCCAGAAATTTATACGTACACATATGTCCAAAAATACGTATACATACAAGTATATATGAATACAGGATATTACATTCTACCCACCTTAAAACAAAGTCCGCCCTCGGACTTTCTATGCTAAAGGTCTGACCGGAGATTAAATAGTCTAAGGGTTTCCCTACCATAGAAATATAAACAACACTATATGTATATACTATACACTCATGTATACATGCACTATAGCGTAGATTATACACACATATATATATGCACATTCTTATCCAAGAATATAGGTATACACACAGACAAATCATCACAACACATACATAGTACTATACATTCCATATTCATCCATGTACTCATAAATATATCTATATTACATGAGAACACTCACATATATATACAGACTAATATATACACACATGCTAGTACACATATACACATGGACACATGTATTAATGTCGTACATAGCAATAAGTAGAAATATGTAGATACACTCAAGGTATCAATACACACACCAATATTTACACTCAGTTTACCCAATATGTATACACCTACATATAGATACACACAAATATATGCTCAAGGATATATGTTACTACATGGTCATACATATAGGTATACCTAGATACATACATCAACATATGTAATCTCACATACTCCTTATAATTATATATTACATGCTCACATGATATTTAAACACACAACAATCATAAGTCATAGGGCTAGTATACTTATACATACATACACACACATATATATACCTAGATACATCCAAGTATAGACCAAGTATACATCCATTTATAGATACACATACTACTATATACATCATATCCAATATTGATACAACCTTGCTAACATACATATGTAAATAGATATATCCAAATATTGATACACTTATAGCAGATAGTCATACATCAATACTTATACACAATGATATGATGCACCACATATCCAGTGGATAACCATACGCAAATATATCACTTATGAACATAAGTATAAACAGTTATAACTATACAGACAATTATATATGATCGTTCGCACACAAATATGTACACAGTATATATCACTATAGTAAATAGTCCTGATAGTATACATGTATAGTATATTAACATTCTAGTACACATTCACTTTATATGTGCAAGGATACATACATATGTATTCACATCCAATATTTACTCACGTAGTCCTATATTTATCCACATATACACGGTACAAATATACTTACGTACAAACTATCAATGTAACATATATTCAATGCAGTATATATATACATACTTACAACACTGTATATATATACTATAGCACAAGAATTATATCAATACAATATATGTATACACACACACACCTACTTGTATGTACAAGACATATCCATATGTAAATCTTATTCAAATGTTACACTCACATATCATCACATAATATACAAGTATACCAATATTGTACAACTTTGGCATACCTACTTATGTATATCTACACACACCATTTAGTAAGCCAGTATATTTCACACACTACTTATGATACACATCCAATTGTAGCTATAATCATATATACATATCTCCCTATATCAATTCACTCAACCACATTTATAGTATGCACACACATATAATTATACTTATGTATACCATCATACACTATAATACATTCAAATATACTTCCACTTATACTTACCAACAAACATACACATACCAACACTTATATCATAAATTTATTTGCACACCAATACATATTCACCCAGATACTCCATACATATACACTCATCCATTAGACACACATATACAAATATATCTTCTAACATCACTTTAATGCATCATACTTTGTATCCATACTTACTGCTCTTTATTTATTCATATAGTCATACATATACACCCCCATATATAATCAAAGTATAGATTATCATATAGATAATACATAATACTCCATTGCACAGCTAATATGTCTTACACATAATTTCAATCATCAAATACTACATTCACCTCAATTCATACAAACAATATTATTATACACACATCTATTCTATGTATTATAAGAATACACATAAGTAATCATATACGTAACTATAGCGTATCCTATTTACAGATATAGCTATAGACACATATCTATAGGAATACATGCGAATACACCTACAATATTTTTATATCCATGCAAACACATACCCACCCATACATATATGTATATATACAGACAACTACCCACGCTTACCCTCAGGAAGCTCTACACATTGGGTTTCCTAATACCATGGCCTTATTTTAAGACTGATCATCTACCCACCTTAGGACACAACTACCCTTATGGAGCATTACCCGCACTATCCTTACGCACGCCGCAGTGCGGAGACCTGCATGGGCCACCAACTGTAACGACCCGCTCTCCAGGATACCCGGGAAGTACGAATCCGTCCCAAGTATTCCTAGATCAACGAGTGTTACGCAGAAAGAGAGAAAAGAAGAGAACAAAAGAATGCTGCAGGTACTACGCACGTGCTGGGAAGTACAAGTAAAACTCCATCACAGATAAAAACACTGAGAAAATAACAAAAGTACAATATTCCATTTTATTGATACATGGATACATCTTATACATACACCAATATCTTCATATTCACAACTCTAAGTACAAAGGTCCACCCGGAAAGAACACCAAAAAGTACAAGTCTCTCATCATACCCCTCACCACCCAATACTACAACTGATCACCAACTCCGAAGCTCCAGCAGCTATCTCCAACCTCCAACTCACATGACCTGAAAGTCAACGGGGACACGTCAACGCGTGACCCAGTAGAAACTCCTAACACTCTAGCAGAACCCAGTTTTAGAATTGGTCTGTCTATCTAGGGAGGGTGGTCTAAAAAGTAAGGTTCATGGTGCATAAAAGTAATCACATTCCAACATGCGAACCTAGTTATGAGAACGTGTAAAACATGCATAGAAACCATATTATGAAATGCATATATTGAAAGGAAGCATAAGAACATATTACCATGGGATAGCAGCATTAAAGTAAACAAAAGTAAGGAGACATGAGATAACAACATTTATAAATTAAAGACAATTACTATAAGTTGTTGATTCACATATTTGGAACCCGTGTAAACCGTAGGACGCTAAGGAGGCGGACTTCACCCAGGGTGGGTGAAAAAGTGGTACCCCAACCAGCAACACGAGCACCGGAGGGGGCCTCTCGCAACTCCGTACCCGAACGAGGCAAGGTACTGGAGCGAGACCAGCTCGGTTTTTCTATCGGACAAACGGAGTAAACCATCAATTACCGTCATGGTGCATCACGGGTACACCAGCGGCCTCTCCAACCCTTTCAACTCGCCCTTCCGGGAGTGATACAGCGGGTGAGAATTCATATCATATGTCCGCTCCTTAACTCCTAAAGTTTACCCGTTTTCCCCCAAACCCGTGTCACCCTCCTTTAGGAGGACTGATACATTCCTCATTCTCACTCTCAGTTTCATTGTTTATTCATTTCGGCGATCTCAATACCGCATTCATATCTTTCCATTTCTTTCATAATTTCACCGATGTCGTGATTCAACAACGACCATCGCAATTTCATTCTACACAACGAACATTAAGATGCTCAATTACATCGTGACATTAACAATAATCAACATATGAAACTTAACACCTAATCATGGCAACTAACATTGATTCTTACCACTATGAGTTTAACTACGGCATGGGGTAAGGTAATATAAACTCATCTTACACAATATGGCATGCTCCTAAAATCATGGAAACTCACGTAATCATGGAATATAAATAAAAGCTAGCTCAAGATGTGATATAATGACATGGACATGATTCTTACTAACTTTTGCATAAGCATGAACACAATTAAGCATGGAAGAGGACATGTATATAAAATAGCTTGACATGTGACATATTGAGAAAAGCATAATACTTCATACATATAACTAACATATGGCAAGCTACTAACATTTTCCATGCTAACACATTAGCATACTATCATCTGGAACATTACTAACATAGGTATAACACATTGCAAATCTTGAAGCTTACTCATAAAACACAAACATGGAATCTGTCAAAAACTGTTACAGCAGAAATATTAGCACTTTTAGCCAATCTACAGTCAGAATTAGCCTCTGGTCCCTTCATGAAAGTTGTAGATATGATTTTTTTACATACACCCACCAAATTTCAGAAAATAATAATGTGTATGTGATTTATGACGCTCAATTTAACAATAGATAGCAAATCTGTGGAAACACAGAACATGTGCCTCAATTAAATCAACACATTACTCATAGCTAAAATCAAATCTGGGTAAAATGTAAAATAGCATATTGTGTGTCTTGAAGAGTAGTTATCCAAAATGTCCTAAAACACTTAATTTCAATAAGTATTGTGGCCGTTATCACTGTTTTAGTACATGGTGTCAAAACTGCCAGAAATTTGATATGTTGCAGAAAAACCTCTATTCCTCCTATTTTTTGAATTGAACATATATCATATTTTATATGATTTTGGGGTAGGATTTCGAGATCTACATTAATATAATTATTTCAGATTTTTATTTAATCTATTTAGGGCAGGAATCACGGCTAAACATCAAGACAGATTCTGTAGAAAATTTCAGAAACATAACATGCATAATTTTCACAAGAACTACATGATATGCAAAGGCAAAAGAGGGGAAGATGATTCCTACAAAAAATTCCTACTAACACCAATCCTAAAACTAAATCCTAACTAGATTGTTAGAAATTACTACCTCAAAAGTCCTTCTTAAAGTTCTTTGGCCCTTCTTAATCCTTGAAGAACTTGAAGCTTTTCTTCTCCAACTACTTTTCCTTCAAAATTTATAGATCGATGATGGTGATAGTTTGGCCTTGGTAGTGGTGGAGTTAGTGGTGGAAGAGGAGGAGGGAGGTGGTGGAGTAGGTGGTAGCCATGGTGGAAGAGAAAGGGAAGAGAGAAAGAAAGGAGATGGTTCTCATTTTGTTTTTTCTTTTCTTGTTTTTTTTTTCATTCCCTTTTCCTTTCATTTTCCCTTTTGTATTTCTAATGAAATTAAGGAGACAATGACATGTAGCATGCTAGGTGTCTTAAGCTAAGCAACCAAACCTAATAAGGATGACATGTGGTTTAGGGGTAGGTAAGGATAATTAGGGAAGTGACACATAATAGGGTTAGGTGTCCTCTTAAGAAAATTTGATTTTTGAGTTTTAGAAAAATAGAAATACAACCTTAATACTTCATACCATGTTTAAATACAATGTATTTCCATTCAAATACTCATTCATTTAAATTCAAATGGTAATTAAAAATTATTTAAAAAAATAATTTTATCATTACAAAAATTAGGAAAAATTCATAAAAATACCCAGAAATTTATACGTACACATATGTCCAAAAATACGTATACATACAAGTATATATGGATACAGGATATTACACAGCCTTATGCTTGATCTTGAGAACCCATTTGTTCCCAATAGCTCTACGTCCTCTGGGTAAGTCAACTAAGTCCCAGACTCGGTTAACTTTCATGGATTCTAACTCCTCTTGCATCGCTTCCATCCATTTGTCTTTAGCAGGGCAGATACGGCCTGTTTGAAAGTAGCAGGCTCGTCATCTTCTTGTAGTAAAGTCATAAAGGTTTGCGGAAATTCATCCTCAAATCTTAGAGGAGCCAACCTTGTACGACTACTACGTCGTATTTGAGATTCTTCAAGTCCTTGTTGACTTGAGTTTAGATCAATTCTAATATCACTCCCACTTGGAATGTCGTTAGAATTGCTCCCACTTGGATCATTATTCCCGTATGGAATAGGATAATCGTCATTCGTATAATCCATTGGTGAAGGTTGAAACGTATTTTCGTTTTCACCAAGAATTCTCCCACTCGAATGAGGTAATCCTTCTTGATCATAAATCTCAAATAGAGATAAGTCCTGACTTATCTCGCCCTGTCTTGGAAACTCGTTTTCCAAGAAAGTGACATCCCTCGACTCAAACTCAATTAGCCCACCATTGTCTTCCTGACTAACAAAAACATAACCTTTGGAGTTTTCTGCGTATCGTATAAAGATACATTTCCTTCCCCTTGGCCCAAGTTTGCCATACTTATGGGAGGAAATATGTGCGTAGGATGCACAACCCCAAGGTTTTAAAATGTTTAAGTCAGGAGACCTTTGGTTCCACAACTCATAAGGAGTGGAGCTAACTGATTTCGAGGGTACGCGGTTTAAAATGAAAGCGGCCGTCAATAATGCATCACCCCAAAAGGTGATTGGCAAGTTAGCTTGCGCCATCATTGAACGGACCATTTTCATTAAAGTCTTATTTCTCCTTTCTGCAACACCGTTTTGTTGAGGAGTATAAGGCATAGTTACCTGATGTACTATGCCTTTTTCATCACAAAGTTCCTTAAAACTTGTTGATTGATATTCACCGCCCCTATCGGTTCGCAAGACCTTAATCTTGCGATCTAATTGATTCTCCACTAAACTCATATAGTTTTTAAAGCAAGCCAATACTTCACTTTTGTGGGATATCAAATAGATATGTCCGAATCGGGTGAAATCATCAATAAAAGTGATGAAATAGGACTTCCCACGTCTTGTCTTGACATTCATCGGACCACATATGTCCGAATGGATAAGCTGTAATGGAACCTCGGCCCTTGTGCCGGTTCCAAACGGCTTGCGACAAGATTTCTTCACAAGGCGATGTTCGCAGGTCGACATTTCGACCTTTGAAACATTGGATAGAAGGCCATGTTTGGCAAGTCTATCCATACGCGTTGGTCCAATATGACCAAGCCTTGCGTGCCAACAAATTATATTAGACTCATTAGTCAAAGAATTTGTCACAAGGAAATTTTCATTACATGAGGAATCATACATTGTACTTATTACAATAAATCCTTTGAAAACATACCCTGTGCCAATTAAGGAATTATTACAAAATAGGTCCATATTACAATCATGAAGGAACCAACTATAACCAAGACCCATTAAATTGACCACAGTTTTAATATTCCTTTGTATATATGGAATGAAGAGAACATCACGAAGTAGGAGAGTGCGGTCGTTGTCCAAGACTAGCTTGCGAGTCGCAACGCCTTTCACTTCAACACGTGTGTTGTTTCCTACATTGATCCACTTCATTTCTTGGGGTATCCAGTGATACTCCACGAAGGACCGTCTGTCCCTTGCTATGTGGTCGGTGGCACCTGAATCAATTATCCAAAATGGATTAGATTCCACAAGAAATATTGAACTAGAAACACATATGTAACTAGTATATTTACAAGTTACCTCGTCACCTCCACTCGTACACGAACGAGCATAGTGACCGAGCTTGTTGCACTTGAAGCACTTGATCCTCTTCAAGTCTTTCTTCTTGTGCCATTTCTTGTGCCCACCCTTATGTTTGGGTTTCTTGGTAGACTCAGGTTGCTTATTACGTTCATTGGTAGACTTCGAACAATCTTTCCTTTTCTTTCCCCCGTGTGAGGAACTAGCAACCATGTGCACTTCTGCACTTGGCTTAGCAGCTGCAAGCCGCTCTTCCTCTAATTCGAGGTGCTTAGAAACATCGCTGAAAGTCTTGATGCTCTCATTGTGAGTGAGATGCATCTTCATTTGGTCCCACCCATTTGGTAGGGAACGTATGACTGCTTGGATTTGTTGCTCATCAGTGAGCACATGACCTGCGTCCTTTAACTCCGAGATAAGATTCGCCATATGTCGCAGATGTTTCCCCATGGAAAGATCTGGACGTTTCTTATATGAATCGAACCTTATAGTTAAGGCGTGAAGTTTGGACACCGATGTGCCACCGAACTTCTCTTCTAGCTTGGACCATATGTCCATGGCTAAGTCATGCTCTCAGAAGATGCGCATTATGTCATCGGCCATACTGCTCAATAACGTAATACGGGCTATCTTATTCTTCCGAGACCAAGCATCAAAAGCTTCCTTGTCTCGTCTGTGTTGGGCCGTAGTGCCCAACTCGGGTTCAATCATTACGTTCTTTAGAGTTTCGAGCACTTCTTGCTCCTCTAAAACGTATTGTATCTTGATGGACCAAAGTTTGTAATTATCGCCGTTGAGTTTTTCACCTCTGTTTAACTCAGCGACGATATTCTTTGAAGCGGAAGACATTTTACTTTTAAAATGCTGCAAAAGACACAAAACCGAAGGTTTGATCAAAACATTGCATAAAAATTCTTAAAATATAACTCCCACTTGAAATGATAATAGAATATCCCATTTGGATAGTTCTAAAAATTCAAAATCCCACTTGGAATTATATTATATTTGATAAGTTACTTTCGAAAAATATTGAAGATGTTGTTCTAGAATCGAAAAGGTCTCTATGATTGCAATCACCATCTAGAACAACCTTCAATATTCCCCCATCACTTATCAAACAATAGTACTCTTATAGTACTAGCAGCGGAAAAACGAGTTTGAAAACGTATTTTTCAGATATAATTCCCACTTGAAATGATAATAGAATATCCCATATGGATAGTTCTAAAATCAACACCCACTTGGAATGATATTCATAATTTGATAAGTTACTTTCGAAAAATATTGAAGATGTTACTCTAGAATAGGAAAAGTCACTACGTTTCCAATCACCATCTAGAGCAACTTTCAATATTTCCCCATCACTTTATCAAATAATCGTACTCTTATAGTACTTCGCAGCGGAAAAGCGTTTTTGAAAACGTATTTTTCAAAACGTATGAAAACGTATTTTTCAAAAATATATTTCAACATAGTACCCTTATGATACTAGTGAAATATTCGGCAATCTCTGGCCATTGCCGGGTTTAAGCCGTTGCCGTGTCAAGGTCGGATCCCCCCTTTAGGAGATTTTTCTGCAAGCCATCGTCGCCGGCTCCCGTATGGATCCAGTCGTTTCCCCCCATATGAGAGAATTTTGGTGCAGACGACTGTCGTTTGGCCCCGTATGGGCTAGTCGGCACGTTCGTGTTCGACCAAGGCCTTTTGCCGAATTGGTCGACCAAAACACCCGAATTGGTCGACCAATACTAATGGTCTGAAACTTCTCCCGGCCAGTGCCGGCCAGGCCCTTGCCGCTGCCAGGGCCGGCCGTGGCCCTGGCAGCGGCCAGGGCCGGCCATTGGCCAGGCCCTGGCCGAGGCCAATGCTGGCCAGGCCCTGGCCTCTGCCAGGGCCGGGACCGGCCAGGCCCTGGCCGGGGGCCAGGGCCCCTGCCCTGGCCTTGGCCAGGGCGGCCTGGCCGTGGCCTGGCTGCGGCCAGGGTCTTCTGGCCCTGGCCGTGGCCGGCCAGGGCCGGCCGTGGCCTGGCCTGGCCTGGCCGCGGCCAGGGCTCCCTGGCCCTGGCCCTGGCCGGCTAGGGCCGGCCGGCCATGGCCCGGCCATGGCTTATTGGCCTTGACCGACCATGGCCAAAGGGCCATGGCCGGTCTCCCCACTTCATGGGGTGGCCGCATGCACTCTTCCCCCTTGATGGGGTGGTCGCGGTGGTTTTCATCGTTATTGGTCGTAGCCAACCCCCTCCGCATGGGGAGGGGAATGCATTGCCTCCATTGCCCATATGTCCACAGATTTCATGCACCAAAAGTCATCTTCCCCGATGGGAATAACCACCATCTTCTTCTCCGGTGAAGCACACGTTCGTCGATGAAGCACCCGTTCGTCGAGAAAGTAGTTATCCTCTAATGGCCGTGTGCCAAAAATGAAAAATAACACACTTTAAAGTTCGTAAACTACGCGCTCCACATGAAGAGAGTTCACATTCCCTATGAATGGAGACTCGGCATCCATGAAGAGTGCGAGCTTGACGACGTGAATGGTCGGTTCTTCCCGTCACGGAGAGTTCCTGCCATATCCGTAATGGTAGGAGACCCTAACGTGAAAAGAACAACCGCTACGTTCTCTCCGTCACGAAGCGTTCCTACCATATCCGTAATGGTAGGATACCCATTCGTGAAAAAGACAACGCCTCGTTCATCGGTTCGACGGGGCGGCGGTTTGACCGGGGCGAACCCGTATGGCTCTGATACCAATGTGGGATCCTGTCAAAACAACGTTAGGATCGATAAATGAAGTTGAGACTTACGCTTGCGTACGCGGCACGGTAATCTCGGAACTTCGCCCTCGGATTCACCACAACGGTCGATACTTCGTCACGGAGGATCGAAGCAGAGTTTCACCGCCTAAATCTCTAACTAGAAGAGGATTTTAATGGAAGGGAGAAGAAGAACATAAGATGCCTTATGCAAACTTATGGCATGGAAAGTGTAAATGAATGCCTTACCCTTGGGTCCTATTTATAGGCTTTAGGGGTGGTTATTGTAGGAAATAACCAATTATAAGCTTATTAGCCTATATTAGCACATTCATTTATCTTCTTCTTTATCCACTTATCAAGTGACATTTTGCACTTATAAAGTGGCTTTTTCCACTTATCGAGTGGCTTTTTCCACTTATCGAGTGGTCCTTTTCACACGAGAAAAGGTTCCTTTCGCGCACGCCTTCGTGCACGCGACATCTGAGGTCCGTATACCCTCATACATCCCCTCATGGGTGTATTTATGTCGTCCATATCCAACAGAGTCTAAATGTTTCCTGCTATAAATAATGGCTTTCGCCTTAAATATATCCGAAACTTCTTCTGTATGCGGGGCTTCTTTAGAAGCATCCTTTTCAGCTGCGGCAGTACTTGTTGTTGCCTTTTCAGTGGGTGTTAGACTGAACCTATGAGATCGCAGGTGGAACTTCAGGTCCAACTGCCAGCTCAAGTAGTTCGACCTATCCGTCTTCAAGACCGAAAAATCGACATTCGCAAGTCTGGCCATTAAAACAATCTAGCAACATAAACAAAAGATAGCATGAATTATTTAACTTTTAAAGTAGACATCCACGCATGCGATCTTGCAACGTTTTAAATAGCATGAATTATTTAAAAATAAACATCCACGCATGCATTTAACATTTTCATAACGTGAATTATTTAAAGATAAACATCCACACATTTAATGTATATGCAGTGAAAATAAATTAGGACTATGGGGATCAGCCAGCCAACACCAACAGAAAAAGAGAGTCCGAAATTACATCCCATTAATAAAAAAGTGCATAAAAAAGTAAATACAACTCGAGAACTTCAAAGAGAAGCCCCTTTTTCTTTATGCAAATGCCTTCAGCTCTTTTGGTGGTTCTTCAGCTTCTTTTTACATGTATAACCTCACTTGCAAATTTCTCTCAAAAATAAAAAATTGCAGAAAAGTAAAGATGTCGGAAACTTGGCGATCCTTAAAATCACAGTCTAATAGCACATCCACGCAGATATTATATTAAAAATATACAACCACGTAGAGGATTATATCACAGGCATGTAAAGATTAATAAATAATCTAAAAGGAGTGACGTGCTAAAAATGATTTTGAAAACTTTTAACCTTGATCCATTTTATTTATTTTTTCGCTTTAACCCTATCACAAAATTTAAAATTTCTTTAATTATTTGGGCTTTTGAGGCCAAAAAAATAAAAAAAAATTGTGTGTAAGTGTGCTAATTTGCAGGCTTTTGGGCCATGAAAACAACCCACTAGGGTTAATTGGGCATCCCCTAAAAAATTGGCACGTTTAGGGGTTTGGGTTTCGAAAAAACCCAAGGGTGTGCCCGCGGCGGCCGCGCAAAGGGGCGCGGCCGTCGTGGTGGCGGCGGGCCGCGGCTGCAGGCCGTGGCTTTTGGCCACGGCTGCCGCGGCCATTGGCCGCGGCTTTGATGTCATCGGTGGCGCTGGTAAGGCGCCGCCGTTGCGCCCTTTGGGCGTGCGATGTATGGATCAAGGGGGTGGGTAAAAACGGATTTTTCAGATATTCAGATCTGGTAAAAATACGATTTTTATTGTTTATAGACATGCAGATCTAAATAAAAAACGATTTTTACCGTGTTTTCAAACTGTTTGATCTTAAAACATGCAGATCTACTGGAAAAGCAAGTTTAGATCTAAAAGTTTTGAGGATTTAGCTCTAGATTCGACACGGGAATTTAGACGACGGTTGATGAAGGATGACCTTTTCGCTCCCCGTTGAGAAGATTACGATCTTCTTAAAACTAAGCGATTAATGGATCTCCTTCCTTGAGCGTCGTCACCTTTTCCTACGAGCGTGATCATGCTGATAACGTGTTGTAAAGGGAAAAGTAGAGTAATAGGTGTAAGGGGTTAAGAGCCACTTACCATCATATATATATATAGCTTTCAATGATGGGCCGAGTACCCAATAGGCCTCATTGGCATATTCATAATAATTGGCGAAATTTGAAGTCCAATCAACCACTAACCATACAATTTACAAACGATCAACGAATAAGCCAAAATTAATACTTCGTAGACCTGACATAATCTCATAAGTTAGCCAAATGGAATCATCATTAAGAAGTTCATTAACATGTAGCTATTAAAAATTAAGGAATCAAATCTCTACTCAGTTCAATCAAGAACCAAAGTCAAACACAACAACCCTTCGATTTGATTCCACTGGTTGAGTGATTAGCAACAATTAAATAACTCTACAGAGCCATTGCACCCATAAAAGACCCCTAATGCTTGACAACCAAAGGTTTTAATCCTTGCTTTAAAAATGCTTGAATATGGTCGAATCTGATTTTCATGTTCTCGTATATATAGTAAGTTTCCACGTATTTTTGCAAAATTATATTTATACCAAAAAAAAGCGTTATTTGCATTCTTTTTGATACATTGGAAAGCATGAATGAAATCGTCGTCTCACAGTGAAGAGATATCGAATACCACTGTCGAATACCACTAAATCAATTGGCTCGGTTATTCTTTGCATTCTTTGCGTTCTCCCTGGGGTTTTCCGCCCAAATGGATGAGATGTAATAAATTTGTAGTACGCTAAATAGGTTGAAGGGAACACACACACGTCTAGCTGATCCCTGGGTTTCAGCATCTGCATGTGATGAGTGAAGACTCCATCGATCCAAACACGTCACCTTTATTTTTAATCAACGATATTTTAATTAAAGGATAATGTAATAATTAAGTAGTTGTATGGGTTCATTCGTTATATTTTTTTGTTTTTTTTTTTGAGGCAAGTATTTGTAATTAATACGGACGTGAGAGGCCAAATTCGTCCCATGCCCACAGAGCCCCAAATCATGTGCAAATTTGGGCCCATGTTTTTTATTATCCTACCCTCAATCTTGGGTAACTTATTAAAGAAACGCCCTTAGTTCGCAAAAATATGTCCAAGTTGCTATTTTTCCTTCGAAACATCTTTGACTTTTGGGGTTAGGGCTAGGGTTTGGATTAGGGTACACTAATGCGTCAGTCCAATAAGATCAAAGGGAGCTGAAGATCCACGTGGAATGACCCCAAGCCAAGCTAATCCCCATTGAAATAGAATATTTGGACGAATCGAACTCTATCAAGATTCGGTGTATATGAATTGCACGCGGGCGCAACCCACAAACAGTACGCGGACACTGCACGCAAACGAAAATGAGCGGAAAGTGTGGGTGTGTGTAGCGTCTAAGGGGTAAAAAGGGAAAAGGGATGGGATTAAGTGCAAAAAAACACCGATGACAAGCATGCAAATGTGAGGGAGAAAGAAGGGATTTTGCGGTTTATGAAAAAGAAATTGCAGGCATGCAAATAATGGAAAAGGTGAGGCTTTTTCATTGGGTGCCCCAAAAAACACACAAGACCACACTCAATCTCCCACCCAACCCCAAGTGGGTCACATCCAGATGATGTCGCCAAAATATGACCACATCTCTACCTACCATTTTGTCCTAGCTAGAAACGCTCGTGGGAAAAGACTCACATATGTTACACACACACACACAAAATGGAGTTTTCACACAGGCAAATTCGTCGGGAAATCCCAATTGATACTTCATTATTATCCAGGTACAACAGTCCCGTAAGGCCCACAACACTGGCCCAACGACCCAGACGCACCCTCACCAAGTCGGTCGCCTCCTCATTTAAGACGACAGCTTGGACGGATCGTTAGACTTCCTCACTTAAAGCGTCAGCTAGTAACCGAAGCATTCAATGACCGGTCATCAATAGTGATAGCTCAAGAAATAAAGCACCATTAACACTTCGAACGTTACTCTCCAGCATCTTGCCTATAATTGACGATGGGAGAGGGTGCTCATTTTGAGGGGACTTCTCAGGGACAATCTCGCAGACAACTTCTCACACAATCTCTTTCTCCTCGATCTTCGGTCAGGTACTCCTACACGCATGATCTGTCATGACCTAACTTTCTACTTTTTATCCATAGCTGAATGTGATAACCATCGGTCAATATCCCTACAGATCAGCCATAGTTACCCGAGCCTCCTTTGAGTCACCTTCTGACTTATACATAGGAGGAGATTAGGTCGGACCCCAGACCACTAACGAGCTCTGTGGTGCAGGAGGTAGAAAGGAAGACAGAGACAGCTTGGAAACATCTCAGGCATAACGGAGATAGCTCGGTTTTTGACAGAGATCGTTCAGACCTGTCAAAGATACACCAGACACGATCTAAGCAGTGGAGGCAGCCCGCGGATAGCTCGGATCTACCCTCAACAGGTCAGACTAGAGCTCTCTCAATAGCTCGGCCGGTCTCTGCCAGTAGCTCATCCAGTCTCCAACAAGTCGCCAGAGCTCGCCCAGTCTCCATCCAGCATATATACAGTCAGCTTGGATCAACGCCTGCTTAGCCCAGGGTTAGCTCGACCAGGGTTCAAACAACCGCCTAAGTCATCTTACGACTAGCTACTACTTTACGTGGTGAGAAAACAAACTTAAACAACACTAGAACAAAAAAGGTGGTAGAGATGTGGCCATATGTTGGCCACATCATCAAGGTGGTGCCCACTTGGGGATGGATGGGGCTTGGGTGTGATTTGAGTAGTTTTTGTGGTGCACCCAAAGATATTATCTCCACCAAGGGTTTAATATGGCTGGTCAAAAATGTAATTTGACAAGAGCTTGTCAACTTTATTCGAAGAAATCATTTTATACCTCATTTGTCACTATGACAGCTAACACGCTATCTTAAAATAAAATAGTAGGAACATGAAACGAATGAGCGCAAGGCGTCAAGGATGGCCACACCGCAGGTGAGCGTTACCCCCTCCCAACGCGCAACGCCTCCTCCTTTGTTTGAGTCGGCGGGAGCGTTTCCCTGCCCCAAACGAAGGGCGGTGACCATATTCACCGATTTTTCTATAAAAGCCCCTCACGAAACCAAAGTATGCTACTCAGTCCACGGCCTCTTGCTGATGCTAGTGTAGAACTAGAACTTGTTAGTAGTTACTCTCTTCTTCGTTAGAACTTGGCCCTTTGAGAGCTCAAAGCTCACTCTTGAAGAGAAAGAGATGGGGAGTGAACAGACGACGGAAGGGAAGATGGTTGCCGAGGCGCCGGGGGAGATGCCGAAGGGCCGGACAACGAAGTTCGCCTTCGCGTGCGCCATGCTTGCTTCCATGACTTCCATTCTGCTGGGCTATGGTATTGGCCTTCGCCTTCTCTTCTTATCTCCCCCCCTCTCTCAATTTTCTCATGCGTTGGTTAAATTATCCAAGGGTCCTCTAATTTACTTTCAATTTATTTTAAACCCTCCAAGGTGTTTGGCAAATTTGAGCCAGACATCTTCAAGTAATATTACTGTTTAACTTTAATAATAATAATCTTTTTGCTACGTGTTTTGTATGGTTGCAGACATAGGGGTGATGAGCGGTGCGGCATTGTTCATCAAGGACGACATGAAGATCAGCGACACTCAGGTGGAGGTCCTCCTCGGCATCCTCAACCTCTACTGCCTCATCGGCTCCTGCGCCGCTGGCCGCACCTCCGACTGGATCGGCCGCCGCCTCACCATCGTCTTCGCCGCAGTCATCTTCTTCGTCGGCGCCCTCATGATGGGGCTCTCCCCCAACTACACTTTCCTCATGGTCGGCCGGTTCGTAGCCGGCGTCGGCGTCGGCTACGCCCTCATGATCGCCCCCGTCTACACCGCCGAGGTCTCCCCGGCCTCCTCCCGCGGCTTCCTCACCTCCTTCCCGGAGGTATTCATCAACACCGGCATCCTCCTCGGCTACATCTCCAACTACGCCTTCGCCCGCCTCCCCCTCCACCTCGGCTGGCGCATCATGCTCGGCGTCGGCGCCGTCCCATCGGTCTTCCTCGCCGTCGGCGTACTGGGCATGCCGGAATCCCCCCGCTGGCTGGTCATGCAAGGCCGCCTCGGCGAGGCCAGGAAGGTACTGATCAAGACCTCCGACACCCCCGAGGAGGCGGCCATGAGGCTGTCGGAGATAAAGTCGGCCGCCGGGATACCGGAAGAACTGAACGAAGACGTCGTGAAGGTACCAAAGCGCAGCCACGGCGAGGGGGTATGGAAGGAGTTGATCCTCCGGCCGACCCCCGCCGTGCGCAAGATCCTCATCTGCGCCCTCGGCATGCATTTCTTCCAGCAGGCCTCCGGCATCGACTCCGTCGTGCTGTACAGCCCCCGAATCTTCCAGAAGGCCGGGATCAGGTCAAAGGACGCGCTCCTCGGCGCCACCGTCGCCGTCGGCTTCGTGAAGACCGTGTTCATACTCGTGGCCACGTTCCTGCTCGACAGGATCGGCCGCCGCCCGCTGCTGCTGAGCAGCACCGGCGGGATGGTGCTTTCGCTGGCCGGGCTGGGGTTCGGGCTCACGATGGTCGATCGCCACCCAGACGAGAAGATCGCGTGGGCCATCGCTCTCTCCATAGCCTGCACGCTTGCCTACGTCGCCTTCTTCTCTATCGGGCTCGGCCCTATCGCCTGGGTGTACACGTCGGAGATATTTCCCCTGAGGCTGAGGGCGCAGGGGGCGAGCCTCGGAGTCGCCCTGAACCGAGTGACGAGCGGCGTGCTGACGATGACATTCATCTCGCTTTACAAGGCGATAACGATCGGGGGGAGCTTCTTTCTCTACGGCGGGATCGCGGCGGTGGCCTGGGTGTTCTTCTTCACGTACCTGCCGGAGACCAGAGGGAAGACGCTCGAGGAGATGGAGGAGTTCTTCGGGGTTAGGACTAAAGAGAATAGGGATGAGAAGCAAGGGGGCCAGTTGCAATTGTCCAGTGCAGAAAATTGATGAAGTCTTGATCAGGTGGGCGGGATCTGTAAAATTTAGTTCAAAAACTACCGCCAATGAGAAAAAGGAGAAGCGCTTCTTCGGGTTGCTTCCAATTGTGGTGTGATAATTTAGATAGGGACGGGATGGGATACGCCAATTTTTTTTGGCACCCATGGAATCGGAGGTAGTTTATTTACTTAGTTTGGGTGGTGTTTGTCGGGTATGAAAAGTTTCGCCTAACATGTTGTGATTATTAATGTTTTAAACATAGAAAATATCATGTTTGGATTTTGAATGGCTTTCAATTACAACGTCTCACTTATTTTGGGTGTCATTTTGTTCCAAGTTGTGGCGTGTTTGATTCGACGGGGTTCAAGCCTGCATGTGTTTTGTGTGGTTGGAATTTGGATATGACGCTTTGTGAGCCACATCTGATTTGGGCTTGATACTGACTCGTGATTTTCGCTGTTTGCCCCAAGTACTCTGTTTGGTGTGAACACGAGGATTCGGATCATCTCAGTTTTGTTTGATGTGACATCTCTACTCTGGTTTGTGTGAACGCTACGATTCAGATTCTCTATGGCGCTCAACTCATCGAAACCAAGATTCCGATCTTCTTGGTTATTTTCTATTCAGCGTGAGCTTTTAGGATTCAGTTCCTCTCATCTAATCTATAGAAATAATTAGTGCATCACGGATCATGGACATGGATCATGCATGGTGTTGGTGCTCGGGTACGGTCCACGAAATGGTGTCAAGGTATGCGTCACATTTAGAGTCTACAACATGCAATTCGTCATTAAGGCAGAGTAATACTCAGTCAAGCGAACGGCTCACTCGACTGTTAGACTCCCGCTGATACTCAGTGAGGAGTTAATAGGACCGAGTAAGTAGGCGGCTGTTGATGCCAAAATTGACGTCAACGGTTGAATGAGCTGAATAAGGCCCCTTTGTCGAGATGGAGCCTCGTTGGCTATTGAAGTGGGACCCGTGAACGAGCGTCTCCGGGTCGAGTGAACTAAGATCGGACTCCATGGATGGATGTCGACCTAAGGTATCTCCGTAATCCTGCAACATGAGAAGATCGTTAGGGGATCGAGGTTGGGGCTCAGTCAATCCCCCTCCGACGCTCAAGTTAGTCTCCATTAGATGAAAACGTATAGAGCAAAATGAAGAGGAAAAATATTAGAGAGGTAGATGAGAGTGTATAGTTTGTGTGATACTTAGCCGTAGCCTAGATTGAGATCTGGCCTCTCCCCTTTTCTCGTTTGTCCTGGAGATATTTATCCACTCCTTTGATTTGTAACCTCCTTCACTTAAATGTGGCTCACTAACTACTCCATTAGTGAGCCTTGATTTGGTCCACCCAGGAGTGTAACCGTCCCCGTCATTCAGCCTATTATTGCCTCATTCAAGGCTATTAAAGTGGCCATTTTGAGGTGGAAATTTGACCAAGTCATATGCCAAATTAATTGGCAATTTGACTTGGTCATGGTTCATCCTCCTTGGCGGGCTTCGGAGCTATTGAATTGTGGCGCACCTCTCTTAGTGGGCCTTGCTTATCAAGTAGACTTCATCTACTCACTTCGTGGGCTGGACCCATGACGAAGTTGGTATCAACAATGGCCATCATCGTCCGTGCTCAACCTCCATAAAGGTTAAGGTCGGGTGATGTGATAATCAGGAGGAAGAAGTAACTTTGGTCGAGTAGTCGGGTAGCAAAAAAATGGAATGTCGTTCTGTTGCGAGAGGGTGGCCCCTTCGGCTTATGGCCGACGATAAGGATTGTCATCCGGTTGCGAGGGAGTGGCCCCTTCGGCTTACAGTCGACGACGAAGGTCGTCCGATTGCGAGGGGTGTGGCTCCTTCGGCTTATGACCGACGACAAAGTAGGTTCGTTCAGTTGCGAGGATGTGTCCCCCTCAACTTACAGCTGACGAAGGTAGTCATTCAGTGGCGAGGGGTTGTCCCCTCTGCTTACGGCTGACGACGTTGAAGAGTCGTTCGTTTGCGAGGGGCGAAGCCCCTTCGGCTTATGACCGACAACAAAGTTGCATCGTTTAGTGTCGAGGGGTTGGCCCCACGGCTTATAGTTGACGACAAAAATCGTTCGGTTACGAGAGGCGTGGCCCATTCGGCTTATGACCGACGATAAAGTTGCGTCGTTCAGTGGCGAGGGGTTGGCCCCTCAGCTTACATCTGCCGAAGAAGATCGTCCAGTTGCGAGGGACGTGGCCCCTTCGGCTTAATGATCGATGACAAAGTTGCGTCGTTTAGTGGCGAGGGGTTGGCCTGTAACGACTGGTTTTCATGTATTTGGATTATTTATATTATATATATATATATATATATATATATATATATATATATATATATATATATATTGGAGGATTTTCTCCTCATGTGTTGTTTTCGTCTCCGTAGCTTTCATTTCGATCGTTTCGTCGTGTTTTTCTAGCTTCTTCCTTGGAATCGTCGATTTCGGAGTAAGTCATTCGTGACGGGCTTCATATCGGTCATATCTTGCTGTTGGATCAAGCCTAGGTGTAACGACCCGCTCTCGGGGGCCCGTTACTTATTTGATATTTGCGCAGGTTCTGCAGTTAACCAGAGAAATCAAAATAGCCACGATGCAGAGATGTACAAAAATACCTAAAATAGTGTCCAATTATTACAATCCGTACTGTACAAATGTTCCAACAATGATACATGAAAGAAAGAAAGTACACAACTGAAAATAGTTCTGGAAGCTGCGGTCTCATGGTCGAAGTCTGGCGCTATTAACTCAAGAGCATCTGCCTCCATATGTACGTTGTCTGCGGTGCCACGGAGATGGAACCGTAGGTAAGTCACAACAATTCTAAATAAAGAAAGAGAGGTACTGTACAAGTATGACAAAGCAGACCAAAGTGAAAGTAAAGTACGGTGCAGTGTCTGTACAAGTGTAGAAAGTAAAGTGTAGGTATAACAGGCTACTGCTGTAGCTAAAAGTACGGTAAGTAAAGTGCGGTGACCGTACTGGTAAGGAAAGTAAAGTGCATGTACTGTAAAGTAAAGGTGACTGTAATGCGTAAAGTAAAGGTGACTGTAATGCGTAAAGTAAAGGTGACTGTAATGCGTAAAGTAAAGGTGACTGTGCAAAAGTAACTACGTGACTCATGTAGGAGAGTATGATATGCAACCATAAAGTTCATCTATTGCCAGGGACCATTTTGCCGACGCAGGCAGACCTTGTAGTTTTGCCGACGCAGGCAGACCTTGTAATTTTGCCGACGCAGGCAGACCTTGTAAACACAGACATGTAAGTAGATGAACCCCCGGTCATAGCTCCCACACTCTCCCTACAATGAGTTACCCCAAACCCCAGTGAAGTGTATCTATTACGAGATGTTCCACAAGATGTTCCACGAGATGTTCCACCAGATATTCCACACATGATATTCCACACGATGTTCCACATGTTACTAGTCAAACCAAGCCAACTGGTTGACTTCCTCATTGAAAACCAGAAAGTAGGATAAGGACAAGTCCAATACCAAAAGCTGCTACTTCCGTGCTTCGAGCACGTGGTAGTGTGGTTTAGCACACAATTTACCCAAGTTGGTAGTTGCGTGCTACAACCACCGAAGTTAAAAGTTGGCAAAGTAATCTTTAGTTGATTACTTTCATTTTAGTTCTCTAGTTCGGTTCAAGTCAAATAGCCGTTCGAGGCTATATGTGAAGGGTCACAAGTTCATTCAAGCACAGAAGTCTAGTTTTCTAAAGTTAGAATATGTCGTGACTTACTAATTTCGAGCTTGTCGTGGCAAGACGAGATTTGAGCTAGAGAAGCTGGTGCACGAGGATTGGTACCTGCAAACACAGAAATACTTGGTTAAAGAACGCTACATTTCTATTAAATAATTTGATTGTTTTGATTTTTAAAACTGGTTGAAACATTGTCGAAATGCGTTCTAAATTTTTCTATAGGCTAGATATGATAAAAATAGTTTTACTGCAAGAGAAAATATTTTTCTGAAGTTTATAGTAATTTTTAGAATTTTTAAAAGCTCAAAAACAATTTAAAATCTGTTTTCCAATTAGTAATGTATTTATTCCACAATTTATTCTGGATGCAATCTGCATCGGAAAGTTGCAAGTGAGGTGTCAAAACGACCGTCTCGAAGAGTACTTTAGCATATATTTTTATCACATATTAGTTTACGTTAAAATAAGAAGATAATGATTTTTAAATGAAAACAACAGATTTAACTTTTAGGCTTAAAAATTAATTACGGAAAATCTAAGCGTCAGATTGAGATGAAACTAGCGCCATTGGGTCCAGAATATTATTTCTGATTTTCTGGATCTAGTCTCACATTTTTCTAGGTCATATATTTTAAGTTATAGATTAAAAACCATTAACACCTATTTATTAATTAATTAAAATACGAAAAATACGAAATTACGTCGTATTTACAAAAATGTCATCGCATGTTTTACCCCGTTCCTCGTTCGTTGACAGCGTCGGAGGGCTCGTGCAGCGAGGGGGGTGGCGACCGAGGCGGCAAGGCGGCGGGCGTCGGTGAGGGTGGACGACGGTGACGGCGATGCAGCGGCGGCGGCGTGGGTCACGGAGGCGGGCGGAGCTGCTGGGGCGAGGGGAAGCGACGGTGGTGGCGCTGGGGGAGTGCTCCGGCGCTGCGGCGGTGGGCGGATGACGACGGAGGCGTCGGTAGGCGGCGGAGCCTCGGAGGGAGCGTCGGCGAACGGAGGAAGCGGCGGCGGTGGTCCTTCACGAAGACAGCGACGACGGCGGCGGCCTGGGGGTCTCCGATGGCGGACGGGGGCGGCGATGCGACGGGAGACGGCGGCGGGCACGGCGGGGCTGACGGCGGCGGGTCGAGGCCGCCGGAGGTGAATATGAGGGAGGGGAGAGAGAGAGAGCGGGAGTGATAGAGTGAGGGAGATAGAGAGAGGGAGCGGGCGGTTTCGTTTGAGAAGAGAGAACGCCTGGGTTTAAAACGAAACGGGGGAGAGATAGAGAGTAAGTTGTGTGTGTGGGTTAATTAAAATGTGAAGGGGGCCGGGTTAGTTTATATAGGGTAAGAGAAATTGGGTAGATGGGGTGATGCGTGGGTTAGCTGAGGGAAAGAGTGGGTGGGGTAGTTACGGTTGGATTAGGTGGGATAATTAGGGGGGAATGGGGTTAAGGTAATTAATTAAGGTGATTAGGGAGGTAATTAAGGTAATTAGTGAAACGAAATTACGAAAATGCCCCTACTAGTAAACGTGTCCGAAAAATTACGAAAACATACCCACGGGACCGTATCGTCACGAGGATTGTGAATACGAAGTCCGTTTCAGGGTTTGGGCTATGGAGATACTAGTTTTTGGCCAAAACGTTTAGAAAGCGGGTTTGCTTGAAATGATATCAGAAAATTACGAAATTAATGTGGAGAGCCCTAAATGATCATTGGATACTACTGCAGAAGTTTGAAAACGTTTTGAAGAATTTTGCATAGAAAATAAATTCATTGAGCCAAAACAGCAATATCTGAAACTGAATTTTTAACAGATCTTTTAGAGGTATTTGATGAAATCCGATTTTACTAAAATACTTCATAACTAGTCTGGTACTCCAAAATATTTTTATAGGAAATTTTTGAAATCAGTTAAAACTCCTAACAAACCATTATAAAATAGTTCAAAAAAATTTGGAAATAGGTTAAACACGCAAATAGTTGTGTTGAAGAAAACAGGCCGTTACATCCTACCCTCCTTAAAAATAATTCCGTTCTCGAAATTTAAAAATAATCTTTTGAAACAAATAATTGATATTATAAAGAAGCTCAAGCAAATAGATGATAGAAAAGATAGTATTTTTTGTAAATCGGGTTGTAAATGAAATATAATGTGATAAGAAATAATGGATGTTACTAATATATATTATCACCATAGCTGCTTCCGATTTATCAAATAGCCAAAATACGAGATAATGGCACTACATGAAAATGATAGTTCTGATGATGATGACATCCGTTCGAACTTGGGACATAAGGTGACAAGTCAGAAGCAAGCACACCAAAGAGAAGGACAGAACGTCTATAAATGATGATTACATGGTCTCAATCATGTAAATCATCACCATATCATACATAAACGTAAGGGATAAACCTAGTGCATCCTTACTGTTACAACTTAACCAGCCGAACACAAAGGACTTCATCTGCCACGCTACCAGATTGCAAGTCAGTACCCAGATCAACACATACAGGCAAGTATAAGGCCAACTCTCGAGGGTCAAGATCATCGCTACCACTTGTCCCAGCAGTCTCCATAACATCCAACAAGAAACCAACATCCTAGCCGTCTCCCAAATCCGAGCACAAGACCGACATCCAACTTCAACGCCTAAGCCCAAAAGTACGCCAATACCCAACCCCAAAGATACTGCTTGCCAATACCATAGGTCGACATCTACGGTAAACACCATCAACCCTAAGTAGTTCAACGACCAAAAACTCAGGAACCTACAAGCACTAAGGAGCACCCCTAAGAAGCACTCGAAGCTGGGCAGCTCAAGGGGGAAGAACCAGAAACAGGAGCTCCCAATGATACCAAGGGCGGTGGGTTCCCAATATCCCGACCACACGGCAATAGCGAGGGCGACGGTGAGCGCTGTCACTAAGCCCAACAGACCCCAAGGTCGTTGGTGGGCCATCGGCGGCTGGCGATCCACGGCGGCGAGCGCTGCGACTGGCTGTCGATCCATGGTGGGGAGGGCCTCTGGGATGGAGCGAAGCGGAAGCTGGCGGATCTTGAGGTGGGACGGGTCGAGCTCGCTTGGGGGAGAGGCCGGGAGGAGGAGGGGGCGATGTCTGAGCGAAAAGGGAAAGCCACGGGGTGGCTTGCGGAGGAAGGAGATGGGTCAAAAAGAAAGGGGGGGCACCGAAGTCGTCGGTGTTAGGCGGGAACGGGGCTCGAGGTGGGAAGCAGACAAACGAATTAAAGAGGGGGGAAAGGTGGTCGGTGGAAAATGAATTAAACCCTTGGGAAAAATCGGGTACAAGATAGGATAGGAGCTAGAAGAGAAACACGAGCTCAAATAGACACAAACAGCCTACACTTACCATCCTCCAATACTTCTGAGCGTCCTTTGATCTGCTTCCGTTGTCGAACTTGACTTCTGGTGATCGAAAATCGAACGCTACCCTCCTTAGAATAAACGTAGCTAGAGTTCAGACGAACTAAAAGTGATTAGGAAGAAGTAAAAGAATCAGGAGGCCATCATTAGCTAAAGAAAGGGTGATATTGATGGAGATCGATGGTGTTACATAATCACGATTCACATCCTTGCGGTCCAGCGGACACAGCCAGGGAAGTGACTAAGCCAGGATCACTTACACCCAGTCTAGCGAGGTTGATCCAACAAACTTAGCCAAGCACATTGACCGGATCATGGTACATTGAAGGAAGCTTATCACTTAAATGCGTGCCATCATCAACTGAAGGAAAGGTGATGAGATGAACTGGGTAGATAGTTCAACCTATGAAAAATAACTATAACTGCTAGCAAAAGAGGTTACTAGAGAGGTATAATCAAGAATGGAACACGAATTCCTAAGCAAGGGTTAAGAGTTCAAAGGAAGTGATGAGGATCATGGAAGGCCTAATGAAGATGGTAATAAGGACGCTTTACCCGTATATCCAATACAGGTGAACACTCGAGACATCCCGTACTCGAGGTTAATTTGAGTATCTTATATTATACATCCTGATCTTGCTATAATGTTCACGAGGTAGTTAGCGAGGACCTGCATGGGCCACCAAACTTGTAACGACCCGCTCTCGGGGGCCCGTTACTTATTTGATATTTGCGCAGGTTCTGCAGTTAACCAGTGAAATCAAAATAGCCACGATGCAGAGATGTACAAAAATACCCAAAATAGTGTCCAATTATTACAATCTGTACTGTACAAATGTTCCAACAATGATACATGAAAGAAAGAAAGTACACAACTGAAAATAGTTCTGGAAGCTGCGGTCTCATGGTCGAAGTCTGGCGCTATTAACTCAAGAGCATCTGCCTCCATATGTACGTTGTCTGTGGTGCCACGGAGATGGAACCGTAGGTAAGTCACAACAATTCTAAATAAAGAAAGAGAGGTACTGTACAAGTATGACAAAGCAAGTGAAAGTAAAGTACGGTGCAGTGTCTGTACAAGTGTAGAAAGTAAAGTGTAGGTATAACAGGCTACTGCTGTAGCTAAAAGTACGGTAAGTAAAGTGTGGTGACCGTACTGATAAGGAAAGTAAAGTGCATGTACTGTAAAGTAAAGGTGAATGTAATGCGTAAAGTAAAGGTGACTGTAATGCGTAAAGTAAAGGTGACTGTAATGCATAAAGTAAAGGTGACTGTGCAAAAGTAACTACGTGACTCATGTAGGAGAGTATGATATGCAACCATAAAGTTCATCTATTGCCAGGGACCATTTTGCCGATGCAGGCAGACCTTGTAGTTTTGCCGACGCAGGCAGAGCTTGTAATTTTGCCGACGCAGGCAGACCTTGTAATTTTGCCGACGCAGGCAGACCTTGTAATTTTGCCGACCCATGCAGACCTTTTAAACACAGACATGCAAGTAGATGAACCCCCGGTTATAGCTCCCACACTCTCCCTACAATGAGTTACCCCAAACCCCAGTGATGTGTATCTATTACGAGATGTTCCACAAGATGTTCCACGAGATGTTCCACCAGATATTCCACACATGATATTCCACACGATGTTCCACATGTTACTAGTCAAACCAAGCCAACTGGTTGACTTCCTCATTGAAAACCAGAAAGTAGGATAAGGACAAGTCCAATACCAAAAGCTGCTACTTCCGTGCTTCGAGCACGTGGTATTGTGGTTTAGCACACAATTTACCCAAGTTGGTAGTTGCGTGCTACAACCACCGAAGTTAAAAGTTGGCAAAGTAATCTTTAGTTGATTACTTTCATTTTAGTTCTCTAGTTCGGTTCAAGTCAAATAGCCGTTCGAGGCTATAGGTGAAGGGTCACAAGTTCATTCAAGCACAGAAGTCTAGTTTTCTAAAGTTCGAATATGTCGTGACTTACTAATTTCGAGCTTGTCGTGGCAAGACGAGATTTGAGCTAGAGAAGCTGGTGCACGAGGATTGGTACCTGCAAACACAGAAATACTTGGTTAAAGAACGCTACATTTCTATTAAATAATTTGATTGTTTTGATTTTTAAAACTGGTTGAAACATTGTCGAAATGCGTTCTAAATTTTTCTATAGGCTAGATATGATAAAAATAGTTTTACTGCAAGAGGAAATATTTTTCTGAAGTTTATAGTAATTTTTAGAATTTTTAAAAGCTCAAAAACAATTTAAAATCTGTTTTCCAATTAGTAACGTATTTATTCCACAATTTATTCTGGATGCAATCTACATCGGAAAGTTGCAAGTGAGGTGTCAAAACGACCGTCTCGAAGAGTACTTTAGCATATATTTTTATCACATATTAGTTTACGTTAAAATAAGAAGATACTGATTTTTAAATGAAAATAACGGATTTAACTTTTAGGCTTAAAAATTAATTACGGAAAATCTAAGCGTCAGATTGAGATGAAACTAGCGCCATTGGGTCCAGAATATTATTTCTGATTTTCTGGAGCTAGTCTCACATTTTTCTAAGTCCTATATTTTAAGTTATAGATTAAAACCCATTAACACCTATTTATTAATTAATTAAAATACGAAAAATACGAAATTACGTCGTATTTACAAAAATGCCATCGCGTGTTTTACCCCGTTCCTCGTTCGTTGACAGCGTCGGATGGCTCGTGCAGCGAGCGGGGGTGGCGACCGAGGCGGCAAGGCGGCGGGCGTCGGTGAGGGTGGACGACGGCGACGGCGATTCAGCGGCGGCGGCGTGGGTCACGGAGGCGGGCGGAGCTGCTGGGGCGAGGGGAAGCGACGGTGGTGGCGCTGGGGGAGTGCTCCAGCGCTGCGGAGGCGGGCGGATGACGACGGAGGCGGCGGTAGGCGGCGGAGCCTCGGAGGGAGCGTCGGCGAACGAAGGAAGCGGCGGCGGTGGTCCTTCACGAAGACAGCGACGACGACGGCAGCCTGGGGGTCTCCGATGGCGGACGGGGGCGGCGATGTGACGGGAGACGGCGGCGGGCACGGCGGGGCTGACGGCGGCGGGTCGAGGCCGCCGGAGGTGAATATGAGGGAGGGGAGAGAGAGAGCGGGAGTGATAGAGTGAGGGAGATAGAGAGAGGGAGCGGGCGGTTTCGTTTGAGAAGAGAGAGTGCCTGGGTTTAAAACGAAACGGGGGAGAGATAGAGAGTAAGCTGTGTGTGTGGGTTAATTAAAATGTGAAGGGGGCCGGGTTAGTTTATATAGGGTAAGAGAAATTGGGTAGATGGGGTGATGCGTGGGTTAGCTGAGGGAAAGAGTGGGTGGGGTAGTTACGGTTGGATTAGGTGGGATAATTAGGGGGGAATGGGGTTAAGGTAATTAATTAAGGTGATTAGGGAGGTAATTAAGGTAATTAGTGAAACGAAATTACGAAAATGCCCCTACTAGTAAACGTGTCCGAAAAATTACGAAAACATACCCACGGGACCGTATCGTCACGAGGATTGTGAATACGAAGTCCGTTTCAGGGTTTGGGCTACGGAGATACTAGTTTTTGGCCAAAACGTTTAGAAAGCGGGTTTGCGGGTTCTAGGTTGAAATGATATCAGAAAATTACGAAATTAATGTGGAGAGCCCTAAATGATCATAGGATGCTACTGCAGAAGTTTGAAAACGTTTTGAAGAAGTTTGTATAGAAAATAAATTCATTGAGCCAAAACAGCAATATCTGAAACTGAATTTTTAACAGATCTTTTAGAGGTATTTGATGAAATTCGATTTTACTAAAATACTTCATAACTAGTCTGGTACTCCAAAATATTTTTATAGGAAATTTTTGAAATCAGTTAAAACTCCTAACAAACCATTATAAAATAGTTCAAAAAAATTTGGAAATAGGTTAAACACGCAAATAGTTGTGTTGAAGAAAACATGCCGTTACACTAGGAGTCTTAGGAATCGATCCCGGAGCTTCGCGCTCCATTTTGGAACTTTTTGTGCACGTTAGCCGGTACAAGAAGGGGAACCGACCGACTAGATGACGATTTAGTCGGTCTGCAAACCTTCATGGACCGACTAGTGGGCTTTGTTAATTTCTCAGGAGTTACTGTTTATCGTTAGTCGGTCTAAGAACATTGGTCGACCGACTAGGTTGCAAACTAGTCGATCAGCAATCGTTCTTTAACCGACTAGCTCTATTATCATTTTTGATACCAAGTACTATTCATTCTTAGTCGGTCTAAGAACGTTCATCGACCGACTAGATGAGAAACTAGTCGGTCAGTAGTTGTTCTTTGACCGACTAAATATAAATCCTATTTTTGTACATGAGTTACTGTTTGGACTTAGTCGGTCTACGTTGGTCAACCGACCGACTAGTTCCCAAACTAGTCGGTCAGTGGTTGCTCTTTGACCGACTAATCAGTGTCGAAACCCTAATTTCTGGGCAGCCGCCAGCACTTCCTATTTAAACCCCCCAAACGTTTTTCTTTTCTTCTTTCATTTCTCTTGAGCCTCCTTCTTCCCCAAATCATCATCCATCTAACTCTAGCCTTCCTCCTTCATCAAGAGCCTCTCCCCCTCTCCATTTTGGCCGGCCATCACCTCTAGGTCGCCGGAAAACCCCCAAAAATCCCCAAAACCCCATTTCTCCAGATTTTCCCCATCCATTCCAGATCTGAACCGTAGGTTCCCCGGATCGTTTCTTCCGTCGCCATGCTTGCTCGGCATCGTTCTTCCGCTAACGATTCGGTAATAACTCGATTCTATAATATTCTCATAACCCATTTGTGTTTTTATAAAACCCTAATAAAACTAGGTTGGATGTTGTTCTAATATTGTTTTGCTATGGCAGCGATCTCATCTCCGTAGTTAGCATTTGTGTGACGGCCTCGTTGATCGTCATCCTCGGTGCTAGGCAAGTGAAACTTGCAACCAGGGTTTTTGGGCCATGTCTTAGGCCATTTGCTTGTGTAGGCGTAAAAGAGACTAGGCGACGAAATGATACTCACCTAGGCGCAATTTCAGGAACTAGCTTGACAACGAAGCTAGATCCGTCATTTATCATGTTGCATAACTACCATGTCATGTTTAATTTTAATTAACGGTACGCGAATTAATTGTCATCCATGCTATCCATGTTGAATGTCGCATTCGTAGCACACGCTACAATACTTGTGTTGCCTGGCTCGTGTTCCAGAAGCGGGCTACGTGAGTTGGTTGATAGCCAATGCCCGATCTACTTGTTTCCGGCTAGGCACCTGCGTTACAGGCATAACCCTATGCCATACATGTTAAATACAAATATGGCTTGTGGTCCAGAAAACGAGTTGAACACAGCCTGCGGGCAATAGGGCACTCACACGTGTGTGGGTGATCCCTTGTACTTGAATCCAGCCTGCGAGCAATAGGGCACTCACCTGTGTGTGGGTGATCCCTTGTACTTGAACACAGCCTGCGGGCAATAGGGCACTCACACGTGTGTGGGTGATCCCTTGTACTTGTTACTTGACGTTACATGTCACACCTACCACTTGTTACTTGCTACTTGTACTTCACTTGTTACTTCCATATGATACTTGCCATGCCATGCATCATACTTTAACTGCTAGGTTGTTAGTTTACCTTTCTTTCAGTTTCCTTGCCCAAGTCTTTTAGACTTGCTGACATGTGCCCCTTTACTCTTTTGGGTGACACATGTTAGATCCTGAGCCTGAGTTCGTTGTTGAGGACGAGGTGTTTGCGGACGCCGAGCCCGAGCCTGTGTTTGGCGAGGAGTACGTGGACACTGGGGACCAGTCCTAGTGTCTTCGTTGAGCCTTCCCCTTTTATTTTAGTCTGCTGTAGTTGTCGGTGCGCAGCACCTATATACTTTGTTATGTTTGTTCTTGTTGGCCTTGTTCTGGGCCTTAGACTCTTTCTTTTAGCCTGGTGGCTTTTCTGGATGTTGAACTTAATATTTTAATGTTGGACAAATTCTGAGATTTGAGATTTTATTTCTGTCTCTCCTTGTATTATTATTGTTGTTCCGTTTATGGTTACAGGGACCTGCTTATGTTAGATTGACGCTTATCGGGTTTGGGGCTTCACAGCTCCACTCTCGTGCGGACCTTTTCACGTCTCGCCTCCATTTTAAGGAAGCGGGGCGTGACAGGTTTTGTTGGTGGCCCATGCAGGTCCCTCTGTAACTGCGATTATCGGAATAACGATAATAATATTAGAATGTCCAATAAACTAAGTTTGACATCCGAGTCATAAGCTATGAGTCTAATCTGCTTCGTTTTCTGTGTCATTAGATGGCAGGAAGGCGATTTACCCATGGTGGTGGTAGTGGTGAGCCCCCTCATGACGAGGAGCCTGAGCGGGAACCCACCAATGGGAAGATGATGCGGATGATGCTTCAGATGATGCAGGTGCAGCAAGGCGTGCTCCTGCATGTCCAGAATGCTCCAGTTGTTCGAGCTGGTCGGGCAATCCAGGATGCCCCTCGCTCCGAGCCGGGAGCGAAGCAATTTCGGGAGCTGGGTCCCGCATATTTTGATGGGTCTGAGGGTCCTCTGGCTGCCGATGAGTGGATTCGAAACATTGAGGATAACTTGAAGATGGCCAAGATCACCCCGGCTGGATGGGTTGATCTGGCGAAGAGGCAACTCAAGGATAATGCTCGAAACTGGTGGGATGCGGAAGAGAAGATGTTGGTGGAGCCAATAGCTTGGGCTACCTTTGAGTCCAGGTTTGATGAGGAGTTCTTCCCAAAGGCTGCTAGGCAGGTGATGCTGCAGCGTTTCATAGATCTGAAGTAGGGGAGCTTGTCGGTGGATCAGTACCACCAAGAGTTCACGAGGCTCAGTCGGTTTGTACCAAAGATGGTGCAGGATGCTGATGAGAGGGCTCAGAGGTTCCTACAGGGACTTGCTTTGGAGCTTCAGAGTTTTGTGTCTTCCTCTGATCTGGACTCTTATCAGAAGGTTCTGGTCGCTGCGAGGAGGCAGGAGCTGAACCTGAGCCAGAGGAGGGGACATGTTTCTGGTGCTGGGAAGAGGCCTATGGAGCAGGCCAGAGCAGTGGTTAGGCCTGGTTTCAAGCCTAATCAGCCAGCTCAGTTCAAGAGGCCAGGAGGGCCTATTCTGAAGACTTGCCATTTCTGCAGCAAGACCGGGCACCTTAGGGATCAGTGTAGGAGGTTCCTGGGGCAGTGTGTTGTCTGTGGGGATCCTACACATACCATGAAGGATTGCCGAGGTCGAAGCAGCCTTGGCGGACACCTCTTGCAGCACAGCCGTTGCAGCAGCGAGCTCCTGTGCCCGCTGGACGTGGAGCACCCCTTGTTCCACAGAGACATGCCTTTCAGCAGGCTGTTCCGCCGAGAGGGCAGGCCTTCCTGATGACTGAGGAGGAGAGCATGGCCATGGATGAGGTTATCACAGGTAACTTCCCTCCTAGCTGTCTCTTCCTTAGTTATGTTTGATTGTTAGATTATGTTGTTTGCTTGAACATGATTGTTTGCTAGACTAGGGCTTGATTATTAGACTGTTTGTAGGTGTGATTTTGGTGTGCACATTTCCTGCACGAGTCCTATTTGACTCAGGTGCATCGATGTGCATTATTTCTCGGAGCTTCGTGGAGAAGCATTCCTTGTCGACGTCCCCTCTTTCCAAGAGTTGGAATATCGTCACAGGAAATGGCATGGTCTCGGTGCATCGTGGTTGCAATTCTTGCTCGTTGGTGGTTTGCGGACATGAGCTTTACGCTGATTTCATTGTCCACGACATCATCAACTACGATGTAGTCCTTGGGATGGATTGGCTTGCGAGCTTCTATGCTACGATCGACTGTCGGAGGAAGAAGGTGGTGTTCGAGATTCCCGGACATCCAGTATTTGAGTTCAGCCGATGTAGCAGTTCGCTTGGTCCTGTCAGATTTCGGGCCAGACCGGTGAAGATTGTGGCTATGCAGATGGAGTTGGAGAGGCCAGCGGTTGTGCAGGATTTTGATGACGTCTTCCCCGAGGATGTCTGGTTTTCCACCTGATCGAGCTCTGGAATTTTCTATTGATCTTATTCCGGGAGCGCAGCCGATTTCGAAGGCGCCATATCGTATGGCACCCGCTGAGTTGGAGGAATTGCGGAAGTAGCTGGATGAGCTTTTGCAGAAGGGTTATATCAATCCTAGTGTGTCTCCGTGGGGAGCACCGGTGCTGCTGGTGAAGAAGAAGGATGGTTCGCGGTGCATGTGCGTGGACTATCAGGAGTTGAATGCGGTAACCATCAAGAATAAATACCTGTTGCCTCGCATCGATGATATTTTTGATCAGCTTGGAGGTTCGAGGGTGTTTTCGAAGTTGGATCTGAGGAGTGGTTATCATCAGTTGAAGGTGAAGAAGGAAGATGTTCCGAAGACAGCATTCAGGACGAAGTATGAACACTACGAGTTTGTAGTTATGCCCTTCGGTGTAACCAATGCACCCGCAGTTTTCATGAATCTGATGAACCTGATTTTCTACGACTTTTTAGATAAGTTTGTCGTTATCTTTATTGACGATATTCTGATCTATTCAAAGTCGGAGGAGGAGCATGCCTCGCACTTGAGGACGGTGTTGGAGATTTTGAGGAAGCATTGGTTGTATGCTAAGTTTTCGAAGTGCGAGTTTTGGCTGGACAGAGTTGCTTTTCTCGGGCATGTGGTGACTGGAGATGGTATTTCAGTGGATCCCGAGAAGGTCAGGGCCATCAGAGAGTGGCCTGTTCCGCAGTCAGCGTCTGAGATCCGGAGTTTCATTGGGCTTGCTGGTTACTATCGACGCTTCATTATGGACTTTTCCCGTATTGCTGAGCCGATGACCAGATTGACGCGGAAGGATGTATCTTTCGTTTGGTCGGGTGATTGTGAGAATGCTTTTGGTGTTCTGAGGGAGAGAATGACGACTGCCCCTATTCTTGTTGTGCCTGATCGCAGCGGTGGATTTGAGATCTTTTGCGATGCTTCTGGCAAGGGTCTCGGTTGTGTGTTGCATTATCACGGGCATGTTGTGGCGTATGCTTCGCGTCAGCTCAAGGTTCATGAGAAGAATTACCCGACGCATGATTTGGAGTTGGCTGCTGTCATGTTTGCGCTCAAGATTTGGAGGCACTTCTTGCTGAGTGAGAAAGTGAAGATCTTCACTGATCACAAAAGCTTGAAGTATATTTTTACTCAGAAGGAGCTCAACATGCGACAGCATCGATGGTTGGAGCTCATGGCAGATTATGAGATTGATTTGCAGTATCACCCTGGCAAGGTGAATGTGGTTCCTGATGCGCTGAGTAGGCTTCCAGCGGTGATGATTTTGACCTCGCAGTGGAGATTGCAGCAGGATTTTTGCGAGTCTGGTGTGGAGATTGTTCTTCCTGGGGAGGCTTCTTTGTTGATGAGTATGCAGATTCAGTCGACGATCGTGGATCGGATCAAGGCTGGCCAGGCTGAGGATCCGAAGCTGGTGAAGATTCGGGAGCAAGTGGAAGCCGGTCTGCGGACTGAATTTTTGATTCATGAGGATGGCTCGCTGAGGTTTGGAGCTAGGTTGTGTGTGCCAGCTGGGGATATCAGAGAGGAGTTGATGGTGGAGGCACATAGTTCGCCGTATTCTGTGCATCCTGGTGGGACCAAGATGTACAAGGATCTTCGTCTGAACTATTGGTGGCATGGCATGAAGAGGAGTGTGGCTCGGAGTGTAGCCAAGTGCTTGGTTTGCCAGCAAGTGAAGGCAGAGCATCAGCGTACGGCCGGGTTGCTGCAACCGCTTCCGATTCCGGAGTGGAAGTGGCAACACATCACTATGGATTTCGTGACGGGATTACCTCGGAGTCCGAAGTAGAATGACGTGATTTGTGTGATCGTGGATCGATTGACCAAATCTGCGCACTTTATTCCATTCCGAGTAGGACAGTCTACTGAGGCGCTAGCGAGGAGATATATGGAGGTAAATTCTTTTACTCTCCGTTTCTATTTCCTTTTTCCTAGTTTAGATAGTGATGTGACGTGAATCGTGCAGGAGGTCGTACGACTTCATGGAGTCCATGTGAGTATCGTGTCGGACAGAGACACGAGGTTCACATCTCAGTTCTGGCAGAGTTTGCAGAAGAGTTTGGGTACGCGTCTGAGTTTCAGTACGGCGTACCATCCGCAGACAGATGGCCAGTCCGAGAGGACGATTCAGATCTTGGAGGACATGCTGAGGGCGTGCATGTTGGATTTCAAGGGTTCGTGGGAGGACCATCTACATCTGGTAGAGTTTTCCTACAACAACAGCTTCCAGGCGAGTATCGGCATGGCGCCTTTCGCCGCTCTTTATGGGAGGAAATGTCGATCGCCATTGAGTTGGGATGACGTTGGTGATCGGGAGCTGTTGGGACCTGAGATGATTGTGGAGGCCGTGGATGTTGTCAGGAACATTCGGGAGATGTTGAGGATTGCTCAGGACCGTTTTAAGCATTGGGCGGATGCCAAACGCTGTCCTTTGGAGTTTCAGCCGGGCGACCATGTGTTCTTGAAGATTTCCCCGAATCGTGGTGTGATTTGCTTTGGGAAGCGAGGGAAGTTGAGCCCGCGATACATTGGACCGTTTGACGTTCTGGAGAGAGTTGGTGAGGTAGCCTACCGCTTAGCCTTGCCGCCATCTTTGGAGGGAGTTCACAATGTTTTCCATGTGTCGCAGCTTCGTCGATACATTAGCGATCCATCTCATGCTGTGGATTTCTCGGAGATTACCGTTCGCCCTGATATGACGTATGACCAGCAGCCAGTGCGGATTCTGGACAGGCGTCAGAAGTCACTTCGGAACAAGGTTGTCAATCTTGTGAGGGTGATGTGGCGACACGGCTCGCCAGGAGAGTCTACTTGGGAGAATGAGGATGAGATGCGAGAGCGTTTCCCACTTTTGTTCCCGGACACGTGAGTGTTGGGAAATTCCGAGGACGGAATTTTTCTTAAGTTGGGGAGGATGTAACGACTGGTTTTCATGTATTTGGATTATTTATATTATATATATATATTGGAGGATTTTCTCCTCATGTGTGGTTTTCGTCTCCGTAGTTTTCATTTCGATCATTTCGTCGTGTTTTTCTAGCTTCTTCATTGGAATCATCGATTTCGGAGTAAGTCATTCGTGACGGGCTTCATATCGGTCATATCTTGCTGTTGGATCAAACCTAGGAGTCTTAGGAATCGATCCCGGAGCTTCGCGCTCCATTTCGGAACTTTCTGTGCATGTTAGCCGGTACAAGAAGGGGAACCGACCGACTAGATGACGATTTAGTCGGTCGGCAAACCTTCATGGACCGACTAGTGGGCTTTGTTAATTTCTTTGGAGTTACTGTTTATCGTTAGTCGGTCTAAGAACATTGGTCGACCGACTAGGTTGCAAACTAGTCGGTCAGCAATCGTTCTTTAACCGACTAGCTCTATGATCATTTTTGATACCAAGTACTATTCATTCTTAGTCGGTCTAAGAACGTTCATCGACCGACTAGATGAGAAACTAGTCGGTCAGTAGTTGTTCTTTGACCGACTAAATATAAATCCTATTTTTGTACAGGAGTTACTGTTTGGACTTAGTCGGTCTGCGTTGGTCAACCGACCGACTAGTTCCCAAACTAGTCGATCAGTGGTTGCTCTTTGACCGACTAATCAGTGTCGAAACCCTAATTTCTGGGCAGCCGCCAGCACTTCCTATTTAAACCCCCCAAACGTTTTTCTTTTCTTCTTTCATTTCTCTTGAGCCTCCTTCTTCCCCAAATCATCATCCATCTAACCCTAGCCTTCCTCCTTCATCAAGAGCCTCTCCCCCTCTCCATTTTGGCCGGCCATCACCTCTAGGTCGCCGGAAAACCCCCAAAAATCCCCAAAACCCCATTTCTCCAGATTTTCTCCATCCGTTCCAGATCTGAACCGTAGGTTCCCCGGATCGTTTCTTCCGTCGCCGTGCTTGCTCGGCATCGTTCTTCCGCTAACGATTCGGTAATAACTCGATTCTATAATATTCTCATAACCCATTTGTGTTTTTGTAAAACCCTAATAAAACTAGGTTGGATGTTGTTCTAATATTGTTTTGCTATGGCAGCGATCTCATCTCCGTAGTTAGCATTTATGTGACGGCCTCGTTGATCGTCATCCTCGGTGCTAGGCAAGTGAAACTTGCCACTAGGGGTTTTGGGCCATGTCTTAGGCCATTTGCTTGTGTAGGCGTAAAAGAGACTAGGCGACGAAATGATACTCGCCTAGGCGCAATTTCAGGAACTAGCTTGACAACGAAGCTAGATCCGTCATTTATCATGTTGCATAACTACCATATCATGTTTAATTTTAATTAACGGTACGCGAATTAATTGTCATACATGCTATCCATGTTGAATGTCACATTCGTAGCACACGCTACAATACTTGTGTTTCCTGGCTCGTGTTCCAGAAGCGGGCTACGTGAGTTGGTTGATAGCCAATGCCCGATCTACTTGTTTCCGGCTAGGCACCTGCGTTGCAGGCATAACCCTACGCCATACATGTTAAATACAAATATGGCTTGTGGTCCAGAAAACGAGTTGAACACAGCCTGCGGGCAATAGGGCACTCACACGTGTGTGGGTGATCCCTTGTACTTGAATCCAGCCTGCGAGCAATAGGGCACTCACCTGTGTGTGGGTGATCCCTTGTACTTGAACACAACCTGCGGGCAATATGGCACTCACACATGTGTGGGTGATCCCTTGTACTTGTTACTTGACATTACATGTCACACCTACCACTTGTTATTTGCTACTTGTACTTCACTTGTTACTTCCATACGATACTTGCCATGCCATGCATCATACTTTAACTGCTAGGTTGTTAGTTTACCTTTCTTTCAGTTTCCTTGCCCAAGTCTTTTAGACTTGCTGACATGTGCCCCTTTACTCTTTTGGGTGACACATGTTAGATCCTAAGCCTGAGTTCGTTGTTGAGGACGGGGTGTTTGCGGACGTCGAGCCCGAGCCTGTGTTTGGCGAGGAGTACGTGGACACTGGGGACCAGTCCTAGTGTCTTCGTTGAGCCTTCCCCTTTTGTTTTAGTCTGCTGTAGTTGTCGGTGCGCAGTACCTATACTTTGTTATGTTTGTTCTTGTTGGCCTTGTTCTGGGCCTTAGACTCTTTCTTTTAGCCTGGTGGCTTTTCTGGATGTTGAACTTAATATTTTAATGTTGGACAAATTCTGAGATTTCAGATTTTATTTCTGTCTCTACTTGTATTATTATTGTTGTTCCGTTTGTGGTTACAGGGACCTGCTTATGTTAGATTGACGCTTATCGGGTTTGGGGCTTCACAGCTCCACTCTCGAGCGGACCTTTTCACGTCTCGCCTCCATTTTAGGGAAGCGGGGCGTGACATGGCCCCTCGGCTTACAGCTGACGACGAAGGTCGTTCGGTTGCGAGGGGCGTGGCCCCTTCGGCTTATGACCGATGATGAAGTAGGTTCGTTCAGTTACAAGGATGTGTCCCCCGGACTTACGGCTGACGACGGTAGTCGTTCAGTGGCGAGGGATTGGCCCCTCAGCTTACGGCGGACGACATTGAAGAGTCGTTCGGTTGGGAGGGGCGTGGCCCCTTCGGCTTATGACCGACGACAAAGTAGCATTGTTCAGTGGTGAGGGGTTGGCCCCTCGACTTACAGCTGACGACGAATGTCATTCGGTTGCGAGGGGCTTGGCCACTTCGGCTTATGACCGATGACAAAGTTGTGTCGTTTAGTGGCGAGGGGTTGGCCCCTCGGCTTACTACTGACGACATTGAAAATTCATTCAATTGCGAGGGGCGTGGCCCCTTCTGCTTATGGTCGATGACAAAGTTGTGTTGTTCATTAGCAAGGGATTGGCCCCTCAGATTACTGCTGAAGACGAAGGTCGTTCGGTTGCGAGAGGCGTGGCCCATTCGGCTTATGACCGACAACAAAGTTGCGTCATTCAGTGGCGAGGGATTGGCCCCTCGGCTTACTGCTGACGACGAAGGTCGTTTGGTTGCGAGGGACGTGGCCCCTTCGGCTTATTATCGACGACGAAGTGGGTTCATTCAGTTGCGAGGGTGTGTCCCCTTCGACTTACGGCTGACGACCAAGGAGAGTCGTTCGATTGCGAGGGGCATGGCCCTTTGTCTTACGGTCGACGACTAAGTAGGTTCGTTCAGTTGCGAGGGTGTGTCTCCTTCAACTTATGGATGACGACCAAGTAGAGTTGTTCGATTGCGAGGGGCATGGCCCCTTCGTCTTACGGTCAACGACTGGGTCGGTTCATTCAGTTGTGAGGTGTGGTCCTTTCTGTTGGATATGGACGACATGAATACACCCATGAGGGGATGTATGAGGGTATACAGACCTCAGATGTCGCGTGCATGAAAGCGTGCACGAAGGGAACCTTTTCTCGTGTGAAAAGGACCACTCGATAAGTGAAAAAAGTCACTTTATAAGTGCATAAAGGCACTTGATAAGTGAATGAAGAAGAGGATAAGTAAATGTGCTAATATAGGCTAATAAGCTTATATTTAGTTATTTCCTACAATAACTACCCCTAAAGCCTATAAAGAGGACCCAAGGGTAAGGCATTTACACTAATCTTACCATGCCATAAGTTTGCAAAAGGCAACTTGTGTTCTTCTTCTCCCTTCCATTAAAATCCTCTTCTAAATAGAGATTTAGGCGGTGAAACGCTGCTTCGATCCTCCGTGACGAAGTACCGACCGTTGTGGCAAATCCGAGGGCAAAGTTCAGAGATTACGGTGCCGCGTACGCAAGCGTAAGTCTCTACTTTATTATTCGATCCTAACGTCCTTGTTTTGACAGGATCCTACATTGGTATCAGAGCCATACGGGTTCGCCCCGGTCTAACCGTCGCCCCGGTCTCACTGATGAACGCGGCGTTGTCTCTTTCACGAATGAGACTCCTTCCATTACGGATATGGTAGAAACGCATCGTGACGGAGAGAACACAATAGTTGTTCTTTTCACGTTAGGGTCTTCTGTCATTACGGATATGGCAGGAACTCTCCGTGACGGGAAGAACTTACCGTTCATCTCGCCAAACTCGCCCTCCTCATGGATGCTGAGTCTCCATTCAATTGAGAGAACTCTCTTCATGTAGAGCGTGAAGTTTGCGGCCTTGAAAACGCGTTCTCTTCATTTTTTGGCACACGGCCATGGAAGCAAAACCGTTTTCTCGACGAACGGGTGCTTCATCGGAGAAGACGATGGTGGTTATTCTCAACGGAGAAGATGACAATTTTGGTGCATGATCACCATGGCCATATGGGCCATGGAGGGTATGCATCCCCCCTCCCCATGCGGAGGGGGTTGGCTACGGCCAATAACTACCACAGCCACCCCTCCGGTGGGGGGTGTGTGGCCAACCCCATGCAAGGGGAAGGCCGGCCATGGCCAAGGGGCCATGGCCAGGCCGGCTCTGGCCGGCCTCGGCCAGGGCCAGGGGGCCCTGGCCGTGGCCAAGGCCAGGCCTGGCCGAGGCGTGGCCAGGGCCAGGGGCCGGCCTGGCCGGCCCTGGCAGGGGCCAGGGCCGGCGCCCTGGTCGGCCCTGGCAGAGGCCAGGGCCAACGCCCTGGCCTTAGGCCAGGGCCTGGCTGGGCCTGGCGTCTGCCAGGGCCAGGGCCGGCCTCCCAGGGCAGAGGCCCTGGCAGGGCCAGGGCAGAGGCCCTGGCCCTGGCCGACCTCGGCCAGGGCAGAGGCCCTGGCCGAAGGGCCAGGGCACCCTTGGCCGGCCTCGGCCAGGGCAGATGCCCTGGCCGGCCAGGGCAGAGGACCTGGCCGGCCAGGGCAGAGGACCTGGCCGACCAGTGAGGAACTTTTGGCCGGCATTGGCCGGCCTCAGCCAGCCGAGGGAATATGGCCATGCCGAGAAGCCCTACGGTGCCGACGGTTTCGGCCCCGGCCACCTGCATGGCCGGTCCATACGGGACCGACGGGATTTGCATACGGCAAAACCCCTTACTTTGGGGAATCCGGCCTTGGCACGGCTACGGCTCATCCCGGCAATGGCCAGGGATTACCGAATATTTCGCTAGTATCATAAGGGTACTAGGTTGAAATATATATTTTTTGAAAAATACGTTTTCAAAAACGCTTTTCCGCTGCGAAGTACTATAAGAGTACTATCGTTTGATAAGTGAGGGGGAAATATTGAAAGTTGTTCTAGATGGTGATTGGAATCGTAGAGACTTTTCCGATTCTAGAGCAACATCTTCAATATTTTTCGAAAGTAACTTATCAAATGTAATAATATCATTCCAAGTGGGATATTCCAAGTGGGAGTGATATCTATGTATAAGAATTTTATGCAATGATTTTTTGATCGAACCTTCGGTTTTTGTGTCTTTTGCATCATTTTAAAGTTAAAATGTCTTTCGCTTCAAAGAACATCGTCGCTGAGTTAAACAGAGGTGAAAAACTCAACGGCGATAATTACAAACTATGGTCCATCAAGATACAATACGTTCTAGAGGAGCAAGACGTGCTCGAAACTCTGAAGAACAAGATGATTGAACCTGAGTCGGGCACTACGGCCCAACACAGATGAGACAAGGAAGCTTTTGATGCTTGGTCTCGGAAGAACAAGATAACTCGCATTACGTTATTGTCCAGTATGGCCGATGACATAATGCACATCTTCCGAGAGCATGACCTAGCCATGGATATATGGTCCAAGCTTGAGGAGAAGTTTGGTGGCACCTCGGTGTCCAAACTTCGTTCTTTAACTATAAGATTTGATTCATACAAGGAACGTCCAGATCATTCCATGGGAAAACATCTGCGACATATGGCTAATCTAATCTCAGAGTTAAAGGATGCAGGTCATGTGCTCACTGACGAGCAACAAATCCAAGCAGTCATACGTTCCCTACCAAATGGGTGGGACCAAATGAAGATGCATCTCACTCATAATGAGAGCTTCAAGAACTTCAGCGATGTTTCAAAGCACCTCGAGTTAGAGGAAGAGCGGCTTGTGGTCGCCAAGCCAAGTGTAGAAGTGAACATGGTTTCTAGTTCCTCACATGGGGGAAAGAAACAGAAAGATCGTTTAAAGTTTACTAATGAACGTAATAAGCAACCTGAGTCTACCAAGAAACCCAAACATAAGGGTGGGCACAAGAAATGGCACAAGAAGAAAGACTTGAAGAGGATCAAGTGCTTGAAGTGCAACAAGTTAGGTCACTATACCCGTTCTTGTACGGATGAAGGTGTCACGCCCCGCTTCCCATTAGACTTGAGAGCGAGGACGTGAACGGGCCCGCTTGTGCAAGTCAGGAGGAGGCACTTTTGCTTTTCTTTCCCCTTGACTTATCACAATAAGCGTCTGTGTAAAAACTGCATGTTCTTGCTTGCATTACTAAAAACAACACAGATAAGTAAAACAATATTACAATCTCAACCGTCTCAACGGAATTACAACAAATGGAGAAAAGAGAGTGGGTCTTATGACCCGTACAACAACGAAAAGAAGTGCAATGAATGTTCACTTGTTTGGCAGTTCTTGGTCCACTGGTTCAGCTATCTCAACTAGTCCTCCTGGTGCTAAAGCTCGGGATCTGACATACATCCAAAAACATGAATGTATGTCAGCAAGGGTCTGCAAGTAGATGTTAGAACCCAAGGCAAGGTATATACAAATTTATACTGAATTTAAGAGGCGTTAATAATTTAAATGAGATGGCGACAACAAGATTTAAACAAGTAATTTATAATATGGAATAAAGTAAAAGACATCTTATCATGCAATTCTAAGCAGTTTAACAATTGGAGTAATCCTTCCTTTGATACATTAGCAGAGCAATTTAACTGAGATAACAATTCCAAGTTTGTAAGTTTCATGTTAGCATTTCACGTATGTTAGCATTTCATGCCTGTTAGCATTTCATGTCTAAAAAGGATTCACGCCTTTAGGTCGTGATGAGTGAGTCGTCCTTCTCACGGGGGTTTACCGTGATTGGCGCTAACCCACCACCTACGGGTGGTGCCCTTGAAGAGAGTACTCTTTCATACGCCTAGTGGCCGCCCAATCCAACCCCACCCAAGATTTGTGCCGGAGCACGAGCCAGCCTAGTTCACGAATTACAAGCACGAATTCACGAATTACAAGCACGAATTTGTCAACTCACATGACATCACAAAAATCACGATTTCGCCTTCGAGGCGCACGATCTCACGATGTCTCATGCTAATTAATTATTTCAAGGCATGCAGCAATTAAATAACATGACCAGTTATCTTTATACAACAATTTTTCAGCATTCACAATAATTTAATTAAAGGGCTGAACCTGAGAGTTTAACGAATATGAACAGAAAGTTAATTTTTCTTCAAAGACCAGAAGAACATTCAATCTTCAAAACTACACTATAAATTGTATACTTGCCTGATTTCGATGATTCTGGTGCCGTTGGGTTCGTCTCGATGGGTATTACGGGTTGGTACTTCCGGTTCTCTGTTTTGGTTAAGGAATTCACCGAATTAGATATATTGTGAGATAAGTCAAAATATCCAGTTAATCCTTACAGTGGGTTTGTCTAATTTAATTGGGCTCTCTAGCTAGGGTGATGCCTATATTGTGTTATACTAATATGATACGCCCCATCTTATGTAATATTATTAACCCAAACGTTAATTACAACTAATAATTTTCTGAAATATCTTAACGAATTATCATTAAAATTAAACTAACACTAATCAGCACTAACAACTTATTAGTTAAATTACTAAGCTAATTGCAATGTTAACATCTCAATCAATATCTCCCACCTACTCTATACCTACCTCTTACACCATTTAAATTATTATAATTCTTACATACACATTCTCTCTCCATTCTTTTACTATAACCTGCCATCCCTTTTAATTTTTTTCTCATCTCTATCTCTTATTTAACTAGGCTGTCACTCACTTCTCTCTTTCTTTCATTTTAAAGCATGTCTCTTCCTTTCTTCTTCATTCGTTTTCTTCTTCTTGTTTTTTTTCAAAGTTGCAACAGGTTACACAAAGAAGGGGGAGAGGTGGTTCTTACGCACGCGGGCACGAGGGAGGAGGGGACGACGGCTTCTCCGGTGCTGGGTGGTTTCCGGCGGAGGGGCGGCGCTTGCAGGCGCGGCCTCTGGCGTTTGCGCGTGCCAGGGCGGCCTCTGGCGCGGTTCACGGCTGCTGGAGGGGTGGATCTCCAGCCAGGCAGCTCCTCGGGGTGGCGCACAGCAGTAGCACGACGGCGCGCAACGTTTCTGGGTGGCGCACGGTGCACGGTGGCTGTGGGCTGCGGGGTTGGTGCGGCCAAAGGGAGGGGAGGAGGAAGGAGAAGAGTAAGGAGGGTTTGTTGATTTTTGGTTTGGGTTTATTTCAATTTCAAATCTGAAGTTTTGTTTCAGATTCGAGTTTTTTCCCTCTATCAATTTGAGTTTGTATAAGGGAAGAAATGATTTGGTTGTTTTGTTTGAGGGATGTGGGTTTGAATTTGGTGATAATTTTGTTTGATCAGAAACTGTTTTGAGGAACGATTGGATGAGGGTTTCTGGTTTGTTTATCTGATGTGTTTGATTTTGGAATGGTGACGAATTTTTGGGGAAGAATCTGATGGGTTAGATTTTGGGGCGGATGAAAGGTTTCAGAATTTTGGGAATTGGTTTGCAGATTGAGAAGACAATGGGTTTGCAGAGTGATTTGCAGGGAAGGAAAACATTGATGTTCTTAAGGGGTTTAACAGGGGACAGAGATGCCACATTTGTCAAAGATTAGGTTTGCGATTTCGATAGTCTTTAATGTAATCCTTTGACAAATTGCAGAAACGTGTGTGTGTGTGTTGTGATATGAAAGAGAAATCTTGACTAATTGTTTTAGGGGGGAGGAACCTATACTAAAAACGTGTTTGATCCTCTAACCTTGTGTTTAAAAATTAAGTGAATGAGGAGTTAAGATATGAGGTTAAATGATCAAGGTAAATAAGTAAAATGTGATGAGTAAAATAAATTACTTGAAGTAATTAGTAAGATAAGTAAAGTAATTAGTAAATAATGAAAGTGATTAGGAAGTTGTGATTAGCGAGATAATTAAGTTAAAGTGATCGGTTAAACTTGACAGTCAATTAATGGTGACACGGTAAAAACGAAATCGGAGACGCGCTCGCGTCGGCACGTAGCAGAGAACGTACGGACTAAAAATATTATCCGGATGACAAAAGTAAAATACTGGTACGCACGATCATACACACGTCTAAAAATACAGGCTGTTACAGAAGGTGACAAGGTAACTTGTAATGATAGTTACATATGTGTTTCTAGTTCAATATTTCTTGTGGAATCTAATCCATTTTGGATAATTGATTCAGGTGCCACCGACCACATAGCAAGGGACAGACGGTCCTTCGTGGAGTATCACCGGATATCCCAAGGAACAAAGTGGATTTATGTAGGAAACAACACACGTGTTGAAGTGAAAGGCGTTGGGACTTGCAAGCTAGTCTTGGATAATGGCCGCACTATCTTACTACATGATGTCCTCTTCGCTCCAGATATTCGAAGGAATATTATATCTGTGGTCGTGTTAATGGGTCTGGGTTATAGCTGGTTCTTTCAAAATTGTAAAGTGGTCTTGTTTTGTAATAATACTCTTATTGGTTCTGGGTATGTATTTAAAGGATTTATTGTATTAAATACAATGTATGACTCTTCATTTTGTATTGAAAATTTCCTTGTTACAAATTCTCCGACTTATGAGTCAGATATAATTTGTTGGCACGCAAGGCTTGGTCACATTGGACCAACGCCTATGGATAGACTTGCCAAACGTGGCCTTCTATCCAATGTTTCAAAGGTCAAAATGTCGACTTGCGAACATTGCCTTGTAGGGAAATCTTGTCGCAAGCCGTTTGGAACCGGAACAAGAGCCGAGGTTCCATTACAGCTCATCCATTCGGACATATGTGGTCCGATGAATGTCAAGACAAGACGCGGGAAGTCCTATTTCATCACTTTTATTGATGACTTCACCCGATTCGGTCATATCTATTTGATATCCCACAAAAGTGAAGCATTAACCTGCTTTAAAAACTATATGAGTCTGGTGGAAAATCAATTAGATCGCAAGATTAAGGTCTTACGAACCGATAGAGGCGGTGAATATCAATCCACAAGTTTTAAGGAACTTTGTGATGAAAAGGGCATAGTTCGTCAGGTGACTATGCCTTATACTCCTCAACAAAATGGTGTTGCTGAAAGGAGGAATATGAATTTGATGGAAATGGTCCGTTCAATGATGGCGCAAGCTAACTTGCCAATCACCTTTTGGGGTGATGCATTATTGACGGCTGCTTTCATCTTGAACCACGTACCCTCGAAATCAGTTAGCTCCACTCCTTATGAGTTGTGGAACCAAAGGTCTCCTGACTTAAACATTTTGAAACCTTGGGGGTGTGCATCCTATGCACATATTTCCTCCCATAAGTATGGCAAACTTGGGCCACGGGGAAGGAAATGTATCTTTATACGATACGCAGAAAACTCCAAAGGTTATGTTTTCATAGGTCAGGATGACAATGGAGGTCTAATTGAATTTGAGTCGAGGAATGTCACTTTCTTAGAAAATGAGTTTCCAAGACAGGGCGAGATAAGTCAGGTCTTATCTCTATTTGAGATTAATGATCAAGAAGGATTACCTCATTCGAGTGGGAGAATTCTTGGTGAAGACGAAAATACGTTTCAACCTTCACCAATGGATGATACGAATGACGCGAATCCTATTCCATACGGGAATAATGATCCAAGTGGGAGCATTTCTAACGACATTCCAAGTGGGAGTGATATTAGAATTGATCTAAATTCGAGTCAATAAGGACTTGAAGAATCTCAAATACGACGTAGTAGTCGTACAAGGTTGACTCCTCTAAGATTTGAGGATGAATTTCCGCAAACCTTTATGACTTTACTACAAGATGATGACGAGCCTGCTACTTTCAAACAGGCCGTATCATGCCCTGCAAAAGACAAATGGATGGAAGCGATGAAGGAGGAGTTGGAATCCATGAAAGTTAACCAAGTCTGGGACTTATTTGACTTACCCAGAGGACGCAGAGCTATTGGGAACAAATGGGTTCTTAAGATCAAGCATAAGGCTGATGGCTCTATAGACAGATATAAAGCTCGCCTTGTCGCGAAAGGTTTTACGCAACAGGAAGGGATAGACTACGAAGAGACCTTCTCAACTGTTGTTCGTTTTACCTCGATTCGCAACAGGATGGTAGCTTGCTTAGACCTCGAATTACATCAGATGGATGTAAAGACTGCCTTTCTCAATGGAGAATTGGACGAGGAGATCTATATGGAACAACCAACAGGGTTCGTAAAAGAAGGAAACGAACATAAGGTTTGTAAACTTCGTAAGTCCATATATGGTCTTAAACAATCCTCGAGGCAATGGTATATACGATTTCAAGAAGTTGTCTTATCAAATGGTTTTACCATGCTTGATGAAGATAACTGTGTATATATCAAGAGGATTAAAAGCAAGTATGTTATTATGTCTCTATACGTAGATGACTTTTTAATAGCCGGAAATGACAAGGGCTTTGTGATGGATATCAAGGCTTGGCTTTCATCAGTTTTTGAGATGAAAGACATGGGAGAAGCCGCATATATTATTGGAGTTGAGATTTCAAGGAATCGTTCGAAGAAACTTCTTTCTCTTTCACAAGAGACTTATATAAATAAGGTTCTAGAACGTTTTAATATGCAGGACTGCAAGTCCATTGATACTCCTATAAGCAAATGCGATAATTTATGTCTGAAATCATGTCCAAAGAACCAAAAGGAAAAGGAAATTATGGAAAAAGTTCCATATTCCAGTGCAGTTGGTAGTCTTATGTACGCTATGATGTGTACAAGACCGGACATCTGTTTTGTCGTTGGAATGGTAAGTCGTTACCAATCCAATCCAGGGCAAGTACACTGGAAAGCGGTTAAGAGGATAATGCGGTATCTCAAAGGAACTGCGGACTATGCTTTATGCTATCAAGGAGATGCCTTGAGGCTCGAAGGCTACACTGATGCTGATTGGGCGGGTGATCTCGATGAGCGACGATCGACCTCAGGATATGTTTTTCTACTCGGATCTGGTGCAATATCCTGGAGTAGCAAGAAACAATCTTGCATCGCACTTTCAACTATGGAAGCCGAGTTTGTAGCATTTAGCATGGCAGTCCAAGAGGCTGTTTGGCTTAGGAATTTCTTAGACAAGCTAATTGATGCAAGTGACTCAGGTGCTGTACCAATACACAGTGACAGTCAAGCATCCATAGCCTATGTCAAAGATCCTAAATTCCATTGTAAGACCAAACACATAGATATCCGCTACAAATTTGCAAAAGACTATGATAAGACCAAAAAGGTAGACATAAGGTACATATCTACGCATGAGATGATAGCGGATCCACTTACGAAGGCGATCCCCAGAGATGTATTTTACAAACACTTATCATCTCAAGGATTGCGTAAGAGCTGAGTTGTACCAATGTAAATTCTCATGTCTGTAAAAGATCAAAATTAATAAAAGAATAAGTTCTTTTTCAACATTGCATATAAGTTTCTAGAAAATGTTTGTGTACATTTTAAAATCTCAGCTATATTTTTTAGTATGTCGGACAGATTGAGGTTGACTCTCTCACATGAGCAACCGCCTTTATTATATCAGACGGATAAAATAAAGATGAGACCTGTTTAAAGTCAAAATCGTCAGACGGATGATTTAGAGTCATGACTTAAACAAAATGGTCGTATGAAAGATCTGCATCATATGGATGCTTACAACAGATCTAATAGGATTCTTAAATCCTATCTGTCTTATACGGGATGTGGGTCCAGAAGATTGTTTGAGTAGTAAAAGGGACTCAAAATCAGACATTGTGGTGTCTGATCATCATCCTTACAACATCATTAAAGACATACGCTCCCTGGGAAAGGAGTGATGTTGTAATACGTATTCATACTACATATGCATTTTGACCATTGGGTTAGAATAGTAATTGTGTTTACTATTATGTGAGACCCAAAGACCACATGAGTCTTAACTCATTACCCTTATGGACTCTAATTGGTTCCTTTAGATTTGACTGGGTGATTGCTATCTTAGTATGTTGCTTATGGACTATGGTCAATTCGGTCCGGCGGGGCATGTTAGAAAAGCAAGTCAAGTCAAGCTCGAAAGGATTGCAAGAAGAGGAAGATTAATTTCATATTTACATTTGGACTTTAAAGATTCAAAGCTGGCCAGCCAATTGTAATCCAGATGGGATTCAATTGTTGAATATAAAGTATAAGAAATGTGAAGAAATAATCTAGGGTAAAGCATGCGTTAATCTACTCAACTTTGCACCTCGAGGAGTGTTGTGTATCTCTAACAAGTGCACAAACAGCGGACTTTATGCGCATGACGGTCACACGGCCTATTTCTCGGTATGACAAACAGAAGAGTTAAAGGAAAAGATGTTTCCTCACAATGCCCTCAAGTGTGAGTGGGAGATGTTGGATATGGACGACATGAATATACCCATGAGGGGATGTATGAGGGTATACGGACCTCAGATGTCGTGTGCACGAAAGCGTGCGCGAAGGGAACCTTTTCTCGTGTGAAAAGGACCACTCGATAAGTGAAAAAAGTCACTTTATAAGTGCATAAAGGCACTTGATAAGTGAATGAAGAAGAGGATAAGTAAATGTGCTAATATAGGCTAATAAGCTTATATTTAGTTATTTCCTACAATAACTACCCCTAAAGCCTATAAAGAGGACCCAAGGGTAAGGCATTTACACTAATCTTACCATGCCAGAAGTTTGCAAAAGGCAACTTGTGTTCTTCTTCTCCCTTCCATTAAAATCCTCTTCTAAATAGAGATTTAGGCGGTGAAACGCTGCTTCGATCCTCCGTGACGAAGTACCGACCGTTGTGGCGAATCCGAGGGCAAAGTTCAGAGATTACGGTGCCGCGTACGCAAGCGTAAGTCTCTACTTTATTATTCGATCCTAACGTCCTTGTTTTGACAGGATCCTACACTTTCGACTTACGTATGACGACCAAGGAGAGTTGTTTGATTGTGAGGGACATGGCCCCGTCGTCTTATGGTCACGACTAAGTAGGTTCGTTCAGTTGCAAGGGTGTGTCTCCTTCGACTTACGGCTGACAACCAAGGAGGGTCGTTCCGTCCTTTCGCCTGGATCGTCCTCACCCCGAATAAGTCATCTTCACACCGGGTGTTGCTTCCAGTTGATGGATTGTTATGGACGTTGATGGCAAGAATCGAGGCGCTGGCCTCGATGAGGACGACACGACAGGATCGATGGAAAGCGGTATTTCTGGATTCGTTTTTGTCTCTCAAAGCATCCCTTATGGCGACCCTAAGTACAAAATTCATCTCTTCAGTGGGGGAGAAAATGTTTTTAAATCAAGCTTTTGCCAAAAATTCTAAATTGTAATTGGAGTTGGGATAGAAAGAAACTACCTGTTCATGGTTTCTCATTCTCCATGGCTGATAATGGCTGGTAACACCGACATTGAAAAGAACTAAACAAGCTGATTCGGAGCTTGAAGCTTTGGATAAAGTTTCGGAAAACTAGATGGAGGTTGTATCGGCCCCTTCCAAGTTTGGAGCCCGGGAAGCAGCTTGTTTAAGTGGTGCCTCAAAATGGAGAGGCCCTACTTTGTGATAGAGCAAACAGCTTTGCGAACTCGTCACGCCACATCTTGGCAAACCTACCAAGAGAATGAGTTATTTTGAGTAACGTATTACCTTAATGGTGTCGTAGTTTGCCGAAGTCAGCAAGGCATATCGGCATTCTGAAAGCAAGGCATGGGGCTTCGGAATCCTTGATTTGGCTTGGAAATTTGACACTCGAATCCAAAAGCTGATGGAAGCTCGATTGGTTCTGATGAGTGAGATGGCGCTTGGGTCAAGCTTTATAAAGGGACAGAGTTCGATCCTCCGTGTTCACAGCTGGGTCATGGTACGATGGTCCAGACCCGCATCGATAAGGCATGGCAGCTCTGTTAGATTCCGACGAGGCAGGGGGAGCTTGACTCCGATTGCCTTGTGAAATCTAGCTGCATCAATAAGCAAATCATAAGATCTTTATCTGGAATGACGTACACTAAAGAAGAAATTAAGAAATTTCATGAACTTGGCTCAGAAGATCGGGTTCGGAGAGGTGAACTTCAGTTGAATTGAGCCTCATCTCTCCTTTATAATTCTTGTTAATGCCAAAAATGACCGATACAGTTATCAGGCTGACGTAGGACCCTTGGGCTGAGTTGGAGCCTCGTCAGCCAATGAAGTTGGGACCCGAGGTTGGAAGAACCTGGGTCAAGTGATAGGTTTAGAAGATGATGATATGCTCAAACGACCTTTGGGCAACCGATACGTCGATCGTTCGTGGTTGGGGGCTCGGTAACGACCTTCGACGTTGGACGATGATCATCGATCTGTACCACAAGAACATGTTAGGGGGGTCGGATCTGGGTTCTGACTCAAATCCCCTCTAATGCTTAAGTTAGTATGGGAACTTAATGAAGAGAGGGAGCTAGGAGCAGCTGAGATCGACCCACGGAGGTTCGCCTCAGATCTGTCGTCGCTAGCTCTATAGTGTAAGAAATATCAGCTGAGAAGAGTAGAGTTCTATGTCTTAGACCTCGTACCTTGGAAATGGACCCCCTTACATTTGTTCGTCTGTCCATTTATAGGTGGTTCCTCCCCGATTGTATGTAACCGTCCCACATTGATTCGGACACGATCTCCTCCGGGATTCGGGGTAAGGGCTGCCATTTACTCGGCCCCATTAATCTCCCCCCCGAATATTGGTGCATGCCTAGCGGTCGAACGACCCGTTCGTCTGACTCAACAGCGCCCCGTTCTAAGCGACAGGTATCAGGTTGCGGGCGCCTAATAAGTCGGGTGCTCGGATACTCTAGTAGGGTCCATACCCGTACACTAACAATGGCCCCCATCATTCGTACCACAGAAGCTGCGTCGATTGAGACCGTATGATGTGTTACCTTTTTTAATGTGCACAGTTCTCGAAACATTTGATTAGATTTGTGCCGCCAAAACCCTTTCATCTTTGAATTGATCTTCGCCGCTTCTTATGGCCTGCTCCAGACACATGTCGTCCATCAACCGTCAGCCGGTTGAATTCCTTTGTATAAGAAGAAAAGCGAGGAAGAAGAAGAGCTCTTTTCACTTCGTCTTCCTTCTCGCCTCAAAAGCTTGCTTCCAGCGTTGTCTTCCCGAAGATCGCTTGCTTTTCTTAAGGTATTCACCCCTGACCGATTTTGACTCTCTTTAGATCTGTCAGGTATGTTTGCTCCGGTCGTAATGAACAGTCGTCCTACGATGAGCTCATGGCGCGCCGTCGGCCTCCACGATGCGGGGAGGTTCCTGGAAAGGGAAAAGGAGTTTGGATAGAACCGGACCTTTCCATTCGCCGGAGGGATCAGAGCTCGAAGGTTCCTGAAGTTATCCTAGAGATGGCCCCTAGGTTTTTCCTCGATCTGACCGCTTAGGTCCGACGAGGTTGTTTTTGTCATCATTTTAGGGTTAGAGTACCTAATTCGGATGAGAGTGTGTGTTTTCTGCGAAAGAGTGAGGTGTGGGTGTATCTTAAAGCTTTTCGCCAGGACTCCGGTTCCCCCTACACCCATTCATCATAGAGGTTCTGTGCTCTTCGGAGCTTTCTATTTGTAGACTCGCTCCTCAAGATTTTTCCCCCTTAGTTGGCTTCATCGTGTTGTGTGAGCTCTGTGGGGTCCGACCGACCCTTGGGCTATTCAGGTACTTCTTTAGGATAGTATCCAACCCTCACCGAGTGTGGTACCATATTGCTGCTTGCCCTAGAACGAGGCTCATATATGTCCTTCCGATTTCCGACACTGTGTGTGAGGATACTTTGTGTTTTTCGTCCTTCCTGAACTGGGTCCGTTGCTCAATGGTTGGAAAGTTCCGAATCATGAGCTTGCAGAAGAGTCTAGGTTATCAACAAAGGAGGTCTGAGTCAGGGTGTCACCGGGTGAGGCTGAGGCAGTGAAGCTCCTTCTGGGTCGACCGAGGCGAGAAAGGCCGACTCAGAATTTGTTGGATGATCATACGTTGAAGATCATTTTGTGGAGCCCAGGTAATGTATCTTGACTCTATGTCTTTATCTTCGCCACTCACGATAATTATAATTGTCGTTTGCAGATATGACTAACAGAAACCGACGGAGCGGTGATTCCGAAATGGACCGAGTCTGGAGGGAGCAGTTGAAGAAGAAGAGAAGCATCGAAAGGTCGGGCGCTAGTGCTGAAAGGTCGAGCGCACGCGTCGAGGGGTCCAGCTCTCGATCTCCCCTCCCAACCAACCAAAGCTCTTCTTCCAAGGGATGGGAGATTAGGCAGACCTTCAGACCCTCTTCCCGAGCCTCCTCAAGAGAGGCCTCTATCCAGGCCCCCCATGTGGCCCGCCGTGCCCCTGGCTTCTGTCGTGGTTGCGAAGCCGTCGGTGGTGATCGACATCGATGCTGCCGATACTGCCGAGCAAACCGAAGTGATCGGCCAGAAGAGGGAGATGCCCTTCCATGGGGAGGAGGAGTCTAGAAAGAGGAGGCGAGTGGAGGAGGAGGATCCCTTGGGGAAGGGCATGTGGGTCGCTCCTCTTGAGCCTCAGGGGTGGTGGAGACTCCTTCGGTATCTCAAGCCCCCGTGATGCCCCTTCTGGATCAATGGACCTGGGACGATATTGTGTCGCCCGTTCCTTTGGTCAGCCCGATCCCTGTGGAGTTCGATCGAGCATTACTACTCAATCGGCTTTTGTCTCGATCCTCTGGGCCGATACAAGGTGACTTTCACCTATCTACCTTTGCCATTGGAAAGGAGGAATCGGCCTTGCTGTATTTCGGGACGATTGCCCGCTTGGTGGAGAACTCGATTCTCCCTAGGGATCTGTAGCTTCTACAAAGGTTGGACCTCGAAAGAGTGGCCAACTTTTTTGTGGGGAGCAGATACCAGGTACGCCATCTGCCTCTTTGTTTATCGTCGCCCGAGTCAGTCGTGCTTTGACTAACCCCATTTTTACAGATGTCTGTTCTCGGAGCCGTGCTGCACCGTCAAGTTGTCGACTTGATCGAAGGAGGTCGGCAGGTGGCAGACGTAGAGCACAAAGCGTTCGACCTCGAGGCTCGGACGAAGGAGGTGGAGGAGGCCCTGGGGAAAGCTCTCGTGGATAAGGCAGTGGCCGAGTGGGCAGCTGTGGAGGCTAAGAACAGCCTCTCGTCGCTATCGGACCTCCGTAAATCTATCGAGCTTCAGTGGCGGATGGAGAAGTCTCATCTCGAGGCAGAGCTCGACGCCTCTCGAAAGGAAACGGTCGATCTTTGGGCCAAAGCTTCCAACTTCGATAGGTGGGCAGAAGCTTGCAAGGTGGAGGCGGCTGAGCTTCAGGCCAAAGTCGTTGAGCTCGAGGAGATTGCTGCGAGGGAGAAGGCAGAGCTTACGGCAAAGTTTACAAAGGAGATGGAGGCTTTCACCAGTGTCTTTGCGTCCGGAAGTGCTCATCCTCCCTCTTAGGCTGACAGGCCTTAGTTTAGGCTTCTTGTAATTTTCCTTTATTCAAATAAATGAAAACATTTTGCAAGCTTGGTATGCTGTCGCATTTATTTTTACTTGAATACATGCATGTGTATGACCCCTCAACGACCCAACTTCAAATTTCATAGAAATCTTTAGGCAAGTTTTGTCGTTGATAAGTTAGGCGCATTCAATCGATGAGCGCAGCCTTTTAAACCATAAACCATGCTTCCTTGGGTACCAAGGGATGAAGCCCCTTCGGCTTATGACTGACGAGCGTCGTGGGTCATTCAATGGTGAGGGGGGGATCCCTCGACTTACGGCTGATGACAAGGGTCGTTCGGTGGCGAGGGGCAAGGCCCCTTCGACTTACGACCGATGAGCATCGGAGGTCGTTCAGTGGCAAGGGGGAATCCCTTGGCTTACGGATGACGAGCGTTGTGGGTCGTTCAGTGGCGTGGGGGGATCCCTCAGCTTACGTCTGATGACAATGGTCGTTCAGTGGCGAGGGGCAGGGCCCCTTCGACTTACGAACGACGAGCATCGGGGGTTGTTCAATGGCGAGGGGGAATCCATCGGCTTACGGCTGATGACAAGGGTCGTTTGGTGGAGAGGGGCGAGGCCCTTTCGACTTATGGCCGACGAGCATCGGGAGTCGTTCAGTGGCAAGGGAGAATCCATCGACTTACGGCTGACGACAAGGGTTGTTCGGTGGCGAGGGGCGAGGCCCCTTTGGCTTACGGCAGACGAGCATCGGGGATCGTTCAGTGGCGAGGGGGGATCCTGTTGAAAACAACGATCTAGGATTTATAGTTTGATGATGATAAACAGTTGTGAATGATCTGATGTGTGTGTTAAGTATTTGCAGGAGTGGCACGGACGTAAATATCCAAATGATGGCTAACTCAAAGAGATGGAGGAATTGCTAAACACATAGCAATTGGACTAGGTCAAAGAGCTATGCATTTAGCAATTGGACTTGGTCAATGTGGAGAAAGAGATGGAGCCAATTTGATTCCAAGGAGGATTTGATCAAACCAACTAGATGGATTTGCTCCTAACCAATTCCTATTAATGCTATTGATCAAATCCTAACCAATTCCTACTAAATCTATCTATATTTGATTCTCCATATCCATGCACCATCCATTCACATACTAGCCATCCACATCCTAACCGAATTACAAAAACCCTAGCTATATAAAGGGTACAACTCCTAGGGTTAAATAAGGTTGCGGCAAATAAAGTTTAAACAAATAAGAAAATACAACAGGCCACATAATATTAAAAGGCGCCGAGAGATCATCTTCCCCATTACTGCATTGAATTCCAGGGCACAAGCTTTCTCCTTCAAGACCACTACACACGCATGTGCATCCAAGGTAACAACTCACGTACTTGAAGCCATCATCCAAAGCCATGTGCCCTAGACATCATCATCATCTTTAAGGGGCCGGAGAAGGCAACGGAAGGTCGGAGACGTCGTCATCGATCTGAAATCACTGCTGCAGTCGCCGCCATCAGGGTCTGTCTGTCTCAAAGCCCTCGTTGCCGAAGCTCTACCTCTTCACCGTGGAGATTGAAGTGCGCTCCCGTAAAACTCCCACGTCGCCGAGCAGTACGTCAAAGTTGTTGACCCCCGAAGCCCGCAGAGAAGCCGCTGAATCATCGCCGTCTTCGAAGCCCACGCTGTCGCTACTGTCGTCGAGTCGAAGCGGATGAGGCAGCTGTCGAAGATCACTGAAACCCCAAGTCTCCGCCGCTGAGTGAAGCTGAAGGAGACATCGCCGAGAGCAAGTCGAAGCAGCCTCGCCGCCGAACTGCACGAAGGACACGCACCGCCGGAGTCGGTGAAGCCTCTACCTCCATCGAGTCGACGATCCAGAGGAGCCTCGTTGCTGTGGGTTTGACGGAGACTACGTCGAAATCGAGTCGGAGCCGTCGGAGTTCTCTACGCCGCTTACGAAGTCGGAAGCTGCCGCAGTCGAGTCGGAGAGCGGACGGCGAGACAATTCTCTCGCTGACGTCGGACGACCCCTCATACAAACGAAACGACGTGATCGAGTTATGCGGGCTGACGTGTGAATTCCCGTGTAAAAGAATCTTGAGGAGAAAACAAGTGGAGGATTGGCCGCTGACGTGGATTGATTTTAGGGGATTACTGAGCACACAGACCAAAAATCATTTAAGCCTGAACTATATTGCTCTGCGCACAGACCAGAAGTTTATAAAGGGGATTGCTGAGCGCACAGACCAAAATCTATTTAAGTTTGAACTATATTGCTGTGTGCACAGACCAGAGAGCCTTTTGATCCACAACATGAGATATAGACATTAGATTGAGACACCGTTTGCGCCAGACTGAAGCTGGAGCCGTGCTGATTGACAGAGACGCTACACAGACACAAACTGAGCATTTCTAAACTCTTAACTCTTTATTTGTGTATTTGTGTATCGATCTCTGTAGGGGAAACTTTACCTTTTGTGTTACTTTTGGGGACCTGACGACTTGGGAGTCGTCACGGAGGGATAACATCTGACTTGATTGATAGTGTAGAGCACGTGGTGTGCGTATGAGCTATGTGAGAGTAGATTTGGGATCTTGACTCATTGTAGCTGTACTTGATTACATATCTATCTAGTAGTTGCTTTCGGGGGCTGGAGTAGGTCGTAGGGACGACCGAACCAGGGTATATCTGTGCGTATTTTGTGATTGCTATCTTATTGCCCTGTCTGTGCCTATAACTGCGTGGGATTGTTCGTGGGTTGAACGAATATTTTTATTAGCCTATTCACCCCCCCTCTAGGCTACGATCCAGATCCAACAAGTGGTATCAGAGCCAGTCTAGAGGATCTAGCCTAGATTTTTTAGATGACCATGAATATATCTGATTGTGCTTTTGCTGAAGGTCAGTCTATAGCCCGTCCCCCTAAGTTTAACGGTGTAGACTTTGCATATTGGAAGGCTAGGATGAAAATCTATCTAGTGTCTGTAGATTATGATGTGTGGGATATTATTGAAAATGGTTATAGTTTACCCACTATTAAAATTGAAGACACTGTTATGATTAAGCCTAAAGACAAGTGGGATTTAGCTGATAAGAAACTTTATACTCTTAATGGTAAAGCTATGAATGCGCTTATATGCTCTCTTGATAAATCTGAATTTAATCGTATTTCACATTGTCTAACTGCGCATGAAATCTGGCATACTCTGGAGGTGACACATGAGGGAACATCGCAAGTGAAGGAATCCAGACTTGCGCTGCTTTGCACAGAATACGAGAGCTTCCGCATGCTACCAACAGAATCAGTTAAAGACATGTTTGCGAGGTTCACGGACATCGTCTACAAATCCAGTTCCCTCGGTAAGCCATACTCTAGCCATAAACAGGTACGAAAGATCTTAAGGGCGCTACAAAGCTCGTTCAGGCCTAAAGTCACCGCTATTCAAGAAGCTAAGGACTTATCAACAATGAAAGTGGAGGACTTGATAGGCAACCTGATGTCGCACGAGCTTGAGTTGCTGAGTATAGAAGCCAGAGAGAAACCTGAAGAGAAGACCAAAGCTTCCACACCATTAGCTCTTCAAGCTAACGACGATGATCTTGATGAAGAGCAAGCCCCAATGGTCAAAAACTTCAGGAGATACATTCAGACTGATCAAGGAAGAGCTGAGATGGGAAAAAGGTTCATTCGTTCTAATAACTCTAATTTTGGTAGAAATTCCTATGATCAGAAAGCTATTAATAGAAGTGAATGTTTTAAATGCAGGAAGAAAGGGCACCACATAAAAGATTGCCCACAACAACACACAGCTCAAGTTGCAAAAGGAAAAACAAAAGTGCTGACGTGGGACATGGATAGCGAAGCTGAGGAGGAGGAGGAGGAACATGAAGCCCACTCCTGCATGGCATTGATGGCCAAACACAATGAGGTAGAATCTCCCACTAAAGCTGAATTCTTAGAAATTTGTAAAGGAATGCAACATAGAATTGATGAGCTAGAAGCTGATGTGGAATGTTATAGGAATGATAATTTTGATATGCAACAAACTGAGTATGACATGTCTATAGAAATGAAAAATATTAAACAATAGCTTGTTGCATGCAAATCCACCATTACTATGCTAGAAAAAGAGAAAGCTAGCTTGTCTGAAAAAAACTGATTGTCTTTCATGTCCCTCTTTATTAAAGGATATTAGCATGTATAAGCTAGATAAGACAAAGCTTGAAGTTGAAAATGAATTGCTTTCTGAAAAGATTAACATGCTAAATCTTGAACTTAAAGAAAAAATGAGGGATTTTGAAAAGAAAGAAGAGGAAAACAAGCGAGCTTTCGTTAGTAAATGCACTTTGCTTGTGAACGAAAATGATCATTTAAAATCCAAAGTTGCTAGTTTAGAATTGTCATTAAAGAGATTTTCCATTGGTAAACAAAATTTGGACATTATACTTGGAAATCAACTTTATCGCAATAATAGACGAGGACTAGGATATGGTTCTAAAGATGTTGGAAAATCAAAATATAGAAAAGTTCACATTGAATCAACAAAGGTTGAAAACTTTCATGCTAAGTGCTTTACATGTGGATGCGTTGGTCATACTTCATATCATTGCAAATATATGAACAAAAACATTAAGTTCAAACAAATATGGGTTCCTAAATCTTTGATGACTAACGTGAGTGGACCTTGTTGGATTCCAAGGTTACACACGACACCTCTTTTGTAGGTGGATGGAAATTTGACGAGGAGCAATAAATTGAATGTCTCATTATTTTTTAGCTCCTTAGTCAAACGGTGACGCGAAGGTATATCTCATTCTTTGAATTTAATGCATACCTTCATAGCATTTTTTTTAACATTTTTGTGTGCTTGGATTTTTTTTGTTTTGTTTTGTTTTGTGTTTTTGTTTGCTTGATTGTTTTTAGTGTGTTTGTTAGTTCATTAATAATAAAAATAAAAATATATATATATATATATAAAATAAGCTTATTGCATTTCTTACTCTTTGCATCATTTTAGTGATATAAATGAATGATGATCATATCCTTGAAGAAAGTGTTGTATTATTATCATGGCTACATGCATATGCTTTATTTCTTAATAGCCATGCCAAGTTCGATGAATTGATAATATGATTTCTACACCTACTTTCACTTCCACGAATATTAGACTATGTCGTACTTTTGGAGATACTATTTATGAATATTGGAAAGTGAATGTAGGATGATTATTAACTGAAAAATCTAAGGGATATGATGTGATTTGCCATGAATAAAAATTGAGCACAAAACAAAGGAAATGAATGAAAAAAAAATTGAAAATTGCTTCGTATGAAAAATGGATACAATTCATGGCAAATACACTACCCACGAGTATCCAACATAAGCTTTATGGGTAAACTTTAGCGTTGGTGTTTTTACTCGTCAAGCAATGTCACCCCCACATCTAAGAGTCCTTTTAGGCTATGTTTTGGGGTATGATATCTTGAACTCATCTTTGATGAGGTGGGAAAAATCAATCCTAGGTGATACAAAGTTATTTGGAAAATGTTGGATTGATTTGGTTGAATTTGTAAATGTATCTCCCTTTGTACTTCTATGTTTAATAATTGCACTTGCACGATGGTGTTGAATCCTAATTATCATTATCGTTGGTTTTGAAGTGCTAATTATAGAATAACGACATGCAAATGCTAGTTATAATTAATAATGCCCTCTTTTTGCATGTGATATGTTTTCGTCTTCAAGAATGCACTTTTGATGATGCCAAAGGGGGAGAAAACAAGTGTTGAAAGATTTGTGGTAGCAATAGGGGTTCAAAATACGGTATTATTGATTGTAGGGGGAGCAATGAAAATTCATGAGAATGGGGAGCTTGGAAAAAGGGGGAGCATGCTAATTATATTGTTATATTGTGCATGCTAGTAATATTTGATATCATCTCATTGAATATATCATATTGCATACATCATTCATCACACGTCACACACGTACTGTAACGGCCGGATTTCATCGTACATGTATTTTCGTAACAAGACGGATTCACGGATTCAATCGGAGTAAAAGATTTTTATGTTTTTGTTCGTAACTCAAATCTACAAATGGACATCGTATTCGTGATCCTCGCGACGGTACGAACGCGTGACTATTTTCGTAATTTTCCGGAGATATTCCTATAAAATGAAATTTAAAACAAATAAGTAAACAATAATTAAATTTAAAAAAAAACAATTAAAAAAGGGTTGAGCCACGTTTTTATCCTGGGTGCTTTTTTTTCAAAGCATCTCACCATTTTTCAAAGTTTCTCACCTAAATTAATTAAGAGGAAAGACTAAGTATTTATTAAACCTTTGACTAACCATCCTAATAGTTCTTAAACCCAGATGCATTCTCTCAATTTGTCAAACCAACACACCAACCGTCACTAATTAACACCCCCACCTCATTTACTTCCACATTTTTTTAAATTATAAAACTCTCCTATTCCTATCAGAAGAAGCTTAGGGGAAACAAAAGACAGAGCCCTTCATTTATACTCCCTCATTCATCTCCCTTTCTTCATCAAACAACTAAACCCAAAGCCCAAGCATCCCCTCTCTCGTCTTCCATCTCTCTTTCACCGAGCCCGCCCCGCCTTCCGATGAGCTCCGCCGTCGACTACCGCTCGACGCCGACCGACCCAAAGCTCCGGCCATCTCCCCACCGACCGCCTCCCCCGCACAACGACAACTCGCCGCAGCCGCCTTGGGAAGCCCTCCGACCGTCGATCCGCCCTCTGCGCCACCGTACCCGAGCCCTGGAGATCGCCGCGGCGATCGCCCTGAAGCGCCGCGCCCCTGGGAACCCCGCCGCCTTGATCGCCACCCCCCGAGCCCTCCGATCGCCCGCCTCTTGTTGCGCCGCCGTGAGTCCCCTGCGGAGAACGAAACAAAAAAAAAGAAAAAAAAAAAGAAAGAACAGAGAAGAGAGGGGGAGAACGACAGAAGAGAGGGGGGGGGGGGGGGGGGGGGGGGGGGGGGGGGGGGGGGGGGGGGTTGTAAAGGTGAAGGATTTTTATAATATAAATTAAGTTATAATAATTATCATATAAGTTACATAGTTAATTATTATAAAGTATTAATAACTTTAGTTAATAGGTAAAGATTATTATAATGTAGTTAAGTTAAACTAGTATTAACTTAATATTAGATCTCTTAAATATATCAGGGTAAGTTTGTTAGTAGTAAATTAAGCTAATAAGTAAAGATAAGTTAGTTACTAATAATTAAACTACCACACTAGTTAAGTTGTTAACAAATTCCGTTATAATAGCGATCAAGTAAATGGTTAATTTTAGTGAGCCGTTATAATATTTTAACTGGATGTTGACCATTAGACTGATTTCACTGGCCTATTTGACGCAGATAAATCGTGTCACTTGTTACGATCGCCAGAACACCCAACATCACCCCGAGGCAAGTATTTATTGTATTTGAATTTGAGACAACTGCTAACAACTAACATAATCATCATTTTAATACGCTCATATTTTATCTGTTGTAGCTGACTAAAAGCGGACTTTTCATGTTAAATAGTCCCTAGATAAAAGAACAACTTTCTCTGCATATTTTTAATTGAACCAAAACGGGACAGAGGGTATGATACAACCCTCGAAATACAACGAGAACCCATCGATTACAGATGGAAAGGAAACTAGTCGGTGACTGGTTATGACACTTGGGTGGGGTTGGTCCTTAGTAGTAGGGTTCGTAGATGTAGCTTGACCACCTTACGGCTCCCTCCATAACCACACCAATGGAGGCAAGCAAGAAGGCGTCACGGTAAACCCTCGATGATAGGGTGCAGTACATACTACCAACCTGGACAGTGACTTATCACGAGCACAATAAACATACAACTTCTTTACTTTTTAACTGCAAATTGAAATATGCTCATACTTTCCTTTCTGCACTTTTTCGTAAATATGTACTAACACTTTTTGTTCCATTGCAAGCTGTTCTTAATTCTTTTACTTTAAATATCTTGCCGAGCTTCTCGCTGACATATATTTCATGTGTTTATGAAATATATGTTAGGTTCAGAGACTGATTACTTTGCAGACCCCGCTTTTGAGGATCCTACCTTAGAGGAGGACCCCGCTGATCAGAGTTACGAGGACGTTGAGGTCCTCCCTGCTGAAGACTAGAACTTTGTTGCAGTCTTTATCTATTTAGTTGTATTTGCTATTTTCAGGTGTGTTGGCTTTCAGCAAGTTGTACGGCCATGCTAGGCCTAAGTCGCTTTGTGTACTTTGCTTTAAAAAGAAACGCTGGAATAAAAATGTAATAAATATTTGTGCTGTTTCTGAGAAATTTGCGTGCAGGGACCTGCCTTCGCTAAAATTACGCTTATTGTGCCTAAGTCAAAGAAGGGGAAAAAAATAAGTACCTCTTCTTTGCTTTAAGCACAAGCGGACCCGCTCGCGTCCTCGCCCCCAAGTATACTGGGAAGCGGGGCATGACAGGTTTTAGTGGTGCCCCATGCAGGTCCTCCTCTTCTCCTCCTTTGCACTAAGCGAGACACTTCAGAAATAGTATAGATATTATTACTAACCAGCTCGTTTAAATAAACTTGTACACAAATGTTTACCTTTTCTGTTTACAGCATGTCAGGAAGGTATAACACTCGCAATGGGAATGGAGTCAATGGGAACGGTAATCCCGACTTCAATGAACTCCTAGGTGTTATGAGAGGCATGCTGGAGATCCAGCAGCATCTGATTCAGGAAGGACGACAAGCAGCGCCACCTGCACCACCGCCTCCTCCTCAAGCTACACCCGGAGCCAAGCAATTTCGGGAGCTGAACCCGAAGAGCTTCTCGGGAACAGAAGGGCCAATAGCAGCTGAAGAATGGGCCAGGAGTACAGAAGACGATCTGAGTCTTTCCCGTATTGATCAAGCTGGATGGGTCGAAGTCGCCAAGAAGCAACTGACGGGCAATGCACGAAACTGGTGGGACATGGAAGAAGCCCGTCTGGTTAAGCCCATCAACTGGGCCATGTTTCGAGAGCGTTTCAACGCTCAATATTTTCCTCGAGCAGCTAAGAGGGAATTGCATCAACGGTTTGTCAATCTGAAGCAAGACAACCGGACAGTTGATGAATACGAGGCGGAATTCTCTATGCTTAGTCGATTTGCTCCACACCTGGTGGAGGATCCCGAAGACTGTGCAAATCAATTTCTCCAGGGGCTGGACCTGGATATTCAGGGTTCTATGTCTGCGACGAACCCAACCACACTTCAGGGAGTGTTGGACGCTGCCAGGGATTTTGAGCGTGTTCAGAAGCGTAAGAAGGCGCTTCAGATCGGAGGAAGCAGACGTCCACCGGAGCCACCCAGGGGCAATCTCAGGCCTACTCAGACTATTCAATTCAAGAGGCCTGCTGCTCCTGTCAATAATCGACCTCAGATGGTATGTTTTCACTGCAAGCGAACTGGACATCTCAAGAAGGACTGTAGAGAGCTGCTGAACCAATGCCTGATATGCGGATCATCTGTACATCCCGCCAGGGACTGCCCTCGCCGCACCAATAATCCGATGACTGCTGGACCTTCTGGACCTGTTCAGCGTGGAGCTCCAGGACTGAATCAGCGTGGACCACCTCTGGTTCCACAGCAGAAAGCTTATGATCAGGCGAGGCAGAACCAGCTGAGGCGACAGGCATTTACCATGACTGCCGCTGAGGCCGAGACTGATGAACAAGTGATCTCAGGTATTACCTAAACCGTTCTTTTTATATGCTTATGATATATTTATATATGTGTGTTGATTTATTTGCCCTTAGCTAAGGTGTTTCCCTACATTCTAGGTGTTATCTTAGTAGCCTCTCATCCGGCTCTATCCCTATTTGATTCTGGAGCCTCTCACTGCTTCATATCCCGAGGATTTGTAGAGAAACATTCTATTCGTATTGACCCTCTACCAAATTGCTGGAACATCACTACTGGGAGTGGAGTAGTGAAAACTTCTAGTGGCTGTCAATCTTGCCCTATAGTGATTTGTGGACACGAGTTGTTTGCAGATTTTATGATAGTCGACATGCCAAACTTCGATGCAATATTCGGCATGGAATGGTTAGGAAATTTCTATGCTACCATCGATTGTCACAAAAAGAAGGTAGTGTTCGAAATCCCTGACCATCCGGTGTTTGAATTCGCAAGCGGAGACCGTTCACTTGGACCTATCAAGTTTCGAGCCAAGCCGAACGAAATGATCATTGCATCAATGTTAGTCGAAACCGAGAAGCCTAGAGTGGTTCGAGATTTTGAGGATGTATTCCCTGAAGATATTTCAGGATTACCACCTGATTGAGCTTTGGAATTCACCATCGACCTTCTGCCGAACACTCAATCAATTTCAAAGGCACCTTATCGTATGGCTCCTGCTGAACTGGAAGAACTTCGGAAACAACTTGACGACCTATTGCAGAAAGGATTGATACATCCCAGCGTATCTCCTTGGGGTGCGCCAGTTCTATTGGTCAAAAAGAAGGATGGATCAAGAAGGATGTGTGTGGATTATCGAGAACTGAACAAGGTAACCATAAAGAACAAGTACCCGCTTCCGCGCATTGACGACATCTTCGATCAACTCGGCGGATCGTGAGTATTCTCGAAACTGGATCTTCGAAGTGGTTATCATCAAGTGAAGGTCAGAAGTAAAGATATCCCGAAGACGGCATTCCGGACCAAGTATGGGCATTATGAATTCGTAGTCATACCATTCGGTGTGACTAACGCCCCAGCAGTATTCATGAATCTAATGAACTTGATTTTCTATGAGTTCTTGGATAAGTTCGTTGTGATATTCATCGACGACATCTTGGTCTACTCAAAGAATGAAGAAGAGCATGCCAAGCATCTGCGGATTGTATTGCAGACCTTGCGACATCATCGGTTGTATGCCAAGTACAGCAAGTGTGAATTTTGGCTAGACCGAATTGCATTCATCGGGCATGTGGTATCGGGCGACGGTATCTCTGTCGACCCGGGGAAAGTTACCTCAATTAGGAATTGGCCGACTCCTCGATCAGCATCAGATATCAGAAGTTTCCTAGGATTGGCGGGTTATTACCGTCGATTCATCAAGGACTTTTCAAAGATTGCTGAGCCTATGACTCGTCTGACGAGGAAAGATATCAAGTTCATCTGGTCCGAGGCATGTGAGAAAGCATTTGAAGAATTGAAAGCGAAGCTGACAACTGCACCAGTTCTGGCTATACCAGACAGGACTGGAGGATTTGAAGTGTATTGTGACGCATCTGGCAAGGGTCTCGGATGTGTTCTACATCAACATGGTCATGTTGTAGCGTATGCTTCCCGACAATTAAAGACCCATGAGAAGAATTATCCAACTCATGATCTGGAGTTAGCTGCAGTTATATTTGCTCTAAATATTTGGAGACATTTTCTATTGGGCGAGCAAGTCAAGATCTTCACCGACCACAAAAGTTTCAAGTACATCTTCACCCAGAAGGAGCTTAATATGAGACAACGAAGATGGTTAGAGCTCATGGCTGATTATGATATTGATCTTCAATATCATCCAGGAAAAGTGAATGTGGTACCAGATGCACTAAGCCGTTTACCAGCGATTATGACTCTTACAACTCAATGGAGACTTCAGCAAGCTATGAGAGAATTGGAAATTGAAGTTATTTTGCCCGGGACTTCAGCAACATGGATGAATATGCAAATCCAGTCTACTATCGTGGATCGGATTAAAGCTGCTCAGTCTGGAGATGCAAAGTTACAGAAGATCAAAGCGCAAGTGAAATCAGGTCTTCGAACGGATTTTCTTATCCATGAAGACGGATCTTTGAGATATGGTAGCAGAATCTGCGTACCTTCAGGCGATATCCGAGAAGAGCTCATGAATGAAGCACATAGCTCTCCATACTCCATTCATCCTGGTGGCACTAAGATGTACAAGGATCTTCGTCTGAATTTTTGGTGGCACGGTATGAAGAGGAGCGTAGCTCGAAGCGTCGCCAAGTGCCTTGTGTGTCAGCAAGTAAAGGCTGAGCATCATCGCACGGCTGGATTGCTTCAACCTCTGCCTATTCCGGAATGGAAGTGGCAGCACATCACTATGGATTTTGTGACTGGACTACCTCGGAGTACTAAGCAGAATGATGCGATTTGGGTGATCGTTGACCGATTAACCAAATCAGCACATTTGTCACGACCCGCTTCCCTAAAATGGAGGCGAGACGTGAAAAGGTCCGCACGAGAGTGGAGCTGTGAAGCCCCAAACCCGATAAGCATCCACAATACATAAACAGGTCCCTGTAACCACAACAGAATAACAATAATAACACAAGGCGAGACAGAAATAAAATTCCACATCTCACAAATTGCCCAACATCAACAAAAGTCCAACATCCAGAAAAGCCACCAGGCTAAAAGAAAAGAGTCTAAAGGCCCAGAACAAGGCCAACAAAAGCAATGACAACAACAAAGTATAGGTGCTACGCACCGATAACAAAACAACTGTCTAACAAAAGTAAAACACAACGATGAGTTAGTCGGTTAAAGAAGCATTGCCGACCGACTAGTTTGCAACCTAGTCGGTCAGCCAACGTTCTTAGACCGACTAACGATAAACAGTAACTCCTGAGAAATTTAGAAAGCTAACTAGTCGGTCCAAGAAGGATTGCCGACCGACTGGATCGTCATCTAGTCGGTCGGTGGCCCTTCTTACACCGGCTAATGAGCACCAAAAGTACCGATACGGAGCGCGGGGCCCCGGGATCGATTCCTAAGACTCCTAGGCTTGATCTAATAGTTAGATACGACCGTTATGAAGTCCGTCACGAGTGACATACTTCGAAATCGACAATCCTAAGGAAGAAGCGAGAAAATACGACGAATCGATCGAAAATGAAACTACGGAGACGAAAACCACACAAGAGGAGAAAATCCACCAAAACATATATTATATTATATTAAATCCAGATACATGAAAATCAGTCGTTACATCCTCCCCAACTTAAGAAAAATTCCGCCCTCGGAATTTCCAAAAACTCACAAGTCCGGAAACAAAAGTGGGAAACGCTCTCGCATCTCATCCTCATTCTCCCAAGTAGACTCTCCAGGTGAACCGTGTCGCCACATCACCCTCACAAGATTGACAATCTTGTTTCGAAGCGATTTCTGACGCCTGTCCAGAATCTGCACTGGATGCTGGTCTTACGTCATATCGGGGCGAACGGTAATCTCCGAAAAATCCACCACATGAGACGGATCGCTAATGTATCGACGAAGCTGCGACACATGGAAAACATTGTGAACTCCTTCCAAAGATGGCGGCAAGGCCAAGCGATAAGCTACCTCGCCAACCCTCTCCAAAACGTCAAACGGTCCAATGTATCGCGGGCTCAACTTCCCACGCTTCCCAAAACGAATCACACCACGATTCGGGGAAATCTTCAAGAACACATGGTCGCCCGGCTGAAACTCCAAAGGACGACGTTTAGCATCCGCCCAATGCTTAAAACGGTCCTGAGCAATTCTCAACCTCTCCCGAATATTCCTGACGATATCCACGGCCTCCACGATCATCTCAGGTCCCAACAACTCCCGATCACCAACGTCATCCCAACTCAATGGCGATCGACATTTCCTCCCATAAAGAGCGGTGAAAGGCGCCATGCCAATACTCGCTTGGAAGCTGTTGTTGTAAGAGAACTCCACCAGATGCAGATGGTCCTCCCACGAACCCTTGAAATCCAACATGCACGCCCTCAGCATGTCTTCCAAAATCTGAATCGTCCTCTCGGACTGGCCATCTGTCTGTGGATGGTACGCCGTGCTGAAACTCAGACGCGTACCCAAGCTCTTCTGCAAACTCTGCCAAAACTGAGATGTGAACCTCGTGTCTCTGTCAGACACGATACTCACAGGGACTCCATGAAGTCGCACAACCTCCTGCACGATTCACGTTACATCACTATCTAAACTAGGAAAAGGAAATAAAACGGAGAGTAAAAGAATTTTACCTCCATATATCTCCTTGCTAGCGCCTCAGTGGACTGCCCCACTCGGAACGGAATAAAGTGCGCAGATTTGGTCAACCGATCCACGATTACCCAAATCGCGTCATTCTGCTTCGGACTCCGAGGTAGTCCAGTCACGAAATCTATAGTGATGTGCTGCCACTTCCACTCCGGAATCGGAAGCGGTTGTAGCAACCCGGATGAACGCTGATGCTCCGCCTTCACTTGCTGGCAAACCAAGCACTTGGCTACACTCCGAGCCACGCTCCTCTTCATACCATGCCACCAATAATTCAGACGAAGATCCTGGTACATCTTGGTGCCACCAGGATGCACAGAATACGGCGAACTGTGTGCCTCCACCATCAGCTCCTCTCTGATATCCCCAGCTGGCACACACAACCTGGCTCCAAACCTCAGCGAGCCATCCTCATGAATCAAAAAGTCAGTCCGCAGACCGGCTTCCACCTGCTCCCGAATCTTCACCAGCTTCGGATCCTCAGCCTGGCCAGCCTTAATCCGATCCACGATCGTCGACTGTACCTGCATGTACATCAACGAAGAAGCCTCTCCAGGAAGAACAATCTCAACACCAGACTCGCAAAAATCTTGCTGCAATCTCCACTGCGAGGTCAAAATCATCACCGCTGGAAGCCTACTCAAAGCATCCGGAACCACATTCACCTTGCCAGGGTGAAACTGCAAATCAATATCATAATCCGCCATAAGCTCCAACCATCGACGCTGTCGCATGTTGAGCTCCTTCTGAGTGAAAATGTACTTCAAGCTTTTGTGATCGGTGAAAATCTTCACTTTCTCACTCAGCAAGAAGTGCCTCCAAATCTTAAGAGCAAACACAACGGCAGCCAACTCCAAATCATGCGTCGGATAATTATTCTCATGAACCTTAAGCTGACGAGACGCATACGCCACAACATGCCCATGCTGATGCAACACAACCGATACCCTTGCCAGAAGCATTGCAAAAGATCTCAAATCCACCGCTGCGATCAGGCACAACAAGAATAAGGGCACTCGTCAACCTCTCCTTCAGAACACCAAAAGCACCCTCACAATCACCCGACCAAACAAAAGCAACATCCTTCCGCGTCAACCTGGTCATCGGCTCAGCAATACGAGAAAAGTCCTTAATGAATCGCCGATAGTAACCGGCAAGTCCAAGGAAACTCCGAATCTCAGACGCTGACGACGGAACAGGCCACTCCCTGATGGCCCGAATCTTCTCGGGATCCACTGAAATACCATCTCCAGTCACCACATGCCCAAGAAAAGCAACTCGATCCAGCCAAAACTCGCACTTCGAAAACTTAGCATACAACCGATGCTTCCTCAAAATCTCAAACACCGTCCTTAAGTGCGAGGCATGCTCTTCCTCCGACTTCGAATAGATCAGAATGTCGTCGATGAAGATAACGACAAACTTATCCAAAAAGTCGTAGAAAATCAGGTTCATCAGATTCATGAAAACTGCGGGCGCGTTAGTTACGCCAAAAGGCATAACCACGAACTCATAGTGTCCATACTTCGTCCTGAACGCTGTCTTCGGAACATCTCCCTTCTTCACCTTCAACTGATGGTAACCACTCCTCAAATCCAATTTAGAAAACACCCTCGAACCTCCAAGCTGATCAAAAATATCATCGATGCGAGGCAACGGGTATTTATTCTTAATGGTCACCGCATTCAACTCCCGATAGTCCACGCACATGCGACGCGAACCATCCTTCTTCTTAACCAACAACACCGGTGCTCCCCACGGAGACACGCTAGGATTAATATAACCCTTCTGCAAAAGCTCATCCAACTGCTTTCGCAACTCTTCCAACTCTGCAGGTGCCATACGATACGGCGCCTTCGAAATCGGCTGCGCACCTGTAACAAGATCGATAGAAAATTCCAAAGCCCGATCAGGCGGCAAACCAGACATCTCCTCGGGGAAGACGTCGCCAAAATCACGCACCACAGCTGGCCACTCCAGCTCCATCTGCATAGCCACAGCCTCCACCGGCCTGGCCTGAAATCTGATAGGACCAAGCGAACTGCTACCACGACTGAACTCAAACACTGGGTGTCCGGGAATCTCGAACACCACCTTCTTCCTCCTGCAGTCAATCGTAGCATAGAAGCTCGCAAGCCAATCCATCCCAAGAACTACATCATAGTTGATGATGTCGTGGACAATGAAATCCGCAAAAAGCTCATGTCCACAGACCACCAACGAGCAAGAATTGCAACCATGATGCACCGAGACCACACCATTCCCTGTAACGATATTCCAACTCTTGGGGAGAGGGGACATCGACAAGGAATGCCTCTCCACGAAGCTCTGAGAAATAATGCACATCGATGCACCAGAGTCAAAGAGGACTCGTGCAGGAAATGTGCAAACCAAAATCACACCTAATCAAGCAATTAACAATCAAACCCTAATCTAGCAAACAACCATGTTCAAGCAAACAACAAAATCTAACAATCAAAACCAGCTAGGAAAGTAACATCTAGATTGAGGATTACCTGCGATAACCTCATCCACAGCCGCGCTCTCCGCAGCGGTCATCAGAAAAGCCTGCCTCCTTGGCGGAACAGCCTGCTGAAAAGCCTGCCTCTGCGGAACAAGAGCTGCTCCACGTCCAGCAGGAACAGGCGCTCGCTGCTGCAACAGCTGAGCTGCAACAGGAGCCTTCCGCAGCGGATCCGCATGCCGACAATCCTTCGCGACATGAGAAGCATCACCGCAAACCAGACACTGGCACAGAAACTTCCGACACTGATCCTTGACGTGGCCAGGCTTGCCGCAGAAATGGCAAAACTTCGGAATAGACCCTCCTGGCCTCTTAAGCTGAGCGGACTGATTAGGCCTGAATCCAGGTCTAACCACGGCTCTCGCCTGTTCCACAGGCCTCTTCCCAGCACCAACAACAGATCCCTTCCTCTGGTTCACAAGCAGCTCCTGCCTCTTGGCTGCTACTAGAACCTTCTGATAAGATTCCCGATCAGAGGAGGTCACAAAACTCTGGAGCTCCGAAGCGAGTCCCTGCAGGAACCTATGAGCTCTCTCCTCAGCGTCCTGCACCATCTTCGGTGCAAACCGACTCAGCCTCATGAACTCTTGGTGATATAGGTCCACCGACGAGTTCCCCTGCTTCAAGTCGATAAAACGCTGCAGCATCTCTTCCCTGGCAGCCTTCAGGAAGAACTCACCATCAAATCTGGCCTTGAAGGTAGCCCAAGCTATCGGCTCCACCAACATCTTCTTTTCCGCATCCCACCAATTTCGAGCATTATCTTTGAGTTGCCTCTTCGCCAAATCAACCCATCCAGCCGGGGTGATCTTGGCCATCTTCAGATTGTCCTCGACGTTCCGAATCCACTCATCGGCAGCCAGAGGACCCTCAGAACCATCAAAATATGCGGGACCCAGCTCCCGAAATTGCTTCGCTCCTGGCTCAGAGCGAGGGGCATCCGGAAGAGCCCGGGCAGCTCGAGCAAGTGGAGCATTCTGGACTTGCAGAAGCACGCCCTGCTGCACTTGCATCATCTGGAGCATCATCCGCATCATCTCGCCGCTGGTGGGTTCCCGCTCAGGCTCCTCATCATGAGGGACCGCGCCACTACCCCCACCACGGGTGAAACGTCTTCCTGCCATCTAGTGACACAGAAAACGAATCAGATTAGACTCATAGCTTATGACTCGGACGTCGAACTTAATTTATTGGACATTCCAATATTATTATCGCTATTCCAAAAATCACAGTTACAGAAGGACCTGCATGAGCCACCACTAAAACCTGTCACGACCCGCTTCCCTAAAATGGAGGCGAGATGTGAAAAGGTCCACACGAGAGTGGAGCTGTGAAGCCCCAAACCCGATAAGCGTCCACAATACATAAACAAGTCACTGTAACCACAACAGAATAACAATAATAACACAAGGCGAGACAGAAATAAAATTCCACATCTCACAAATTGCCCAACATCAACAAAAGTCCAACATCCAGAAAAGCCACCAGGCTAAAAGAAAAGAGTCTAAAGGCCCAGAACAAGGCCAACAAAAGCAATGACAACAACAAAGTATAGGTGCTACGCACCGATAACAAAACAACTGTCTAACAAAAGTAAAACACAACGAAGACACTAGGACTGGTCCCCAGTGTCCACGTACTCCCCGTCGAACACAAGCTCGGGCTCGGCGTCAGCAAACACCTCGTCCTCAACAAGGTACTCGGGCACATGATCTAACATGTGTCACCCAAAAGAGTAAAGGGGCACATGTCAGCAAGTCTAAAAGACTTGAGCAAGGAAACTGAAAGTAAGGCAACTAGCAACCTAGCAGTTTAGTATGCATGACATGGCAGTTATAACATGAGTGCACAATTAAAGCATGGCAAGACCATTTGTTCAAGGGAACAATTTATCGGGACAAGACAAGAGTAGCCAAGCTACTATCAATTCAATCAATTCACATTTTGTAGGTGTTTACGCCCTTCGCTGAATGGCATAGCATTTCAGACCGATCGGCACTAAACACTACCCAATACCCACACGTTATGGAGCCTGGGGTCCCCGCACATGGAACTCAGCCAGTGAGCCTGGGGTTGCCCCGCACATTGAGCTCGCATTCTTAGTTCACAATTCAATACATTTCGAGCGTTGGGGTTAGCAACTCATTATGCTCGCTTCTGGTCACGAGCCAGGAACACAAGTGTCGTAGCAAAGCTACACAATCACAGCAACACCTAAAGAATGCGAGGTCATGACAATTTATTTGCGTACCGTTAATTAAATTAAACGTGACAGGCGAAATGCAATGACATGAACATATTCGCGTACCGTTAATTGAAAGTAAACATGACATGGAAATTGTGCAACATGCTAAATGTTGGAACTAGCTTCGTTGTCAAGCTAGTTCCCCAATTTGCGCCTAGGCGAGTATCATTTCGTCGCCTAGCCTCTTTTACGCCTACAACAAGCAAATGGCCTAAAACATGGCCTAAACCCTAAGTGGCAAGTTTCACTTGCCTAGCACCGGGGATTGACGATCACTTCGTCACACGGATGCTATCTACGGGAGAAATCGCTGTTATGGGGGAAACAAGCACCAAACACTTGAAATTAATTAGGGTTTTCATAAAATTATAAATAGGTTAAGAAAACAACGGTTGATCGATTTCTTACCGAGAGGAGACGGAAGAAACACTCCGGGGAACCCTAGGATCAGATCTGGAAAAGATTGGAGAAGTTTGGGGAAACTAGGGTTTTGGGGGATTTGGGGATTTTGATGGGTTTTGGTGAGATTTTGGGGAAGATGAGAGGTGGATGGAGTGAATGGTTGGATTGGATGATGATTCTAGGGCTTGGAATGAAGAAATGGAGCTTGGAGGAAGATGGGGGCTGAAGGGGGAAGATTTTAGGGTTTTGGGTCGTGTTGGAGAAGAAGAAGTCGTTTGGGTTGGGTTTAAATAGGTTGGGCTCGCGGCTGCCCAGAAATTAGGGTTTTAACACTGGTTAGTCGGTCAAAGAGCAACCACTGACCGACTAGTTTGGCAACTAGTCGGTCGGTCGACCAACGCAGACCGACTAAGTGCAAACAGTAACTCCTGAACGAAAATAGGATTCTAGAGTTAGTCGGTCCATGAACAAGTACTGACCGACTAGTTTAGCATCTAGTCGGTCGATGAACGTTCTTAGACCGACTAAGAGTAAACAGTAACTGATACAAAAATAATATGATGAGTTAGTCGGTTAAAGAAGCATCGCCGACCGACTAGTTTGCAACCTAGTCGGCCAGCCAACGTTCTTAGACCGACTAACGATAAACAGTAACTCCTGAGAAATTTAGAAAGCTAACTAGTCGGTCCAAGAAGGATTGCCGACCGACTGGATCGTCATCTAGTCGGTCGGTGGCCCTTCTTACACCGGCTAATGAGCACCAAAAGTACCGATACGGAGCGCGGGGCCCCGGGATCGATTCCTAAGACTCCTAGGCTTGATCTAATAGTTAGATACGACCGTTATGAAGTCCGTCACGAGTGACAGACTTCGAAATCGACAATCCTAAGGAAGAAGCGAGAAAATACGACGAATCGATCGAAAATGAAACTACGGAGACGAAAACCACACAAGAGGAGAAAATCCACCAAAACATATATTATATTATATTAAATCCAGATACATGAAAAGCAGTCGTTACATCCTCCCCAACTTAAGAAAAATTCCGCCCTCGGAATTTCCAAAAACTCACGAGTCCGGAAACAAAAGTGGGAAACGCTCTCGCATCTCATCCTCATTCTCCCAAGTAGACTCTCCAGGTGAACCGTGTCGCCACATCACCCTCACAAGATTGACAATCTTGTTTCGAAGCGATTTCTGACGCCTGTCCAGAATCTGCACTGGATGCTGGTCATACGTCATATCGGGGCGAACGGTAATCTCCGAAAAATCCACCGCATGAGACGGATCGCTAATGTATCGACGAAGCTGCGACACATGGAAAACATGGAAAACGGTTATACTCTCACACAGAGAGTAACTAGCTCTCACACAGACAGCTAGGGTTTCAAAGAACTAACAAATTAAAACAAATACTCTTACTTATGCCTTGAGATGAACTTACTCATAAATGAATGCAAGGCATGGAAGAGGATCTCCAAGTAATGAGATTTTCTAGAATTGCACTTGGATGGTTTCCCTTGAGCTTGACTTCAATGCATGAAGAGGAGAATGAGCTCTAAGAGGGCAATGAGAGAGTTTATGAGTGGCTTATAGATCTCTTGTGATTTTCAATAGCATCAAGAAGTTCTAGAGATATCAGCACACCCATATATATAGGAACCCTATATCAACCCTCAAAACCCAAGTAAACAGCCATCAGCCCAAAGCTGCAACGGCTAGAAACTGGGCGAAAACGACATCAACAGTCAACTGATGATCAAAAGACAGTCGACTGATCAACGGTCAGAAAATATCCAACGGCTATAATCTGAGCCAGGACAGTCGACTGAAGAAGACAATACAGTCGACTGGAAACAGGACAGGCGCCTGTAAAACCTTCAGCAGGCGACTGCTGCAGGGGATGGAATAAAACAGAGAGCTGCAGTATTTCTCCAGATAAGCATACATGCGACTGATGTCAATAATACAGTCGACTGTCAGATAGTTAGGCGACTGTAATTCCTTCATCAGTGGTCTGCTGTATAAGATGGAGAAAAGACAGAGAGATGCAGAGATTGCACTTACGCTACTCAGACGAATGTTGGCCAATTCCCAGGCGACTGTAAATCTACAGGCGACTGTAAACTGAGTAGCAGTCGACTGTGCGTAAAGCTCAAGTTTGAGTCAATTGAAATGTTGACTTGAGCCGTGCATATCAGGCGACTGTAGAAGGATCTACAAGAGACTGGAAATCACCCAGTCGACTGTTTATTCTTCAGTAGGCGACTGATGGAAAGCCAGAGACTCCAAATGAGTCTTTGGACAAGATGAGCCTATTGGGTTGGATTCTAAGATAATCCTAAGGCTCACTAAGATGGCTAAATGCATATGCATGAATGAGTAGACCATCTAATAAGACATTACATTAACCTAGACTCAAAAGAGAGAGAAAGCAATAAAGTAAATATTACATGGATTACATTGCTTTCCTTAGAGTCTAAGTCTTCAATCTTGATGCAGTGAAGCTCTCCATCATCTCCAAGCTTTGGCACTCATTGAGTCCAAGCTTTGGCCCTTCTCCACTTGATGTCCATCCTTGCACCAAGTGATTAGTCTCCAAGAAAGATATTCTAGAAATAAAACTGTGAGACTAAAACAAGAGAGTCATTAGCAACAACATAATGTTGTAATCATCATCAAAATAAGATTGGTATGAAACACCAATACTCAACAATCTCCCCCCTTTTGATGATGACACACATTATGTAAAACACAAAGAATTAAAGCACAAAGCCAATGAGCTCCCCTTACTTATATGCACCAAATATACAATGAGCTACACAATAGTAAATACTCATTCTACCAAATAAGATCATGGTGACATATAATAGGTATGGATTAAATAAACCAATTGCAATAGACAATATCATGCAAACAAGAATGGTTTATCTAGTCCCATATATCTCTCCCCATAGATATATCTCTCCACATATGCATACAAATATATCTCCCTTATATTTTTACATAATGCATATATCTCTCCCCCTTGACATCGTAAAAAAGGTGGACATCAAATATATCCCCCTTTGTCATCTTAACCAAGATGTGACAACATGCAAGAAATAAGGAGATGTATGATACCAAATTGAAAAATTTAGTGGGTATCAATCACTATCTCATGCTCCCCCTAGATCATAGAAATGGTCAAGTTTTGACTTCTAGGATCTAATACCAATTATAAAGAAGGAGATTAGCAATCTCTAACAATTGAGGAAAATACCAATTGTAGAAAAAGAATCTTGGAAAATAATCCTCTTTACTAATTGATATAAAAATAATGGAGCCATGGGCCTAAAGTATATCAAAGCAATAGATATGGAAAGATCAAGCTTCAAAGATACACAAAAATATTGCCAAAACAAATATAACATGAAACATGTTGGCAATATACACGAGGTTTGGTTTGAGACCAAAAATAACCAATTGTAAATAATGATCTCAAACATCCCCCGAAATGAGAGTTAAAATATGTCTTAAAATATTTTAAACAAACAACATATTAACTCCTCCTATTGACATACACATGGATCGAAAATGCATGCATGTCAATATAATCCCCAATGGCCCAATTTTCATGAAAAGAATAAATTTGAAAATATTTTCAAAATCATGAAACACACACAAACAATGGGTATGCTAAAATAAACATTTAAGCACAATACCCATGCAATATGCATATGTGTGAGGAACCTAAACATTAGGGAACCAAACCCAAGAGGAGTTTGACTTCCTAATGTAATCACATGGGTGATCACATTCCTAACTAGAGAGTTGATGTAACTATCCCTCTCTTGCACACTAACCTTAGTGGGAATCCATAAACTCAAGGAATTCCTAGGCAAGGGTTTTGCCTTTGCAAGAGGGGTGGATGTGACATGCTTAGGTGTAGAAAATATTTTCTTAGCATGCATGAAATGAGGATTTTGCTTCTTAGCAAAAAAAAATGAAGGATTTTCATTTTTCCTCACCACCTTGTGATTTACATACTTCTTGTTGGTGTTATTGTTATACAAGAAAGCATGGTGATTCTTCTTAGGTGCTTTAGTAATATTTCTTGAATTTGCATCAAAAGAAGAATTGGAGGTGAGTTTCGTAACCACCTTTGGAGTGTATCCCAAACCTCCTCTATGGTTTGCCAGATATTGTTTTTCAAGCAAACCGTGGAGTGAATCCCTAGAATAAACAAAGCTTTTGAGCGTTTGGGATTCCTCTACGCATTTCAACGTAAGTTGTTGAATGCGAGTTTCTAAGCTAAGATTTTGAGCTAATAATTTTTCATTAAAAATACTCAAATCCTTAACTTGAGAGAGAAGTGTCTCTCTCACTAGTGTCACAAACATGCAAAGCATTATTGTCATTTACACTAGTAGATTCTAAGGCATGCAACCTACTCATAGCATTTTTAAATTTTGCTTTCAATTTAGCATATGAGTCGATGCACTTATTTGCCCCATTGGAGACCACATTGAAGCTGTATTCGAGCTCCTCGTAGGATAGCTTCTCCTCCTCAACTTCATCATCACTTTCCACCTCGCTAGAGCTAGACGAAGACTCTTCCCCCTTTACTATGAAGCACATTTCTTCGTTGGGGTTGAGCCACGCCTCCACCTCTTCATAGCTAGAACTCGAGGAGATTGATGAAGAATCATCAAAAGCCGCGAAGCACATATGAGCTCGCTCCTTGTCATCCTCTTATTCATCACTTGATGTGTCCTTATCAGAGTCATCAAAAGTGCCGACAAGTCCCTTCTTTTGATTCTTGAACTTGGACTTGTCTTTCCAATGCTTCTTCCCTTTGCCCTTATATGTATCTTTGGTGGGTTTGGAAGGGCATTCGGTAGAAAGATGACCTTTTCCTCTACAATTGAAACAAATAGAGTTGTTAGACTTGGAGGCAAACTTTGAAAAAGATTTACATTGCTTGCTTTTGAGGAACGCTCTCAGTTGTGTGGAAAGCTCCATGACTTCATCTCCACTAGCCTCATCTTCTTCATCTTCTTCACTAGGAGCTTCTTGATGGAATTTCTTCCTCCATTGATTGGCTCCTCCTTCGCATGGAATGTAACCCCCTTTTGCTTCTCGGGCTTGGTTGGTTGAATCTCCTTCTTGTGTTGAAGCTTTACTTCATACGCCATGAGATTCCCAATGCACTCCTCAACAGTGTATTTGGACATGTCGTAATACTCCAAAATATCATTGGCCTTTGACTCCCATTGAGATGTGAGCGAGTCAAGGATCTTCTCCACTCGATCCTCTTCGGAAATCACCTTCCCAAGTCCTTCTAAAGCGTTCACAATTTCTGTGAACCTTGTGAACATCTCCGAGATGTTTTCACCTTCCTGCATCTTAAACAACTCATATTTAGAGCTAAATACTCATTCTTTAGATTTCTTTACCTTCGAAGTCCCTTCATGAGAAATCTCCAATGTATGCCAAATTTCGTTGGCCGTTTTGCACATGGAGATGCGGTTGAACTCATTTGAAATGAGGGCACAATGGAATGCATTCATAGCCCTCGCATTAAATTTGATCGAGTCCTTCTCCACTTTTGTTCTCGAAGCCGCGGGTGTAGTAGGCTTCTCAAATGACGACACTGTGATGTCCCAAAGGTCTTGACCCTCCAAGTAGATCATCATCTTGATCTTCCAACTTGGGTAGTTGGTTCTGTTGAAGAGCGGGGGTCGAACGGTTGATAGACCTTCTTCATGAGACATGGATGAAGCGTCATATGCCATCGATATTGTATGCTTCAACCTCGCTCTAATACCAATTGTAAGGACTGTCTATCTTGCAATACTAACAACAAACACTATAGAGGGGGGGGTGAATAGAGCAATGGCAATAAATTGTGCAATTAAAATTAAACTTGCAAATGCGGAATAATAAGTGCAAGAGGAATTAAACAACACAATCAATCCAAATGCAAACACAAGAATTACCCTGGTTCTCCAAACTTGGGTACGTCCAGCCACACCAATATCCACTATAATTCTCACACAGAGAAGTGAATACAATCTACATACAGAGATACCTCATACAGAGGATTTAGGATTCCCACAAAGAGATATCCTTGCTTTCACACAGAAAGACTAATGCTCTCATACAGAGAGATTCAAACTCTCACACAGAGAGATCTGAACCAACCCTCACACAGAAGGTTATACTCTCACACAGAGAGTAACTAGCTCTCACACAGACAACTAGGGTTTCAAAGAAGTAACAAAGTAAAACAAATACTCTTACTTATGCCTTGAGATGAACTTACTCATAAATGAATGCAAGGCATGGAAGAGGATATCCAAGTAATGAGATTTTCTAGAATTGCACTTGGATGGTTTCCCTTGAGCTTGACTTCAATGCATGAAGAGGAGAATGAGCTCTAAGAGGGAAATGAGAGAGTTTATGAGTGGCTTATAGATCTCTTGTGATTTTCAATAGCATCAAGAAGTTTTAGAGATATCAGCACACCCATATATATAGGAACCCTATATCAACCCTCAAAACCCAAGTAAACAGCCATCAGCCCAAAGCTGCAACGACTAGAAACTGGGCGAAAACGACATCAACAGTCGACTGATGATCAAAAGACAGTCGACTGATCAACGGCTAGAAAATATCCAATGGCTATAATCTAAGCCAGGACAGTCGACTGGAGAAGAAAATACAGTCGACTGAAAACAGGACAGGCGCCTGTAAAACCTTCAGCAGGCAACTGCTGCAGGGGATGGAATAAAACAGAGAGCTGCACTCTTTCTCCAGATAAGCATACATGCGACTGATGTCAATAATACAGTCGACTGTCAGATAGTCAGGCGACTGTAATTCCTTCATCAGTCGTCTGATGTATAAGATGGAGAAAAGACAGAGAGATGCAGATATTGCACTTACGCTATTTAGACGACTGTTGGCCAATTCCCAGGCGACTATAAATCTACAGGCGACTGTAAACTGAGCAGCAGTCGACTGTGCGTAAAGGTCAAGTTTGAGTCAATTGAAATGTTGACTTGAGCAGTGCATATTAGGCGACTGTAGAAGGATCTACAGGCGACTGGAAATCACCCAATCGACTGTTTATCCTTCAGCAGGCGACTGATGGAAAGCCAGAGACTCCAAATGAGTCTTTGGACCAGATGAGCCTATTGGGTTGGATTCTAAGATAATCCTAAGGCTCACTAAGATGGCTAAATGCATATGCATGAAAGAGTAGACCATCTAACAAGGCATTACATTAACCTAGACTCAAAAGAGAGAGAAAGTAATAAAGTAAATATTACATGGATTACATTACTTTCCTTAGAGTCTAAGTCTTCAATCTTGATGCCTTGAAGCTCACCATCATCTCCAAGCTTTGGCCTCTTTGAGTCCAAGCTTTGGCCCTTCTCCACTTAATGTCCATCCTTGCACCAAGTGATTAGTCTCCAAGAAAGATATTCTAGAAATTAAACTGTGAGACTAAAACAAGAGAGTCATTAGCAACAACATAATGTTGTGATCATCATCAAAATAAGATTGGTATGAAACACCAATACTCAACAGACCGAGCACATCGATCACTGTGTAATGCCCTTCCCACTTCGCTGCGAGCTTCCCTTGCTTGAGGATCTCGGGAGTGAATGCAACCTTACGCAGCACCAAATCGCCTATACGGAAGCTATGTTTACGGACCCTTGAGTTGAAATAGTGGGCCTTGCGTATTTTTTGTTCAATGAGGGTTGCCAGAGCCCATTTGTGGATCTCGTCTACCAGTTGTAGGTTGAGCTCGAGTCCTTCCGAGTTTCTTTCTTCGTCATAGTATTAGAGACGAAGTGGTCGCTCATTAACTTCCATTGGGACGACAACCTCGCATCCATAAGCCAGCATGAGTGGTGTTTCCCCAGTTAAGATTTTGTGGGTTGTTCTGTACGACCATAGTATGCTGGAGATTTCATCTGGCCAGGTCCCTTTGAGCCCGGTTATTCTCTTCCGAAGGGCCCGAGGAAGCTTTTGTTTGCTACCACCGCCAATCCATTCGATTGGGGATGGGCGATAGAGGTGAAGTACATCTTGATCTTTAGCTCGGAGCAGAAATCTCTGAAGCCGGTGCTGTCAAATTATGTCCCATTATCCGTCACAATGGATTGTGGGATGCCAAAATGACAGACGATCGACTTCCAGACGAAGCTACGAGCTTCCTTCCAGGTGATCTGGGATAGGAGCTCTGCTTCGATCCACTTTGTGAATTAGTCGATTGCCACTATAAGGAACTTCCGTTGACCACTCACTTGTTTGAATGGACTAAGGAGGTTCAATCCCCACTTGGCGAAAGGAACAGGAATGATGATGGAGATCAGATCAGTTGGTGGGGTCGAGCCGATCTTCAAGAATTTATGGCAAGTTGGGCACTTTCGGACGTAGTCCTTGAACATCGTCGGCCAGAATAACCTTGTCTCACGGTCTTCAAAGCTATATTGTTCCCCCCGCAATGATTTTCACGATCGCCCTCATGGATTTCTTGGATCACATAGTGCGCTTCCTGCAGAGCTAGACATTTGAGGTAGGAAAAAACATCATACCTGGTCCATCGTCTCTTGTACAATGAACCATCTAACAAGACGAATTAGTAGGCCTTCAGTTCTAACTTCAGTGCTTCCAATGGGTCGGTCGGCTTCTCCCCCGTATTCAGGTAACAGATTATGGGATCCATCCAAGTGATTCCTCGGTCGAGGCTTAGCAACTCCTACTCTAGCCCGCTGGGGTGTGGTAGACGTTGTACATATATTGTCCAACCGAGCTCCGCGGGTGACGATGCTGCGAGTTTTGACAAGGCATCGGCTCGATGATTCTTGAATCGTGGTACATGGACTTCCACACATCTGAACTTAGTGAGCTCCTCTTTAACGACTTGTAAGTAGCTCTGCATTGAGTCTTCGCGGGCCTCGAAGCTCCCGTTTAGTTGGTGGACGACGAGGCTAGAGTCACTGAGTAGTTAGACCACTCTCGCCCCTAGGGCTCGAGCCAATCAGCATCTGTTAATGGCCGCTTCATATACAACACCATTGTTTGAGGTTTGAAAATCGAAGCGGAGGGCGTATTCGAATATATTTCCCGCTGATGTTTGGAAATTTATTTCGGCCCCTAGGGCTTCCAGCTTTAGTGGCTGAACCGTCGACTTGTACGATCTAGGTTCTATCATCTTCAATTGCATCATTTGGTGGATTGATACCTGTTGAGGGTGAGGGGTAGCCTCAGGCAGTATGTTAGTTGCACATACTTCTTGCGGGTCGTCGTCGTAAGTGAGTTCGATGATGAAGTCAGTAAGTGCCTGCCCTTTGATGGTGGTCCTCGATTTAAACTAGATGTCGAAGTCACTTAGTTCGACCCCCCATTTCGTCATTCTTCCTAAACTATCGAGCCTCTTCAGGGTCTGCTCTAAGGGAGTGTCAGTGAGGACCAGGATGGTGTCCTCTTAGAAGTACGATCGTAACCTTCTTGCAGATTGGACCAGTGCAAAAGCCATCTTTTCGATCCTTGAATAGTTGATCTATGTGTTGGATATTGGACTCCCCGGATTTGATTTTGGATGATGAACAAACATAAATATAACGTGAACTAACACTTTGTGAGCGCAGTTATGGAGATCGTCGCCAAATTCATATGAATATCAATTATGACGTCTCAAGACTTCTCAAAGCACGTGATCGTATGCCTAAAGCTTCGTTGAAGCTTATGGACCATTTTAGATGTCATGAAGATTCGATTGAAGCTATTGAAGACGGTATCGTCAAGTTTTATTTATAGTCTTTAAGCTTCTTTCGTAGAATGTTAAGCCTTGAGTAGGTCTTACGGTTTAAATCTTCATAACGCTCATATCTTAGCTCTAGGATCTTAGTAGAAGTCCATACAATCCTTCTCGAAGCTTCGCGCTTCGATTCGCGACTTCTTGTGCATGTTAGTTGGTTCAAGAAGAAGAACTGACCAACTAGATGGTGATCTAGTCGGTCGGCAAAGCTTCAAAGCTTCTTGGACCGACTAGTTTCAGTCAGATAATTCTAAGCTCTTTACTGTTTACAGTTAGTCGGTCTAAGTTGACTCACCGACCGACTAGTTTATGAACTAGTCGGTCAGTGATGCTTCTGTGACCGACTAGTTGAGCTTTCCCTGTACATGCACTTTTGAACCTAAGCTACTGTTTATCTTTAGTCGGTCTGAGTTCTTTGATCGACCGACTAGTTGATGAACTAGTCGGTCAACTTTCCTTCTTGGACCGACTAGTTTAGTTTACTGTACATGCCAATTTTTCACCTAACTTACTGTTTATCGTTAGTCGGTCTAAGCTCATTTGGCGACCGACTAGTTGGTGAATTAGTCGGTCAACATTTGTTCTTGGACCGACTAAGTCTATTTTAGCTCAGACTTCAGTTTTATCTGTTAGTCGGTCTCAGTTGAGTAACCGACCGACTAGTTGTGAAACTAGTCGGTCAGCTACTCTTCTTGGACCGACTAGTTCCTTTTGTCTGTGCTTTGATCTTTTCTCTGTTATCTCATTAGTCGGTATGCGTTAATTGACCGACCGACTAGTTGATGAACTAGTCGGTCGGTGGTTGTTCTTTGACCGACTAGTTGGGTTCAGAAAAGAGCCGTTGGAGCATTTAATGACTCGAATTTCTTTCTCTCTCTCCTCTATCCTATATATACTTGATGGGCTGTATTCATTGCTGCCAAGGCTGATATTATTGCAAGTTTAGAGATCAAGAGAAATCATTCCAAGCTCATTCAAAGCTCAATCATTCCATTCAATAATCGCTCCTAACTCTTACTTCCAAAGAGAGATTCATTGAGTGTGAAGCCTTCCAAGCCAAGTGCTTGATTCTAGGTCACCAACATCCCCAAAGCTCTCCATCACTGATCTACATCTTGGAGCTAGGGTTTGGTGCCACTTCTTCTTCCTCAAAATCATCCTTGCCCTAATTCGTAAGCAATACTCAAGGCATAGGTATTTTGTCGGTAAGAAGTTTCTTATTTCATTTCATATTTGAATTGTAAGTTTCACTCTCGGTTGTGAGAGTGTGGTTGTGATCCCGGGTTGTGGGAGTCACAAATTACATTTTGTATGATTTGACTTGTGGAGGTTTTTCACAAGTATTTCATAGTGGAAATCTTGAGTTAGGGTTTCTAACTCAAGTATCCGGAGGGGATCCGGGTGGTTGGGACGTAGGATCACCGGGAACAAGTCGGAGAGACTTGGGTGGATCCGAACCCAGTAGCATTCTATTGTTAGCATTGTTAATTTTGTTGTTGTCTTCAATTTAAGCTTCCGCAAATTGATTTGGTAGTTGTTTGCACTATAATTAGGAATTATACTCCTCGTTATTTTTAAAGTACTATTCACCCCCCCTCTAGTACTTGTGCAGTAGCTTGTAGGGCATTACATTTGGTATCAGAGCCAGATACTTAGCTATGTCTGCCAACGACAACAAGACCGTGCGTCCACCTTCCGACTATGGCACCTTCAGGAACCGTGAAGGAGCGTCTTCGGTGATGGAAGGACATTCCTATACGAGGCCTCCATTCTTCAACGGTACCAACTACGGGTACTGGAAATGCCGGATGGAAACCTTCCTCCGGAGTGCATCTCTATGGAGGACCACGATGAAGGAATACGTCGAGCCCGCCGAAGAAGACTTTGAGAAATGGACAACCGCGGAGGTCACCGCGGAGGTAAGCAATGCCAAAGCAATGAACGCCTTGCAATGCGCATTGGAGCCCGAGGACTTCAATAAGATATGCACATGTAAGAGTGCATATCAAATTTGGAACTCCCTCCTCATTCTACATGAAGGGACGAGTAGGGTAAGAGACTCTAAACTCGTAGTTGTTAACAAAGATTACGAAATGTTTCATATGCAACAGGGCGAGAAGATGAAGGAGTATTACGCTCGCTTCGTCGACATCATAAACGAGTTGGAGGCTCTCGGCAAAACCTACACCCAAAAGGAGAAGTGTTCGAAGCTTATCGAAGGACTTCCTTCTTCTTGGGAAAAGCGTACCTTCACCATCGAGGAAGGTAATGATATGAATAAGTACACCGTAGTTCAACTAATGGGTACTTTAATGTCATACGAGGTACGCAAGGATAACAAGCTAAAATTGCAGGAAAAGATGAAGTCCTACCTAAAGCAAGACGAGCCAAAGAAGAAGGCTATTGCTTTCAAGGCCGCTCCATCCACATCCACATCAACCGATGATGAAGAATCGGAAAACGAGTTGGACTTGGAGTCCATGGCACTCATGGCCAAGAAGTTCAACCGTTTCTTCCGAAAAGGTAACTATAAGAACAAAGCTAAATTTGGTTCTTCTAACGCCTCTTCCTCTCCTTTGTGTTTCAAGTGCAATAAACCAGGACACATGAAAGCGGAGTGTCCTCTCAACAAGCAAAAGGAGAAGTGGAAGGCGCCGAAATTCGATAAGTACAAGAAGTACAAGAAAGGGAACAAAAAGGGACTTGTCGGAGCAACATTCACCGACTCCGAGGATTCCTCAAGCGGAGAGTCGGACGATGAGCAAGTGGAGCAAGCGCACATGTGCTTCATGGCAAGAGAGGAGCATGATCAAGGATCCTCCTCTTCCGATGATAGTGACGACGAAGGCGATGAGGTAACTATGGATGACCTTAGGAATGCTAACTCTCAATTATGGTCTAAATACACTAAATTAGTAAATAGATATACTAAAGTAAAAGATGACCTAGCTAGCATTCAAACCTCGCCTAAGACTATCATCACCAACAACGACACCGTTGTTGAAGAGTTAAGAAATGAGATTGTTAATCTCAAATCTAAACTTGAACATGTTAGCATTGATGATCCGGAAGAACATAAGATAGCGGATTTGACTTCTCAAAACTCGACTTTGAGTATTGAGAATGAGAATCTTAAATCTCGTGTTTATGTGCTCACATCGCAAGTATCCAATTTGGATACTTCTATGCGTTATCTCACCGAGAAATATGAGAACACATTAGGCCGAATTAATAAATTCAATAAGGGTAAGGACCATTTGGATAAAATCCTAAGTGACTTACTTCCGACCAATCACCATATTGGTTTGGGGTATACGATGGGATGTTCATCCAAATCGGCCACTACTTTTGTTAGGCCAACTTCCGGTGACTCAAAGAGTGGTAGCAAACACTCTATTGGTAGTTCTTCTACCAATGGTGCTTCCACCTCGTCCACACCCTCTTTCGGAAAGAAACCCACTTTGGGTGGACCTCCAAAGAAAGGGCATACTTATATGTACACCAATACTATACCACGTAGGAACACACGTCCTACTCCACCGGCTCACACATATGATGATTTTTATGCAACATATTCACGGGCACGTGCACACCATGTGAGACACCCTCACGCACGTGTTCCCTCTCATGCATATGTTCACCCACAACATCATATGAATAATTATCCACATGCACCATTCCATCATGTTCCTTATGCCTATCCACAACATGCATCACGTAGAAATCAACGTCGCATGCATGCACCCAATAGGATGAGGGCTCCCAAGATTTTCACTATTTGGAGCCCAAAGGACACAAGCATGGATGAAAAACAAGTGTATATGAATGCTTATTTTTCGAATGTTGTGCATAGTAGAAATTATGTGGGGAGGTCTAAGTCCAATTGGACTTGGCTTCCAAAGGTCTAATCTTTTGGACCCAATGACCTTGGGTACCATGATATGAAATTCTCTATCTTTAGGTACTCAAGGAAAAGAAAAAGAAAAGGAGCAACAAATTTAAATTTAGCTCCAAGGGGAATTGGATACTCGATAGCGGGTGTTCAAAACACATGACGGGCGATGCTCAATTGCTTTCCGGAGTGGTGCCCATTGCTAATGGGAACCGGGTAGTCTTTGGAGGCAACGAGAGCGGAACTATCGTCGGTGTTGGTAAAGTGGGTAACCCATCTAAACCCTTAATTAGTGATGTTTATCTAGTTAATGGTTTAAATCATAATCTTATTTCAATAAGCCAACTTTGTGACAAAGGTTACAAAGTTAGCTTTGCGAAAGGATTGTGTCATATTTTAAGAAAAGATAATAATAAATTATTATTTTCAGGCACTCGTCATAAAGATATTTATATTTTGGATCTTCCTAAGTCTTATGAACAATGTCTCGTTGCCAACACAAGTGAACAACACTTATGGCATCGACGCTTTGGACATGTGAACTTTGGAACACTTTATAAGCTTTCAAAATTAAATTCCATTAAAGGTTTTCCGAAGCTCGTTTTTGAAAAGAAAAGTTTTTGTGATTTTTGTCAACGTGGCAAGCTTCCTAAATCTTCATTTAAACCTAAGAAAAGCATTTCTACTAAACGGCCACTAGAGCTATTACATCTAGACTTATTTGGGCCAACTAGAGTTGCTTCCTTAGGAAATGCAAGATATGGACTTGTCATCGTAGATGATTATTCGAGATTTACCTGGGTGTTTTCATTATGTAATAAAAATGAAGCTTTTGAAAACTTCACAATTTTTGTTAAGAAAGTACAAAATCTCTTAGGAACCACCGTTGTCACTATTCGTAGTGATCATGGAGGTGAATTTGAGAATGAGTCTTTTGAGACATTTTGTGATGAAGTTAGTATTACACACACCTTCTCTTTCCCTCGTGCACCTCCTCAAAATGGTGTTGTTGAGAGAAAGAATAGGACGCTAGTGGAGTGTGCTCGCACTATGCTTGATGATAGCCAACTTGGCCATCAATTTTGGGCGGAAGCGGTACACACCGCTTGCTATGTGTTTAATAGAATACTTTTGAGGCCCGGCACTAAACAAACTTGTTATGAATTGTTGTTTGGTAGGTTGCCTCAAGTTAAACATTTTCGTGTTTTTGGTTCGAAATGTTTTATTAAGAACACGTATGGTAGTTTGGACAAATTCGATCCAAGATCCGATGAGGGGATTTTTGTTGGATATTCTTCGCGTAACAAAGCCTACCGGATATTCAACAAATGAACCTCAACGAACGAGGAGTCGCTTCATGTGTCATTTAATGAAGGATTTGTTCCAACTAGAATTTCAAATGATAATGATTCTATGGATGTTTTATGTGATTAGTTTGATAATTCTAAGTCTAATGATTCTATTGATTCTATTGAGACTAACCCATCTAATGAAGTTGTTGAGAATGTTCCTAGTGATCAAGGTATTCCCAAACGGCTTCATACCGTTCGTGACCATCCTCATGAGCAAGTCATTGGCAATATCCATGATAGTGTCAAGACGAGATCGCAAGTGAACTACTTCGCTCATTGTGCCATTGCCTCCTCGATAGAGCCAAAGAATGTTAATGAAGCATGCGAAGATAGCGCTTGGATCTTAGCCATGGAGGAGGAACTCATTCAATTCGAGAGGAATGAAGTTTGGGAGCTTGTTCCATTGCCATCGAAGAACCACATCGTCATAGGGACAAAGTGGATTTTCAAGAACAAAACCGACGAAAACCAAGTCGTCGTCCGGAACAAAGCTCGGTTAGTTGCTCAAGGCTACCGTCAAGAGGAAGGTATTGATTTCGAAGAATCCTTCGCTCTGGTAGCTAGATTAGAATCAATTAGATTATTATTTTCTTTTGCATGCCATAAGGATTTTAAATTATTTCAAATGGATGTTAAAAGTGCATTTTTAAATGGAGATGTTGTTGAGGAAGTTTATGTTTCTCAACCTCCGGGTTTTATTAATGAAAAATTTCCAAATCATGTTTTTAAACTAAAGAAAGCGCTTTACGGTTTGAGACAAGCTCCTCGAGCTTGGTATGATCGCCTAAAGAATTTTCTTTTGGATTTGAATTTTAAAATGGGAGAAGCCGATTCTACACTTTTTGTTAAGCATTCGAATAATGATATAATTTGAGTTCAAATATATGTTGATGATATCATTTTCGGTGCTACTAACTTTGCTCTTTGCGAAGAGTTTTCTAATGTTATGAAGGATCAATTTGAGATGAGCCACATGGGTGAGCTCAAATATTTCTTAGGTCTCCAAATTCGCCAAATGGACGATGCAATCTTCAGCCACCAAACGAAGTATACGGTGGAGTTGCTAAAGTGATTTGGAATGGAGAGTGCCTCCGGGAAGAAGACTCCAATGAGCACGACTACGCATCTTGATAAGGATACGGGCGGTAAGGATGTAGACATTCGTCTATATCGAGGTATGATAGGTAGTTTACTTTATCTTACCACAAGTAGGCCCGATATTATGTTTGCCGTATGCGTATGTGCTCGTTATCAGTCTCAACCTAAGGAGTCTCACTTAGTAGCGGTAAAACGTATTTTTCGCTATCTAAGTTACACTTTAGATTTTGGATTACTTTATCCGAAATCTAGCACGTATGAGTTAATCTCATATAGTGATGCCGATTATGCGGGATGCAAATCCGACAGGATAAATACTAGTGGCACTTGCCATTTTATAGGAAATTCCCTTGTCTCTTGGTTTTCCAAGAAGCAAAATTCTGTATCACTTTAAACCACCGAGGCGGAATACATTGCCGCCGGTGCTGCGTGTGCTCAAGTTCTTTGGATGAGACACACACTTAAAGACTTTGGTATATATTGTGATACTTGTCCTATCATGGTTGACAACCAAAGTGCAATATGTCTTTCCAAGAACCCGGTACACCATTCCCGTTCGAAACACATAGATGTCCGACACCACTTTTTAGATGATCATGTTGCTAAAAAGGACATCATTTTAGTGTACGTTGAAACCCAAAAGCAAATCGCTGATATTTTCACGAAACCCCTAAAGGAGGACTCCTTTGTGCGGTTGCGTCGAGAATTGGGGATTATGGGTGAATCCGAGATATAGGATTCATGTTTCATTCAATAATCTTGCATGCAATTATATTTCGCAATATTTCATTCATGCTAGACTTATTGGATTTTTCGGGATTTTATGTGATATTTTGAATTTTTGCTCGAATTCATGTTTGAATGTCGTATTTGAGATTTCGATGTTTAATGGGGTAGTTTAGATGATATTTGAGAGGATTGCGATGTATCGTCCAAGTGTGTTTAGGAGAGAACTTGATTATCAACTTTTGGACTCATTTAGTCGGTTTCAGTTCATTCACCAACAGACTGGATTTGTATCTAGTCGGTTAGTAAGAGAACTCAGACCGACTAACTCAAGCTTTTTGAGTTTCCTCTCCAGCTTAACTCTTTAGTCGGTTCATGTTCAGTGACCGACCGACTAGATTGATATCTAGTCGGTCAGTAAATGAACACAGACCGACTAATTCTTGTCAGTTAACTTTGGTTCAGTTACTGTTTGCAACTAGTCGGTTCAAGCTCATTGACCGACCGACTAGATCGTGATCTAGTCGGTCAGTGCTTGAACTGTGACCGACTAGTTGTGCCAGGGACTGTTTGGTCTTTTGACCTCTCGACCGACTTAAACCATTTTTAGTCGATTCTTTTCTATTCTAGTCGGTTGCCTTTTGATCTCCTGCTCGAAAACCCCCGACCTCCCTCGTGACCCTTCGACTTCCGGCCTCTTTCCGACCAACCTCGCCGTCGATCGCCGTCGTTCTTCCTCCTAGGGTAACCCTCTCTCCTCCCTCTCCTGTCTAGGGTTCATTTTCAGTTTAGGGTTAGGTTTTTCAGCCTAGGGTTCTAGATCTCTTCCTCTAGGGTTTCGGATTTCCTAGGGTTGTGCTAGGGTTCTTTGATTTGATCTCGTGTGTCGTGTAGTGCCGCGATTATGGCTCGAACACGAATCCCGATCACTCCCTCTAGCCCCTCGCCGATCTTCTTTCGTCCTCCGGTCTACTCGATTACCTTCGATACGACCCGAAGGCGAATCCTCACACCTACCCTCGATTAGTCAAGCTATTCTGTGCTAATAGGACCCGGGGTCAGTACGATGAGACCCACTCTGTTGAGACGACTGTTTTGGGGACTCCTATAGTCCTCACAGCAGAAATCTTAGGAGAGATTTTGGGTATCTCTTCGTCTGGCCTCCTCCCCTCTGATATCTCTGTTGACGATATTTCTTCCCTTGATCAGACCGTCCTTTCGGAGATTTTCCATCAGATCCCTCCTGCCATGATTGGCGTGCCTTCAAAATCCTTCAAGCCAAATGCATGGGTCCTCAATCTTATTCTGAATTCGTGCTTGCTTCCCAAGTACGGCTCCTTATCTCTACCGTCCCAGCCTTTTCTGAAGCTTATCTATGCTATTTTCATGGGGAGCTCGATTAATTGGGCTCGCATTATACTCGATAAGATTGATTCTTTCGAGTGTATTCGCAAGTCCTCTAAATCGGCTCATATCCCATTTCCTTGTTTGTTGACCCTTGTTTTCCGTCACTTCCGTGTCCCCTTGCCTCGTGACGATGAGCGTCCACTTGGTCCTCCCCTGAACGCGACGGCCGTCAAGAAATCTCTTGCGGCGCTTTGTCACGTTCAGAGGACGACACCTTCAGCGTCTGCCCCTGCCTCTGCCTCTGCCTCTGCTGCTCCCTCTGCCACCCTTGACGATGTCGTACGGTTACTTCGTCGTCACGAGTCTCGCTTGGCTCGTACCGAGGAGGTAGTTTGCCGTATGGCGAGTCTGATAGGTATTCAGCTTCCTCCTTCTGTTTCTGAGGATGAGGAGTTGGATGAGTTGGCCGAGGAGGACATTGAGGAGCTTTGTCGGACTTCCACTCGTGCCCCCGAGGGCCCTTCTGGTACTGCTGCTGGTGCTTCCTCTTCTGGTGCTGCTGTTGCTGCTTCGTCTGCTGGTGCCCCCGAGAGCACACCTGTTGCCACCACTCCTGCGGTGGATACTCCGACTGGTGCTTCCGAGGCCACTACTGTTGCTGCTCCAGAGATTGCCACTTCTGCCGTCGCTCCTGCTGTTATTCCAGACGTTCCTGCTGATCCAGTTTCCACCACTTCTACTGCAGAGCCTGCTGCTGCTGCAGATCCTGTCGGTTCCTCTTGAGCTTCTTTGAGGACTCTCCGATGCTCCTTAGATGATACATCTAGTGTGAGAGAGTTTGGTTAGGATAGATTGGGGGTTTGGATCATTCTGATGTATTTTGATATTTTTGATGATGTATTTGGATGTCTTTTGATGTTGTTGTATGTTTTATAACACTCCGATATCTGTGATATGATGTTGTATTTTTGTGCCCCGATCGGTGGATCGATGTTTTGTATGTCAGTGATGTACTCTGGTTCATATTTTATATATATACATCGCGCTTGACATCTCATACTATTGTGCAAAATTTATAATTTTTTTATGCCTCTGATGTTGGATTTCGTCGCTCGACGATATTACCTTGGTTTAATAGAAATTTCTTCTATGGACACATAGAATTAGCTTTTTATTTGAGGCTGCTAAATGAAAGTTTAGAGCATTTTTCCAAGAATCTAACTTGATGTGTTAGATTCAGGGGGAGTTAAGATATATAAATGGATTTTCAAATCCGATATTTCAAATAACCTACTTTTGGTATTCGACAATTCAATAATCGATTCTCAGTTATACATAAATATAACGTCAACCACATGATCGTATGCCTAAAGATTCGTTGAAGCTTATGGACCATTTTAGAAGTCATGAAGATTCGATTGAAGCTATTGAAGACGGAATCGTCAAGTTTTATTTATAGTCTCTAAGCTTCTTTCGTAGAATGTTAAGCCTTGAGTAGATCTTACGGTTTAAATCTTCATAACGCTCATATCTTAGCTCTAGGATCTTAGTAGAAGTCCATACAATCCTTCCCGAAGCTTCGCGCTTCGATTCGCGACTTCTTGTGCATGTTAGTTGGTTCAAGAAGAAGAACTGACCGACTAGATGGTGATCTAGTCGGTCGGCAAAGCTTCTTGGACCGACTAGTTTCAGTCAGTTAATTCTAAGCTCTTTACTGTTTACAGTTAGTCGGTCTAAGTTGACTCACCGACCGACTAGTTTATGAACTAGTCGGTCAGTGATGCTTCTGTGACCGACTAGTTGAGCTTTCCCTGTACATGCACTTTTGAACCTAAGCTACTGTTTATCTTTAGTCGGTCTGAGTTCTTTGATCGACCGACTAGTTGATGAACTAGTCGGTCAACTTTCCTTCTTGGACCGACTAGTTTAGTTTACTGTACATGCCAATTTTTCACCTAACTTACTGTTTATCGTTAGTCGGTCTAAGCTCATTTGGCGACCGACTAGTTGGTGAATTAGTCGGTCAACATTTGTTCTTGGACCGACTAAGTCTATTTTAGCTCAGACTTAAGTTTTATCTGTTAGTCGGTCTCAGTTGAGTAACCGACCGACTAGTTGTGAAACTAGTCGGTCAGCTACTCTTCTTGGACCGACTAGTTCCTTTTGTCTGTGCTTTGATCTTTTCTCTGTTCTCTCATTAGTCGGTATGCGTTAATTGACCGACCGACTAGTTGATGAACTAGTCGGTCGGTGGTTGTTCTTTGACCGACTAGTTGGGTTCAGAAAAGAGCCGTTGGAGCATTTAATGACTCGAATTTCTTTCTCTCTCTCCTCTATCCTATATATACTTGATGGGCTGCATTCATTGCTGCCAAGGCTAATATTATTGCAAGTTTAGAGATCAAGAGAAATCATTCCAAGCTCATTCAAAGCTCAATCATTCCATTCAATAATCTCTCCTAACTCTTACTTCCAAAGAGAGATTCATTGAGTGTGAAGCCTTCCAAGCCAAGTGCTTGATTCTAGGTCACCAACATCCCCAAAGCTCTCCATCGCTGATCTACATCTTGGAGCTAGGGTTTGGTGCCACTTCTTCTTTCTCAAAATCATCCTTGCCCTAATTCGTAAGCAATACTCAAGGCATAGGTATTTTGTCAGTAAGAAGTTTCTTATTTCATTTCATATTTGAATTGTAAGTTTCACTCTCGGTTGTGAGAGTGTGGTTGTGATCCCGGGTTGTGGTAGTCACAAATTACATTTTGTATGATTTGACTTGTGGAGGGTTTTCACAAGTATTTCATAGTGAAAATCTTGAGTTAGGGTTTCTAACTCAAGTATCCGGAGGGGATCCGGGTGGTTGGGACGTAGGATCACCGGGAACAAGTCGGAGAGACTTGGGTGGATCCGAACCCAGTAACATTCTATTGTTAGCATTGTTAATTTTGTTGTTGTCTTCAATTTAAGCTTCTGCAAATTGATTTGGTAGTTGTTTGCACTATAATTAGGAATTATACTCCTCGTTATTTTTAAAGTACTATTCACCCCCCCTCTAGTACTTGTGCAGTAGCTTGTAGGGCATTACACTATGTGCCTCTGAGAACCTGACTAACATAGTAGATATGACGTTGTACTCCCGAGTCTTCTTTGACGAGTGTCGAACTTACGGCCTCCATGGTACTGGCCAGATAGATGATGAGATGGTCATCTTTATCTGGCTTGGTCATGAGCGGTGGGGTGTGAATGTACTCCTTTAACTCGGAGAAGGCTTTCTTATAGTCTGCATCCCACTCGATGACTCTCTTGCCGCTTGACGCAGAGGCTATCGCCTTTCTCAACACCTTGAAGAAAGGCAATGACCTCTCGGCTGACTTAGACAAGAATCATTCCAAAGCAGTTATCCATCTATTCAGCCTCTAGAGCTCTCTGAGGGTCGAGGGCTCCTTCATCGTGACGATCGTAGCTATCTTGTCGGGATTGGCCTCGATCACTCGATTCGTCAGCATGAAACCGAGGAACTTTCCCGATCGAACTCCAAAAGTACATTTGGCAGGGTTTAGCCGAAGGTTGTATCGCCAGATCTGTGCAAATATCTCCCGGAGGTCCACGACATGATCCGTTGACTTCTTTAACTTGATCAACATGTCGTCGACGTAGACTTCTAGGTTTCGTCTGATTTGAGCCTCGAAGACTTCGTTCATCATATGTTGGTACGTGGTCCCTGCATTTTTCAAACCAAATGGCATTTTGGTGTAACAGAAAATACCTCGATCAGTGATGAAAGAAGTTTTCTCTTCATCCTATGGTGCCATCTGGATCTGGTTATATCCTAAGAATTCGTCCATGAAGCTGAGGAGCTCGTAGCCCGAAGCACTGTCGACCAGATGGTCGATTCGAGGCAGGGGTAACTATCCTTCGGGCATGCTTTGTTGAGATCGGTGAAATCAACGCACATCCGCCATTTGCAGCTTGCCTTCTTCACCATCACGACGTTCGAGAGCCAGTCAGGATATCTGACTTCCCGAATGAAGCCTGCTTCCAGAAGTCGATCTACTTCCTCGATCGCAGCCTTCATCGTTTCTCCTCCCATATTCATCTTCTTTTGCTTCATTGGTCTTGAAGTTGGGTCGACTTCTATTTTGTGGCATGCCACCTCAGGGTCGATGTCGGGCATATCCTTTGGGGACCAGGCAAAATATGTCCGCATGCTCTTTCAAAAGAGCGATCAATTGTTCCCTTAGGTCGAGAGGGAGCATTGATCCAATAGAGACAGTTTCCCTTGTTTTTCGGAGATCCGGATGCTCTCCGCCTCTTCGACTGTTGCGGGCCGTCGATCCTCGCCTCTGGGATCGACTGAGTCGGTCTGTCCAATTCTTCTCAAATCGGTGGATAATGTGTAACACGACCGCGCCTGCTTTTGATTCCCTCTAGCCTTTCCGACTCCCTCGGGGGTCTGGAACTTGATCATCTGATGGAAAGTTGAGACCACCGGTTCAATAGCGGTCTCCCGATGATCCCGTTGTACGTCGAGTTGATATTTACCACCATGAAACTGATCAGGCATGTGATTTGTCGAGGGTACATGTCGAGGGTCACCGGTAGGGTGATGATGCCTGCTATCGGGGCGGAGTGTTCGGTGAATCCCACCAGGGGCCCCGAACAAGGCGTCAGCTCCACGGAGGACAACCTCATCCTCTCCAACGTAGTGAAGAAGATTATATCGCATGAGCTTCCGGTGTAGACAAGTAACCTCTTTACGGTGATCTCGTTGATGGTGGCAGTGATGACGACGGCATCATCGTGCGGTAGTTCCACGCCTTCCAGATCTTCGTCTGAGAAGGAGATAGGGGGTGTAGAGTCTCTGGGATGCTTTCACCCCATAGATACTATCATCAATCTTCCGATGTAGGAGCTTTGGAGAGAGGTTGATAGCTCCAGGGGCGGGGGCCTCCTATTATCATGTTGATGAGGCTGACGCTTGGAGGCGTCAAGGTTTCCCTGGAGGATGTTGATGGGTGAGTCGACATGGTCGAGCGGTTTGTCGATCGGGATGTCGACACGTGGTTTTCCACAAACGGCGCCAAACTGTTAAGGCCAAAAATTACCGATACAATTGTTAAGCTGACGTAGGACCCGTGGGCTGAGTTGGAGCCTCGTCAGCAAATGAAGTGGGACCTGAGGCTGGAAGAACCCGGGTGAAGTGATGGGTGTAGATGATGATGTGATGCTCAAAGGACGTTTGGGCAACCGATACGTCGATCGTTCATGGCTAGGGCTTGGTAACGACCTTCGACGTTGGACGATGACCGTCGATCTGCACCACAAGGGCACGTTTGGGGGTAGGATCTGGGTTTCGACCCAAATCCCATCTGATACTTAAGTTAGTATAGGAACTTAAGAAAGAAAGGGAGCTATGAGCAGCTTAGATCAATCCACGGAGGTTCGCCTTAGATCTGTCGTCACTAGCTCTATAGTGTAAGAAATATCAACTGAGACGTGTAGAGTTCTATGTCTTAGACCTCGTACCTTGGAAATGGACCTCCTTACCTTTGTTCTTCTGTCCATTTATAAGCGGTTCCTCCCCGCTTGCATGTAACCGTCCCACATTTATTCGGGCACGATCTCCTCCGGGATTCGGGGTAACAGCTGTCCATTTACTTGGCCCCATTAATCTCTCCTCGAATATTGGCACTTGCCTAACGGTCGAACGACACGTTCGTCTGACTCAGCAACACTCCGCTCTGAGCGGCATTTATCGGATTGTGGGCGCCTAACAGATCGGATGCTCGGATACTCTAATAGGGTCCATACCCGTGCACTAACAATTCTCAAATGGACCCCCCCCACACACACATTCTCAGAACGCTTTCAGGGGAGTGCCCATTCAGTTGAGATTGTGATTTATTTGAGGAACTGGACGCCAAATCATTGATCTATGATGTGCATTCCCTTTGGACCCATGGAGGCGCAGTTCCTGAGGAAGGATCTTCGAGTTTGGAGGGTCGATCAGAGACGAGCTTGTGGATGTCGAAAGACAACAGCTCGATCAAATTCTTCAAGGGTCATACAAGTCCTGTTTACGGGGGTTTTCTCACCACTGAATCGTTGACCGATGACTGTACAGTCAACGTGGTCAAGGGGCCGGTTGAGATCCCTTGGGCACGCCAGGCACACGTGCGCTCAGCGTGGGTCGGAGATGAAGTCGAGGTCGGGCATGAGATTCAGACAGAGTGTCGGTCCTCGGCTGAAGCAGAGCGGAGGGGAAGCCTCGGCTCTGAGAGATGAGCTCGGCCTCGGTTAGACGTGCGTCGAGGGATAGCCTCGGCACTTCGCTCGTTGCTCAATCTTCGGTCGGTAGTCACGCCTGCTAGCAGCGGGGGTGATCGTCTGGCACTGAGGGGTAGCCTCGGCGCCTCGGTCGGCTTCTTCCTGAATAGACGAGAAACTCGTCAGGGTGGCCGGACCTTGGTTCCAGTCGAATCCCCTCCGATGTCTAAGTAAGATCAAGGTCTGAAGAGTACCCAGCGAGGTAGGTATGACTCGAGAGGAGATCGATACGCTGACTCTCGGTGCGAGCATGGGGAGGGAGAGATATGGCGGAAGCCAAAGTCGTTGATGGAATACCTCAGATTTGGATACCTGGGATTCGATCCCTTTCTTAGTCGTCCCTCCGGTCCTTTTATGGGTTCTCAGCCACGATTGCCCCTGATCCACGTCCTCCGTCCGCCTCCTTTCATTCCCCCGTGATCCGCCTCCTTCCCCCACACTTACGTGCATCGTGGGAAGGTGTTTATTAACGGGCCTCTTAATGGTCATTAAGGGCCACGGATTCAAGGGAACGACTATTTTTGAGGAGCACGAGCTGATCGTGCATCCCTGGGGGCAGACTGGTCCGGCTTCGAGTTTTATCCGTGGGCCTCATCGGGCGGGCCCAATCTCGCTTGTGGGCTTCCCGTTAATGGTCGAGCCTTGGGTCTCTACTTCTTAGGCTTCTCCAAAACAATCGTATCAATTGCCCCCATCGTCCGGGCCGTTCGGTTTCAGCCGGTTCGGTTCGGGCGATGTGACTGTTGGGGGTTTGATAGGCGCGTCAGTCGAGACATGCCGATTAAATGGGGGTCATCATGACATGGCCCGTTTGATATTCTGTTGATGCGGGTTTCGAAATGCTGCCGATCCTCTGATGCTGCCACGTGCTCCCTTCCGGATGATTTGAATTCCTCGATTGTGTTGCATATAAAGATGTCAGCTTTCCACATTTCGATTCTTTCACGCTCTTCCTTCTGATCTTGGTTTTGCAAGCTCCTTCTCTCCGTGATCTTTCTTCCTTCAGATCCTTCTCAAGGTAACCCCTTTTCTTCTTTTGCCCCATGGCTACGCTTAGAATAGGCGATTCGGCGTCGGGATCAAGGGACCCCCCCGGCACCCGAGTCTGGCAATGTTCGACCTTCGGGGCCCGGAGTCCCTTCAGGGACTTGTCCTGTTCAGGACAAGGGAAAAAGAAAGCTTTTCACGGACCCCGTCGGCGATGATGTGGCTCAGGCCGTCGAGAGGTTCGACGTTCCCCCGGCGGTCCTCGGGTCGCCGTCTAAGGCCCCTTTCCTGGCGGTTGCGGAGATCCAGGAGAAGTATTTATATCATCCGTACGACGTCTAGATTCCCTTTAACGATGAGCGGATTTGCTTCCCGCGGAGTAATGAGGTCGGCGTCTACGTCGAGATGTTTTGCTTGGGCCTCCATTTCCCCCTTCATCCCTTCATCATCCAGGTCATGGAATTCCTGATGGTGTCCTTGTGCCAGTTGACCTCGTATTCCGTCACGGTGTTGACCGGGTTCATCATGCTCTACCGCATCCATGGCTTAGAGCTGTCTCTTCATCTTCTTTTTCATTATTACCAGGTTCAGACGGTCAGCCAAGGGTCGTGGCAGCACCTCCGGGTCCACGTGGGGCGGGAATGTTTGCTTGGTCTACCTCGCTGGGCAGGGGACTGGAGCTCGAGCTATGTTTTTGCCATCTTTTCCGAGGACGCCGAGATCTTAACAGGTTGGGGAGGGTTATTTCAATACAACCTGACGTTGACCCTCTCCGAGGCTGAACAGGCAGTTGTCCGGCTGCTGTCGTCTCTTTCCCTAGAGGAGAGGTCGATCTGGTCTCTGCTGGACGACCTGCTTCTCAAGACCGTTCTGTGGTCTCCCGGTAGGCTCTTCCTTTCCTTTTATTTTCCCTCTCGCTTACCCTGATCTTCCTTCCTTCTGCAGAGATAGTCGGGCGCGAATTAACCTGCAATGTCAACGAACTCATCCGGAGGGGTTCCAGCTGAAGCCGAGGGAACCCATCGGGCCAGGTGCCCATCACACCATTGACGAAGAGGTGCGTCAGGCCTAGCCTGCCGTGGGGAGAGTGGAGCCCACGGTCGTGGTGACGCCTCCCCCTTGGGGGCCGAACTCCCTCGCCCCGCCCAAGCTGAGGGAGGCTATGCGGGAGCCGAGCCGGCCCCCGTGTGCCCGTGGGCGGTCGTGGTGCGGGGCGTAAGCATTCCCCCTGACCTCCGGTGGCCCCAGCGAGAGGAGGAAGGAGGGTGGGGAGACCCGCACTCCGGTGGCCCCCGAGGTGCCGACGGCCTCCGACGAAACTCTCCCGCTGACCCTGGTGGTCACTCCCGCCGTCTCGGCCGAGCCTTCCCTAGTGGGAGCCGGCGGTGTGTTGGCGAATGTCTTGGCAGGCCCCGAGGTTACCCCCGCGGACTCGGTATTCGTCGATTGGACCGTGGCCAACCAGTTGGCGCACGACTCTGCCTCCTGAGGGACCGATCTCTCCTAGAGAGAGCTCCAATCGACACACTGTCGGACTCCCTAGTCTGGCAGCTTCAACAGGATTGGCCGCTTTGCTGTTCTCAGACCTGTCTTCTGACCTTTCTCTATATAACTCCTCCCTTTTTGCAGGCCACTGTGATGGCCGTCGAGGCGCAGCGTCGGGCGGCCCGGGCGAGGGACCTCGAGGATTCCTCTGCCTGGGAGCACTCAAGGGCCGGGGCGGCCGTCCAAGAGGCGCGCATAGAAGCTCGGCATCTCCGACGTCGGGTAGACGAGCTTTGCTGCCCAAGTGATGGACCTCCAGGGGGAGCTGGCAGACGCTCAGAGGTCGGCCCGAGAGGCGGAAGAGGCGTTCTGCCAGGAGAGGGGCGATCTCCAGAGCGAGCTGGCGGACCTGCGTCAGATGACCCGGTTCGTCGACGAGATGGAGAGGGGCGTCGACGGGGTCCTGGGGCAAGGATCGCAGAGGTCCTTAGGGAGGCCTTCAGCTCTTATGAGGACCTTCTTTCCCCTCGGATCATTGACGTCGTCCGAAACTCCTTCCGACTGTTTGCGGAGCATGCCCAGCAACCTCTCCCACCCGCCAATCCCCTGCGCTCCGAGCAGGGCGAGGTTCCAGAGGATGCTTCCACCCGTGCCCCGGGGCCTTAGGCCTCTGTATCTTGTTCCCTCCCCTTCTCTTTTGGCTTGTAATCTGAACAATTTTATTTATATAGCTTCTTTGTCGCTGGGGGTTTTCCGCCTTGCGGGGACCCTCGGTCTTTTTGATCCTTTATCGTGTTTTGACTGGTCGCGAGTTCCACATTTCACCGACGTCCCTTTATTGCTCGTGGTGGGGGCGAAGGGTCTTCAGAACTCCAGACCCGTTGGCATCCTGGATTGGGACCTTATTGGCGCCCTCGTCCGACCTGCCATAATTTTTCCTCCATTTGCGATACTCAGTTTACTTCGGTAATCGCCTCGCACGCGGCTGGGTTGCTCCCAGTCTTGCAATCAGTCGGATCGGTCGGTCGGTGAGGGGGGCTACCCCTTGGCTTACGACCAGCCGAGTCCCCCGTCTGCTGGGGGAGTCGCCCCCAGCCTTACGAGCGGGCGGATTATTCGGTTGGCGAGGGGGGCTGCCCCTCGGCTTATAACCGACCGATGTCCCCGTCTGCTGGGAGAGTTGCTCCCAGCCTTACGAGCGGGCGGATCGTTCCGTTGGTGAGGGAAGCTATCCATCGGCTTATAACCGACCGATGTCCTCGTCTGCTGGGGGAGTTTCCCCCAGCCTTACAGATGGTTTTAAGGATCGGCCTGGTGGGGGAGTTGCCCCCAGCTTTACGGTCAATCGGTTTGGAGGGCCTACGGAGGGATGCTCTCCGACTTAGGGCCGACCGCATAACCCGTCTGCTGGGGGAGTTGCCCCAGACTCACGGACGGGTTTACAGATCGGCCTGCTGGGGGAGTTACCCACAGCCTTACGGCCGATCGATTCGATGGGCCTGCGGAGGGTTGCACTCCGTCTTAGGGCCGACCGCAGAACCCGTCTGTTGGGGGAGTTGGCCCCAGACTCACGGACGGTTTTACAGATCGGCCTGTTGAGGGAGTTGCCCCAGCCTTACGGCCGATCGATTTGGTGGGCCTGCGGTGGGTTGTTCCCTGGCTTAGGGCCGACCGTAGAACCTGTCTGCTAGGGGAGTTGCCCCCAGACTCACGGACGTGTTTAAGGATCGGCCTGTTAGGGGAGTTGACCCCAGCCTTACGACCGATCGGTTCGGAGTGCCTGTGGAGGGTTGTTCCCCGGCTTAGGACCGACCGCAGAACCCGTCTGCTGGGGGAGTTGCCCCCAGACTCACGGACGGGTTTACAGATCGGCCTGCTGGGGGAGTTGCCCCCAGACTCACGGACGGGTTTACAGATCGGCCTGCTGGGGGAGTTGCCCCCAGCCTTACGGCCGATCGATTCGGTGGGCCTGCGGAGGGTTGCTCTCCGGCTTAGGGCTGACCGCAGAACCCGTCTGCTAGAGGAGTTGTCCCCAGACTCACGGACGGGTTTAAAGATCGGCCTGCTGGGAGTGTTGCCCCCAGCCTTATTGTCGATCGATTTGGTGGGCCTGTGGAGGGTTGCTCTCTGGCTTAGGGCCGACTGCAGAACCCATCTGCTAGGGGAGTTGCCCCCAGACTCACGGACGGGTTTAAGTATCGGCCTGCTGGGGGAGTTGCCCCCAGCCTTACGGCCGATCGGTTCGGAGGGTCCACGGAGGGTTGTTCCCCGGCTTAGGGCCGACCGCAGAACCCGTCTGCTGGGGGAGTTGCCCCCAGACTCACGGACGGGTTTACAGATCGGCCTGCTGGGGAAGTTTCCCCCAGCCTTACGGTTGATCGATTCAGTGGGCCTGCGGAGGGTTGCTCTCCGGCTTAGGGCCGACCACAGAACCCGTCTGCTAGGGGAGTTGCCCCCAGACTCACGGACGTGTTTAAGGATCGGCCTGCTAGGGGAGTTGCCCCCAGCCTTACGTCCGATCGGTTCGGAGGGCCCGCAGAGGGTTGTTCCCCAGTTTAGGGCCGACCGCAGAACCCGTCTGCTGGGGGAGTTGCCCAAGACTAACAGACAGGTTTCAGAATTGGCCTGCTAGGGGAGTTGCCCCAGCCTTATGGTCGATCGGTTTGGTTTCCCGCCTCTGGCCTGTTGAGCGAAGGCAGTCCTCTGGGAGAGGAGATTGAGTTCTCTTCCACGTCGTGAAACTGCCATTCAGCTAAATGTAGAAAAAAGAGGTTGCATTTGTACCAATAAGGTCCTTCTTTCTTTCCATGGACCATTACATTTGGAGGAAAAAACAAAAAACGGAGGGGGTCAGGGCAGGATAGCCCTCTCCCGGCGAGGTGGCGGTTGTTTGTCCGGTCCGCTCACTAGATGACGCGCATGGCCGCCTGGACTACGTTTACCTTCTTCCCCTTGTCTGGCTACCTGGATGTCCCCTCCCCAGGAGCGGGGTCGTCGGAGAAGTTCTTCAAGTGCCCCCGACTCACCAGCTTCTCTATGTCTTTCTTCAGATGCTAGCAGTCGTTGGTGTCGTGGCCGTTGTCCTTGTGATATTTGCAATATTTCTCTTCGTCTCTCCCACCTCTCTTCATCCTCGGAGGAGGCCGGTTCATGCGCCCCTCCTTCTGGGCATGTGCAAGGACAACATCCGAGGCAACATTCAGCTGGGTGTGCCGCGGTTCTTCCCTCCGCTGCTTTCCCCTGGCCTTTGACGATATTGCGTTACTTTTCACTATTTCTTGTTTTTGTCGGATTTCAGGAAATATGGAGCGATCGGGAGCAAAAATGAGCCTAAGGGACTTGCACCCACTCCGGAGCGTCACCCAAGGCTCTTTTCAGGGCTATTCGGCGATGGGAGACGGGTGGAAGAAGAAGGAACTCCGTAGGAGCGACGAGGAGGAGAAACGGAGAAGATTGGGCATTTTCAGCATGCCACTCGGCCGAGTGAAGGAGTCACTCGGCCGAGCAAAGAAGCCCGCTCGGCCGGCCAGATCGGACACGCAGCAGATTGAGTATCAGCGTGCACTCGGCCGAGCATCGCCATCCCACTCGGCCGAGCATGGAGACACCACTCGCCCGAGTGGCATCACGACGACGGCAAGCAAAAATCCCAGACTTACTGGAATCCGTCAGGCGATTGAGAGTTCCGACTCGGCCGATTACCGAATGCCCCTCGGCCGAGTGAGTAAAGCCACTCGGCCGAGTCACCTCCGAAGACAGGCCCCCGAGACCCCTGACTTACTGGAATTTTACAGGGTCTATCACTCGGCCGAGTAGAGAAGCCCACTCGACCGAGTAGAGAAGTCAACTCGGCCGAGTGATGCTGAGGACATGCAGCGCCCAGATTTTCAGATAGCCTCCCACTCTTTTGAAATCTGCTATCATTCCAGCAAGCAAAGTATTTTTCTCATATTTTTTATGGATAGTAGACTTCATGACGATTCCAACGCCGCCAAGAACGCGCAAATCGGAGGTCGGATGAAATCTGGAGAATTTCTGCAAGTTGACGCTGCAGTGCAGGAATTTCCACTCGGCCGGGTCACATATTCCACTCGGCCGAGTGCGGCCTGGGCCCAGATTTTAAGTTGCGGTTTGGGCTGTTTTTGGGCACGAATTTGAGGGGTTTTCTAGGGTTTCTTGCTAGGGTTTTGGGAGAGTATTTAAGGGGTTTGTAGCCACCATTAGAGGGGGGTTCCAAAAGATGTTTTAGGAGGGATTTATTTGAGAGGTTAGGCCATGCCCTAGGCCCCCTCTTGGATCTAAAAGCTTGTATTTTGGATTGAAGATCTTCATTAAAGCTAAGTATTTTCTTCTTTTTATTTTCTTCTTTGTTTTTCTATCTTTTTGTATGCAAGCAATGATTTCTATTGATTCTCATATCCTTATTGCTATGCTAGAGTAGATTTGATGTTCTAGGGTTTGGGGATGAACCCTATGGATCCAATTTCATGTTTGTGATGAATGAATTTCTAAATTGCTAGAATTGCTAGGAGGTTAGGTTGTGATTGATTTACTACGGATAGCTAGGGATTTCCATCGATTTGGGATTTGCAAGAGATTGGATTCTAATCGATGGGAAGGCCTAGATATTCGATTTAGGTTTACAATTGGGTTTCTCTAGATTTGGTTTGCAAGAGATTGGACCAAAGCTAGGATTTTTAATTGTAAATCTATACCCATATTCGTTTGCAAGAGATTGGACGAATACGAACTATCACAACCTAGATCGTGACTCGAGTTTGCACGAGAGTGGGCTCGAGGAGCGATTGAACGATGATGTCGATCTTCATGCTAGTGGCTGAGGTTAGGGTTTGCAAGAGATTGGGCCCTAATCTAGGTTGCTATAGACCGGCAATAGCGCGAGAGCGTGAGCTTGGTTCTCTATTCAGTTACGACTAGTTCACCTCAATGCAAGTCTAGTAATATTGAGATTCACTATTTACGATGATGTATGACGATCTGTAGTGGGAATTCCCTAGCCCTAGACATCTTTATTTGATTTTATATCCCCATACTTTGCCCGACGATTGTGACAGGATCGCCGCAAGGCAAATTCCCTCTTTTATTATATTGTATTTGAATCGATATTTGACAGATTTCTATATCTCCGACACCGACATCCACCACCATTTCCATTATATCATACCATAGCCATCTCCACCAATAATTGATTCGTAGTCGAGCCAACCTAGGATAGATTGGAACCAACACCACCTCCTCGTGTTCGATACCCGCTCGCCACTACGCCGTGCGCTTGCGGTAAAACTACAATCATTCTCCGGGGTGTATATCCGGGGCCGACCAAGTTTTTGGTTGTGCTTTTGGGTTGCATTTTGGAGCGATCAAGTTTTTGGCGCCGTTGCCGGGGAGGTGTTTCTGTTGGTGCCAATTTGTCACAATTAGGTTGATTAGACTACGAAAAAAAATAAATAAATAAAAAGGAAATTTTCACCCCTGCCACCATTATTATCATTTCTATATTCTTTTGTGCCACTGATATCTTTTCTCCCGGTATTTATCTTTGTTGATCAGGTGCTATGGATTATACTACGTGGACCACAGATTTTGATCAGAATGCTCAGACGGGAGATTACTATTTTGATCAGAGTTCTCAGATGGGAGAATACTATTATGATCAGAGTGCTCAGATGGGAGAATACTATTTTGATCAGAGTGCTCAGATGGGCGAATACCTTTTTGAGGAGATGCACTGGCCCGAGCTTGATGAGAGACAAAGGATCTTTTTTGATGAGATGCATGCACACCAGGTTGAAGTGCAAGCCGGGCTTGAAAAGGGTAACCTTCTATTGGAACGGGTGAAGAGGCAACTTGAAATGAATATGCTCATGCTTAAGGTTGAAGGGATTTCCAAAGATATCAGTTCTGCTTCTTCATTTTATGGGCAAGAAGCATCGCCAGACTTACTACCAGAGCCAGAATGTGCCGTCGTCGATCCCACTTCCTACGATACATCTATTGCATATGAAGAGTGGATGGACGAAGAGGCAGTGAAGGAAGCAGAAACTGAGTCATATGCGCAGCCAGAGGAGGACGCATTTCAGAGATTATTGGAGGGTCTCTTGGAGTCAGTGAGGTTCACCGGTTCAGAGAGCATTACGGCAGGTGATGCATTTGAGCTACGATTTGCAGATTTTGTTATGAACCGTGTTTCAGACTTGAGGGGGATATTACGGAGTCAGAGCATACTTTTGAGGAGGCCTTGCACACAGAGCCAGAGCTTATCACCAAGGAGGTCGTGCATCGGGACGAGGACACAGCCATTCATGAGGATCCCGAGCACTATCCTCCTCCATTAGAGCTTCCGCAGCCACCTCATCCTCCCGCTGACGCAGAGGACTACCCCACAGAGCTTATGGTTCCCCTTCAGGGAGATCTCTTTACTCCCTCGCCCTTTATCTTTGATTTCCCTCCAGTGTATGATGTTTTTTATGATTCATCGTGCCTTTTGCAGGATTCATGTACATACGATCAAGAGGTACGATGGGACGTATATGTGGAGGAGAGCGAGGAGTTAGCACCCATGGACACATATGAATATGATCAAGGGGTGCACTGGGATGAGTCCGACGATGATGAGGAGCATCTTGATGGGGTCCACACCTATGATCTAGATTTACCTGAGCAGCATAGAGAAGACACCGTGGAGACAGCTATCACGGCACGTGAGGATATTGGATTATTTCCAGGGAAGTATCGTCCACCACTATTTATTTCATATATTTCTATTGACGATCCTCTTTGGAATACTTTTATTATGAGGGTGAAATTTTTGCAGCGAACTGATGCATCCTATTCTCTGCAGGGTACAGGTGGAGTCCTTGTGGGAATGCTGGAGGATGCATTGCTAGAGTTCGTTGGTGTCCGTGGACATGTGCGCCTGGCAGAGCCACGGAAGGAGCAGTTGGAGCAGTTGCCTGCACCGGCAAAGATACTGGATCCGCCTTTTGCTATAGGTGATATCAATCCAGTAGTGTAGAAATTTTTATGCTTTGAATAAACACGAATTCTCTCGACAGCGAGAGGACCGTATAGATTTGCTTGAATAAATATCACCTCATATGATGGCAACAAAAATCTTTTACACCCCAAACCCATTATATATATTAATCCCCTCTGCATATTTTGATACGCCACATCCTTTTGCTCACCACCATCGAGCTTTTCTTTCAAGTGAATACTCACTTTCTTATTCATTTGACTTGATCACGCTTTGCAAAGCCATGACATTTTTGATTGAGTCACTTGAATATGATTGTTTGGTATAAGCTTGGGGGGAAAGCGCTCTCATGCATCATTGTATGTGCATGTAGTTGCATTAGGATTTCATGTCATTCATTTCATCATTTTTCATTCACCTCCCTCATATTTATCGTTGTTCCTCATATTCTTTCATTATGATCACATTGAGGACAATGTGAAGTTTAAGCTTGGGGGAGTGCATTTCCATGCCATTTAGATGCATTAGTTGCATTTTTACTTTATTTTAGGATTTTTAAAATTTTTCAAAATTTTTTGCATCATCTTTTCGAATTTTCCATCTTATTTTCCTTTTATGTGTGTTCATGCATCATATTGTGTGCTTGATTTTCTTTTCTTTCCTCTCTTTTATTTTCTATTTCTTTATTTTCTTTTCCTCATTTTGCTAGATTTGTTCCTTATGATGATATATCTTATTGCTTTAGTAGCCATCACGATGCTTATTATTCCTTGTCATGCTACTTAGAGTATTCCATAGTCTTGCTATTCACATGTTCTTGCAAATCTATTTCTTTTGATGGTTCCTCTTCATGAATGCATGATATTAATTGAAACTGAATGTATGGATTAGTGTTTAGTATGCTTTTGTTGGAAATGCACCAAGATTCACGCATCATTAGTATATCTGAAGCATCAGTTTTATTGTCTTATTCACCTCCTGTTGCATGCTTGATATGAAAGTACTCTTTACCGCTTGACTTCGCTTTTTATTGAGATGATTGAGAATATCCATGCTTACATATGAGTTTTAGTTGAAGTATTATTTTATTGAACCGTTCGTGCACATCTTAGAGTGAACCGAGTGTTACATTATTTCCTTCTCCACATATATCTTTTTATTCTCTACATGTCACTTGAGTTCACCTCCTAAAGCTACTTATATCGCATCTATTTCCCAAAAATCCCCACAAAAGAAAAGTTAGCTCCAAAAAGTGCAAAAAGCCAAAAAGGAGCCAAAACCCAAAAATACAAATCAAATAGCTCCTACAAAAATCCAAAAAAGAAAAGTGAGAAACAAAAAAAAGATCAAAAAGAAAAAAAAAGAAGAAGAAAAAAATTGTTTCTCTATCTCATTATTGGAGCCACAAAATACTTGGGAAAACCAAGGCAAAAATCCCATTTTCCACTATTATATTCCTTTGGATGCGACGCCTCAAGCTAAGCTTGGGGGGGTGAATTCATTTGACCATATGAGTGAGTATGACATTAGAGTGGAGACGTGCATGAATGGGAATATTCGATAATGCTTAGACTTTGCAAAATATATTAGATATGGAGATTTTTCATGATTTGAAATAAATATGTGAATGTCATGACTTTTATTCTATTCTCTATTGCATGCTTGGTGTGTATCTTATATGCTTCATTTATAACTTTTGATTGAAAAGTGCATCGCCAACATTTGTATATTAAATTCTATGAAATGCGTGATGTGGATATGAATTGATTGTATGAATTTAGAGAATCCCTTTTGTTGTTCTTAAAAGCTTGCAAGTACCATGTTTATGTAAGATATGAAATCCTTATAGCATGCGATTTGTATTTTCCAAGTCATCGTGATGTGTAGCTTATGGCTTGAGATCTGAGAGTATAATCTAGCGACCCCTTCCACTTCGTATTCTTTTATTTCATTTCCCTTACTTTTCTTCTCCCGAGTTCGTCTTTTTACTTATCTTCCTCGAGGACGAGTAAGAGGTAAGCTTGGGGGATTTTGATCGGTCCATATTTTACACCTTTTTTCTGCATATTTGCATGCCATTTCGATCACCCATATCACACTTTTCACGAGTATTCGACGATATTGCGTTACTTTTCACTATTTCTTGTTTTTGTCGGATTTCAGGAAATATGGAGCGATCGGGAGCAAAAATGAGCTTAAGGGACTTGCACCCACTCCGGAGCGTCACCCAAGGCTCTTTTCAGGGCTATTCGGCGATGGGAGACGGGTGGAAGAAGAAGGAACTCCGTAGGAGCGACGAGGAGGAGAAACGGAGAAGCACGCAGCAGATTGAGTATCAGCGTGCACTCGGCCGAGCATCGCCATCCCACTCGGCCGAGCATGGAGACACCACTCGCCCGGAGGGGGGTTCCAAAAGAGGAGGGATTTATTTGATATCTTTTTGTATGCAAGCAATGATTTCTATTGATTCTCATATCCTTATTGCTATGCTAGAGTAGATTTGATGTTCTAGGGTTTGGGGATGAACCCTATGGATCCAATTTCATGTTTGTGATGAATGAATTTCTAAATTGCTAGAATTGCTAGGAGGTTAGGTTGTGATTGATTTACTACGGATAGCTAGGGATTTCCATCGATTTGGGATTTGCAAGAGATTGGATTCTAATCGATGGGAAGGCCTAGATATTCGATTTAGGTTTACAATTGGGTTTCTCTAGATTTGGTTTGCAAGAGATTGGACCAAAGCTAGGATTTTTAATTGTAAATCTATACCCATATTCGTTTGCAAGAGATTGGACGAATACGAACTATCACAACCTAGATCGTGACTCGAGTTTGCACGAGAGTGGGCTCGAGGAGCGATTGAACGATGATGTCGATCTTCATGCTAGTGGCTGAGGTTAGGGTTTGCAAGAGATTGGGCCCTAATCTAGGTTGCTATAGACCGGCAATAGCGCGAGAGCGTGAGCTTGGTTCTCTATTCAGTTACGACTAGTTCACCTCAATGCAAGTCTAGTAATATTGAGATTCACTATTTACGATGATGTATGACGATCTGTAGTGGGAATTCCCTAGCCCTAGACATCTTTATTTGATTTTATATCCCCATACTTTGCCCGACGATTGTGACAGGATCGCCGCAAGGCAAATTCCCTCTTTTATTATATTGTATTTGAATCGATATTTGACAGATTTCTATATCTCCGACACCGACATCCACCACCATTTCCATTATATCATACCATAGCCATCTCCACCAATAATTGATTCGTAGTCGAGCCAACCTAGGATAGATTGGAACCAACACCACCTCCTCGTGTTCGATACCCGCTCGCCACTACGCCGTGCGCTTGCGGTAAAACTACAATCGTTCTCCGGGGTGTATATCCGGGGCCGACCAAGTTTTTGGTTGTGCTTTTGGGTTGCATTTTGGAGCGATCAGCCTTCTTCTCCTGCCGATGCTCCTCCGAGCCGTGGCGTTCACTCTCGTCGTGCTTGGATCCTCGCTTGGCCCTTCCGTCGTCGATGGCCAAGGCCTCTTTCGTTGGCATGAAGCGCTCGGCCCGCCCCATGACCCCGACGAGGTCCTTCGGAGGATTGTTGTGTAATGATTTCTTCAGACCCCTGTGCAGTAATCCTTTCTTCAGGGCCATCTTAACGACCAGCTCGGGACAGCTCTCCATGTTCAGTCGTTCCGTGTTGAAGCGACGCATGAAGTGCCTCAGGGATTCCTTGGGACCCTGCACCACATTGAATAAGAGTTCTGAGTCCGACTTTACCTATCGCCCGGCCATGAACTGCTTGCAGAACAACTGGGTGAGCTCCTCGAAGCTATCAATAGAGCGGTTGGGCAAGCTGTGGTACCAGGTCCTCGCCGCTTTCCGGAGGGTGGAATAGAAACCCCTGCAGAGCAGGGTATCGTCGGCCCCCTACAATGCCATGACCCCCTCGTAATTCATCACGTGGTCCGCGGGATCGCCCGTGCCGTCGTACTTCTCCAACGTCGACACATTGAAACTTGAGAGCACCCGTGCCTCGGTTATCCTCTGGGTTAGCGGACATCGGTCGCCATTAACGCCCCCGGCCGCCCTCCTTTGCTTACCTCGTGATCGTCCGGTCACAATGGGGGGGCATGTTCAGGCTTGACTATCCCTTGTGTCCCTGCCAAACTGGGGGCGGGGCTCGATCGGTGCACGTCCCCTTTCTCGCCTCGGTATTCTCGCTTGTCCCGCTTCACTCGGCGGACACTTCCGCTCCGCTGGGACCGATCCCCCAATGCCCGGCGGTCGTCCCATCGGTGCTTGGACGAGCCTGGTCGTCTAGATGAGGCGGTCACCGACTCGCCCTCTGCTTGCTCAAAGCCCCTCCTGTTTCCCTCGCAAAACGAGGTGGGGGTGGTGGACCGAGCTGGGTTGAAGCCCGGCATGGTGAATCGCCGCTCCAGGTTGGGCACCCCATTCCCGTGGTCGGTGACTACGGCGGACCGCATGGGTTGGTGACCCCCTCCCCAACGGTGGGCCTCATCCACCCCATCTCCCTGGATAGGCGTGTTGCCGATGAGTTGTTGAATCGTTGCGACCAACGTCTGGATGTTGGCGTTGGTCTCCTGGGCGAAGGTGCAGAGCTGTTCCTGGGTGACCGATCGGGACTCGCATGTCCCCTCGGTGGTGTGGTTGAGCCAGTTCTTGGGGGGAATGTAATCTCCTTCCTCTTGGATAGGAGGCATGCGCCTCTCTCCATTGCAGATGGGTTCCATTCCGGTGGTTCGATGTGGGTTTGCTTCGGTTCCCACAGACGGCGCCAGATGTTTACGGGTGTTTTCTCACCACCGAGTCATTGACCGAGGACTGTACAGTCAATGTGGTCAAGGGGTCGGTTGAGATCCCTTGGGCACGTCAGGCACACATGCGCTCAGCGTGGGTCGGAGATGGAGTCGAGGTCGGGCGTGAGATTCGGACAGAGTGTCGATCCTCGGCTGAAGCAGAGCAGAGGGGAAGCCTCGGCTCTGAGAGATGAGCTCGGCCTCGGTTGGACGTGCGTCGAGGGATAGCCTCGGCACTTCGCTCATTGCTCGATCTTCGGTCAGTAGTCACGCCTGCTAGCAGCGGGGGTGATTGTCTGGCGCTGAGGGGTAGCCTCGGTGCCTCGGTTGGCTTCTTCCTGAATAGACGAGAAACTCGTCAGGGTGGCCGGACCTTGGTTCCGGCCGAATCCCCTCCGATGCCTAAGACAGATCAAGGTCTGAAGAGTACTCGGCGATGTAGGTATGACTCGAGAGGAGATCGATACGCTGACCCTCGACGCGAGCAGGGGGAGGGAGAGATATGGCAGAAGCCAAAGTCATTGATGGAATACCTCAGATTTGGATACCTGGGATTTGATCCCTTTCTTAGTCGTCCCTTCGGTCCTTTTATGGGGTCTCCTCCACGATTGCTCCCGATCCACGTCCTCCGTCTGCCTCCTTTCATGCCCCCGCGATCCGCCTCCTTCCCCGCACTTACGTGCATCGTGGGGAGGCGTTTATTAACGGGCCTCTTAATGGTCATTAAGGGGCCGCGAATTCAAGGGAACGACTATTTCTGAGGTGCACGAGCTGATCATGCATCCCCGGGGGTAGACTGGTCCGGCTTTGAGTTTTATCCGTGGGCCTCGTCAGGCGGGCCCAATCTCGCTCGTGGGATTCCCGTTCATGACCGGGCCTCGGGTCTCTGCTTCTTAGGCTTCTCCAAAACAGTCATATCAAGTCCGATTTGACGTCCCCTTGCATCGACCCAGCTCCCTCAGTGCTCTCGTTGGTCGAGACGCTTGATGCGTCGAGCTTTGGCAGTGATGATCTCCACAAACTTGAGCTCAGGTCGGGTCGACAAGTTCTTCTGGGTCGATGAGGCTCGTTGGGTCGATTGGGTCACCTTCGATCATTTGAGGGTACATGAGGCATAGGGGGCCTGGATTGAACTCAGACCTCTGTCTCGACAGTGAGGAGTTAAGAAATGAAGCTCGGAGACGGTGGTCGATGTTTGAGCAAGGTACCGACCCCCGTCGAACGATGCAGGTGATTGGAGCAATCGGTCGAGGCTTAGTCCCTCGTCGATTGATGTACGGGGCTCGGATCGAGCGCCGACAATGGCCAACGGCTTGAGTCGACCACGGACTCCTCCAGAAGATGATGAGCCTGGGTCGGAAGGGTCATCAGCTTTGAGGGTCGAATCTCGTGGTCGAAGATAGAAGAATCTTCGGGGAAATATTCCACGGAGATGGAAGCTGGAAAGACTCCATCTTGGATGCAAAATTAACGAGCCTTCCTTCATCAAAGAGGTTGGTTATCATGGCCAGCAAGAGTTTTCAGTTAGCAAAAATGGTGAAAAAATTAATTTTCTGAGTTTTGATGGAGATTAATGAGCTCGATCTACAGGGTTGGAAGCTTGACCAACTCATAAGTAGAATTCTTCTGCAGAGATTCCATCTCATCGTGCATAGCTTGCAACCAACTTTCTTTGTTCTTGTGAGATATCGCTTCATGGAAACTCTCTGGCTCCCCCTCTTCAGAAAGTAGAAGATATTCAGCTTCTGAATATCTGGTTGATGGAATCCGGCCTCGTTCAGATCTCCGTACTTGTGAGTTGTTGACTTCAGGAGGTGTACCATCATCTGCCTGCGGTGATGGTGGTGCAGTATCTGCTGGAAAGGGTTGTGGCTCCCCCTGCTCAGCATCCGCCTCTTCTTCCATGTCTTGTTCAACAGCCTCCTCCTCTTCTGGTATTTCTTCATGCACCTCTTCGTATTGCATTGGTGCTGGGTCTGGAACAATGTCTTCAGCACTTGAGCTTGCAGTTGAAGACGCCATGGGCTTTTCAATGTCTTCCAATGTCTGATTTTCTTGGAACAGCACATCCCTGCTCCGAATCACCTTCTTCGTCTTTGGGTCCCACAACCTGTACCCAAATTCTTCATCTCCATAGCCGATGAAGATACAAGGAATGGTCCTTGCATCAAGCTTCTGCCTTTTCTCCTTGGATACATGTGCAAAGGCTAAGCAACCGAATACCCTCAAGTGGGAGTAAGAGGGATTCTTACCAGACCACACCTTCTCTGGAATTGCAAAATCCAAAGGTACTGATGGTGATCTGTTGATGAGGTAGCAGGCGGCACGAACAGCTTCTCCCCAGAATGGCTTTGGTAGCTTAGCCATACTGAGCATGCTTCTGACCTTCTCCATGATCGTCCGGTTCATCCTTTCAGCAACGCCGTTGTGTTGTGGAGTGCGAGGAACCGTCTTCTCATGTCTAATGCCTTGAGTTTTGCAGTAGACATCGAATGCTCTGGAAGTGTATTCGCCTCCATTGTCTGAGCGGAGGCACTTTAACTTCTTTCCTGTCTCACGTTCGACCAGGACGTGGAACAGCTTGAAGAAGTCGAGCACTTGGTCTTTCATTCTCAAGAAGTAGACCCACACCTTCCGAGAAGCATCATCAATGAAGGTCAGAAAATACCTATTGCCACCCAGCGATTCAACCTCCAAGGGACCGCAAACATCAGAGTGTACCAGACTGAGTAACTCTGATCTCCTTGTTGAAGAAGAACTGAAGGAGACTCGATGTTGCTTGCCAACTAAGCAATGCTGACAAGGATCTAGTCCAACATTCTTAGTGATTGAGATCAGCTCCTTCTTTGTCAAGAGAGATAACCCTCTCTCACTCATGTGACCAAGTCGTTGGTGCCACAGACTTGGAGTAGCCTCACGTTCCACCACGTTAAGGCTATCGGTACATATCTTCACATGAGTTTTGTATAACGTACCGCAAATGTGCCCCTTTGCGATAATCATGGCACCTTTCGTCATTCTCCATGTGCCGTTGCTGAAGTGGTTGTCGAAGCCCTGTTTGTCAAGGGCTGTCCCAGAGAGCAAGTTCAGCCGGAGATCTGGCACATGGCGGACATCCTTCAGCGTGATTGTGCAGCCGACGTTCGTCTGAATCCGAACGTCGCCAATTCCCACGATCTTGCAGGAACTTGTATTCCCCATCTTCACGATGCCAAAGTCTCCTGCCTTGTAGTTGGTGAAGAAGTCACTTCGAGGAGTGGCGTGGAATGATGCTGCTGTATCAACCACCCACTCGCTGTCCTGGTTGGAAACGTGAAGGCATGTCTCTTCTTGGATAGAGCAGATAGCCACTTCTCCGGTGCAAGTGACTAACGCCTCTCCATCCTTCGTCTTCTGTTGAGAACCATTGTGACCTTGTTCTCGTAACAGCTTCCGGCAATTCTTCTTCATGTGGCCCTCCATGCCACAATGGTAACACTTGTATGTAGGCCTCCTCCCGTCTGTAGACCTACCACGGCTTTTGCTCCTGCCTCTGCCCCAGCTTCGACCACCTCCTTGTTGTCTTCCTCGAGTCTCTGTCACGAGGGCATGCGATTGGTCGGTGCCGGCTTCTTTTCTCCTGGCCTCCTCGTTGAAGAGGGCATCCTTAACCATAGACATGGTAAGTTTGCCGTTTGGGGCCGAATTACTGAGAGAGACCACCAACGTCTCCCAGTTGTCCGGAAGAGAACTGAGAAGAAGAAGAGCTTGCTCTTCATCTCCAAGCTGTAACTCCACCGCAGATAGTTGATTCACCAGGCTCTGGAACTCGCTCGTGTGCTCCGCAACGGAAGTTCCACTCCGCAGCTTCAAATTTACCAGTCGCCTCATTAACAAGGCTTTGTTTCGAGCGGTCTTGGCTTGGTACATGTCCTCTAGCTTTTGCCAGAGGGCATATGCGTCCGTCTCCTGCGCAACATGGTGGAAGACGCTGTGATCGATCCATTGTCGGATTTGACCGATCGTCTTTCGATTCATCTTCTTCCAGTCAGCTTCTTTGGTGGATTCTGGCTTTACTCCTTTGACCTCCAATGGGTCAAATAAATCTTTACAACTGAGGAGATCCTCCATTCGAGGTCTCCACAGTGTGTAATTTATGGCCGTCAGTTTGACCATAGCTCCCGACGAGGATGATTCTTCCATTGAAATTTTGAAGAGGAAAAAAAAGTAATGGTAGAAAAAAAATTTCCCTCCCCAAAAATTTCTCCCTTTTTACTCTCTCACAGACAGCTCACCTGGGCTTTGATACCACTTGTTGTGATTCTCACTGATCACTAGAAGAATTACTGGCTACAGTAAAACAGTAAAAATACTGATCACGGTAAAACAGTAAAAATGGAGAGTAAAAAAGGTTTCACTATTTCTCACCAGGAAACAACTTTACACACTAGGGTAAACACCAAAAAAACTCACTACAATTTTACCTCTCTGGGGTAACTTCCCTCTCTGGGGTAATTTCCTCTCACCGGAGAAATCACACACTCTTACACCTCTCTGGGTTTCCTTCTCACTCTTTCTCTTGAAGGTGAGAAGCTTGTTTTGGGATGATAGAATACATCAGCCCTCCCCCCCTTTTATAGGCAAGTTAGGGAATGGTTGTTGCACCTACCAAAAGAAAAAAAACAAGGGGAGGGGGTAGATGCAACTACCCCCTTTTGACTAAGCTGCTGGAATCAAAACCAGCACAGGGGGAGCTCGGATGAAGCTTGTTTCAGAACTGACCGGGTCCGTTCATGGGGTTCAAGTGAAGCTTCAACGGTTGTCCACCAAGAGGTGACATGGAGTCTTCGACACTTAATGGGCGAGAGGGAGTTTCTGAATTTACACCGAAATAGCTTCAATGTTAATTATTTGTTCCCAATTTCCCATCTAAACACGACAAATTGATGCAAGTGTTTTGAGAGAAATTTTATAATTGAAACAATAAATTAAATGGAGAATGAATACAACTAAATAAGAGGAGCGATGAAAAGATTACCCTTCGGTACTTCCTCATGAGTTGGCCTTTCATGTCTCTGATTAGGGTGTTGAATCAACATAGTCTCCTCTTTAGCGAAGACAGGGATGCTGACTCCTTTTCCTACGGCGCCAAACTGTTGATGCCAAAATTGACGTCAACGGTTGAATGGGCTGAAGAAGGACCCTTTGTCGAGATGGAACCTCGTTAGCTATTGAAGGGGGACCCGTGATCGAGCGTCTCCGAGTCGAGTGAACTAGGATCGGACTCCACGAATGGATGTCGACCTAACTTCACGGTATCTCCGCAATCCTACAATATAAGAATATCGTTAGGGGATTGGGGTTGGGGCCCGACCGATCCCCCTCCGACGCTCAAGTTAGTCTTCATTAGATGAAAACGTATAGAGCAAGGTGAAGAGGAAAAATTGTAGAGAGGGAGATGAGAGTGTATAGTTTGTGTGGTACTTAGCCATAGCCTAGATTGAGATCTGGCCTCCCCCTTTTCTCGTTTGTCCTGGAAATATTTATCCCCTCCTTTGATTTGTAACCTCCTTCCCTTAAATGTGGCTCACTAACTACACCATTAGTGAGCCTTGAATTGGTCCACCCAGGAGTGTAACCGTCCCCTTTATTCAGCCCATTATTGCCTCATTCAAGGCTATTAAAAGTGGCCATTTTGAGGTGGGAATTCGACCAAGTCATATGAAAAATTAATTGGAAATTTGACCTGGTCATGGTTCATCCTCCTTGGTGAGCTTCGGCGCTATTGGGCCGTGGCGCACCTCTCTTAGTCGGCCTTGCTTATCAGGTAGACTTCATCTACTCACTTTGTGGGCTAGACCCATAACGAAGTTAGTATCAACAGCAGCTGTTATCACCAATCCCGGAGAAGATCCTGTCCAAATCAATGAATGACGGTTATTTATAATCATCGGATCAACGTCTATAAATACCTGAAATGACAATGCTAAAATGGTTCCAACTCCCGAGGTACGAGATCCGATACTCTGAGATAACATACTTTATCTTATATTTTTTCACAAGAGATCTTGTGAGGCCAGACCTGAGACGAGCCTCTGTGGGTCGATCTCAGCTGCTCCAAGCTTCCTCCCTCTCTTAAGTCCCATTCTAACTTAAGCATCGGAGGGGATCTGGGTCGGGACCCAGATCCGACCCCCCGACGCTTCTTTGTGGTACAGATCATCGAGTCCCGATCTCGTGAAAAGGTCGTGCCTAAGCTTCTCAACATCGAACGACCGGGGCTCGATCCGTTCGAGGGTAGAACAAGCACGACAAGTCAACCACCATCCACCAACGACCCTGATTCTTCCAACCTATGGTCCCATCCAACTGACTGACACTGCTCCAACTCAGCAATAAAGGATCCACGTCAGCATCTCAATTGTTTCGGTCATTTTTGGCCTTTACAGTTTGGAGCCATCTGTGGGAAAAATGAGTCAACATCCCATTCAACAAAACAACTCGACCATGTCGGCTCACCCATCAATGCTCTCCGAAAATACCTTGACACTTCCCAGCATCAATTCCTTCAACATGATAATGGGAGGTCCTCCGCGTCCGGAGCTATCAACCTCATTTCAAAGCTCTTATGTCGAAAGGTTGATGACAATATCTGTGGGTAGAAAGCACCCCAGAGACTCTACACCTCTTATATCCTTCTCAGATTAAGATCTAGAGGGTGTAGAACTGCCACATGATGATGCCGTCGTCATTGCTGCCTCCATCAACGAGGTTACCATGAAAAGATTGCTCATCGATACGGGGAGTTCGTGAGATATGCTTTTCTTCACCATATTGGAGAGAATGAGGATGTCTTCAACAGAGTTGAGACCCTGTCCGGGATCTCTTGTAGGGTTCACCGGGCATTCTGCCCCAGTAGCATGCAATATTATCCTACCGGTGACCCTTGGTACGTATCCACGACATGTCACTCGACTAAAAAACTTAATAGTGGTGAAGATTAACTCAGCGTACAACAAAATCATTGGCAGAATGCTGCTCAATGCTATAGAATCGGTGGTCTCAACCTTCCATCAAATGATCAAATTCCAAACTCCTGCGGGAGTTGGGAATGCGACAGGAAATCAGAAGCAAGCCCGGTCATGTTACTCTCTGTCCACCGCTTTACGAAGGGTGGGACACACAGATCCAGTCGATCCCAAGGGCAAGGATCAACGACCCGCAACAGTCGAAGAGACGGAGAACATCTGAATCTCTGAAGAAGAAGGAAAGACCGTCTCTATCGGGTCGATGCTCCCCTTCGACCTATGGGAGAAGTTGATCGCTCTCTTGAGAGAGCATGCAAACATTTTTGCCTAGTCCCCGAGAGATATGCCTAGCATCAACCCCTAAGTAATATCCCACAAGCTGGAAGTCGACCTGACTTCCAAACCCATGAAGCAGAAGAAGAGGAATATGGTGGGTAAAAAGATGAAGGCTACAATCGAGGAAGTTGATCGACTTCTGAAGGCGGGCTTCATTCGAAAGGTCAAATACCCCGAATGGCTCTCGAATGTCGTGATGGTGAAAAAGACGAATGGAAAATGGTGGATGTGTGTCAACTTCACCGATCTCAATAAAGCCTGTCCGAAAGATAGCTACCCTTTTCCCTGGATCGACTATTTGGTCGCCTCGGGCTACGAATTCCTAAGCTTAATGGATGCATTTTCAGGCTATAACCAGATCCAAATGGCTCTGGAAGACGAAGAAAAGACTTCTTTTATCACAGATCGAGGTATTTTCTGTTATACAAAAATGCCATTTGGTTTAAAAAATGCAGGAGCTACGTACCAGCATATGATGAACGGAGTCTTCGAGGCTCAAATCGGGTGAAACTTGGAGGTCTACGTTGATGACATGCTGGTCAAGTCGAAGAAGTCGGTGGATCACATTGCAGATCTCTGAGAGATGTTTGCACAGGTCTGATGCTACAACCTTCGGCTGAACTTTGCCAAGTGTACCTTTGGGGTTCGTTCGGGAAAATTCCTCTGTTTCATGCTGAAAAACCGAGGAATTGATGCTAACCCCGACAAATCGCGATGATCGTGGCGATGAAGGAGCCCTCAACCATTAGAGAACTTCACTAACTGAATGGGAGAATAGCGGCTTTGGGTCGATTCTTGTCCAAGTCGGCCGAGAGATCCATGCCATTCTTCAAAGTACTGAGAAAGGCGATAGCATCCACCGCGAATGGCAAGAAGGTTGTCGAGTGGGATGCATACAGCAAGAAAGCCTTCTCCGAACTGAAGGAGTATCTTGGCAGCCCATCGCTCCTGACCAAGCTAGATAAGGATGATCAACTCATCATTTATTTGGCGCTACCATGGAAGATGTAAGCTCGGCTCTTGTCAAGGAAGAGTCGGGAGTGCAACAACCTATCTACTACTTAGCCAAGTCCTTCAAGGTGCAGAAATAAATTACTCGAGAACATAAAATATGGCGTTTGCATTGATCCAATCCGCGAGGAGGCTACGAGCATACTTCCAAGCACACACCATCTTGGTCCTCACCGACACTCTTTTGGAGTAAACTCTGATGAGGTTGGATCAGTCGGGGTGAATGACTGAGGTCCTCTCTGACTTTCGGACTTCATTTGATGGCATGGCTCTTACTGTGGTGACACTCCAGTCCCAGTTCGACTAGGTTTATCAGTATCATTACAGTCAGGGTCACTACCCAGCTACTGCACCACACCTCGTTCTAGTCTGCATCCCACCCCACCCATCTCACCCCCTCAGACTGCTCATACACCCGCATCCATTTCCACTCCTGTAGATATTCCATCCACATCACTGCACGTATCCATCCCACCCCCACCCACCCCTGGTGCCTGAGGACCCATCCGACATCACACCACGTCTCACCACACCACCACTCTCTCCACAGCCCGACCCAGAGCTCGAGCACATTCCCACCCCCCACCATCACCACACCCTGACCCTGTGATTTCACACACCACCCCCTACACCCATTACGAAGTCCGTTCCCATTCCATCCCCTACACAATCCCCATCACCTCATGCCATTTCCCCACCATGTGACGACACCATCCTCCTCCTCTCGTCGTCCTCAGACGACGATTGGACCACCCCATCTCCACCTCCACCTCCACCCCCACCCATCAAATCTGAGCTCGTCCATACCACTCCATCCCCACCACACGCTGACACGGCAGCTGAGCATTCAGCTGATTACGCCGTCCCTTCCACTTCACCCACCACACTTACCCAGTCACCACATAACGGTGGCTCAGCCTGATAGGAGCACCACACATTTTTGGCACCCCCTCATCATTTAGCCCATGCGTCGCACACTTGCATACTTTCGGGCACGATTTCATACAGCTTGGGGGATGCTCATGGGTCTCTTTCCTCTCATCTTATTTGTCCTCACGATTTTTCTGTGTTTTATTTACGTTGAGGACAACGTTTGGTTTAGCTTGGGGAGGAGCTCTTTCGCGCTAATTCTCTCATTTTTCTCTCTTATTTCCCCATTTTTATCATTATTTTCGTTTCCTTTTCACCTTTTCTTTCTTATTTTTCCATCTTTCTTTTTTTTCATATGCATCACGTTTAAATTCAATATATGCAGCCAAAAAGACAAAAAAATGAAAAAAAATCAAAAACCCAAAAAATATCTGCATTCGCTTCATGCATCTTGCACCTTCATGCATGCAATTGTATATACTTGCATTCGCCTCGAGAATTTTTTGAAAACGGGTTTTTATATGTGCTGAATTTTGATTTGAAGTTAGTTTTCTGAACTTTGATGCTCGATTTCCATGATATTGATTTGATTGTGTGAATAGTTCGTAGCCTAAACTCAAATCCTTCGTAATACCCTAGCTTTGGCCGTCCTCGCAACCCCTAAGAGAGGAGTACTTGAAACCGACCTCGATTGACACTTAGGAACACATTCTATGCGTGGACCCTAGAGCCAATAGTCGTATATAATGGTTTATAGTCCCTCGAAACTTGGATAACCACACTTCACCTAGTACCGAGGATTGAATCTACTTAGTTCACCCCATGATTTCCCAAAAAAATTGTGAATAGAAAAAAATACGCACCATTCCCCCAGCGAAGCTGAATAAATGGATCCCCACGATAATAACCATCGGGGCTTTACGTAAAAAGGCCTAGCTTGGGGGCGTGCGTATGAATAAAGATTTTATTTGGGTTGAGTTAGTAGGTCTGAGGGGTCCTTCTTGGCCCGGTGTCCTAAGGTCGTCTGATCTGGGAGTCACCGACCCAACGCTCCTTACACGGTCCAAGTGCAAACCCCAAAAAGAGATAGAAAAGAAAAAATACATATCTGTGTATCGAATTTCTTGTGTATATACGCTGTATATATATATGAAATCATGGATAAACTTAGCAATTTCATGAATCAAGGAACCGTATCGTGTCGTGAGTGCCACTTCCTCGATCGACCAATATTCTATTATCCCGTACTTATCCCCTCTTCGACCATTGTATAGCTTAGGTTTCTACATGCTCAATCTAAGGTCGGGTTAGAAGAAATATCTTAGAATGTGAGTATGGCTGTCGCCTAGTGTATTGCTTGGCGATTTGAGTACGAATGACGTCCTAGGAATATATTCTCATTGACGGAAAGATTTCCGATCATTTTGGTTTCTCGAATTTGAATTTTCATTTCACTCGCATATATGCTCTCGGGTTTTGAAAATTCTCGAAGCTCCAACGCATAATTTGCATGTTTGACTGCATTCATCCGATCTACGCTCTCTCTTGTCTTCCTTGAGGACAAGAAGAGTTTAGCTTGGGGGATTTTGATGAGTGTTTATTGTATATAGTTTTCCTCTCTTTTCATGCACGTTTTACACCGTTTCATTCTATATTCATCCATGTTTTCTCTGTTTTGTCTCTTCTTTTGCTTTGTGGTCTCTCACATGCTATGCAGGAGATATAAGCCGATTTGGGATCATTTATCAAGATCTTCGTGCAATGAGGCGAAAGAAGCGAAGCCGGGGGATCAATTGCGCAAGGGAGAAGTATTCTGTAAAGATAAAGCTCCACACGACCGCGTCACTATGTCCATGCGGCCGTGCCAATCTGCCAAAGAAGCATCAATGATGCGGCCGCGTCAATTTCCACCAAACGACCACGTCTGAGGATTTTTGGAGGGAAATGAAGAATGAAGATCAGAGACTTTCACGACCTGCATGAGCTAGGACTACACGGCTGTGTCAACAGACCATACGGCCGCATCAACAGACCACACGGCTGCGTGTCCATCTTCAATGCAGCCTCGTCTCTATTGACACGACCGCGTGGCCAAGCCCCCAGTCCCACATTCATTTAGGGAATGACGCAACCGCATCGTTCCTTGACGCGGTCGCGTCAAACCCCTTTCCCACGATTTCTAGGGCAGATTTGGGGGGTATTTTTGTCTCTTGGACGTGTGTATATAAGCGCCCCTTCATCATCATGTGAGAGGAATCTTGTTTTCAGCCGTTTTTCTATTTTTTTCTAGGGTTTTGGGTCGTTTTGTAAGAATCCTAACTCTTTTATTCAGTTGTTTTTATTGTTCTAAATTGATTAGTGTAATACTCTATCTTTCTTTAATAGAATTTTTCTCTCTTTGTTATTGTTGTTTTCTTTTATCATCTATTGCTGTTGTAGCTTGAATCCATGGCTTTAAACGCTTACCCATTGCTAGAATCTCCTTTTATTCTAATGGGTAGTGAGTAGTTTTTATCTAGGGCAATGGGATGAACCCCAGTGGATTGGGGCCATTGGTTGAACCAGATAATTGATTTAGTTGCTGGGCCATTGGATTGGGGCCATTGGGCTGTGGATGGGATGAAGAATGAGGATATTTGTCGAGCGTAATGCGCCCAACGTACACCAATGCATCGAAGACCCCTGACATCGGTGTAGGCCGGGTTGGCCTATCATTGCATCGAGACAGCAGGGGGTAGGACATGACATAAGGGAATAACCTATCATGCATCACGGCAGTGGAGGATAGGCAAATGCCCTTAGGTCAGACGACCTCTCTCGAGTCCCAATGAACTCGGCAACTCGTTAATTATTAATTTAACCTTAACGCTAGTCAAATGGCGGGGACTCCCCACGCCCTAGAGATTTTACCCCTTGTTCACACTTTTCTACCATTCACCGACCATTCACCATGACTATCGCATAGCTCTCATCCAAAGACCCATAGGAACCGATACTCATTGACCACCTCCTCGTGTTCAACCCGTAAGTGACTACATATGACCCATGCGCTACGGTTTATTAGCATCGTTCGGTCCCCTCTCGAGGATCACGATCAATTGTCCTATTCAGAAGGGTATGAAATGCGCAAACTTGGTTAATCGGTTAACGATAACCCAAATCGCGTCATTTTGCTTGGTGCTCCGAGGTAGTCCAGTCACGAAGTCCATGGTGATGTACTGCCACTTCCACTCTGGAATCAGCAGAGGTTAAAGTAATCTAGTAATACGATGATGTTCAGCCTTCACTTGCTGACACACATGTAACTTGGCGACGCTTCGGGCGACACTACGCTCCTCTTCATATCATACCACCAAAAATTCAGACGAAGGTCCTTGTACATCTTGGTACCGCCAGGATAAATGGAATAGGGAGAGCTATGAGCTTCATTCATCAGCTCTTCCCTGATATCACCTGAAGGTACACAGATCCTACTGCCATATCTCAGGAAACCAAATCCGTCCGAAGTCCAGCTTCAACTTGCTCTCTGATCTTCTGCAGCTTTGCATCTCCAGTCTTTGCAGCTTTGATCCGATCCAAGATCGTCGACTGAATCTGCATATTCAGCAACGATGATGTGACTCCAGGCAAAACAACTTCTGAGCTCATCTCCTGCAGATCTTGCTGTAGCCTCCACTAAATTGTAAGAGTCATAACTGCTGGAAGTCTACTCAATGCATCGGGTACGACATTAACCTTCCCTGGATGATACTGGAGGTCGATGTCGTAATTATCCATCTGCTCTAACTATCTGCACTACCCCATATTCAACTCCTTCTGAGTGAAAATGTATTTCAAACTTTTGTGATAGTGAAAATTTTCACTTTCTCACTCGGTAAGAAATGTCTCCAAATCTTTAGGGCAAAGATGACAATAGCTAGCTCCAAGTCGTGAGTCGGATAATTCTTCTCATGAATCTTCAACTGCTGAGAAGCATATGCGACCAAATGACCATGCTGATGCAGGACACATCCTATGCCTTTTCTTGACGCATCACAGAAGATCTCAAACCCTCCAGTCCTATCTGGTATAGTCAGGACTGGTGCAGACGTCCGCCTTGCTTTCAAAATCCCAAATGCATGCTTGCAAGAGTCCCATATAAACTTGACGTCCTTCCTCGTCAATCGAGTCATGGGCTCAGCTATCCTCGAGAAATCCTTGATGAATCGATGGTAGTAACCCGCCAATCCTAGGAAACTCCTGATGTCTGATGTCGACCGAGGGGTAGGCCAATTACTAACTGATGCAACTTTCTCTGGGTAGACCGAGATATCGTCGCCCAATACTACATGACCAAGAAATGCAATTCGGTCCAGCTAGAATTTGCACTTGCTGTAATTGGATATAACTGATGACGACGAAGCATCTCCAACACAATCCGCAGATGCTCGACATGCTCCTCCTTGCTCTTCGAATAGACCAATATATCATCAATGAAATATCACTACGAATTTATCCAGAAACTCGTAGAATATGAGATTCATGAGATTTATGAATATTGCAGGAGTGTTGTGTAATGCCCTACGTAGCTACTGCACAAGTACTAGAGGGGGGTGATAGTACTTTAAAATAATTAAGAAGATAATTCCTAATTATCTTGCAAACTCAACCAACAATGCGGAAATGTAAATATTGACAACAAAGAAATGCAATCGCAAACAGACGATATAACGGGTTCGGATCCACCCAAGTCTCCCCGACTTGTTCTCGGTGATCCTACGTCCCAAACACCCGGATCCCCTCCGGCTACTTGAGTTAGAAACCTCTAACTCAAATTTGCACTATGAAATACTTGTAGAAAACCTCTACAAGATCAAATCATACACAAAAGAAAATGTGACTCCCACAAACCGGGATCACACACAAACTCTCACAACCGAGAGTAAAACACTTGTAATATCAAAGTAAATGAAATACGAAATGCTTACCAACAAAATCCTATGCCTTGAGTAAACTTACGATTTAGGGCAAGGAGGATTTTGGAGAAGATGAAAGCACCAAACCCTAGCTCCAAGATGTTGACCAGCAATGGAGGCCTAGGAAGATGTTGGTGACCTTGGATCAAGCTCTTGGCTTGAGTGGCTCACAATCAATGTGAATCTCTCTTTGGAAATAAGAGTGAGTGAGAGATTCTTGAGAAATGAATGAGCTTGAAAATGAGAATTAATGCTTCTCTTTGATTCTCTAAACTTCAATAAATATCAGCCTTGAATGCTATGAAAGCAGCCCTTCAAGTAATATAGGATAGAGGAAAGAGAGAGCAAAAATCGTGGCATTTCATGCTCCAACGGCTCTATTCTGAAGCAGAATAGTCGGTCAAAGAAAGATCACTGACCGACTAGTTTCTCAACTAGTCGGTCGGTGATTCAATATGAACCGATTAACAGCTTCACAGCCAAAAAAGAAAGTTCATGGAATAGATAACTAGTCGGTCTAAGAAGACTTACCAACCGACTAGTTTCACAACTAGTCGGTCGGTGAGTGTTCTTTGACCGACTAAGAGATGAAATCAAATAGGCTGAATACAAGTTGAACTAGTCGGTCTGAGAACAAATTCCAACCGACTAGTTTCTCAACTAGTCGGTCGACAATCGTTCTTAGACCGACTAATGATAAACAGTAGCTCAGGCTGAAAAACTGAACACAAAACTAGTCGGTCTAAGAAGGATTCCAAACCGACTAGTTTGACAACTAGTCGGTCGGTGAACCTTCTTGGACCGACTAACTGTAAACAGTAAAGAGCTGAAAAATGAACAAGGCATTCTAGTCGGTTCAAGAAGGATTGCCGACCGACTAGATTGCCATCTAGTCGGTTGGTTCTTCTTCTTGAACCAACTAACATGCACAAGAAGCCGCGAAATGAAGCGCGAAGCTTCGGGAAAGTTTCTATGGGCTTCTAATATGATCCTAGCTCTAAGATATGAGCGTTATGAAGATTAAAACGTAAGACGTACTCAAGGCTTAACAATCTACGAAACGTAGCTAGAAGACTATAAATAAAACTTGATGAATCGTCTTCGAAAGCTTCGATCCGAATCTCTTGACTTCAATAATGGTCCTTGAGCTTCAACGAAGCTTCAAGCACATGATCACACGCTTTGAGAAGTCTCGAGACGTTGCTTTTGATGTTTATAGAATTTTGGCGACGATCTCCATAACTGCACTCACAAAGAGTTAGTTCACGATATTTATGTTTGTTCATCATCAAAACCAAATCCGGGGAATCAATACTCAACACGTTGGTCACAACGAATGGCATGACAATGAACTCGTAGTGTCCATACTTGGTCTGGAAGGCCGTCTTGTAGATGTCTTCATTATTGACCTTCACCTGATGGTATCCACTCCTGAGATCCAACTTCGAGAAAACTCGTGATCCACTGAGTTGATCAAAGATGTCATCGATGCGAGGTAATGGGTACTTATTCTTCACAATGACTTTGTTCAGCTCTCGATAATTCATGCACATCCTTCTCGATCCGTCCTTCTTCTTGACCAACAGAACTGGTGCATCCCAGGGAGATACACTGGGATGGATGAATCCTGTCTACCACAGGTTGTCCAATTGCTTTCGTAACTCTTCAAGTTCTACAGGAGCCATATGGTAAGGTGCATTCGAGATCGGTTGAGTATTTGGCATCAAGTCGATGCTGAATTCCAGAGCTCGGTCAGACGGCAATCCAGAAATATTCTCTGGAAACACATCTCGAAATCTCGAACCCCTGCAGGCTTCTCCAGTTCGACTACCATAGATGTGACGATCACCACGTTCGACTGGGCCCAAAATCTGATAGGTTCGAGCGAACGACTTCCACTAATGAATTCGAACACCGGATGGTCGGGAATCTCAAATACTACTTTCTTCTGGTGACAGTCGATAGTAGAATAGAAGGTTCCTAACCAATCCATGCCGAGAATAGCATCAAAGTTGGGTGTGTCGAAGACCATGAAATCTGCATAGAGCTCATGTCTGCAAATCACTTGAGGACAAGATTTGCATCCCAAGGAAACACCATCACGCCACTCTCAGTATTGATATTCCAACTTTTGGAAAGTGGATAGGTGATAGGTGGGAATCGAGTGTTTGACCACGAATTTTCGGGATAAGATACACAATGAAGCTTCGGAATCAAATAAGGTCAGAGCTGGGTGGGAAGTCACTGTAGGGGTTTTGGCGGACCCTTAGAGCTCGGATCTGTGTCCGTCCTAAGTCGAGCGGACCACAGGGGCATAAAACGCAGCGGAAAAACAAAACAAAACTTTTAGGCTAGCTAAACAATTTAGCTAGGCTCTGAGGGAGCCAGAACCTAGCCCGATCTATGCCAACTTGGGGTGGATCAGACCACCCCAAGAGGGATCTATTCTACAGCGACAAAATTAAATCTACACTAAAAATTACTTAACCACTGATCACTCCATATTTTATACTCTTTTTCTGCATGTTTGCATGCCGTTTTGATCGCTCATATCGTGTTTTTCATGATTATTTGACAATATTGCGATGCTTTTCACTATTTCTTGTTTTTTGTCATATTTCAGGAAATATGGAGTGATTCGGAGCGATTTTGAGATCAATTGGTTCGCAAGCGCTAAGAAGTGTCACCCGTGGCTCATTTGAGGGCCATTCAGCGATGGAAGATGAGTGGAAGAAGAAGGAACTTTGTAGGAGCGACGAGGAGGAGAAACGGAGCAGATTGGGCATTTACAGCATGCCACTTGGCCGAGTGGAGCAATCACTCGACCGAACCAGAAGCCCCACTCGGCCGACCAAAACGGATACACACAAAGAGCTAATTTCAGCGTATACGCAGCCGAACGAAGAAATACCACTCGGCCGAATGAGAAATCTCACTCGCCCGAGTGGTACAGAGAAATTGCCCAGAGAAAGGCCGAAGTTACTGTATTTTTTGAAGATCCAGTCGAAAGTCACTCAGCCGAGCGATAAAGCCACTCGGCCGAACGAAGAAGTATACTCGGCCGAGTCACCTCCGAAGGCAGACCCTGAGACCCCCCTGACTTACTATTTTCTTATAGGGTCTGTCACTCGGCCGAGTGACAAAGTCACTCGGCCGAGTGAGCCGCTTTGCCTGCTGCGTAAGTTGCAATTTCTGGGCTGCGCAGGGGCAGTTTGGTCACGATTTTTTGGGCAATTTTGGGGGTATTTAAACCCAGTTTTTGCCCTAGTTAGGAGAGCTTTTTGCAGCCTTTTTGAGAACTTTTCAGAACTTTTTAGATTAATTAGATTTAGGCTTTCTTTTTGGAGATGTAAAGGCTACTCTATTTGGATTCTCATTGGATATCATTGGATCTTCATTGGTTTGTCTATTTCCTATCAAAAACTCAATTTTTATTTGTTATTTCTCTATTGCAATGAATTCTCTTGATATTATTGTTGATTTTTCTGAGAATTTCATGATGAATAGTGAGTAATGCCTTCGTCTTAGGGCGTAGGGATGAACCCTATGGACCATATTTCCAAATTGTGATGAATTTATGAAATTAATGCTAGAATTGTGATGAATTTAGGAAGGCCTAGATATTTGATTTAGATTGACAATTGGATCTCTCTAGACTTGGTTTGCAAGAGATTGCGCCAAAGCTAGGATTTTCAATTGTAAATCTTTACCCATATCCGTTTGCAAGAGATTTGACGGATAGGAACTATCGCAACCTAGGTCGTAGCTCGAGTTTGCACGAGAGTGGGTGCGAGACATGATTGAGCGATGATGTCGTTCTTCACGCTAGCGGGTTAGGCTAGGGTTTGTAAGAGATTGGGCCCTATCCTAGGTTTGCTATAGACCGGCAATAGCGCGAGAGCGTGAGCTTGGTTCTCATTTAGTTGCGACTAGTTCACCCTCATTCAAGTTTAGCAATGATGTAACCTATGAATCTCAATGATGAAAGGCGGTCCGTAGTGGGGATTCCCGACCCCCAGATGTTTCATGAATTTGATATTTCCTCTTGACATTCGCACGATTGTGATTGTTCACCCCAAAACAATTCTCGATCCCCTTGATAGCTAGGTGATTGGAGGGAGACACTGTCATTTGTCCTCCCTGAGTTCAATACCCGCTCGCCGCTACACCGTGTGCTTGCGGTAAGACTACAGCATCGTTTGTCCCGGGCGTGTGTACTCCCGGGGCTACGATCAAGTTTTTGGCGCCGTTGCCGGGGAGGCGACAGTGTTTTATTCTCTTTACTTAGTATCTTCTTTTTGTTTTATTATTTTTATCTTTTTACTCCTTTTTTGTGCTAACAATTCCTTTGAAACTCTGTTTCTCTTTGCATAAACACGAGATCGACGGCGGATCCAGAGGATATTATATTTGATCCAGAGATTGAACGTACCGAGAGGAGGATCAGAGCCGAGAGAAGGCACGCTACGGAGGATAATTGTATGAACCGCACGGAGATACCGGAAGAACTAGCGGCACGTATGGCGAGGATCATATCCATCAGAGATAGGCTTAGGCCTAAGACTTCCTCCACTACCTCTTCCATCGCTATACCGGAGTTGGCGGCGGATAAGAATTTTGAGCTCAAGATGGGATTAGTGGTCTTAATGCAACAAGACCCGTTCCATGGGAACTCCCATGAGAATCCACATTATCACATCCAGCTATTCTTGTCCAAGTGCGCCACCTTTCAAATGCCGGGAGTTTCCGTTGATGCTATCCGCTTGAGACTCTTTCCCTTCACCCTCAGAGACAAAGCTTTATATTGGTTGAGGACGCATGCAGAAGGGGTATTCACTACTTGGGATGAGTTGGCTAGTGCTTTTGTTGACAAATTCTACCCGCCATCTAAGACAGTGAAGATTAGAAGTGCACTCATGTCCTTCAAGCAAGGACCGCAAAAGACCCTATACGAGGCGTGGGAGCGCTTCAAGGATTTACATCATCAATGCCCCCATCACAGTATAGAAGAATGGGAGCTAGTTCACAGTTTTTATAATGGACTCCAACCGGGCACGAAGCAGATCATAGATGCGACCGCCAACGGAGCCATTCTTTCCAAAATGGCGGATGAAGCTACGGCTCTATTAGAGGATATGGCTACTAATAATCAACAATGGAGGGATGAGCGAGGACATTCTTCTAACTCTTTGAAGCCCACTAGCATATATGAAGCCAAGGCCGTAGCGGAGCTTTCGAACAAATTTGACTCTCTCCACAAGGTAGTGGAGAGGTTGGAGAAGTATATCACCGAGCCACATGGAGCTCCCTCTACATCTACGTCGGTAAGAAATATGAGTGATTGGCAAGATCCATCTCAAGTCATGTTCATAGGAGGAGAACAAGGAGAGGTAGCCTTGGAGCAAGTGCAATATGTTGCGGGAAACTCCGGCTATTGGACCAACCCGGGCGCAAGGAACCATCCGGGATTTTCGTATGCAAATAATGAAGGAGCCCTAAACCCACCACTGCCGCAACAACCTCAAGCAAGGCCTCCACCTCCACAACATCAATACCAACCAAGGGGGCCACCGCAACAAAATTACCTGCCTAGGCAACAAGCGGGACCGTATAGGCCGCCCGGTTATAATCAAGGTTGGAGAGCTCCTAACCTACCTCAAGCACACCAAAGATCGAATCATGAAGCTAGGTGGAGGAGTTCATGGTGGAGCAAAAGAAGATAAACACTCGGTTGATTGCGCAACAAGACTCTCTGAATACCGTAGTGGCTCAATTAGCGGAGCAACTCATGTTGCTTAACAAAAACACCCAACAATTGCCGGCTCAACCGGAGCCCAATCCACGGAATAATACCGGCCATATAAATGCGGTAGTGACGGTCATAACTAGGGGCGGAAAGGACACTACTCCCGTCATGGTCCAAACTAAGGAGCCCATGTTAGAAATCTTCGATGACAAGAAGTCGGCGATTGAGGAGGAGAGTCCAAAGGAGCCATAAGGAGGCGGAAATTCTGAAGTGAAGAAGCCTAACGAGGAGCGCATCTATATGCCCCCGGTGCCATTTCCACAACGGTTGGCAAGAGCCAAAATTGAGAAGAGGCTCGCTAAGTTCCTTGAATATTTAAGTGGAGTAAGCCTCAACATACCCTTCCTAGATGCTATAGTGGAGATCCCGTCGTATGTAAAATTCTTGAAGGACTTAATATCAGGAAAGAAGATGAAGGAGAAAATAATGCTCGCCGAACAAGGGACTTGGTTCAACCGGAAGGAAAAGGCGCCCGCTAAATTCAAGGATCCCGGTAGCTTCCGCATCCCGTGCACACTTGGAGGAGCCCCATTGCAAAAGGCTTTAGTTGACTTGGGAGCAAGTGTGAGCCTAATGCCCCTAAGCATGTTTCGAAAATTGAATACGGGGACCGACTTGAAGCCAACCGACATGAGGATACAACTAGCGGATGGTCGGGTCACTAGGCCGGTAGGGATTGCGGAGGACATCCCACTACAAGATCCGGGAGGGATATGCTTGCCTTGTGATTTCGTCGTCATAGACATCAAGGAAAAGGGCGACACTTCACTTATTCTTGGACGCCCGTTCTTAGCCACCACCGGCGTTATAGTCGACGTGAGAGAAGGCATATTATCCTTGAATGTCGGGAACATCGAGGTTGAGTTTCACATACCCAAAGCCATGAAGCATATGTCCTACCAAGAGGAGTTGGACTATATGGACCTCCTTGACGAGGTAATCGAAGAAGCCATTCCGCACTCCATCGGCGCTCTCCATGAAGATGGCCTTGAAGAAGGCCAAATTTCTAGTATTGAAGAAAAGTTGGAGGACCCTCCGGATAGCCCCATGGCCGATGATGAAGGCAACGCTGATGTTGCAAAGATAAGGGAGCTTTGCAAGCTCTCGACGGCTAAGAATCCAAAGAAAGCTCCGCCGAATAGAAGATCGTCATCACTGGTGAGAGGGAAGATTGGTGCTAGCTCAAGCTTGGGGGACTTATCCCCCAACTCTACCCATGATGAGGGGACGCCGAGGAAGGCCGACGACAACAAACCAAATCCAAGTGGTCTTCCCAGTAAATTTGACTGGCGCATCTCATATGCGCCCAACATCATGCGCTAAACGAAAATCTCAAGGGGTCGAGCTCATGACCTTAAACGAGCGCTTGTCGGGAGGCAACCCGACAGTTTTATATCATTTTTAGTTGATTTTCATTTTTATTTTAGATTTTTCTTATTGTTTAGAGTCTAGTGTCTATGAAAATCGTGACAACGGATCCTAATTTTCATGACAGGAGATGGAGAAAGAGAGATCATTCAAATGGAGGATGACCAAGGCAAGGGAGAGCGCTTCAGGAATGCGTTCAGGCCCCAGGATGAAGAAGGAGCCGACTGTAGGAAGAAAAATAGAGAATGGAGCAAAAACAGAGAGCCGTTGCAGAAAACAGGAAGCCACTCGGCCGAGTAACATATGTCACTCGGCCGAGCAAAGACTCCATTCGGCCGAGTGGAGTGCCAATAAGGGAAGTTTCTGCTGACCAACTCTCTGTTAATTTTTCGCTTTACAGTATAATTTGCCACTCGGGCGAGTGACTTGCCACTCGGGCGAGTGACTTGCCACTCGGGCGAGTGAAACAGATACCCTGCATGCTCTAAAAATTGCTGAGTGGCTGAGCCACTCGACCGAGTGGAACTTTTCCATTCGGCCGAATGAGAAAAGTCACTCGGTCGAGTCGTAACTTTAGGGAGATATTTTTTTGAAATTTTATTATATAACCCACTCGGCCGAGTGAAATCGTCACTCAGCCGAGTCGTATCATCCTTATATATGCTGTGGGCACTGCGCGAATTCCAAAAAATCAAAATTCCCCAAATTTCTTCGCCTTTGCCCGATCCGCTTCAGCTGCTGTCGACCGCATCTGCGTTCCTTCGCCCGATCCGACCCCGACCGTCGGCGAGGAGCGACCGCCCACCGACGCCGGCCCCACCCTGCCGCAGCACGCCGCCAGCGCTGCCGTACGCCGCCGCTGCTCACCACATTTCGCTAAAAACGCCTATTTTCTCCCCATTTCTCCTATTTTGTATGTCTGTTACTCCCCAAATTCAAATCAAATATTGTTTATAACTATTATACCCTATCTCCCCATGAATATTGAGTGTTATTTGCTGATTTTACCGTTTGCTTTTCAGGTTAGCTTGGGGGAGCTTGGGGGAGCTTTTTGACGCATACGAAGCTTTGCGGAGGAGGCGTATCTTCGCACCCATAGCTGATTGCTCTCGCGGCGTGCTCAGGTATACTCGTTTCATTATTTAGCACGCCGCATTTTGTTTTGGGTGGGCTCATTGCGCGGCACACATGCCGCCACGCCGTAGTTCACGCACGTGGGAGCCCACTTCGAAGCGAAAGAAGTCAGGTGATCATGGCTCCTCTTCCGCTAGGGCGGACTCCCCTCCACCTAGCCCACCACCACCTACACAGCCGCTTCCTGCTGATCCCGTTCCACCACCTGCTCCCACCGTCGGGCCGATGGGGATTACGTTTCGAAATGACGCACACCACGCCAGATTCGAGCATATCTGCCATCGCTCGATAGTACCCTCTAGGTTTGCACACCTAGTCGACCTAGACCGCCTAGGGGTACTTGAGGGGCTTCTCACGTTGTACGACAACGGGGGACGTTGTGATTTTCTGTCGGTGTCGGTGGATACTTACATCCGTCCGACACTAGAGGTCCTTAGTTCCATTGACCGGACCCCAAGAGGATGCTCCTTCTGTTTGATGGATCGAGTGTGCGAGATCACTCTCGACATGCTTAGAGCATTTTTCCAGTGGCCCGACGTCCCGGTCCCAGACCGCGCCTACGCTCCCACGCACATCCCACCCCCGTCGTTCGACACTCACACCTTCTGGACACGGATCACGGGATCCCCACTCGCCTTTGACCCTAGTATGGCCAAGGCATCTGCTATTATCCACCTCTGCCTCCGCATTGCACAGCGCCTTATGGCGACTACTTTTCTTGCGAGGTATGAGCCCGAGACACAATCTATGCCAGAGTTCTACATGCTCTATGCGATAACACGCCCTAGGGTTCTAGATAGGGGCAGCGACGATATGGTCCCCGCCGTCGAGATCGACATTGCCAGTTGGTTTTTGGACCGCATTATTATTTCGGTCGGCGCTCGTACGCCTATCTGTTGCGGCGGTCTGGTCACCCTCTTGGCCCTTATGACCGGCATTGACCTTCCTGATGACCTGCGTCGAGCTCCGGGTCCCACTACACTTTCTATAGATGTTACGGCCCAGATGAAGATGCTTCGTCCCCATGGTCGTCAGCACTAGGTGTGGCTGCACGGTCCCTTCAGCACGGATTACATGGTTCTCCCGAGCCCTGCTCGGACACATATTGGACCAGACGGCGGAGACTGGATTCCAGCGATGGATCTCCTTATCCCCGCCGCCTACGTGCTTGATCCCGAGGGTGCTCAGCAGGAGCCCCTTGTTCCACCCGTCGACCCCGTGATCCCTCAGCCTGCTCCTGCCCTGTCTGCACCTCCCGACACCTCTGTCCACACGTCTGTTAGTGTCGGAGCACTTTAGCTGAGCCGTCCACCACCACCACCACCACCACTGTGCCTCTTTCTGCCGAGCCCATTACCTCTCTGAGCCCCGAGCGTCCTCCTACCATTATTGAGTGTGTCGAGTCCTCTTTCACTGCCACAGTAGAGACCATATCCCGATTGTTGTCTTCGACTCCGGGGGAGTCATCTTTTGTGCCCTTCACGGCCTCCCCAGCCGTCGACTTCTCGGTCTCCACTGCCACTGCCTTTTCCGAGAGTGTCGTGACATCTGTCCCCATGTCTGTGTCACCGACCTCTCACGCCACCTCGTCGTCTATTTTCACTTCCACTTCCACTGCTGCTTCCACTTCGACCTTTCCTGCGTCCCAGCCTCTCACAGAGGCTGGGCGTCACCTAGTGAGCACAGCACCACTACCCCACTTCCCTGCTGGACCCGTCCTCTACACTGCCCGCGTGAAACAGCCCCGTACTTCACCTGTTAGACCTGTGTGTCCCTCTGCTCCAACACCCCCCGACACTTTAGTTCAGAGCATTCGTGCTCTTGAGGGGGCTGTTAGTGGATTGAGAGGGGATTTCCGGGCTCTCTCCGCCATAGTTAGTTCTGTGCAGACCCGCGTCACCATTCTTCCCAGTATTCAAGCTTGCCTGAACCAGATTCTGGCGTGTCTGCCCCCACCACTGACACCCACCCAGCAGCTACCACTCCCACCACCTCCACCGACACCCACCCAGCAGCTACCACTCCCACCACCTCCACCACCACCTCCGCCACAGGACGGTGCTGGTGCACCTCCACCAGCCTAGGCACACTCTGGATGCCTTCTATATTTTTGTTGTTTTGCTGGTTGTTTTTGAGCCTGGTGATTTTTGCGCCCCCTCCTCCACGCATTTTTTGGTACCTTTTTGATTTTATCTGTTTATATCTCGTTGTGATTGAGGGAGCTTCTTTTTGGGGACACTGATATTCTGCACCATTTTGACCTATGCATGCATCACATGCATTACCATATCATTTCTTTTTCTTTTATTTTCATCATGCATGCATCCTCACCACCCCACCCATTTCACGTCTCTCGGTGTACCACACTTCGCACATTGAGGACACTGTGCACTTTAGCTTGGGGGAGTGAGTTGTCACGCTTTTGCTTTTTGTCACCCCTTTATTTTTTGCTTTTCTCACATTTTCCGCTTTTTGCACTCATTTTCACCCACTTTTTCATTTTTATCATGCATCACGTTTTCTTACCCTTTTGAGTGTGCTGCATTTCATAGTAGTTTCTATTTTCTTTTATCCTTATTTCTTTCATCTTTTGCTAGAGATGACTTTTCTGTGATGATGATGACGTGGTGATTAGCTTATCTCTGTATGCATGCTATTTTGTCACGCCATAATTTTTATTTCAGATATCATATGCTTTGTCATGCTAAGCATTTGAGATAGTAACCCACCTTTTTGTATATGAATATGGATGAAATTCTGTTATTAGCTGAAGTCTGATAATTCATATGTATGCTCTTCGTAGAAAACACACCAAGCTTCACGCATTGATTGCTTATATCTGGAGTACTGCTTTCCTTTCTTATATCACTTCTTATTGCATGAAAAATGTACAACTCACTTTCAGGTTGAATGAATGAATGTTAGGGTGATATAACTGGACTAGTTTACTTTCTGAGATCAAACTTAGTAGATTACATTACTCTGCTAAAGTTGTTGTGCACGTCTTATAGAGTGAACCGAGCGTTATATTTATTTCTTTCTCCACATATCTTGAGCATTAATTCTCTATTTATATTCATTGGTGAATCTCCCTTTAGCGGATCCTATATTGGCAATTCCCCCGCTTTATAAAGTTCATGCTCCACTACCCCCAAAATCAAAAAGAAAAAATATATGCATGTATATCTTTCTATCTTTTGATTTGGGATCACAGTTGTATATAGATGTCTTTAAAAAAATAAATAAATAAATAAATAAAATAAAAAGAAAAAGAAAAGGAAAAAGAGAGAGAAAAGAAGTTTATACATGATCCCATCTCACACTCTTTCTTTCTTTCTTCCCTCTTTTGTTTTTATTTTATCATGGAGCTTCAAAAATGGGGAATATATTTATTGATTTATCTTATGCCACCATGCTTATAGATAAGCTTGGGGGAGAGGAACCAATGATGTGTGAGAGAGTGACTACCTGACTGTGCATGACAACCTAAGCTAGGTAATTTTCTATACTTGGCGAGATCACTAAAAGTTTTGCGAAATCCAGGAATTGACACTTAGCATACATTTCATGAAAACCACACTTTTATTCTTATTGCTCAATATTGTGTGATATCTCTTATACTCCAGATAGAAAGCATTCAATTGAAAAGTGTGTGGTCTATGATTATGTATACCGCTTTAGATGCTTCAGACGATGTTAATTCTAGAATGATTCCGTATCTCATATTATTTTGCTATTCTCGGGTTTTCTATTTTGAATGCATCCACATACTATGGTATCGAGATAAAAATCTTTGGCGTGAGTTTTACATTTGCCGTGTGCTACATGAGTAAGCAAAACCCACGTCCTGAGAAAATGATCTAGCACCTCTCTCTTAGCTTGCTTTCTTTATTTTGTATCTCTTCCATCTTTTCTTTTTATTATTTTTTTCCATCGGGCTCGCCTCTTACTTATCTTCCTCGAGGACGAGTAAGAGGTAAGCTTGTGGGATTTTGATCACTCCATATTTTACACCCTTTTTCTGCATGTTTGCATGCCATTTTGATTGCTCATATCACGTTTTTCACGATTATTTGACAATATTGCGATGCTTTTCACTATTTCTTGTTTTTGTCATATTTCAGGAAATATGGAGCGATTCGGAGCGATTCGGAGCGATTTTGAGAACAATTGGTTCGCAAGTGCTAAGGAGTGTCACCCGTGGCTCATTTGAGGGCCATTCAGCGATGGAAGAAGAGTGGAAGAAGAAGGAACTTCGTAGGAGCGACGAGGAGGAGAAACGGAGAAGATTGGGCATTTACAGCATGCCACTTGGCCGAGTGGAGCAGTCACTCGACCGAACCAGAAGCCCCACTCGGCCGACCAAAACGGATACGCACAAAGAGCTAATTTCAACGTATACTCGGCCGAACGAAGAAATACCACTCGGCCGAATGAGAAATCTCACTCGCCCGAGTAGTACAGAGAAATTGCCCAGAGAAAGGCCGAAGTTACTGTATTTTTCGAAGATCCAGTCGAAAGCCACTCGGCCGAGCGATAAAGCCACTCGGTCGAACGAAGAAGTATACTCGGCCGAGTCACCTCCGAAGGCAGACCCTGAGACCCCCCTGACTTACTGTTTTCTTACAGGGTCTGTCACTCGGCCGAGTGACAAAGTCACTCGGCCGAGTGAGCCGCTTCGCCTGCTGCGTAAGTTGCAATTTCTGGGCTGCGCAGGGGCAGTTTGGTCACGATTTTTTGGGCGATTTTGGGGGTATTTAAACCCAGTTTTTGCCTTAGTTAGGAGAGCTTTTTGCAGCCTTTTTGAGAACTTTTCAGAACTTTTTAGATTAATTAGATTTAGGCTTTCTTTTTGGAGATTTAAATGCTACTCTATTTGGATTCTCATTGGATATCATTGGATCTTCATTGGTTTGTCTATTTCCTATCAAAAACTCAATTTTTATTTGTTATTTCTCTATTACAATGAATTCTCTTGATATTATTGTTGATTTTTCTGAGAATTTCATGATGAATAGTGAGTAGTGCCTTCGTCTTAGGGCGTAGAGATGAACCCTATGGACCATATTTCCAAATTGTGATGAATTTGTGAAATTAATGCTAGAATTGATTAGTGTTAGGTTGGGATTGATTAATTATGAATAGCTAGAGATTCATATCGATTGGGATTTGCAAGAGATTGGGTCCCAATTGATAGGAAGGCCTACATATTCGATTTAGATTGACAATTGGATCTCTCTAGACTTGGTTTGCAAGAGATTGGGCCAAAGCTAGGATTTTAAATTGTAAATCTATACCTATATCCGTTTGCAAGAGATTGGACGGATAGGAACTATTGCAACCTAGGTCGTAGCTCGAGTTTGCACGAGAGTGGGTTTGAGACACGATTGAGCGATGATGTCATTCTTCACGCTAGCGGGTTAGGCTAGGGTTTGCAAGAGATTGGGCCCTATCCTAAGTTTGCTATAGACCGGCAATAGCGCTAGAGCGTGAGCTTGGTTCTACATTTAGTTGCGACTAGTTCACCCTCATTCAAGTTTAACAATGATGTAACCTATGAATCACAATGATGAGAGGCGGTCCGTAGTGGGGATTCCCGACCCCCAGATGTTTCATTAATTTGATATTTCCTCTTGACATTCACACGATTGTGATTGTTCACCCCAAAACAATTCTCGATCCCCTTGATAGCTAGGTGATTGGAAGGAGACACTGTCATTTGTCCTCCCTGAGTTCGATACCCGCTCGTCGCTACACCGTTCGCTTGCGGTAAGACTACAACATCGTTTGTCCCGGGCGAGTGTACTCCCGGGGCTACGATCAACCACATATCTGGAATCTTGGCCCTAGAGCAGGCAAGATGTACCGCATCGTCTTCTGATGCTCCTCGTAGCCGAGCCGCCTTGACTCAATCCGCCTGAGCCACCTCGCACCCTCGAACTGCTCCGCCCGAGCCGACTTTCACCTCCGAGCCGATCACACGCGGTAGAAATTTTCACTTGAGTAGACCCGCGTCTTAGACGTCTGGATCCGAATCTAAACCCCATTTGTAATATTGCTAGGACTACTTCGGAGAATAGGAAGAAGAGACAGAGAGAATAATTTAGTCGCCGATCGAGCTTGCTCTAAAATTCTGGAGCTAATCGATCGAGGACTTGGTGCATCTTTCAACGAAGGAAGTGCACCCTATTTATATAGGGAGTCGGCACTCCTCCTTTCGTTGCGAGCAATGTGGGACTTTTGCTAATTTGAAGAAAATTCAATTAAGCTAATTTAGCTTAATTTGAAGTTAGTGAGCTTTTCGTAAAAGCAAACTTCAACTAATTAATTCTCTTTGCTTTAGACACCAAACAAGCTATCAATCCGAAGGGCTTCGAATGGTGAACGCGTAGGAACCAACGGCGACGAATTTCGACTTCGTTTGACCCTTCAAACAATTGCCCAAAGTTGGGCAAAAAATCAACTTTTGTAGCCGTCTTTTTGGGGTTTCAAAACCCCTAAAAATCACTTAAGTTGCGGGCGCGCCTGCTAGGCTTAGCGGGCGCGCCTGCTAGGCTTAGCGGGCGCGCCCGCCCAAGGTAGGGAGGGCGGGCCGCCCGCCCGCAGGGCAACGGGTGTGCGCCCGCTGTGCAGCGGGCTGTGCCCGTTTTGCCCTTGCGGATGGGCTTGTTAGCCCAATGGGTCTAACCCACTTTGCCTTGGACTGTTTTCACGTTTCTGGGCTCGTTTGAGCTCCGATTTGGACGCGGTTTGAACCTGTGTTTAGACCGGGACAAGGTAACCCTTTTCAACATATTTGTTCCTTCTAAATTTGTCGTAACCAATTTACGACACGTATAATCTTTGTTTGCATCAGATGCAACATTTGTCCCTATTGCTATTACGACTAATTTTCACAACAAGCTTTGTGAATATTAACTATTCAATATCATCAAATGAATTTCTCTCAATTAATCTTCCTATTACTAAGACACGAACGCTACTCGGTGTGAGACCATACAGCTGGACCTTACTACAGGTTGGGGCTCGAAACCCCTAGACGACGGTCACCACGAGCAGTAGCTGTCGTCCCTGTTTCAAGATCATCATAACGTGATCGACCCTTTGACAAAAGCATCATTGGGTTTACTTTGGTTGTGTCAGTGATGAATGCCGTTAGTTATAGTCCCTTCGTCAAGACTGTGTCCCTGTTGGCCTTGGGTATGGTTTACTGTCAACCCCATTAGACAACATTGGTCAGTATACGACGGTCTTTGTTGTATCCACGTTGTACTTCTTACAACGTACCCCGGTCAAGGATTAACACAAAGACCGTACTGAGCCTGTGACACTAACTTCCCTTTAACGGAAGTGACGAATCCCATCTTAGTCATCTACTCGCCTCGTGAGCTTCAAGTGCAACTGTAACGCCCCGCTCCCCAAAATACGATGGGAGCGAGAGCGTTACTGGGGTCCGCTTGAACCGGAGCAGTGAAGCCCAGGTTCATTAAGCGTCTGTGGTAAAACGTAAGGGCAGGTCCCTTGCACGCATTTCAGAACAACCAGAATAATTACAACATTACAAGCCACATCCAGAATAATAAGCGTCCGTACAAGAAATAAAACAACAAGCCTCAGCTGGGCCGAAACAACGAAGATAACATACACCAACAACAACAGAAAGCAACTACGGCAAGCAGCAAACGGAAAAGCCCACTAGTCCTCCGCAGGGAGAGACTCGGCATCTACAGCGAACTCCTGACTTTCCAAGTCAGGTGTCTCGTAAGGAACCTCCTGGTACTCAGGCTCGGGATCTGACATACATCCAAAAACATGAATGTATGTCAGCAAGGGTCTGCAAAAGATGTTAGAACCCAAGGCAAGATATACAAATTTATACTGAATTCTAAGAGGCAATTATAAATTAAACGTGATAACAATAAAAGTTTTAAGCATGGTGATTTTAAAGTAAAAACATATGTAACGGTCGGTTTCCGATCGTAAGTTCTTTGTGCACATGCGTTTGTCCGTGCACGTATTTATTTTAGACTTTGTTGCTTCCGAACTCTATCATGTGATATGTCGTTGTGACTCTCTCTGAGGGTACAACATTTGCCGTGTTGACTTGCAACGTCATTTCACGTGCCGTTCGCCCGCGATTTGACCTTTTCCGAGGAGACGTCGCGTATCACACTTTTGACTTGAGGCGTTTTTATTTTTAATTTCGTTTCTCGTCATCAAAATTGTAATCCGTCTCTTCCGACTTCTTGCTCTCGTCGCCCCGGTCGCCCCGGTATTTTTCTTATGATTTTTGGGCACCGTTTGACCCTTGTACACCAGTAGAGCCAGTTTATTACGAGATTACCCCTAACAAACTTAACCCTATTAAACCCTATTAAAACCCTAGACCTAATTGGAAGGCAGCCCTCACGTGTAAACCCCTCCCCTTAGTCACGTGGGCCCCACTCTATAAAGAAAAAACCCTAGCTCCTATTTTTTTTCACAGCCGCAAGCAACCTCATTGCGCCGGCCCTAATACACAACCCCCTCCACGCAAAACCCTTTCTCTCCCACCTGAGCCCACGCCGGAGGGCCGCCGTCGCCGCCGACCTGCTCCCCGACCTCCCCTCTCTCGCTTGCGCCGCCTCTCGCCGTCGGTAGCCGCCGTGAAACGCCTGAAACTGCATAGCAGCCGCAGCAGCTTGCCACGGCTGCTGCCGCCGCTGCCGCCGCCGCCGGAGCCGCCACGACATCGCCGTGGAACCCTCTCTGCCCCCTCTCGCTGTTGGCTGCGACCCCAGGCCGCAACTCCTCTGAAACAGCGAGTTTGCTCGCTGTTTTGCGTGTTTGACGCCGTATCGACACGTCGCCAAGATCCCGTCGTCTCTCCTCGCTGTTGGAGCCCTCCGACAGCCTCCTACACCATCTGGGAGTATTCATCGTCATCCTGAACTCTTCCTACGACTCCCGGCGTCGTAGGCGTTGGGTACGACGAACCGTTCATCTCGGTTGCCGCTGCAAGTTCTCCGGAAACCGTAGTACGCCTACCCGACGCACTGCTCGCTGTTCACGCGTCCCGTCCGCTGCCTGGAACGTGTCTGGCTACGCTGCCCATAGCCGAGACACCGCTAGGAGACGAGCAGTAGCCGTGCCAGTCAGATCGGTCGCCGTTCAGACACTACGTCCGCTCTACCCCAGGCTCCGGACAGGTTGGTTCCCCTATCTCGTAGCGAAACCCCCACAGTAGCAAAACTGAAAACCTAACTAAAACTGGCAACTTAACTCAGTAAATTTATTTTCTGCTCTCTTAAATCGAGGTGTAACCGTAGACCGACGTTTGGACTTTTGACTGTGCACATAGGATAGAATCGTCGGATAGGCTGATCGGAAAACTTGACTCGTGACGGTTAGGGTAGCCACGTTCAACTTAGAAATGAACCTAAATAGGAGTTGAAGAAAATCGCGACTTGACACCGTCGCCGTGATCTCTTTTCAGACGGACTACCACGGACGCGACGACTGGACGAGACGCCCCGGACAGACGACGCACTCGCCATTCCAGGCAAGTGTACCCACTTGCGATTTGACTGTGCTTTAGTTCTAGTTTGTAGAACCGTTAGATTGTGCGTGATAAGAACCGGACGTGAAATGATAGCGTCCGGGACGACCCGTGACGGCTCCGACTTGACGACGAAGTCTGAGCCTGACAACAATGAACTGCTGACAACATAGGACTATCTTGTGTGTGCGTGCGTGTGGACACCCTAGAATAACTTTCCCTACACTTGTCTTGTCGTGTCCTGTTACACAAAAAGCCTTCGGGCGTTTCGGATGCTTCCCTTGCGGAAGTGATCCCCGTGATACAAAAAGCCTTTGGGCGTTTCGGATGCTTCCCTCGCGGAAGTGATCCCCGTGATACAAAAAGCCTTCGGGCGTTTCGGATGCTTCCCTCCGCGGAAGTGATCCCTGTGACCAAAAAGCCTTCGGGCGTTTCGGATGCTTCCCTCTGCGGAAGTGATCCCTGTGACCAAAAAGCCTTCGGGCGTTTCGGATGCTTCCCTTGCGGAAGTGATCCCTGTTATACAAAAAGCCTTCGGGCGTTTCAGATGTTTCCCTAGCGGAAATGATCCCTGTAAATCTTGTCCTGAGTTCCTGGGTTGGGGTTGGGTTGAGCGTGCGCACGGCAAGAGGGTCTGATCCCCCTCGAACCGTAAGGCGTGAACCCTTTCGTGTCTTGTCCTGTCCCGTCTTGTCTTGTCATGTCCGTCCCGTCCCGTCTTGTCCTGACATCTGTAGGTTAGTCCCGTAGTCGGTAGCACACACTACGTCTACTGTTTGCTACGTTTACTTTTCCTGCTACGCTACTTTTCGTTTCTCAGTTATAACCCCAGCATGTTAAAACAACCAGTAAATCATTGTTAAAAGTTGATACACTTGCAGTAGAGTCTGACAGTTTGTGTAGACTTTGCCTGACGTACAGTTTCCTTCTTTTGGTGCTGTACGTCAGGTGTGGAGCCAGAGTACGAGTACGAGGCGGACTTGCCAGTTGACTTGGAGCCGGAGGGCGCTGATCCGGTGTACGATCCAGAGGACGATCAGAGTTAGAGATCTTCGGTTGTTGTTCCAGAGATTTTCCATTTCAGTTTGAGCTGGGTGCGTTGCACTTTTACTTTCTCGCCTAGGTTGGGTGCTTGCACCATTAGTTTCCCTTTCAGCAGTTGTAGCCGTTTACGGCATTTTTTTAGACTCTCAGTACTTTGATGATAAATTTGGAATAAAATGAAATGTTTCCTTTCAGTACTTTTGTTATTTCGTACTAACTTGCAGGGACCTGTACCTTCGCTATGGAAAACTACAGACGCTTATTGGGTCTGGGCTCTTAGCCCCGGCCTAAGCGGGCCTTCGTCACGCTTCGCCTCCGTGTTTTTGGGAAGCGGGGCGTGACAACATCCTATCATGCAATTCTAAACAATCTGGCACATAAAATAAGGCATGTCAATTTTACTGAGATAACAATTTCACTTTGCAAGTTTCAAGTTAGTGTCACACGTCTATAATAGGGTTCTCGCCTTTAGGACGTGATGAGTGGGTCGTTCTTCTCACGGGTGCTTACCGTGATTGGCGCTAACCCACTGCATACGGGCGGTGCCCTTGAAGAGAGTACCCGGTCATACGCCTAGTAGCCGCTCAACCCTAACCCCACCCCAAGATTTGTGCTGAGACACGAGCCAGCCTAGTCAACTCACATGACATCACGAAAGTCACGATTTCACCTTCGAGGCGCACGATTTCACGATGTCTCACTCTCTTGTTAGTTATGCAACAATAACATCATCAATTGTTCTTTTACATCATTTTCCAGAATTACAAAACAACATTCCCAATAATTTAACAAAAGAGTGAACATGAGAGTTTAACGATTACAATGCAGAAAGCTAAGTTTACATACATTTGTTCTAAACTAAGGTATATCAAATTATATGCAGTTGGATCCCATTTTTAGCCACGGATGTCGTGGAAGTGATTTCACGCGTCATTTCACGTGCAGGTTTTAAGTTATGTAACTTTACATGCAAAAAGCTAAAAGAGCATTTACCTTCGCAAATTCACTATAAATTGCATACTTGCCTGTTTTCGGTGATTTTGGTGCTGTTGGGTTCGTCCTGACGGGTACTTCGTTACGGTGATAGTGGTTCTCTGTTTTGGCTAAAGAATTCACAGAATTAGATTTATCGTGAATAAATACAAAAGTAAAATAATCTCTAAATTGGGTTCGTCTAATTTTATCGGGTTCTCTGGCTAGGGTGGTGTTTATTTGGCGTTGCACTAACATGGTACACATAATTTATTCAAGTTTTATTACCCTAACACCATTTCTAACATGCTGAAATTATCACTAACAAGCTAATATCAATTCTAATATTAACAACTAATTAATTAACTAAGCTAATTAACTTACTAATATAATTACATGGCTTAACATCATATTTAATAGTACACCTACTACTACTAACTTTTATCATGGTAGTAATTTAAAATAACACTAACTAACTTGTATTACTAACTCTTACCAACTATTAGTAACTTTTCCCCATCCCTTTATGTTATTAACCCCACATGGCTCTCTCTCTCCCCCCCTGTCATTCTCTCTCTACTCTCTCTCCTCTCTCTCTCTCTCTTTACTCTCTCTCTCTCTCTCAGCCTCTCTTCCTTTCTCTCTTCACGTTCTGTTCTTCTCTTTTTTTTTCTTTTTTTTTTTTCAAACTTGCAGGCCGCAAGAACCTCACGCAGAAGGCAAGGGGAGAGGGTGCCTCACCTCGCGGCGACGGGAGGAGGGGTCGGCGGTTCACGGCTGCAGGCGCGCGCGTTTCCGGTGATCCGGCGGCGGGGCAGCACGGAGTGCGACGGCGGCGGCTGAGCAGCGGCCTGGCGTGGGTTGAGGTGGCCGGCCTAGGGTGAGGGAGGAGGGAGGAAGAAGATAGGAGGAGATTTTGGTTTGGGGTTTTTTTTAGATTTTGTTTTTGGGGTTTCAAATCTGAAATTCCATTTCAGTTTTGATTTCTTGGTTGTTCGAATCTGAGATTTGGCTTGTAAGAATCTGAATTTGATTTCAGTTTGGGTTGATTTGATTTTGGGGAGAATTGGGTTTGCAGGATGGTTTTTGGTTGATGGGTTGCAGTGAAGAAGAGGAAGACGGTGGTGATGCCATTTCGTTGTTGTTAAAAACAATGGCAGCTGGGAAACAAATTGATGAAAGGGAGCTGGCAGTGGGGGAAGGATATTGACATGTTGGTTGGATCTCACCTACATGTAGAGGTGGGATTCATTAGGGGTTAATTAGCTAGGGTTAAAAAAAATTCATCCAATTAGTAATTCTCCATTTTTTTAGTTAAGGTAAATAAGTAATTTAGTAGAGTGTGATTGTTAAAATAATGACGTAATTAGTGAAAGTTAAGTGTGATTAGCAATTTTGTAATTAGGGGATAATTAAGTTAAGATAATTTGTTAAAATTAATAGTCAATTATTAATGATACCGTAAACGAAAAATGGATACGCTCTCGCGTTGACGCACAACATATGCCCCGTGCACGAAAACATCCGGATGGTCAAAACGAAAATGCGGGCACACACAAATAATACGCTTAGAAAATACCGGTTGTTACAGCAACCCAACCTAAGATCTTTCAGCAGGCCTAGCCTCGAAGCTAGATCATAATTCTAAGCTACACGGTTCACTCACAGGTTCGTATAAGTGACTTCAGGTCATAGGGACCAGCTTACCTATCATCACCCTAGAGTTATTATAGACAGTTTAGTTAAAGTTAACCATTTAACAACTCTAAGTTGGTCGTTCAGTGAACTCATTCTCCAATGAGCACCGGTGTCTCGTCTCCGACTTCACCAAGTCGAATGACTATGAAATCATTATTACCCTGAGGTAAGACTAAGACACAGTGGTCTATCTGATGTGTCGATATCCAGTTCTCGACACATCTATGACCACGAACTGTTTAAGACTTATGTTTCTATTCGGTCGCTTACTAACTCATAATCGAGATCTTATCTAGATACTTAAGGATCTAACTATAAGTCTATGGACATTATCTAAGTATATTAATACAAACGATTTCATACTTAGAATAATAGGTACCATATACAGTATGAACAAGACGTATACTTAGGATAAATCGCCTTATGGGCATATATCCTCCTACATCTCCCACTTGCACTTAGGCTATTTATCTCGGTATCTCATACCGTCATAGCATATCAGTCACTTTGACATTTATATGACAAACCTAAGAGTGGATTTACTAACGAGTATCTACAATTGTATTTTAATGGATTAATTAATACATTTCTTGATCACACATGGTTGATCCTTTGAAAAATGATTTGGATCAATTTTTCCTTTCTTTGTATAGCTAACAATTAGCTAATACAATCTAGATGTAGGGTCTGACATTTCTATAAGTCAGTCTCTGCTCATTCTAATTTTCTTGTGTCAATATGTCAAGTACATACATGACACCCTAAGTCTATATATATATACGATTAAATCAAAACGATTTTGATTTCATCATTTTATATAGATGATTCATATAAGTTGGAAATCCTTTTTACTTAGTCCGAAAGACCGGAACTAAGTATACGAGCTGGCTCCCACTGACTTTAAGAATTACCTGGTTAAATACTTCAATATTATATCTAAATCATATTTAGATTTATATATAAAGACATAACCATTTGATAAGTGCTTTAGATGGAATGTACTAGTGTCAGGTTCGGTTTGATGAATGAGTCAAGTCAAGATCGGTTTAAGGAATCTTGACATTGACTTACTCAATCAAACGTCCTACACTGTACTTTTCCCTTTACTACATTTAATATTAACTCTTTAATAACCAAATGCAGTTTATCAAGAATTAATCTTAATATGCGTATAATTGTGATCACATACAATTTATACGCCCATGGAACCTATACTTAACTACCGATTGACTATAACATTAATTCAGCTCCAAAACATAATTTCCAGAAGCTTCGCATCATAATTCGAGAATTTTCGCAATCAACTCAGAAAGCCACAATCACAGAGAATTTAAGCCAATCTCAATCAAATTTTAATTTCAACAGAAAAACGCAATTTTCGAGACATTCATTAAAAACAACGGATTCATAAAGATGAACCGTAATATGTTTATCAAATAAAATTTGAGTGTTGAACACTCAATCATTATTTTCACTTAGAGGAATGATACATTTTATTCAACTAAAATTTAGTATCAGCTCCTTCTCGATCATGTCTCTCGAAGTCTTTGAACGGCCCCAGCAGCAACGATTGCTCAGATTGCCGACCGTCCTCCGCACTTCTCCCAATCTTCGCTTCATTTCAGCCACATGTATACATTACACAGATGTTTTAGTATCTCATACTATGTGAATGGAAATAATTACGCTTCATTGAATTTAATTTGTTGTACCTGAGGTAGAGGCATCAGTATGCCCCTTCTTCTTCTCTGCAAGATAGATCTTGCAGTTTCTCTTCCAATGGCCAATCTTATAGCAATGGAAGCACTCAGATTTTGACGGAGCCCCTTTGGTCTTTTTCTTCCATTTCTTCGCCTTTGCAGGTTGCGGGACCTGCCTCTTCTTACCCTTGCCTTTCGGCTGGTCGGAAGAAGCAGAGCCAACAACCAATGCAGTTGGCTTCTTCTCAATCTCCTCAAACTGCCTAAGCATATTGAGGAGACCAGGAAGATCCGTTTCAAGACTGTTCATTATAAAACCAGTGATGAAAGGCTTAAAGTCAGGGGTTAAAGACTTAAGGATAATGTCCACAGACATCTCATTGTCCAGGACAAATCCTAACTGTGCGGTGTCTTCTACGTACCCGATCATGTTGATGACATGATCTTGTACGGGCCATGTCTCCATCGTTGTGCCCCAGAGGTTGCTGGTGGCTTCGAACTTGGCAGCTCGAGACCGCTTGCCGTATAACTCTTGTGCATTCAGAAGCATACTTTGAACATCCATATGTTCATGCTTCCTCTGCAGTTCGTTACTATCGAAGCCAGAGTAAGGCACCTGGACTTCTCTGCATCCCTCTGGTATAGCTTATAGGCTTCCTTTTCCTCGAAGGTCGAATCGTCATCGGGCTTCTCCGGAGTGTCCTCGAACAATACGTATCCAATCCAGGCTAGGAAAATGACTAACATAATGTTCCTAAGCCAGTCTTTGTAGTTCGTTCCATCGAGCACGTTCTTCTCTACGATATATCTAAGACCCGAATACATTCTGCAATTTTATAGATACTTTAGTCAGTATATGTTCGTTGTATAGTTTTAATGGTTTTTAATAAAACTATATTCTCCCACTAAATTTATTAAAGTCATAATAATAAACAATTTATTATAAAATAACATTTGTGAGAGAGGGATCCAACTACCCTGAGTCTGACAACCTTGAGTGTGTCTCAACAAGTTGTCCGACTCTACAGTCGGTAGACGAACTCGTCATCAATCATATTAAATATGATTCCCTCTCGATTTTACCCCTAGTCATTTGTGATCATGAGTGTGCTCATCCGGATCACAATGGCTAGCCTAGTCGGACCCTTGTTTTCGTGTCTAGCCTGACTTGCCCCGCCGCTCGGTGTATTCACGACACGTCGGTTTGGGTCAGGACTTAGACTACATTCTTGGTTAGACTTACGCCGGTGCTCGGTGGATGAGACATCGGTTTTAGTCAGGTCAAGATGTTTATCAAGAAATCGGTTTCTATAAGATTGACATGTCACGGCTTGAGTGTAGCTCAACAACCGTAACACGTTTCTTACAGTTGCCAACTCCTAAAACAAGGAGGGCTACGATTTATCTTGAACAAGATTATTATCGTATTTGACTAAGGTATAGTCGATGGACTTACACAGTCATGAATCGACTCCTTACGGTCCAGCGGACGCGGCCAGGGAATTGACTAAGCCAGGACCACTCGGCCCCTAGACTAGCTAGGGTGGTCCAGCAAACTTAGCCAAGCACATTGACCGACATCATGATCCCTTGAAGGAGTTTTCATCAATTCTATGTCCGTCCAACAACTAAATAGCTTTTAATTAAGAAAACTTGTTAATCCTTATCAACTAGTGGATCCTAAAATTTGAAATTTTATGGATGGGTTGAACAATTTTTATTAAGTCCTTATCAACTATAAGGTTCATTCGTTCAACGTGTTACCCCAATCTAATTAGGATATAATAAAACAATTACAACATATTTCAAAAATAGTCTTTTATGAAAATCATCATTTAAACGATTTATTGTAATGATTGACAATCAAAAAGGGACTACCCTAATCTGGTATTAGGCTTTGATGTTGTTTTTTATCAAACATAGCATGTCACTAGTTTATTAAAATTTCATCTTATAAAATTTTAATCATTTAATGGCTAACCTAAAAAGGTTCATGAATACATTATTCAACATGTCCATTAAAATAAAATGAAACAGCTAATTTATCCGCATAAATAAAAGTTTCATTTAGTGACATATAATGAGAATTTGCAAGTTAAAATTATCTACATAATTCTTAACACGTAAATCTAAAAATTAACAATTAAATTTAAAGATCAAAATTTAAAGCTTAAAACATTTTTATCACATAAAACTAGGTTTCATAATATTATCAAATAATTTTAAAACCTAGGCTTTAAAAATTTAATCAATCATTTCTAAGATTAAAATATCGCATAAATAATCTAGAAACATATATGTAATTTTAAAAGAAACTCATTTATCATTTCATCTTATGAAAATAAAATATTTCTTTAATATACATATCCATTAAAGCAATTTTTAAAACATTTTTAAAATCATTAGAAATTGTTTTAAAAGCTTTCAAATAAAGTTTTAAAAATTTCCAACCTTTATGCAACTTAAGAGAATTAAATTTCCAAAATAAAATATATCCTTAAAGTTACATAAACTTTAAAACTTTTAAATGCTCGAAAAAATTATTATATCTCATAAAAAATTTTATAAAGCATTTAAACATTAGAGACCATTTAAAATTATCACATAAAATTAAAACATCCCAAAAAAATTTGTGTTGCAAAAACAATTTTAAAAACACAAAACAATTGTATGTTTAAAATAAGCAATTTAAAAATTTAAAGAATGTCGCTAAAACAGATCTATAGCATAACCGTGGCTCTGATACCACTGTAGGATATCACCCTGATATCATTGCGACGCTGTTAAGGCCCATCATTCATGGCACCCTAGACCCGTCACACGATACCTCAGAAACTTGTTTTACGGCATGCCTTTCGACAATGCCCAACCCATTATAAGATCCCCATCTTATCGGGACTTGGTACGGTAAGAGCGATTACTTCGGGTCAGCTCATAACCCGAGAACCCGTACTCAAGCTCAACAAGCTCGGATACCACTGTATGGGTTTTGGCGGACCCTCAGAGCTCGGATCTATGTCTGTCCTAAGTCGGACGGACCACAGGGGCGTACAACGCAGCGGAAAAACAAAACAAAACTTTTAGGCTAGCTAAACAATTTAGCTAGGCTCTGAGGGAGCCAGAACCTAGCCCGATCTATGCGAACTTGGGGTGGATCTGACCACCCCAAGAGAGATCTATTCTACAGCAACAAAATTAAATCTACACTAAAAATTACTTAACCACATACTCGGAATCTTGGCCTTGGAGCAGGCAAGATGTACCGCACCGTCTTCTGATGCTCCTCGTAGCCGAGCCGCCTTGACTCGATCCGCCTGAGCCGCCTCGCACCCTCGAACCGATCCGCCCGAGCTGACTTTCGCCTCCGAGCCGATCACACGCGGTAGAAAGTTTCACTGAGTAGACCCGCGTCTTAGACGTCTGGATCCGAATCCAAACCCCCTTTGTAGTCTTGCTAGGACTACTCCGGAGAATAGGAAGAAGAGAGAGAGAATAGTTTAGTCGCCGATCGAGCTTGCTCTAAAATTCTGAAGCTACTCGATCAAGGACTTGGTGCATCTTTCAACGAAGGGAGTGCACCCCTATTTATATAGGGAGTCGGCACTCCTTCTTTTGTTGCGAGCAATGTGGGACTTTTGTTAATTTGAAGAAAATTCAATTAAGCTAATTTAGCTTAATTTGAAGTTTGTGAGATTTTCGTAAAAGGAAACTTTAACTAATTAATTCTCTTCGCTCATTAAACTTTAGACACCAAACAAGCTATCAATCTGAAGGGCTTCGAATGGTGAACACGTAGGAACCAACGGCGACGAATTTCGACTTCGTTTGACCCCTCAAACAATTGCCCAAAGTTGGACAAAAAATCAACTTTTGTAGCCGTCTTTTTGGGGTTTCAAAACCCCTAAAAATCACTTAAGTTGCGGGCGCGCCCGCTAGGCTTAGCGGGCGCGCCCGCCCATGGTAGGGAGGGAGGGCCGCCCGCTCGCTGGGCAGCGGGCCGCGCCCGCTGCTGCAACGGGCGCTGGCCCGCTATGCAGCGGGCCACTCCTGCTGTAGTCAGCGGGCAGACCCCGCTGCTACAGCGGGCTGCGCCCGTTTTGCCCTTGCGGATGGGCTTGTTAGCCCAATGGGTCTAACATACTTTGCCTTGGACTGTTTTCACGTTTCTGGGCTCGTTTGAGCTCCGATTTGGACGCGGTTTGAACCTGTGTTTAGACCGAGACGATCTCATCAGCCAGGTTACCCTTTCCAACATATTTGTTCCTACTAAATTTGTCGTAACCAATTTACGACACGTTTAATCTTTGTTTGCATCAGATGCAACATTTGTCCATATTGCTATTACGACTAATTTTCACAACAAGCTTTGTGAATAATAACTATTCAATATCATCAAATGAATTTCTCTCAATTAATCTTCCTATTACTAAGACACGAACGCTACTCGGTGTGAGACCCTACAGCCTGACCTTACTACAGGTTGGGGCTCGGAACCCCTAGACGACGGTCACCACGAGCAGTAGCTGTCGTCCCTGTTTCAGGATCATCATAACGTGATCGACCCTTTGACAAAAGCATCATTGGGTTTACTTTGGCTGTGTCAGTGATGAATGCTGTTAGCTATAGTCCCTTCATCAAACTGTGTCCCTGTTGGCCTAGGGTATGGTTTACTGTCAACCCCATTAGACAACATTGGTCAGTATACGGCGGTCTTTGTTGTATCCACGTTGTACTTCTTACAACGTATCCCGGTCGAGGATTAACACAAAGACCATACTGAGCCTGTGACACTAACTTCCCTTTAACGGAAGTGACGAATCCCCATCTTAGTCATCTACTCACCTCGTGAGCTTCAGGTGCAACCCAACCTAAGATCTTTCAGCAGGCCTTGCCTCAAAGCTAGATCATAAGTCTAAGCTACACGGTTCACTCACAGGTTCGTATAAGTGACTTCAATTCATAAGGACCAGCTTACCTATCATCACCCTAAAGTTATTATAGACAGTTTAGTTAAAGTTAACCATTTAACAACTCTAAGTTGGTCGTTCAGTGAACTCATTCTCCAATTAGCCCCTGTGTCTCGTCTCCGACTTCACCAAGTCGAATGACTATGAGATCATCATTACCCTGAGGTAAGACTAAGACACAGTGGTCTATCCGATGTGTCGTTATCCAGTTCTCGACACATCTATGACCACAAACCGTTTAAGACTTACGTTTCTATTCGGTCGCTTACTAACTCATAATCGAGATCTTATCTAGATACGTAAGGACCTAACTATAAGTCTATGGACATTATCTAAGTATATTAATACAAACGATTTCATACTTAGGATAATGGGTACCATATACAGTATGAATAAGACGTATACTTAGGATAAATCGTCTTATTGGCATATATCCTCCTACAGTCACTAAGATGACACCTAAGATTATAATAATCAAATCTTAGCAATGGTATCTAACTAACAGGCATGAATATAAAAGCAATATGAAACACTAGATCTAGATGTTACCTGTAATCACTTCATCCTCAGCCTCAGCTTCTGCAGATGTCATAGTAAATGCATGGTGCTTTGGCTGATTGTCCTATTGATAGACTCGGTTCCACAGAACCAGAGGCGGCCCATGCTGAGTAGGTCTAGATGCACCTCGCTGAACAGGTCCAGGCGCTCCTCGCTTAACAGGTCTAGGTACTCCAGCAGGTGCTTGACGATCCTTGTCGTAGGGGTAGTCTCTCGCAGCATATGCAGATGCTCCGTAGATCAGGCATTGGTTCAGAATCCTCCTACAATCTTTCTTCTAATGTTCGGTCTTACCACAGAAGAAACAGGTCAGTTGTGCTCGGTCGACAGAAGTAGCTGGCCTCTTGAACTATGTAGCTGGGGAGGCCGAAAATTGCCCTTGGGCACAATCCTAGATGGCTCCATGGGATGCTTACTTCCTCCAGCTTGAGGTCCCACTGGAAGTCTCGCCACTACCTCATGGCTCTGTGACGCATCCAAAACGTCCTGAAGGGTCGTTAGTTTCGCCGAGGTCATTGAGGCTTGAACATTGGGATTCGGGCCTTGGCGAAACTGAAATGCATAGTCTTCTAGGTCCTCGACCATGTGGGGTGCGAAGCGGCTGAGCATAGCAAACTCGGCCCCATACTCGTCTCAGTCCTATTTCCTTGAACCATATTTGCCAAGCGCTGATGAAGTTCTCGTTTGGCCGTCTTGGGAAAATACTTGGCGTTGAACCTTTCCCGAAACATACCCCAAGAGATAGGCTTGACCAAACGCCTCTCTTCCAGTTGTCACTATCTCCTAGCATTATCAGTCAGTTGGAGCTTCGCGACATCAACCCATCCTGCCTGAGGGATACATGCAGCACTCAGCTTGTCCTCAGTCCCTTGGGACCATTCGCCAGTGTCTATAGGCTTCTTTTCAGAGAAGCTCTTGGGTTGCATCTCATGAAATTGCTTAACTCCAGGTTCAGCTCGAGGTAGTGGTGGTGCAATCTGAACAGGTTGCTGACCCTGCTGTATTAAGTGTTGTTGGATCTCCAACATTCCCCTCATGACTCCGAGGATTTCATTGATATCTGAAATATCACTGCCGCCAGCTTCATTCCCATTCCTGGTGTTGTGTCCCCCTACCATGCTGAAACAAGAAACTTAGGTAAATTTTGTGCACGAGATAAATCTAGACGTTTTGGCTAATGATAGTATTTATATTGTTCTGAAGTTTGCATAATGCACGGCCTGCATGGGCCACCACAAAAACCTGTCACGACCCGCTTCCCATAATACTTGGGAGCGAGGACGCGAGCGGGTCCGCATGAGCTGAAGCGATGAAGCTTAAGCCCAATAAGCGTACATGAATAACAACCATACTCAAGAACTTGCATGCATTTCAGAAACAACAAAAATAACTATGAAATCAAAGCCAACATCCAGACAGAGTACACAAAAGTAATAAAGCCCTAAGCATGGCCAATAACAACAGAGTTCTACAAGAGGGTACACACCCTATAAAAGTGCAATAAATTAAACTCTAAACAACAGCACCTTTAACTTCATACCTGAGCTTCTTCTCTTTGACTCGTTGACTGCTCCAAAAATATGTGCTACTCTTAAGTATAGGATGTCAATCAAATAGTAAACTTGATGAGTCCGGTGTCGTGTTCCACAATAACAAGCTTGCATGTAAATTCACATTGTAATTGGTTGGAAAGATTTAGAAAATTAAAAAGAAAATCATTACTCAATAGACAATACATCGTTGTACTATCATTGGATTGATGGGATGCACACATCAATAAAAGAAAAAACTAAAGTGGAATAAAGGATGCCCTCCTGGCTCAATCAAACACCCATTCAGTTGCACGAATTGCACCAGTCATTTACGGCCTCAAGAGGATGAACAAACGAATGGTCACTGTTCACTTGCATGTCTTGTTTCAATGAACAAAGTGGGAGATCACACGACGCCACTTTTGCGCTGGCTTCTTCCCAGTTCGCTCAGCAATCATGACAAGATTCGCAGTGCATGCAGCGATCATTGGCATGATGGAAAGAAATCTCATGGCTCAGATGTGACGAAACATTTGCATTGGCTGGTGGTTAGTGCCATATCAAGGCTTTGCTTGCTTCAGTTTGATGTGAATCACATGTTCGGATATATGGTGTGTGGGTGATTGAGTGATGTGTGCAACAAGCGAGCCACGAAAGTATAGAAGCAAACTTTTCTCCTTCGCAATGAATGGTCGGAGTTAGTCCGTAAGGGTTTGAGTTGATGACGGTTGCCATCTAGCTGAATGAATTTGGATTCTCTCGTTTGTATCTTCTGCGTGGAACGGTCTACGGCGTGTCAATTATACGTTGGATCATTAATCCATCGTTGGGCTTGTATATAAAATAATTATGTAATGATGTCATGTTAAGTTAAGCCCAATGAAGTGATCTAATAAATTATTTGGTTAAACGGGCTTCAATGTATCCGTTAGGACGTGTGCATTTAATGTGTAGAAACTTGTGGTCTTTCTTTTTAAATGATGGGCTAAATCAGAAACCCAATAGGTATTAGTACTCTTTGTCATTGTTAGTGCACTAGTACGGATCATAGAGGAGTATCCGCAGACCCGACCCATTAAGTGCCAACGACCCGAAACCCGACATAAGGGCAGAGTAATACCCGGTCAAACGAACGGCTCGCTCGACCGTTAAACTCCTGCTGATACTCAGGGGAAGTTAATAGGGCCGAATAAATGGATAGCCGTTATCCCGAATCCCGAAGAAGATCGCGTCCGAATCAATGAGGGACAGTTACATGCAATCAATTGGGAACTGCATATAAGTAGCCAAAAGGACAAAGGTAAAGGGGTTCCAATTCCCAAGGTACGAGATCTAATACATAGACTCTACTCTTTCAGCTTATAATTCTTTCACTAAAGAGCTTACGACGACATATCTGAGACGAACCTCCGTGGGTCGATCTCAGCTGCTCCAAGCTCCCTCTCTTCCTTAAGTTTCCATTCTAACTTAAGCATCGGAGGAGATTTGGGTCGGGACCCAAATCCGACCCCCTAACTTTTCTTTATGGTATAGGTTGCCGAGTCTCAATCTCCTGCCGGGGTCGCTTCCGAGCTTTCCAGTCTCGATCTATCGACGTACAAGCTGCTCGAGGGTCGATCGAGCACCGCATGCCAAACAACATCCATCAGCCGACCCTGGTTTTATCAATCTAGGGTCTCATTCGACTTGCTGATGAGGCTCCGACTCAGCATGAATGGTCCACGTCAGCTAGACAACTGTATCGGTCATTTTTGGCCTTAAAAGTTTGACACGGTCTGTGGAAAACCACGAGTCGGCATCCCAGCCAACGAAATATCTCGACCATGTCGGCTTGCCCATCAAAACCCTTCGATGATGCCTTGGCACCTCCCAGCGTCGGCATCATCAACATGATAATGGGAGGTCCTCCGTGATGGAAAATCGAATCTCACCCCTAAGTAGTTTTGATGATGAGCACGCTAAATGATGTTAGTGTACTAATGACACTATCTAAAGTGTGCAGGTTGTACGATCAATGATATAAGCTTTATGCATACTCTGAAGAAGCTCAACCACACTCAAAAAATGAAGACAATTTGATAGCTCTACGTCAAGCACAAGTGAAGCTCAAATATGAAGCTCATGGAAGTGCTCAAGCTTAATCAAAGACGAGCTCAAACTCAAAGTGAAGCACGCATCTACATCAATATCTGATCGGCTCCAGAAGTCTTCATTTAAGTCTAAGTGTGTGAGTTGGTCTTTTAGGAATATGTTAAAGCCAAGTTTTATTGCACACACACAAAACATTTTCGAAACAAAAGTTTTTAAAACTCGTCTTAAAACTTGTTGAGAGCATAGCTATGTAGTTTAACTTTGTAGTCAATCTCCAAACACCCAGGAGTTGATTACTCATCCTTTAACTGAGTTTCAGTGAAAAAATGCTCTAATAGTCGACTACTAAAGGAGGGAGTCGACTACCAGCTGAGCAGAATTTTCAATGAAAACTCACTGGGAGTTGACTGCCTCCCTTGGGAGTCGACTACCAGCTGCGTTTTGACTTCCTGATTTCGCTCACTTGATTCTCTCATCTCCTTGATTGTTAGGCTGAAGTCAAATGTTTTTGAATTTCAAATTCATTTTTGAAACTTTACAAATAAGCCTCTTGAGACCATTTCTAAAAACTAATTTCTTTATTATCTTTTGAGCTAGAGCTATACTCTTGAAATTCTCAATCGCTCTCAATCGCTCTCATCGTCGTAGCCAAATTCTGATTCTAATGTTCTGATCTCATTTTTATCTAAAATTCTTTTTAGATCTATTTTATTTTTTGGCTATTGAAAATTGTTTTTCAAAATCCTTACTTTTGATTTAATATTCTTTAAAGGATTTTTGAAGACAAAAGCATCTAGATCACAACGAATCAAATTATATTCTTTGTGTGATCTAAGATCATTTTAAATTCTTTTAGCCACATAAGCACATTTGTAATATTATTTTGGCTATAGAATTTTGTTGGGTGTAAACCAATCTCCACCAAATATTGTGGTGAATTTGTTGAGTCATTGGGCCGGCGTTTCGAGATTACTCGGTCGACAAATGATTATGGCCCGCAAGGCCCACCAAAGAAGCCCGATACTGACTCAGTCAAAGCCCAAAGGTCAGTCGACCGTTGAGTCTGATTCACTCGAACGTGGGATTAAAGGCTGGCTCGTGAATCTCAGGGACGTGCACAACATTTATTTCTATTTATGGGGGAAGATCGTGACCCCATTATGGGTGGCCGTTATTACTCCAACGTCTCCAAAGGGACCCTGAACGTCTATAAATAAAGGAAAGGATCCCATTTCCAAGGTACGAGGTCTAAGACATAGAACTCTACTTTCTCAGCTTATACTTCTTATACATTCGAGCTTGCGTCGCCAGTCTTGAGACGAACCTCTGTGGGTCGATCTCAGCCGCACCAAGCTCTCTCTCTCTCTCTCTCTCTCTCTCTCTCTCTCTCTCTCAAGTTCCATACTAACTTAAGCATTGGAGGTGATTTGGATCGGGACCCAGATCCGACCCCTTAACGAGTCCATGTGGTGCAAATCGACGGTCATCATCCAACGTCGAAGGTCGACGTCGAGCTTCTGATCGCGCCCCGGTGTGCACACGCAACCGGGACAAGCGACTCGCTAGTCTTACCGCAAGCGCACTGTGTAGTGGCGAGCGGGTATCGAACACAGGGAGGCCTAATAACAGTGTCTTCTTCAATCCACCTGGCTATAAGAATGGTCGAGAAATGTTCGCAAATATGCGGTCACAGTCATTCAATTGTATAAAAGAAATAACAAATTAATAAAGACGCCTAGGGGTAGGGAATCCCCGCTACTTGCCGTATCTCATCATTGTGATTCGTAGGTTTAACAATTGCTAGACTTGAAATTCGGGTGAACTAGTTGCAACTAAATGTAGAACCAAGCTCACGCTCTCGCGCTATTGCCGGTCTATAGCAAACCTAGGGTAGGGTCCAATCTCTTGCAAACCCTAACCTAGGCAATCTAGCGTGAAGAACAACATCATCGTTCAATCGTATCTCGAGCCCACTCTCGTGCAAACTCGAGCTACGACCAAGGTTGGGATAGTTCCTACCCGTCCAATCTCTTGTAAACGGGTATTGGTATAGAATTACAATCGAAAACCCTAGTTTCGGTCCAATCTCTTGCAAACCGATTCCGGAGAAATTCAATTGCAACCCAATTCGAATTTCTAGGGCTTCCTATCGAGTTGGGATCCAATCTCTTACAAATCCCAATCGGTATGAATCCCTAGCTATTCGTATAATAGCAATCCCAAACTAACCCTAATCAATTCTAGCAATAATTTCACCAATTCATCACAAATCAGAAATAGGGTTCGTAGGGTTCATCCCTACGCCCTAAGACGATAAAACTACTCACAATTCATAATAAAATGCAATAGAAATTCACAATCAAAATCAATAGAATTCATAGCAATATTCAAAATATCAATAAAAATGGAGTTTTTGAGGGAGAGAGAGACAAACCAATGAAGAACAAAATAGCATCCAACAAATTAACACTTTTCTCTCCTCCCTAAAAGCTAAATCTAATTCCTAAAAAGTTAATCTAAAAAGGCTGCAAAAAGTTCTGAAAAAGCTCTCTAAACTAGGTTAAAAACTGGGGTTAGATACCCCCCAAAATCGCCCAAAAAATCCTGACGAAAATGCCCCTGTGCAGCCTCAAAATCGCAGTTTACGCTACAGGCAGCGCGGCTCACTCGGCCGAGTGACAAATGTCACTCGGCCGAGTGAGAGACCCTGACGGATTCCAGAGAGTTGGGGGTCTTGGGGGTCGTCTCCTCGGGAGTCACTCGGCCGAGTGACTTTTCTTCACTCGGCCGGTGGGCGTTCTTCACTCGGGCGGACGGTCGTTCGTCACTCGGCCGAGTCAGTCTTTGGGGCTGACTGACGGATTCCAGAGAGTTGGTCATTTTTGATTGCCGTCGCCTTGGCTCCACTCGGGCGAGGGATGACTCAGTGCTCGGCCGAGTGGTCTGGCTATGCTCGGCCGAGTGCACGCTGATATTAGCTCTGTTGCGTGTCCGATCTGGCCGGCCGAGCGGGCTGTCTATGCTCGGCCGAGTGACTCCTTCACTCGGCCGAGTGGCATGCTGAAAATGCACATTCTTCGTATTTTCGCCTCCTCATCGCTCCTACGACGTTCTTTCTTCTTCCACTCCTCTCCAATCGCAGAATACCCCTCAAGAGAGTCGTCGGTGACACTCCGGAGTAGGTGCATCTCAGAATCACTCCAAATCGCTCCAAATCTCCTGAAATACGACAAAAACAACAAATCGTAAAAATCATCGCAATATTATCGAATAAACGTGAAAAACACGATTTGATCGATCCAAATGGCATGCAAACATGCAGAAAAAAGGTGTAAAATACGGAGTGATCAAAATCCCCCAAGCTTACCTCTTACTCGTCCTCGAGGAAGATGAGTAAAAAGCGAACTCGGTGGATAAAGATAAAGAAAACGACGGAAAGGCGGAAAACGGAAAACGAAAAACAAAATAGAAAACGAAGAGGGAAGTTGCTAGATCATTTATCTCAGGACGTGGGTTTTGCTTACTCATATAGCATGCATCGAATATAAAACACATGTCAAAGACTTTTATTTTGATATCATAGTATAATGGTGCATCTGAAATAGAAAACCCAAGAATATCAATATAGCATGAAAAATGGAATGATTCTAAGATTAACATCGTCTGAAGCATCTAAAGCGGTATACAATATCGTAGATCACACACTTTTCAATTGAATGCTTTCTATAAGGAGTATAAGAGATATCACACGATAGAGTAGAAAGAATAGAAAAAAGTGTGTTTTTCATGAAATGAATGCTAAGCGTAGATTTCTGGATTTCGTGAAACTTTAGCAATCTCACCGAGTATAAAATATTACTTAGCCTAGGTTGTCATGCACCGTCAGGTAGTCACTCTCTCACACATCACTGGATTCTCTCCCCCAAGCTTATCCATAAGCGTGGTGGCATAAACAAAACAATATTTACATCCCCGTTTCTTATGAAGCTCCAAAAGTCAAAGAAAACAAAAATAAAAGCTAAAGAGGGAAGAAAGAGAGAAAGGATATGAGATGGGATCGTTTTCGAACTTCTTTTCTCTTTTCTTCTCTTATTCTCAAATCTTTTTCTCTTTTCTCCTTTTTTTTCTTTTTTTTTCTTTTTCTTTTTTTTAATTATACACAAATGATCCCAAATCAAAGAGAATGATAAACAAGTATTTTTTTCTTTGGGTTTTGGGGAATTTGGAGCATGTGATATAATAACGGGGGGATGCCAATAATAGAATTGCTAGGGGGAGATTCACCAATGAATATAAAATAGAGAAATTATGTTCAAGATGTGTGGAGAAAGAAATAAATGTATCTCTCAGTTCACTCTATAGGACGTGCATGACAACTTCAGCAGGGTAATATAATCTACTCAGTTTAATCTCAAAAAGTAAACTAATCCAGATTTATCAATGCTAGTAAACATTCAATCAACCTGAAGTGAAGCGTACAAATCATGCAATAAGAAGTGATATGAGAAAAGAAAGCAGTACTCCAGATATAAGCATCAATGCGTGAATCTTGGTGTGTTTTCTACGATAGCATACATATGAATCATCAGACATCAGCTAATAAAAGAATTTCATCCATTTTCATACAGCAAAAGAGAGTGGGTTACTATTTCTAAATGCAAAGCAGAACATAGCATATCAGATTTCTTCTTTACATTTTAGTTCACCTACCAAGCTATAAACAACTTATACAATCTCCAGACCTGCATGGGCCACCACAAAAACCTGTCACGCCCCGCTTCCCTTTATACTTGGTTCATCCCTACGCCCTAAGACGATAAAACTACTCACAATTCATAATAAAATGCAATAGAAATTCACAATCAAAATCAATAGAATTCATAGCAATATTCAAAATATCAATAAAATGGAGTTTTTGAGGGAGAGAGAGACAAACCAATGAATAACAAAATAGCATCCAACAAATTAACACTTTTCTCTCCTCCCTAAAAGCTAAATCTAATTCCTAAAAAGTTAATCTAAAAAGGCTGCAAAAATGTCACGACCCGCTTCCCTAAAATGGAGACGAGACGTGAAAAGGTCTGCACGGGAGTGGAGCTATGAAGCCCCAAACCCGATAAGCGTCAATAATACATAAGCAGGTCACTGTAACCACAACAGAATAACAATAATAACACAAGGAGAGACTGAAATAAGATCTCACATCTCATACATTGTCCAACAAGAAAATAAGTTCAACATCCAGAAAAGCCACCAGGCTAAAGGAAAAGAGTCTAAGGCCCAGAACAAGGCCAACAAAAAGCAACAACAACAACAAGTATAGGTGCTACGCACCGGTAATAAAACAACTGTCTAACAAAAGTAAAACACACGAAGACACTAGGACTGGTCCCCAGTGTCCACGTACTCCCCGTCAAACACAAGCTTGGGCTCGGCGTCAGCAAACACCTCGTCCTCAACAAGGTACTCATGCTCAGGATCTAACATGTGTCACCCAAAAGAGTAAAGGGGCACATGTCAGCAAGTCTAAAAGACTTGGGCAAGGAAACTGAAAGTAAGGCTCTAGCAACCTAGCAGTTTAGTATGCATGGCATGGCAGTTATAACATGCGTGCACAATTAAAACATGGCAAGACAATTTGTACAAGAGAACAATCATCGGGACAAGACAAGAGTAGCCAAGCTACTATCAATCTCAATCAATTCACATTGTTGTAGGTGTTTACGCCCTTCGCTTAATGGTACAACATTCAGACCGATCGGCACTAAACACAAATCACGTTTCACGGTTGTTTTGTAGATGTTTACGCCCTTCGCTGAATGGTACAACATTCAGACCGATCGGCATTAAACACAAATCACGTTTCATGGTTGTTTTGTAGATGTTTACGCCCTTCGCTGAATGGTACAACATTCAGACCGATCGGCACTAAACACTACCCCACCCCAAAGAGTTTACGCCTTACAACTGCAGTTGTTGATCAAACAGACCCCCAGTTGCCTGGCCGCTTAACCCTTACCCCATCCCGCACTAAACAAGCCAGGGTCCCTGAACATGAGCCCAGCAAGTGAGCCAGGGTTGCCCCGCACGGGAGCTTGTTTCTTAGTTCACAATTCAATATATCGAGCGTTGGGGTTAGCAACTCATTATGCTCGCTTCTGGTCACGAGCCAGGAACACAAGTAGTGTAGCAATGCTACGCAATCACGGGATCACCAAAAGAATGCAATGACATGACATTTAATTGCGTACCGTTAATGGAAAGTAAACATGACATGGTAATTGTGCAACATGCTATATGTGTTGGAACTAGCTTCGTTGTCAAGCTAGTTCCCCAATTTGCGCCTAGGCGAGTATCATTTCGTCGCCTAGCCTCTTTTACGCCTACAACAAGCAAATGGCCTAAAACATGGCCTAAACCCTAAGTGGCAAGTTTCACTTGCCTAGCACCGGCGATGGCAACTACTTCGTCACACGGATGCCAATCTACGGGGAAATCGCTGTTATGGGGGAAACAAACACCAAACAACATGAATTTTATTAGGGTTTCATAAAAATATAAATAGGTTATGAAAACAACGGTAGATCGATTTCTTACCAAGAGGAGACGGAAGAAACACTCCGGGGAACCCTAGGATCAGATCTGGAAAAGATTGGAGAAGTTTGGGGAAACTAGGGTTTTGGGGGATTTGGGGATTTTGATGGGTTTTGGTGAGATTTTAGGGAAGATGAGAGGTAGGTAGAGTGGATGTATGGTTTGGATGATGATTCTAGGGCTTGGAATGGAGAAATGAAGTTTGGAGGAAGATGAGGCTCAAGGGGGAAGATTTTAGGGTTTTGGGTCGTGTTGGAGGAAGAAGAAACGTTTGGGAGGGGTATAAATAGGTTGGGCTGGCGGCTGCCCAGAAATTAGGGTTTCAACACAGGTTAGTCGGTCAAAGAGCAACCACTGACCGACTAGTTTGGCAACTAGTCGGTCGGTCGACCAACGCAGACCGACTAAGTGCAAATAGTAACTCCTGAACGAAAATAGGATTTAGAGTTAGTCGGTCCATGAACAAGTACTGACCGACTAGTTTAGCATCTAGTCGGTCGATGAACGTTCTTAGACCGACTAAGTGTAAACAGTAACTCGACTGTACAGTAGAACCAAGAATTAGTCGGTCTGAGTACAAAACTTAACCGACTAGTTTAACAACTAGTCGGTCGAAAGATGAACTTAGACCGACTAAGAATGAACAGTACTGATACTAAAATTTAGATGATGTGTTAGTCGGATAAAGAAGCATTGCTGACCGACTAGTTTGCAACCTAGTCGGTCAACCAACGTTCTTAGACCGACTAACGATAAACAGTAACTCCTGAATAATTTTAGAAAGCCAACTAGTCGGTCCAAGAAGGATTGCCGACCGACTGGATCGTCATCTAGTCGGTCGGTGCCCCTTCTTATACCGGCTAATGAGCACCAAAAGTTCCGATACGGAGCGCGGGGCCCCGGGATCGATTCCTAAGACTCCTAGGCTTGATCTAATAGTAAGATACGACCGTTATGAAGTCCGTCACGAATGACATACTTCGAAATCGACGATCCTAAGGAAGAAACGAGAAAATATGACGAATCGATTGAAAATGAAAGCTACGGAGAAGAAAACCACACAAGAGGAGAAAATCCACCAAAACATATATTATATTATAATAAATCCAGATACATGAAAAGCAGTCGTTACATCCTCCCCAACTTAAGAAAAATTCCGTCCTCGGAATTTCCAAACACTCACGAGTCCGGAAACAAAAGTGGGAAACGCTCTCGCATCTCATCCTCATTCTCCCAAGTAGACTCTCCAGGTGAGCCGTGTCGCCACATCACCCTCACAAGATTGACAATCTTGTTCCGAAGTGATTTCTGACGCCTGTCCAGAATCTGTACTGGATGCTGGTCATACGTCATATCGGGGCGAACGGTAATCTCCGAAAAATCTACCGCATGAGACGGATCGCTAATGTATCGACGAAGCTGCGACACATGGAAAACATTGTGTACTCCTTCCAAAGATGGCGGCAAGGCCAAGCGATAAGCTACCTCGCCAACCCTCTCCAAAATGTCAAACGGTCCAATGTATCGCGGGCTCAACTTCCCACGCTTCCCAAAACGAATCACACCACGATTCGGGGAAATCTTCAAGAACACATGGTCGCCCGGCTGAAACTCCAAAGGACGACGTTTAGCATCCGCCCAATGCTTAAAACGGTCCTGAGCAATTCTCAACCTCTCCCGAATATTCCTGACGATATCCACGGCCTCCACGATCATCTCAGGTCCCAACAACTCCCGATCTCCAACGTCATCCCAACTCAATGGCGATCGACATTTCCTCCCATAAAGAGCGGCGAAAGGCGCCATGCCAATACTCGCCTGGAAGCTGTTGTTGTAGGAAAACTCCACCAAATGTAGATGGTCCTCCCACGAACCCTTGAAATCCAACATGCACGCCCTCAGCATGTCTTCCAAAATCTGAATCGTCCTCTCGGACTGGCCATCCGTCTGCGGATGGTACGCCGTGCTGAAACTCAGACGTGTACCCAAGCTCTTCTGCAAACTCTGCCAGAACTGAGATGTGAACCTCGTGTCTCTGTCAGACACGATACTCACGGGGACTCCATGAAGTCGCACAACCTCCTGCACGATTCACGTTACATCACTATCCAAACTAGGAAAAGGAAATAAAAACGGAGAGTAAAAGAATTTTACCTCCATATATCTCCTTGCTAGCGCCTCAGTGGACTGTCCCACTCGGAACGGAATAAAGTGCACAGATTTGGTCAATCGATCTACGATCACCCAAATCGCGTCATTCTGCTTCGGACTCCGAGGTAGTCCAGTCACGAAATCCATAGTGATGTGTTGCCATTTCCACTCCGGAATCGGAAGCGGTTGTAGCAACCTGGCCGTACGCTGATGCTCCGCCTTCACCTGCTGGCAAACCAAGCACTTGGCTACACTCCGAGCCACGCTCCTCTTCATACCATGCCACCAATAATTCAGACGAAGATCCTGGTACATCTTGGTGCCACCAGGATGCACAGAATACGGCGAACTGTGTGCCTCCACCATCAGCTCCTCTCTAATATCCCCAGCTGGCACACACAACCTGGCTCCGAACCTCAGCGAGCCATCCTCATGTATCAAAAAGTCAGTCCGCAGACCGGCTTCCACCTGCTCCCGAATCCTCACCAGCTTCGGATCCTTGGCCTAGTCAGCCTTAATCCGATCCACGATCGTCGACTGTACCTGCATGTACATCAACGACGAAGCCTCTCCAGGAAGAACAATCTCCACGCCAGACTCGCAAAAATCCTGCTGCAATCTCCACTGCGAGGTCAAAATCATCACCGCTGGAAGCCTACTCAAAGCATCCGGAACCACATTCACCTTGCCAGGGTGAAACTGCAAATCAATATCATAATCCGCCATAAGCTCCAACCATCGACGCTGTCGCATGTTGAGCTCCTTCTGAGTGAAAATGTACTTCAAGCTTTTGTGATCGGTGAAAATCTTCACTTTCTCACTCAGCAGGAAGTGCCTCCAAATCTTAAGAGCAAACACAACGGCAGCCAACTCCAAATCATGCGTCGGATAATTCTTCTCATGAACCTTAAGCTGACGAGACGCATACGCCACAACATGCCCATGCTGATGCAACACGCAGCCGAGACCCTTGCCAGAAGCATCGCAAAAGATCTCAAATCCACCGCTGCGATCAGGCACAACCAGAATAGGGGCAGTCGTCAACCTCTCCTTCAGAACACCAAAAGCACCCTCACAATCACCCGACCAAACAAAAGCAACATCCTTCCGCGTCAACCTGGTCATCGGCTCAGCAATACGAGAAAAGTCCTTAATGAATCGCCGATAATAACCAGCAAGTCCAAGAAAACTCCGGATCTCGGACGTAGACGACGGAACAGGCCACTCCCTGATGGCCCTAATCTTCTCGGGATCCACTGAAATACCATCTCCAGTCACCACATGCCCGAGAAAAGCAACTCTATCCAGCCAAAACTCGCACTTCGAAAACTTAGCATACAAACGATGCTTCCTCAAAATCTCCAACACCGTCCTTAAGTGCGAGACATGCTCTTCCTCCGACTTCGAATAAATCAGAATGTCGTCAATAAAGATAACGACAAACTTATCCAAAAATTCGTAGAAAATCAGGTTCATCAGATTCATGAAAACTGCGGGCGCGTTAGTTACGCCGAAAGGCATAACCACGAACTCATAGTGTCCATACTTCGTCCTGAACGCTGTCTTCGGAACATCTCCCTTCTTCACCTTCAACTGATGGTAACCACTCCTCAAATCCAATTTAGAAAACACCCTCGAACCTCCAAGCTGATCAAAAATATCATCGATGCGAGGCAACGGGTATTTATTCTTAATGGTCACCGCATTCAACTCCCGATAGTCCACGCACATGCGACGCGAACCATCCTTCTTCTTCACCAGCAACACCGGTGCTCCCCACGGAGACACGCTAGGATAAATATAACCCTTCTGCAAAAGCTCATCCAACTGCTTTCGTAACTCTTCCAACTCTGCAGGTGCCATACGATACGGCGCCTTCGAAATCGGCTGCGCACCTGGAACAAGATCGATAGAAAATTCCAAAGCCCGATCAGGCGGCAAACCAGACATCTCCTCGGGGAAGACGTCGCCAAAATCTCGCACCACAGCTGGCCACTCCAACTCCATCTGCATAGCCACAGCCTCCACCGGCCTGGCCCGAAATCTGACAGGACCAAGCGAACTGCTACCACGACTGAACTCAAACACCGGATGTCCGGGAATCTCGAACACCACCTTCTTCCTCCGACAGTCGATCGTAGCATAGAAGCTCGCAAGCCAATCCATCCCAAGAACTGCATCATAGTTGATGATGTCGTGGACAATGAAATCAGCGAAAAGCTCATGTCCACAGACCACCAACGAGCAAGAATTGCAACCACGATGCACCGAAACCACGCCATTCCCTGTAACGATATTCCAACTCTTGGGAAGAGGGGACGTCGACAAGGAATGCCTCTCCACGAAGCTCCGAGAAATAATGCACATCGATGCACCAGAGTCGAAGAGGACTCGCGCAGGAAATGTGCAAACCAAAACCACACCTAACAAGCAATTAACAATCAAACCCTAGTCTAGCAAACAACCATGTTCAAGCAAACAACATAATCTAACAATCAAAACCAGCTAGGAAAGTAACAGCTAGATTGAGGATTACCTGCGATAACCTCATCCACAGCCTCGCTCTCCGCAGCGGTCATCAGAAAAGCCTGCCTCCTTGGCAGAACAGCCTGCTGAAAAGCCTGCCTCTGTGGAACAAGAGCTGCTCCACGACCAGCAGGAACAGACGCTCGCTGCTGCAACGGCTGAGCTGCAACAGGTGCCCTCCGCAGCGGACCCGCATGCCGACAATCCTTCGCGACATGGGAAGCATCACCGCAAACCAGACACTGGCCCAGAAACTTCCGACACTGATCCTTGATGTGGCCAGGTTTACCGCAGAAATGGCAAGACTTCAGAATAGGCCCTCCTGGCCTCTTAAACTGAGCGGACTGATTAGGCCTGAATCCAGGTCTAACCACAGCTCTCGCCTGTTCCACAGGCCTCTTCCCAGCACCAACAACAGACCCTCTCCTCTGGTTCACGAGCAGCTCCTGCCTCTTGGCTGCTTCCAGAACCTTCTGATAAGACTCCCGGTCAGAAGAGGTCACAAAACTCTGGAGCTCCGAAGCAAACCCCTGCAGGAACCTCTGAGCTCTCTCCTCAGCATCCTGCACCATCTTCGGTGCAAACCGACTCAGCCTCATGAACTCTTGGTGATACATGTCCACCGACGAGTTCCCTTGCTTCAAATCGATAAAACGCTGCAGCATCTCTTCCCTGGCAGCCTTCGGGAAGAACTCACCATCAAATCTGGCCTTGAAGGTAGCCCAAGCTATCGGCTCCACCAACATCTTCTCTTCCGCATCCCACCAATTCCGAGCATTATCCTTGAGTTGCCTCTTCGCCAAATCAACCCATCCAGCCAGGGTGATCTTGGCTATCTTCAGATTGTCCTCGATGTTCCGAATCCACTCATCGGCAGCCAGAGGACCCTCAGAACCATCAAAATATGCGGGACCCAGCTCCCGAAATTGCTTCGCTCCTGGCTCAGAGCGAGGAACATCCGGAAGAGCCCGGGCAGCTCGAGCAAGTGGAGCATTCTGGACTTGCAGAAGCACGCCCTGCTGCACTTGCATCATCTGGAGCATCATCCGCATCATCTCACCGCTGGTGGGTTCCCGCTCAGGCTCCTCATCATGAGGGACCGCGCCACTACCCCCACCACGGGTGAAACGTCTTCCTGCCATCTAGTGCCACAGAAAATGAATCAGATTAGACTCACAGCTTATGACGTCGGACGTCGAACTTAATTTATTGGACATTCTAATATTATTATCGCTATTCCAAAAATCGCAGTTACAGAAGGACCTGCATGGGCCACCAACAAAACCTGTCACGACCCGCTTCCCTAAAATGGAGGCGAGACGTGAAAAGGTCCGCACGGGAGTGGAGCTATGAAGCCCCAAACCCGATAAGCGTCAATAATACATAAGCAGGTCCCTGTAACCACAACAGAATAACAATAATAACACAAGGAGAGACTGAAATAAGATCTCACATCTCATACATTGTCCAACAAGAAAATAAGTTCAACATCCAGAAAAGCCACCAGGCTAAAGGAAAAGAGTCTAAGGCCCAGAACAAGGCCAACAAAAAGCAACAACAACAACAAGTATAGGTGCTACGCACCGGTAATAAAACAAATGTCTAACAAAAGTAAAACACACGAAGACACTAGGACTGGTCCCCAGTGTCCACGTACTCCCCGTCAAACACAAGCTCGGGCTCGGCGTCAGCAAACACGTCGTCCTCAACAAGGTACTCAGGCTCGGGATCTAACATGTGTCACCCAAAAGAGTAAAGGGGCACATGTCAGCAAGTCTAAAAGACTTGGGCAAGGAAACTGAAAGTAAGGCTCTAGCAACCTAGCAGTTTAGTATGCATGGCATGGCAGTTATAACATGAGTGCACAATTAAAACATGGCAAGACAATTTGTACAAGAGAATAATCATCGGGACAAGACAAGAGTAGCCAAGCTACTATCAATCTCAATCAATTCACATTGTTGTAGGTGTTTACGCCCTTCGCTGAATGGTACAACATTCAGACCGATCGGCACTAAACACAAATCACGTTTCACGGTTGTTTTGTAGATGTTTACGCCCTTTGCTGAATGGTACAACATTCAGACCGATCGGCACTAAACACAAATCACGTTTCACGGTTGTTTTGTAGATGTTTACGCCCTTCGCTGAATGGTACAACATTCAGACCGATCGGCACTAAACACTACCCCACCCCAAAGAGTTTACGCCTTACAACTGCAGTTGTTGATCAAACAGACCCCCAGTTGCCTGGCCGCTTAACCCTTACCCCATCCCGCACTAAACAAGCCAGGGTCCCTGAACATGAGCCCAGCAAGTGAGCCAGGGTTGCCCCGCACGGGAGCTTGTTTCTTAGTTCACAATTCAATATATCGAGCGTTGGGGTTAGCAACTCATTATGCTCGCTTCTGGTCACGAGCCAGGAACACAAGTAGTGTAAAGATGCTACGCAATCACGGGATCACCAAAAGAATGCAATGACATGACATTTAATTGCGTACCGTTAATGGAAAGTAAACATGACATGGTAATTGTGCAACATGCTATATGTGTTGGAACTAGCTTCGTTGTCAAGCTAGTTCCCCAATTTGCGCCTAGTCGAGTATCATTTCGTCGCCTAGCCTCTTTTACGCCTACAACAAGCAAATGGCCTAAAACATGGCCTAAACCCTAAGTGGCAAGTTTCACTTGCCTAGCACCGGGGATGGCGACTACTTCGTCACACGGATGCCAATCTACGGGGAAATCGCTGTTATGGGGGAAACAAACCCCAAACAACATGAATTTCATTAGGGTTTCATAAAAATATAAATAGGTTATGAAAACAACGGTAGATCGATTTCTTACCAAGAGGAGACGGAAGAAACACTCCGGGGAACCCTAGGATCAGATCTGGAAAAGATTGGAGAAGTTTGGGGAAACTAGGGTTTTGGGGGATTTGGGGATTTTGATGGGTTTTGGTGAGATTTTAGGGAAGATGAGAGGTAGATAGAGTGGATGGATGGTTTGGATGATGATTCTAGGGCTTGGAATGGAGAAATGAAGCTTGGAGGAAGATGGGGGCTCAATGGGGAAGATTTTAGGGTTTTGGGTCGTGTTGGAGGAAGAAGAAACGTTTGGGAGGGGTATAAATAGGTTGGGCTGGCGGCTGCCCAGAAATTAGGGTTTCAACACAGGTTAGTCGGTCAAAGAGCAACCACTGACCGACTAGTTTGGCAACTAGTCGGTCGGTCGACCAACGCAGACCGACTAAGTGCAAACAGTAACTACTGAACGAAAATAGGATTTATAGTTAGTCGGTCCATGAACAAGTACTGACCGACTAGTTTAGCATCTAGTCGGTCGATGAACGTTCTTAGACCGACTAAGAGTAAACAGTAACTCGACTGTACAGTAGAACCAAGAATTAGTCGGTCTGAGTACAAAACTTAACCGACTAGTTTAACAACTAGTCGGTCGAAAGATGAACTTAGACCGACTAAGAATGAACAGTACTGATACTAAAATTTAGATGATGTGTTAGTCGGATAAAGAAGCATTGCTGACCGACTAGTTTGCAACCTAGTCGGTCAACCAACGTTCTTAGACCGACTAACGATAAACAGTAACTCCTGAATAATTTTAGAAAGCCAACTAGTCGGTCCAAGAAGGATTGCCGACCGACTGGATCGTCATCTAGTCGGTCGGTGCTCCTTCTTATACCGGCTAATGAGCACCAAAAGTTCCGATACGGAGCGCGGGGCCCCGGGATCGATTCCTAAGACTCCTAGGCTTGATCTAATAGTAAGATACGACCGTTATGAAGTCCGTCACGAATGACATACTTCGAAATCGACGATCCTAAGGAAGAAACGAGAAAATACGACGAATCGATCAAAAATGAAAGCTACGGAGAAGAAAACCACACAAGAGGAGAAAATCCACCAAAACATATATTATATTATAATAAATCCAGATACATGAAAAGCAGTCGTTACAAAAAAGTTCTGAAAAAGCTCTCTAAACTAGGTTAAAAACTGGGGTTAGATACCCCCCAAAATCGCCCAAAAAATCCTGACGAAAATGCCCATGCACAGCCTCAAAATCGCAGTTTACGCTACAGGCAGCGCGGCTCACTCGGCCGAGTGACAAATGTCACTCGGCCGAGTGAGAGACCCTGACAGATTCCAGAGAGTTGGGGGTCTTGGGGTCCGTCTCCTCGGGAGTCACTCGGCCGAGTGACTTTTCTTCACTCGGCCGGTGGGCGTTCTTCACTCGGGCGGACGGTCGTTCGTCACTCAGCCGAGTCGGTCTTTGGGGTTGACTGACGGATTCCAGAGAGTTGGTCATTTTTTATTGCCGTCGTCTTGGCTCCACTCGGGCGAGGGATGACTCGGTGCTCAGCCGAGTGGTCTGGCTATGCTCGGCCGAGTGCACGCTGATATTAGCTCTGTTGCGTGTCCGATCTGGCCGGCCGAGCGAGCTGTCTATGCTCGGCCGAGTGACTCCTTCACTCGGCCGAGTGGCATGCTGAAAATGCCCATTCTTCGTATTTTCGCCTCCTCGTCGCTCCTACGACATTCTTTCTTCTTCCACTCCTCTCCAATCGCAGAATACCCCTCAAGAGAGTCGTCGGTGACACTCCGGAGTGGGTGCATCTCAGAATCACTCCAAATCGCTCCAAATCTCCTGAAATACGACAAAAATAACAAATCGTAAAAAGCATCGCAATATTGTCGAATAAACGTGAAAAACACGATTTGAGCAATCCAAATGGCATGCAAACATGCAGAAAAATGGTGTAAAATACGAAGTGATCAAAATCCCCCAAGCTTACCTCTTACTCGTCCTCGAGGAAGATGAGTAAAAAGCGAACCCAGTGGATAAAGATAAAGAAAACGGCGGAAAGGCGGAAAACGGAAAACGAAAAACAAAATAGAAAACGAAGAGGGAAGTTGCTAGATCATTTTTCTCAGAACGTGGGTTTTGCTTACTCATATAGCATGCATCGAATATAAAACACATGTCAAAGACTTTTATTTTGATATCATAGTATAATGGTACATCTGAAATAGAAAATCCAAGAATATCAATATAGCATGAAAAATGGAATGATTCTAAGATTAACATCGTCTGAAGCATCTAACGCGGTATACAATATCGTAGATCACACACTTTTCAATTGAATGCTTTCTATAAGGAGTATAAGAGATATCACACGATAGAGTAGAAAGAATAGAAAAAAGTGTGGTTTTCATGAAATGAATGCTAAGCGTAGATTTCTGGATTTCATGAAACTTTAGCAATCTCACCGAGTATAAAATATTACTTAGCCTAGGTTGTCATGCACCGTCAGGTAGTCACTCTCTCACACATCACTGGATTCTCTCCCCCAAGCTTATCCATAAGCGTGGTGGCATATACAAAACAATATTTACATCCCCGTTTCTTATGAAGCTCCAAAAGTCAAAGAAAACAAAAATAAAAGCTAAAGACACTACTACAGATTTGGGCTTGGGTAACGCCACTTAGATAGCGCTTTTAAAAAGCGCTATCTAAGTGAGCTCTTGTATAGCGCTTCTGCACTTGTTGAAAATAAAAATAAATCAAAATTAAGGTAAAATTCACTTAAATAGCGCTTTTTGTTAAAGCGCTATCCAAGTAATGCCTTACATAGCGCTTTTTGTTAGCGCTATGTTACTAACCGTTACGTAAGCATTTTTATTAAAAAAATAAACATAATTATGACTCTTAGATAGCGCTTTCGCTGCCCAGGTGTTTCTGCCCAACTTTTTCGTTTCTAGGCCCTAGTCGTCATCGACCCGATTGGAGAAACCGTCGTCCACTTCTTCTTCAAAAGGCCTCAAAACCCTAATCGAGGAGAATTCGGCGTTTTTGGATGGCCTCGTGAAGCTGATCCCGACGAGGTTCTACGTCCACGGCCCCGACGAAGACGAGCGGACGTGGTTCCAAGGGCTGAGCAAGGCCGCTAAGGCCTCCGCCAAGAAGCAGTCTCGCGAGAACCTCAAGAAGGCCCGCCGCCGCAAATTCAACCCCGACAACCCCGCATCCACCCTCGACCTCCTCAAAAACTCCCTCAAATCCGACCCGAACCCTAAACCTAGCGACGACGCTGGCGAGAACCCTAACACTAGCTCGAAATCGGAGGAGCAATCTGTCACCTACGAGGAGCTCCGCCAGCGCCTCCACCGCCAGATCAAGGAGCTCAGGTCAGGACGCAACACCCGCCCCAGGAACGAGCCCATTAACGATCAGAGGAAGAGTAAGAGGGAAGCTGACGAGAAGTTGGAGGCCGAGGAGCAATCCGTCCCTCTGTTTGTTTCTCTTCAAATCCATTTGAACTCCTCTCTCTCTCTCTCCCTCCCCCCCTCTCTATCTGCATGCTATGAACAGAGGAATTGGTTCCTGATCATGGGGCCCATCAGAGGGCCGAGGAAGAGGAGGAGGGTCGACAAGCGAGCAGAGGAGGAGGCCATGTCCCCTGCTCTCCCGACCGGGGATTGGTGGGATCAGTTCTCGAGGAGGATTACAGGTTTCCTTTCTTCAACCCTCTTCTCTTCGTTTAGTTTCGCGTATCCATCGTTTGATCAATGGAATCTGCTGCTGGGTTACAGTTTCACTTTCATGGGTCAGTTCATTCTGGGCTTAACATCCGATGAGTGCAATTGTGTCTCCATTACGATTGTGTTTCATATTGATTTTGGGTTGTGTAGCGTCTTGTTGTTGATCGGCCTGCTGTTGATAACCTAACTCTTGTGTGTTACTTCGATCGAACATGTTTGCTAGTGAGCAGCATGACATGAAACTAGGTTGTTAGGATTGGGCTGGGAAAAGCAAGGTGAAAAAAAGAAGATTTTTTTTCTTTGCAAAGTTAGTCTTATGATTGGTGCCGTCCAAAGGATATGGGGACATTGGGGAGGTCTTTAGGGCATGAATCTACCGCCCGCATCGCGTAATGTAGATTATTGGTGCTGCAATCTATGTTTTAGGCTTCTAATTTTGGTGATATAATTTCTATGGTGATGGTTGATCAATGGATGGTTTTTGGACCTTGATCTCCTTTGTGTTTCCATGTGGAAGCAGCTTGTGATCTTGATTCTTAAGTTATGTTAAATGCAAACGGTTCAGAATTATATGACTGTAATAATTCATATTAGCAAGCTACTTACTAGAATTTTGCTTGATAATTTCTTCATCGTCCATTCATTCATCCCCCCCCCCCCCCCTTTTCCTTTTCCTTGTCTTACATGTATTTCCTATAAAATCTCTTCAATTTTTTACTGCAGAGGAGGTTGAACAGATGCTTTGCGGAGAACAAGAGGCTTGGAATGTAGGCATTTCTGTTCTTTAATGTACCCTTAAAAATGATATTTGGCACTTGGGGATGCATAGGGTTTAACCAACTGTATGAAAATTTCTTACCTTGCAGCCGAATGAACTTCAGGATCGCATCAACTTCGACCATGGTTACTTGTCGACCAGTCCTCCAGTGATAAAGGTGAGGCGTATGCATGATCTCTCATCCAAATTACAGTGATGGCTCCTTTACATTTTCCCCCTAATCAAGTGGAATCCTAACGCAAGAGACTACTTGCAGTTCCTAGAAATAATTGAGGAGTTTGACACTCGTCAACGCAGAGATTTCCTGCTATTTGTGACAGGAGCACCTCGACTCCCTCGAGGAGGACTAGCTGCTCTTAAACCTAAACTGACCATTGTACGCAAGGTATGTTCTCCCTTCTTTGTAAACATATGTTTTTTTCCATTTGATTTGCATGCATGTTAAGAGCCTGAAGGAGAAAGGTTTTGTGAGATTTTGGTATCATTTCTGTTATCGATATTTAATACTATTTTTGTTATGGTGATACTGCAACTAGGAACTTCATGTTTTGATACTGGGCATGTTTCAATTTGGAGAATGGATACTGGGCATTTTGATTTTTGGTTAAAATGGTATCAAAACATGATATGAAGTTCCCATGTTTGGAGAATTTTTATTTTGGAGAACTTCATTCTCCAAGTATCATTTTCATTTTCATGTTTTGATACTGGGCATGTTTCATTCTGGGCATGTTTCAAAACATGGGAATTTTCATTTTTGGATACTGGGCATGTTTCATTCTCCAAGTATCCATTTTGGAGAACTTCATTCTCCAAACATGATATGAAATTCCCATGTTTTGATACTGGGCATGTTTTGATACCATTTTCGTTATTGCTGCTGGGAGGAAAGTGGAAATGTTACTAGAGGTAATTTCTCTTTAGAAAATTGTTGGGAAGTTCCATTCTACTGGGCATGTTTCGATCTAGTGCATAGTTAGAGTTTCAAGCTATGACCAATGTCACATGTGAATTAATTTGGATTAGGGATCTTATAAATGAGTTTCAGTACATGCTTCAATCTTCGATGAGGCTATACTGTGATCATAGGTAGCAATTCATATTGCAGAGAATAATTCTTCTATGAACTTAGTTTACTTGTAACAAACTGGGAATATACGCACTATATGTTCTAGCTTAAGGAGAAGTGTTAGGGCTATATTAGAATCAGAAGAGTTACTAGTTTAGAAATTTGATTTATATTCTTCTAGTTTTAGAGTTAAAGTAAAATAAAGAGTAAAATATAAAACCGCAATCCTAATTGTATTTGTCTTGTACCAATACACTGTTTGGTGTGTATTGGTAAATGTTTAGACGGTTTCCATTTTTAAAGGTCTAAATGGCTGATGTCAAATTCATGGTATAGTTTCTCTCATAGTATTCTCATTTTTTCCTAATCTCGTATAGTTTCTTTCTGAAAAGAAATAGGGCACTTAGAGAAAGTAATGTCTTTAAAGATAACAATTTCTGTTAAATTAAAATGATTTGATTAAAATGAACTGGTGAGTCAAACCGATCATATGAAGCCCCATAGGTGAACTGCATGTTTTTAAAACCTTAATCAGTATACTTCCCAAATGCTTTCTGCAACTATCTTTGTGCTGATGAATATTTTGTCAATGCAAATTGTTTCATGCAGTTGAAATATCATGAAACTGGAAAAGAGAAGGAGTGTTTACCCCATGGCGGGCAATGGAATATGATGAACAAGGTACTATATTGCCGGTTTTATGCCCATCATATGTGCCAGAGACTAATGAAGGCTATATGTTGTATCTCTGTATACAAACATTAACTATGTTATGTTGTTTTATTTTTACAACAGAAAGTGATAAAGGGATGCACAGTAAATTACTGGGCTTGTATGACATCATTCAAGAAAGCATGCGTTTTTTGTATCTCTTAACCATTCCTTTATGGTTGTTTATGCTTCACATTTTTTATTGGTTTGTTCAGATGGGAGGGAGGGAGGAATACCGTACTCTTAGATGCTATTAGTTGGAAAATTCCATTGGTCAGTGACATACCAACGATAATATTCACATTTTTATGGTATGAATTTCTCATGTTCTAGACAATTTGGTAGCCATTTGAACCGTTTATTTGTCCCAATCCATTTTACGTGTAGGGATGGTGTTAGTGAAGGACTATTCTATCAAGTCCTGCTATATGACTTAGATGCCATTCGCAAGGTAAAATCACTATGAGTAGCTTTATACTCATGGCTTTCTGGACTGTGATTCTAATTTGCTCAACTTTACAGGCATGTGCATCGCTAGAGCCAAATTACCAGGTCTTCAATGACATTTGTCATAGTCCAAAAACGCCATCATGAGGAAATGGCTAGTGGTGGTCGTTGTAGACTGGTGGTCTCGTCCAATAACCGTAACATGCCTTGTAGTTGCATTCGGTCGTGTGAAAGCTTTGGTCTGTTGGTGTGGCAAGTGTGTTATATTGACTGTCAGCTTCATGGAAGCTTGTTTATGTATTGGATTTCAGGTTATGTAAGCTTGTTATAACTTAATAATATTGCATTAAGCTTGGTTTGTGTAAATTCCTGTAGGTTTAACAGCCAGGGCAACAGATACCTGCTTTTAGTTTGTTTGATTTTCTATTTTTTTTAAAAAAAAATTACACATTAGCCACGGACCGGCCGTGGCTAATGCGTATTAGCCACCGCCGGTCCGTGGCTAATGCGTATTAGCCACGGCCGGTCCGTGGCTAACGCTTAGCCCCAAACAGTCCAAACATTAGTAAACTGCTTAGATAGCGCTTAAAAAAGCGCTATCCAAGCTACCATAGCGGTAGCTTGGATAGCGCTTTTTTAAGCGCTATCTTAGTAAACCACTACGATAGCGCTTAAAAGCGCTATCCAAGTGTAAAAAAAAGCGCTATGCAAGCGTTTTTTTTGTAGTAGTGAGAGGGAAGAAAGAGAGAAAGGATATGAGATGGGATCGTTTTCGAACTTCTTTTCTCTTTTCTTCTCTTATTCTCAAATCTTTTTCTCTTTTCTCTTTTTTTTCTTTTTTTTTCTTTTTTTTCTTTTTCTTTTTTTTAATTATACACAAATGATCCCAAATCAAAGAGAATGATAAACAAGTATTTTTTTCTTTGGGTTTTGGGGAATTTGGAGCATGTGATATAATAACGGGGGGATGCCAATAATAGAATTGCTAGGGGGAGATTTACCAATGAATATAAAATAGAGAAATTATGTTCAAGATGTGTGGAGAAAGAAATAAATGTATCTCTCAGTTCACTCTATAGGACGTGCATGACAACTTCAGCAGTGTAATATAATCTACTCAGTTTAATCTCAAAAAGTAAACTAATCCAGATTTATCAATGCTAGCAAACATTCAATCAACCTGAAGTGAAGCGTACAAATCATGCAATAAGAAGTGATATGAGAAAAGAAAGCAGTACTCCAGATATAAGCATCAATGCGTGAATCTTGGTGTGTTTTCTACGATAGCATACATATGAATCATCAGACATCAGCTAATAAAAGAATTTCATCCATTTTCATACAGCAAAAGAGAGTGGGTTACTATTTCTAAATGCAAAGCAGAACATAGCATATCAGATTTCTTCTTTACATTTTAGTTCACCTACCAAGCTATAAACAACTTATACAATCTCCAGACCTGCATGGGCCACCACAAAAACCTGTCACGCCCCGCTTCCCATTATACTTGGTTCATCCCTACGCCCTAAGACGATAAAACTACTCACAATTCATAATAAAATGCAATAGAAATTCACAATCAAAATCAATAGAATTCATAGCAATATTCAAAATATCAATAAAAATGGAGTTTTTGAGGGAGGGAGAGACAAACCAAGGAAGAACAAAATAGCATCCAACAAATTAACACTTTTCTCTCCTTCCTAAAAGCTAAATCTAATTCCTAAAAAGTTAATCTAAAAAGGCTGCAAAAAGTTCTGAAAAAGCTCTTTAAACTAGGTTAAAAACTGGGGTTAGATACCCCCCAAAATCACCTAAAAAATCCTGACGAAAATGCCCCTGCGCAGCCTCAAAATCGCAGTTTACGCTACAGGCAGCGCGGCTCACTCGGCCGAGTGACAAATGTCACTCGGCCGAGTGAGAGACCCTGACGGATTCCAGAGAGTTGGGGGTCTTGGGGGTCGTCTCCTCGGGAGTCACTCGGCCGAGTGACTTTTCTTCACTCGGCCGGTGGGCGTTCTTCACTCGGGCGGACGGTCGTTCGTCACTCGGCTGAGTCGGTCTTTGGGGCTGACTGACGGATTCCAGAGAGTTGGTCATTTTTGATTGCCGTCGTCTTGGCTCCACTCGGGCGAGGGATGACTCGGTGCTCGGTCGAGTGGTCTGGCTATGCTCGGCCGAGTGCACGCTGATATTAGCTCTGTTGCGTGTCCGATCTGGCCAGCCGAGCGGGCTGTCTATGCTCGGCCAAGTGACTCCTTCACTCGGCCGAGTGGCATGCTGAAAATGCACATTCTTCGTATTTTCGCCTCCTCATCGCTCCTACGGCGTTCTTTCTTCTTCCACTCCTCTCCAATCGCAGAATACCCCTCAAGAGAGTCGTCGGTGACACTCCGGAGTGGGTGCATCTCAGAATCACTCCAAATCGCTCCAAATCTCCTGAAATACGACAAAAACAACAAATCGTGAAAAGCATCGCAATATTGTCGAATAAACATGAAATACACGATTTGAGCGATCCAAATGGCATGCAAACATGCAGAAAAAAGGTGTAAAATACGGGGTGATCAGCTTCCCAGCCTCGAATGATCGATGCAACTACTGCTCGAAGGCCGATCGAACGTCGCATCATCTCCAACTACCATCACTCGACCATGGTTCTTCCAACTTAGGGTCCCACTCCAACTGCTAATGAGGCTCTGACTCATCATCTTGAGTCTACGTCAGCTTGACAACTGTCTCGGTCAATTTTGGCCTAAACAGTTTGGCACGATCTGTGAAAAAACGTTAACCAGCTTGACATCCCAAAGAAATCCAGAAGCTATGACAGCTGGACCCAGCAATGCCGGACCGGTCGAAGGTCCAAAGGAGGAGCCGAGAGCGAACAACATCCTGATGGAGGACGTCGCGGACTCTACAATGCCACCACCACGACTAGCAGAGGCCTCAAAGGAGCCTGGGGTGATTCGAAAGGAGTTCACCCAGTTTACCAAGCAGGTCGATAGGAGCCTAGGTGCATTGGCGACTTTAATACGCCAAATTATGGGATGCCCACCCTAGTAAATGAGCCGTTGCCACCTCCAAACCTAAACCCGATGACAACCAAAGGCTTAGCTTTCCTCCGAGATCTGGGGGACCCAAGGGCAGATCAACTGGATATTAACCTCCATAATTCGACCTCCCGGCCCACCAATACAACGGAGCGGGGGTCGATAATCGAGCTTTCATTCTCCAGGGAGAACCCACCCCTCAACCCGCAGCATCCTAGATCAAGTAATGTATGGGGCTCCTCCAGGTTTTAACCCACTAAACCATACAGGTGGATTCGTGAGGAGGGAGGAGATCCTGAACCGATCCTCGGAAGCCAACTTCTTGCAACCTGGAGCAGGAGGATCCTTACTGGTCCAATCCGCAATTCGGAAGACCCCCCTAAAAGAGAATATCATCTCTCCTCCTCCTCTTCCTAAGTTCAAGCTCACTGCTCTACCAGCTTATGATGGCAAAGGTGACCCATGGTCGCATGTTCATAAGTATTTGAATGTCATGCTGCTCCACGGGGCCGATGAGCCATATCTTTGTAGAGCCTTCCATGCTACCATGTTCAAGAGGACAGAAAGCTGGTACGAAGGGCTACCCCACGGCTGCATCGGCTCGTTCGACGAACTGGCAGAACTATTCTGCAAAAAATTCGTCGCAGGACGATGTCCCAAGAAGATGTCGTCCCACCTCTTCTCGCTCAAATAAAACGAGAATGAGTCGATCCGGGCCTTCATCCAGAGATTCAACGACTAGAGGCTCGATGTGGAAGAGACACCGGACGTGACCGTCATAGCAGCGCTCACCCAGGCGGACCGAAACAATCACCTGAGAAGGGCCCTTCACCAGTTCCCCTAGCACCATCGCAGAAATGCTCAACATAACGAATCGGTTCACTTCCTCCGAGGAGGCGAAAGTACCAGCTGGAGCTAATGCAAAGAGCACCCCTTCTGCCGCAGAGACATGAGGCGAGAGAAACCAAACTCAGGGACCCCCCGCTAGGATTCTCGAGATAAGAGGCCCAGGGAGAGGATGTAGTGCCCTGTATAGCCACTGCACATGTACTAGAGGGGGGTGAATAGTAATTTTAAATAATAGGGAGAGTTATTCCTAATTATCGTGCAATTAACAAACAACAATGCGGAATATACAATAGTCAAGAAATAATGCAAACGCAAACAATATGGTTTAATGGGTTCTGATCCACCCAAGTCTCCCCGACTTGTTCTCGGTGATCCTACGTCCCAACCACCCGGATCCCTTCCGGATACTTGAGTTAGAAAACCTCTAACCCAAGATTTCTAATATGCCCACTTGCGGAAACCCCACAAGTGCAATCGACCTACAATCGATGACCGTGAATCCCACAACCCGGGATCACGCAAAACCTCTCACAACCGAGAGTATACAATTCAAATATAACTGAAATGAAATGCTTACCAACAAAATACCTATGCCTTGAGATTTCTTACCAAATTAGGGCAAAGAGGATTTTGATGGAGGAAGAGTCACCAAACCCTAGCTTCAAGAAGATGACCAGCAATGGAAGCCTAGGGATGAGATGGATGACCTAGAATCAAGCCATTGGCTTGGAAGGCTCACAATCAATGAATCTCTCTTGAGGAATAAGAGTGAGGGAGAGATTCTTGAGAATGGGAGAGCTTGAAGATGAGAGTTGAAAGCTTCTCTTTGAATCAATAGAACTCTGGAAATAGCAGCCTTAGATCCTATGAAATAATCCCTCCAGGTATTTAAAGGATCAAGGGAAAAGAGAGAAAGAAACGTCGCTTTCAAATCTCCAACGGAACTAAATCTGAAGCAGACTAGTCGGTCAAAGAACAACCACTGACCGACTAGTTCATCAACTAGTCGGTCGGTGAAACAACATGAACCGACTAAGAGGTGAACAGTGAACAGATGAAGATTTCAGACCTAGATAACTAGTCGGTCCAAGAAGACTTTCTGACCGACTAGTTTCACAACTAGTCGGTCGGTCAGTAAACTTAGACCGACTAAGAGTCAAAAACTAATAGTCTGAATACAAATGATTTAGTCGGTCCAAGAACAAATGTTGACCGACTAGATCAACAACTAGTCGGTCATAAAACGTTCTTAGACCGACTAACGATAAACAGTAAGTTGGCATGAATTTGGAAAGCTCAACTAGTTGGTCCAAGAAGGATCACTGACCGACTAGTTCACCAACTAGTCGGTCGGTGAGTCAACATGGACCGACTAACTGGAAACAGTAAAGAGCTTAGAATAGAGAAGGCAAACTAGTCGGTCCAAGAAGCTTTACCGACCGACTAGATCACCATCTAGTCGGTTGGTTCTTCTTCTTGAACCAACTAACATGCACTAGAAGTCCCGAATCGAAGCGCGATGCTTCAGGAAAGATCGAACGGACTTCTACTAAGATCCTAGCTCTAAGATGGGAGCGATATGAAGATAGAAATGTAAGAATTACTCAAGGCTTAACATTCTATAGATCGAAGCTAAAAGACTATAAATAAAACCTTAAGGAACGGTCTTCGAGAGCTTCGATCAAATCTTCATGACTTCCAAAATGGTCCAAAAGCTTCAACGAAGCTTTAGACATTGAGTACGTGCTTTGAGAAGTCTTGTAACTGCCTGTATTTTTTAGACGTATTTCTTTCGATCGTACGTACCAGTATTTTACTTCAGTCATTCAGATAACTTTTCGTTCGTTCGCTTTCTGCTACGAGTCGACAAGAGCGCGTCTCTGTTTCCGTTTTTACCATGGCACAATTAATCTACCATCAAGTTTAGCTATATACTTTAAACATAATTATTTTACTAATTACTTGATTTAAATTATCTTGCTTATCACTTTTAATTTTCACTAATTACTTTATTTATTTTACTAATTACATTTAGGTTCCCTTGAAACCTTCTAACTCTTACATGAACTCTACCTACCACTAAGGACAACACGCACGTTTAAATAACCAGGTTCCTCCCCCTAATAGATCAGTCTAAGTTAGCATTAAACTCCCTTTTGAAATCAAAACAAACATGTTAATATGACAGATTCCTTCCCCCTAAAACAATTAGTCAAGTTAGCATTAATTTCTCGATTAATCAAACACACTCTTACGTCTGCAAATACATTCCTTTGCCAATTAAAATCAACACACACACCCAACACGTTTCTTCAAAAATCGTCAAAAGTTTTCATTAAACTCTGTCTAATCAAGAGAACCTAATCTTTGACAAAATAGAAAGCTTGTCCCCCGGCCAAACACTTCTTAAGGACATCTTCTTCCTGCAAACAAATCTGCAAAACAATTTCATCAAACCCAAACAATTCCTCCCAATCAGTTCAACATTCCCAAATAAGATTTCAACAACCAAACCCATTTCATCAAATCACTTCCCAAAAACTCTTCTGCCAAATTCCTCAACAAATCAAGCCCAAAACAAATTTTTCCTCAAACAAATCCAAATCCTTCCCAATATCATCACCTTTCCAAAAATCAAATCCCCAAGAGTTCAAAACTGAAATTGGAGTGAGGGGAAACAAAAGAAGACAGATCTGAAAACTCTCAAACAAATTTCAGATCTGTAAAACCAAAAGATCTACAAAACAAATCAAAAGAAAACCCACATTCTTCTCCTCCTTCAACCTCTTCCCGTCCAACCACCCTTGTGCGCACCACTCGGAGACAGCCGCGCGCGCGCATCACCGGAATCGCCGCCGCCGGAGCCCTGGGCCGCCCGTCGCCACCGCCTGCGGACCGTCGGAGCGCGCGCCGCCGCTGTTGGAGGACGCCGACGCCGCCGTGCTGCATTTGCACACGCGCGCGAGTCGCCAAGTCGCCGGGCGCCGCCGCAAGGCGTCGGAGCTCCGCCTCTCCCCCGGTGCGATATTCCCAAGCTCCTCCACTAGGTGTGTGAGTTCCTCTTACCTGCAGCTTTGAAATCTCAAATAAAAAAGGGAAACAAAGAGAAACGAAATAAGGAGGAGAGAGAAGACAGTATATAAGAAGAGAAAGAGACAAGGAGTAAAATTAAATAGGAAGGTGTCAGCCTCTTAATAGAATAATAGGAGAGAGGAGAGAAGGGGGACTTGTGGGTTATTGAATGAATATAGAAAGATGCATTCGTTGACAGCCTTAGTATAAAGAGGAGTAATGAATAAAAATTTGAATGACAGCCATGTGCTTAAAAAATGAAGTGTTATATTAAAGAAAGAGAGAGAATATTGATTTAATAATAAGTTTAAGATGAGACAGCCTTACTCTTAAGAATATTAATATAAAAAAATGAAGAGAAAGTAAGGGTTTGTAATTATTATTGTGTAAGAGGGGTATTATTATAATGTGATAGTAGGTGTAGTGAGTATACCCCTTTAATGTAATGTTAACATGCTAATAACCCTATCACTAACTAGTATATCATAAGGCACACCATGTTAGTATAACCCCATCTAAACGTTACCCTAGCCAGAGAGCCCAATAAAATTAGACAAACCCACTTTAAGGATTAACTGGATATTTTGACTTATCTCGCAATATATCTAATTCAGTGAATTGTTTAACCAAAACAGAGAACCGGACATACCGTTACGTAGTACCCATCAAGACGGACCCAACGGCATCAAAATCGCCGGAATCTGATACGACGCGAACTTTCCTGTCGTTACTCGGACAACCTAAACTGTCCCAGTCAGGCAAGCGTGCAGTTATTTTATGTTTTTGTGATATTTGATGTTGTACACTTAATTACTGACACAAACACACTTTTCAGAATTGCTAGACTTAAACTCGTGTGCGTGTGTATGGACCCCTTAATAATCAAAATGAACACACTTTGTGAATGGTAATGTTTCTGGACATGTATGGTTAATTTTAGAACTGTTGATACTTATAGAATGTTAAATGCCGTTGGCTCTCGTAGTTAAATGCCGTTGGCTACCGATGTTACTTGCCGTTGGCTACCGATGTTACATGCCGTTGGCTACCGATGTTACATGCCGTTGGCTACCAGTTGCCGTTGGCTACCAGTTGTTACATGCCGTTGGCTACCAGTTGACGTTGGCTACCAGATGTTACTTGCTGTTGGCTATTAGTTGACTAATCTCGTCGGTCACATGTGACTATGTCACATGCGACTAGTCTGGACTCGTGTTTCAGTATATGACGGATTAGCATCCTGGCATGTGATCCAGGAAATACACGTGGGTGGGGTTGGTTCCCGGGCACTAGCCGGTAGTAAATGAGTCGCCTTCGGGGGCACTTAAAGGTGTATTTATTTACTATTCGTCTAACGGCGGGAGTCTTAGTCACGGACTTGCACACACAGTTGAATAAATGAAAAGGAAAGTTAATTACAGACTGATGTTACATTGCTCAACTGCCATGTTAATTTTTACAACTGAAATGCCATGTTAATGTAACTTGTTGCTTTAACTACGATGCTAGTGTAACTTGTCATAATTATTTTAACTGCTCAGTTCAATTAAATACATGCTAGTGTAAATTCCTTTAACTGCTGTAAAACTGCAATATATAACTTGTTATATATCTTGCCAAGGGTTCTAACTTTTGCTTGCAGACCCTTGCTGACATACATTCATGTTTTTGGATGTATGTCAGATCCCGAGCTTTAGCACCATGAGGACTAGTTGAGATAGCTGAATCAGTGGACCAAGACTTGTTGAACTAGCGCACTTTCATTGCATTTCTTTTCAATTGTTGTACGGTCATAAGACCCACTCTTCTTTCTCCATTTGTTGTAATTCCGTTGAGACGGTTGAGATTGTAATATTGTTTTACTTATCTGTGTTGTTTTGAGTAATGCAAGCAAGAACCTGCAGTTTTTACACAGACGCTTATTGTGTTAAGTCAAGGAGGAAAGAAAAGCAAAAGTACCTCCTCCTAACTTGCACAAGCGGGCCCGTTCGCGTCCTCGCTCTCAAGCTTAATGGGAAGCGGGGCGTGACAGGTTTTAGTGGTGGCCCATGCAGGTCAATGCTCATGCAAAATACTTTAAAACAACATGGATAATATTACAATCTCGACTCTCAAACAACGCTTTCCCTAGAATCTTCTACCACGATCAACTTCATTAGAAGATTACAGTCCTAAGTTTCCTGATCCTTAGCCAACCAAATCAGTATATCCTTGATTTTTAGTCTCCCTTCATTTTACATTCCATTTTTTGACATTAGGAATCTATCGTAGACTTTTCACCGATCATTTCCTACCCGCACTCCCAATTGATCATCCTATTCTAATCCCTACTTTCGACCCACGTGATCTTCCTGACAGCCATCTTTTCACTCCCATTACTGTACTGATTTTACTATCCATATCTCTTTTATGAAATTTCTCGCCCAGTTAACTTCTTTATAAACCTTTTACATATTCCTCATATTTTTCAACTGACTTAAATTATTATTTGATTTTGAGTTTCCTTCGCTGAAAATTTTAGTCACTAGATTTTAATAATTTCTAATCTATACCATCCTATTTTAATTTCTACATATGTAGATATTTTAAACTCTTTTGTTAATGGCACGCATATAAATGATAAACTTCCTTCAATGGACCATGATCCGGTCAATGTGCTTGGCTAAGTTTGTTGGATCACCCTTGCTAGACTTGGGATAAGTGATCCTGGCTTAGTCACTTCCCTGGCCGTGTCCGCTGGACCGCAAGGACGTGAATCATGATTATGTATGGCATTTTCTTCTTACCATACTACAACAGATTTCAAAACAACCGACCATATACTAATTTTGAATACTTTTCATGCTAAATAAAACTTCAACTATTTCAGTGTATTAGTTCTGTATTCATCGTATTTATCCTTAAAAATTTTTATAAAAAAAACAATATCTACCTCCAAAATAAACACTACGCCGATGACTCTTTCGTCTATTGCTTATCTACCATTTTAACTCATACCACCTATTCACTATCTTTATATACGTTATTAAGATATTGTCACATTTTTTACACATGCCTCTCATTCTCCCATTTAATTATACATAACCATCCCTATGCCACCGGATCAAGCTAACTCGTGTTACGACTACCGATTTGATATCACTGTTCCGCAGACTAAGTCAAGACTACTCTAGTGATAGAACGGTATAATAATGAGCGGTCTTAAATTACTACTGGATCAGTGTCTATGAAGGAATGGGAAGGGGGTTGATCAACCAAAGGACTTGTCATGCGGTCATAAAAGTGACCTGTGCCTTCAAGCCCTGACTACCTGGCTGGTTTGGAAGTTAAGCTAGACTTCTTATTATTAGGCCGGCCTACGCTATTAAATAGTCAAGCAACGTTTGATTTCCTCCTGCTCACTCATTACTTGTCTTTTTCAGTATTACTGTGTCTACCTGGTTGTCTTACCATTATCATCACATTGCATTGTTACTACGATATACCATGCCACCGTCACACTTACAAGTCACCTTTACTTTATATGCGCTTATTTACCACACTTAGCAGCCACCCGTGCTTTACTTTTCCGCTCGTATATGCATGTCTGTCCTTACTTCTTGCACCTATAAGATCATATTTCTGATCAAGCTAACTGCATACCCTTGCCTCACCTTAAACCCTTTCGCCGCAAACTTGATTTGTTACACCAAACAACTCTGTATCCTACACCATCTCTTCGTCACCACATTAGTGCATCTATTTATTTATCACCATTTTAACGAGATTAGTTTAAATTTGCGTTATAACCTTTTCTTTAAAAAAAGTTTACTTCTACTTTTATTTCTATCATCACAATGTTAAATTTTGTTATGCATTATGTTGATAGGATGTTAGACGTGATTATTATTATTAGGGGATATAATTACGGATAAGACTAATTTGAGATGATGTAAAGGTATAGTTATATTGATTGTTTGCAATTTGATGGATAGAATGATGTGTTCAATAGTTATATTTCACATCTGAATATACCCGATCATAATGGCTTCAATAGGATTCTATACTATGAATGGTGCTGATGAAGATGAGTATGTTACAGATTTGAAATTCAGACGAGGAACGGATAAGAGTAAATATGAAGCTATAGTATGATCTATGGTGATCATGATAATGAGTAGAATATTTAAAGTAACAAGACTCCATTGTACGGATAGCGTGATGGAGACGTTGGAAACAATATGATATCTTGATACGAATGGATAAGAAATGATGAGACGTGATTTAATAGTTTGTTAATTAAGGTGTTTAACATATGAGTTGTCACGATGAAAAATAAGTTGGGAGCATGATAAATGTTGATGGTGTTGTATACTAGGCGTATTTTTACGTGTCATCTTATGTTAGTAATTGGTAGAGCACCGTTATATCAATGGATTAATATAAGAATAAGATTCATATTGTGATTTGTGGATGTCACAATTATAGTACTACAAGTTAGGATACATTACGGATGAGACAACCGATGAAAATGAACAGTTTTGTTTTGGAGAGCTTGGGTATAAAGGATATCATACATTAAAGATTTTCCGAGAAGATGTTACTGTCTTAATAGCAATATCGAGCGAAGGAGCGAGGAAATTTATGAGAAGTATTGGTTAAGTATAGTTGGTATTTTCCCCTTTCAAAGTTGCCTTGTTAAAAGTATTAATTGTTTAAAACAAGAATTATAAAAAAAGGGGAAATGGGATGTATTGGACCTATATTTGAGTTCAGGATATGCTTATCATTGTAACATTATTCAGTGACGCGACGAGAAGCAATGATTTATTTTAAGAACACTTATTTGAGGATATAGGTTTAACCACTAGGGTGTTAGAGCATTGGGGTTGTAGTTGGGAGTGTTTTATTATCCCTACACATCGTTGGTAACCGTCGTTAGCTATTTTGCTTGCCTATTGACGGTTAAGGCCATCGATGGTGCTTAGTCATCCAATTTTTTTTTTGAAACTCAGTCTTAACCGCATCACTTGTGAATTTTCCTAACCAATTTCATTTCTTTATCACGAAGTATTCCAGGTCATAATTTACCTCATAGAAATACAAGAACGTTATCCATACTTATTTCCTGCTCATTAGTTGATAAGAATTCCGAGGACGGAATTTTTCTTAAGGTGGGTAGAATGTAACGGCCTGTATTTTTTAGACGTATTTCTTTCGATCGTAGTATTTTACTTCAGTCATTCAGATAACTTTTCGTTCGTTCGCTTTCTGCTACGAGTCGACAAGAGCGCGTCTCTGTTTCCGTTTTTACCATGGCACAATTAATCTACCATCAAGTTTAGCTATATACTTTAAACATAATTATTTTACTAATTACTTGATTTAAATTATCTTGCTTATCACTTTTAATTTTCACTAATTACTTTATTTATTTTACTAATTACATTTAGGTTCCCTTGAAACCTTCTAACTCTTACATGAACTCTACCTACCACTAAGGACAACACACACGTTTAAATAACCAGGTTCCTCCCCCTAATAGATCAGTCTAAGTTAGCATTAAACTCCCTTTTGAAATCAAAACAAACATGTTGCTATGACAGATTCCTTCCCCCTAAAACAATTAGTCAAGTTAGCATTAATTTCTCGATTAATCAAACACACTCTTACGTCTGCAAATACATTCCTCTGCCTATTAAAATCAACACACACACCCAACACGTTTCTTCAAAAATCGTCAAAAGTTTTCATTAAACTCTGTCTAATCAAGAGAACCTAATCTTTGACAAAAGAGAAAGCTTGTCCCCCGGCCAAACACTTCTTAAGGACATCTTCTTCCTGCAAACAAATCTGCAAAACAATTTCATCAAACCCAAACAATTCCTCCCAATCAGTTCAACATTCCCAAATCAGATTTCAACAACCAAACCCATTTCATCAAATCACTTCCCAAAAAATCTTCTGCCAAATCCCTCAACAAATCAAGCCCAAAACAAATTTTTCCTCAAACAAATCCAAATCCTTCCCAATATCATCACCTTTCCAAAAATCAAATCCCCAAGAGTTCAAAACTGAAATTGGAGTGGGGGGAAACAAAAGAAGACATATCTGAAAACTCTCAAACAAATTTCAGATCTGTAAAACCAAAAGATCTACAAAACAAATCAAAAGAAAACCCACATTCTTCTCCTCCTTCCTCCTCTTCTTGACCAACCACCCTTGCGCGCACCACTCGGAGACAGCCGCGCGCGTGCATCGCCGGAATCGCCGCCGTCGGAGCCCTGGGCCGCCACCGCCGCCGCCTGCGGACCGCCGGAGCGCGCGCCGCCGCTGTTGGAGGACGCCGACGCCGACATGCTGCATTTGCACGCGCGCGTGAGCCGCCAAGTCGCCGGGCGCCACCGCAAGGCGCCGGAGCTCCGCCTCTCCCCCGGTGCGATATTCCCAAGCTCCTCCACTAGGTGCGTGAGTTCCTCTTACCTGCAGCTTTGAAATCTCAAATAAAAAAAGGGAAACAAAGAGAAACGAAATAAGGAGGAGAGAGCAGACAGTAGATAAGAAGAGAAAGGGACAAGGAGTAAAATTAAATAGGAAGGTGTCAGCCTCTTAATAGAATAATAGGAGAGAGGAGAGAAGGGGGACTTGTGGGTTATTGAATGAATATAGAAAGATGCATTCGTTGACAGCCTTAGTATAAAGAGGAGTAATGAATAAAAATTTGAATGACAGCCATGTGCTTAAAAAATGAAGTGTTATATTAAAGAAAGAGAGAGAATATTGATTTAATAATAAGTTTAAGATGAGACAGCCTTACTCTTAAGAATATTAATATAAAAAATGAAGAGAAAGTAAGGGTTTGTAATTATTATTGTGTAAGAGGGGTATTATTATAATGTGATAGTAGGTGTAGTGAGTATACCCCTTTAATGTAATGTTAACATGCTAATAACCATATCACTAACTAGTATATCATAAGGCACATCATGTTAGTATAACCCCATCTAAACGTTACCCTAGCCAGAGAGCCCAATAAAATTAGACAAACCCACTTTAAGGATTAACTGGATATTTTGACTTATCTCGCAATATATCTAATTCAGTGAATTGTTTAACCAAAACAGAGAACCGGACATACCGTTACGTAGTACCCATCAAGACGGACCCAACGGCATCAAAATCGCCGGAATCAGATACGACGCGAACTTTCCTGTCGTTACTCGGACAACCTAAACTGTCCCAGTCAGGCAAGCGTGCAGTTATTTTATGTTTTTGTGATATCTGATGTTGTACACTTAATTGCTGACACAAACACACTTTTCAGAATTGCTAGACTTAAACTCGTGTGCGTGTGTATGGACCCCTTAATAATCAAAATGAACACACTTTGTGAATGGTAATGTTTCTGGACATGTATGGTTAATTTTAGAACTGTTGATATTTATAGAATGTTAAATGTCGTTGGCTCTCGTTGTTAAATGCCGTTGGCTACCGATGTTACATGCCGTTGGCTACCGATGTTACATGCCGTTGGCTATCAGTTGACGTTGGCTACCAGTTGTTACATGCCGTTGGCTACCAGTTGACGTTGGCTACCAGATGTTACTTGCCATTGGCTATTAGTTGACTAATCTCGTCGGTCACATGTGACTATGTCACATGCGACTAGTCTGGACTCGTGTTTCAGTATATGACGGATTAACATCCTGGCATGTGATCCAGGAAATACACGTGAGTGGGGTTGGTTCCCGGGCACTAGCCGGTAGTAAATGAGTCGCCTTCGGGGGCACTTGAAGGTGTATTTATTTACTATTCGTCTAACGGCGGGAGTCTTAGTCACGGACTTGCACACACAGTTGAATAAATGAAAAGGAAAGTTAATTACAGACTGATGTTACATTGCTCAACTGCCATGTTAATTTTTACAACTGAAATGCCATGTTAATGTAACTTGTTGCTTTAACTACGATGCTAGTGTAACTTGTCATAATTATTTTAACTGCTCAGTTCAATTAAATACATGCTAGTGTAAATTCCTTTAACTGCTGTAAAACTGCAATATATAACTTGTTATATATCTTGCCAAGGGTTCTAACTTTTGCTTGCAGACCCTTGCTGACATACATTCATGTTTTTGGATGTATGTCAGATCCCGAGCTTTAGCACCATGAGGACTAGTTGAGATAGCTGAATCAGTGGACCAAGACTTGTTGAACTAGCGCACTTTCATTGCATTTCTTTTCAATTGTTGTACGGTCATAAGACCCACTCTTCTTTCTCCATTTGTTGTAATTCCGTTGAGACGGTTGAGATTGTAATATTTTTTTACTTATCTGTGTTGTTTTGAGTAATGCAAGCAAGAACCTGCAGTTTTTACACAGACGCTTATTGTGTTAAGTCAAGGAGGAAAGAAAAACAAAAGTACCTCCTCCTGACTTGCACAAGCGGGCCCGTTCGCGTCCTCGCTCTCAAGCTTAATGGGAAGCGGGGCGTGACAAGTCTTAAGATGTCGCTTTGAGTGTTCTCGTGAATTTGGCGACGATCTCCATAACTGCGCTCACAAATTGTTAGTTCATGATATATTTATGTTTGCTCATCATCCAAAACCAAATCCGGGGAGTCTAATACTCAACATTCTCCCCCTTTTTGGTGATGACAAACCAACATAAATAATAATCAAAAATAATGAACTAAATGGAATATACTTACTCCCCCTGCATTGATGACACATTAGTCCATATGAAATAATAAGCACATACATCAAGCACACGAGGAAAGTAAAAATTCAAATCCAATATTTGAAATTTAGGATTTGAAGTCCATTTTTATATCTTAACTCCCCCTGAATTGGTAAATTATCATTTAGCACATGCCATTATTATATCTCTCCCCCTTTGGCATAATCCAAAAAGAGCGGGAGGAAGCCAATGACAATAAATCATGGCCAAATAATTCATTAAGCATTGGAGTCTAAGAATACGACCACGTTTCATATGACACCAAAATAAAATTCGAATAAAATCAAAGCGTGTCAATGAGACCATAGTCGAAAATCGAAAACTTAAATTATCAAAATATCAAATGTAAATTCACTTATTGATGAAATGAATTTACTCTCCAATATCAACATTTATAGCTATTTTAGTGCATGGAAAACAATTCTATGTTTTCATACAACTAAAGCTATTGAATCAAAATAAATCGTAGAGCGACGAAATCAATATCAGAGACATACGTAAAATGTGCACAAAGGAATGAACCATCAGAAGAGTGGTGCACATCATAGAATATCAAATGTCACAATATCGATCGAAAATGAACATAAAATAAAAGCACATCAAAACTAAGTGAAGTGTGCGATGAGAAGTGACAAGGTGATAAAAGTAATACGAAAATCATCATAATAACTTTTAAAACATGTCATGCCAAAAATAGATATGAATTTCAAAGTATTTATGGCATTCACAATTCTATCATGCTAGGAGAAACAAAATGATACCAATGTAAAGAAATAGATTCTAACCAAGCATGCATTCAACCCTCATGGATACCAAATGTAATATCATACTTACAACATTAAGCTCCCCCTACATTGGTGCATTACCTAAGCACCATCAACTCCGTTTGAATGAAAGTCTTCGCAAATCGAGGAGTTGGTAGGGTTGGTATCCCACGGTGGATTGAACCTAGAAAACTTCATTTTGGTATCCAAAAACCCTTTTGGATCCAATGGGTTAGACAACAAATTTGAAATACGAAATTAAAATAATTGTAACCCATGAGTTAATGTAATCAAAATCAATTTTATAATCAAATGCCTTGGTACCCATAACATGATCATAAACCTATGGTACCAAGCATTGAAGAGTTAAAGGAACTAACCCTTCGGAAACCAAGTCCAAGAGGAACTTGACTTTCCAACATAATCATCATTCAAAATAACATCATTAATATAGGATTGCACATAAACATTCATATCATGATTGCTAGTGTTCTTGGGACCCCAAATAGTGTAAATTTTGGGAATCCTCTTCCTAGTGGTTGCATGCACAAAAGGTTGATTTCTATGTTGTGCATGTGGCCTAGGAGCATGAGATCTAGCAATAGCATTATGATGAGCATGAGATCCATGATGTGGTGTAGCATACATATGTGGATAAGCATGAGGTGTGTATGCATGAGGATGATTATGAGAGAAGGCATTCACATGTGGATTAGATGTGTGAACATAAGCATTAGGATGTGCATGAGCATGATTACGTGCATGTGGGTGTCTCATATAAGTGTTTGCACATGCTCGTGGGTGCGGAGCATAAAAATCATTATTTGCATGCACCGGTGGAGTAGGATGTGTGTTCCTACGTGGCATAGCATGTGAGTACAAAAATGCATGACCCATCTTTGGAGGTCTACCCAAAGTGAGTTTCTTTCCAATCGGGGGTGTGTACGAAGTGGAAGCACTATTGGTAGGAGAACTACCAATGGGGTGTTTGCTCCCACTCGTCGAGGCATCGGATGTCGGCCTAACAAAGGTGGTAGGCGATTTGGATGAGTCTCCCATCTTATACCCCAAGCCAATGTGGTGTTTGGCCGGAAGTAAGTCATTTAGGATATTATCCAAATGGCCCTTACCTTTATTGAAATCATTGATACGGCCTAACGTGCACTCATACTTCTCTTTGAGAGAGTGCAAAGAAGCATCCAAAGTGGATACTTGCGATGTGAGTGCATAAACACGTGATTTGAGATTCTTATTCTCAATACTCAAAGTTGAGTTTTGAGATGTCAAATCCGCTATCACATGTTCATCCGAATCCTCAACAAGAACATGCTCAAGTTGAGATTTGAGGGACTTCACCTCATTTCTCAACAAGCCATTATGAGTAAGCAAACTTGCTTTCTCATTGGCGAGTGTCTCAACAATGGTGTCATTGTTGGTGATGGTAGACTTAGGAGAGGTTTGGAGGCTAACAAGTTCATCTTTGGTCTTATTATATCTATCTACTAATTTATTAAATTTAGACCAAATTTCTTAGTTTGCTAACCTCATTTCATCAATAGTAGGTTCTCCGCTTTCATCCTCGCTACCATCCTCGCTTTCATCCTCGCTATCATCGAATGAGGACTTTCGATCTTTTGCCTCATTAGCCATGAAGCAAAGTTTTGCTTTCTCCACATGTCCAACATCCGACTCTCCACTTGAGGAATCCTCCTCGGAGTCAGTGAATGTGCCAACAAGTCCTTTCTTGTACTTTCTCGACTTGTCGTACTTCGATGCTTTTCCCTTCTCCTTGTGTTTGTAGAGAGGACAATCCGGTTTGATGTGTCCTGGCTTGTTGCATTTATAACACACGGGAGTAGAAGCATTAGTCGAAATAACTTTAGATTTACTCAAAAATTTATCTTTTCGGTAGAATCGATCGAACTTCCTTGCCATACGGGCAATGGATTCCATGTCCAATTCGTCTTCCGATTCTTCATCATCGGTAGATGGAGCGGCCTTGAATGCAATCGCCTTTTTCTTTGGCTCGTCTTGCTTCAAGTACGCCTTCATCTTTTCCCTCATCCGGATCTTACTATCCTTGCGTACCTCATAAGACAACAAGGTACCCATTAGTTGTACGACGGTATATTTATTCATGTCATTACCTTCCTCGATGGCGAAGGTACGCTTTTCCCAACATGATGGAAGACCGTCGATAATCTTTGAGCATTTCTCCTTTTGGGTGTAGGTTTTCCCAAGAGCTTCCAAGTCGTTGGATATATCCACGAAGCGAGCATAGTACTCCTTCATGGTTTCACCCTGCTCCATATGAAACAACTCAAATTCTTTGTTAGGAACGACGAGTTTAGAATCTTTTACCGTACTCGATCCTTCGTGCAATATGAGGAGTTGGTTCCATATTTGATATGCACTCTTACATGTGCATATCTTGTTGAAGTCCTCGGGCTCCAACGCACAATTCAAGGCATTCATTGCCTTGGCATTGGCTACTTCCACGACGACCTCCGCGGGAGTCCACTTCGCGAAATCTTCTTCGGAAGGCTCGACATACTCCGTCATGGTGGCTCTCCATAGTGAAGCGCTCCGGAGGAAAATTTGCATCCGGCATTTCCAGTACCCATAGTTGGTACCGTTGAAGTGTGGAGGCCTGACTGAGGATAGTCCTTCCATAACTGAAGAAGCTCCATCGCGATTCTTGAAGACGTTGTAGTCGTTGTTCGTCATAGCTCTCAACTTTGGCTATGTGTAGCTTTGAACTTGGCTCTGATACCAATTGTAGTGCCATGTATAGCCACTGTACATGTACTAGAGGGGGGGTGAATAGTACTTTTAAATAATAGGGAGAGTTATTCCTAATTATCGTGCAATTAACAAACAATAATGCAGAATATACAATAATCAAGAAATAATGCAAACGCAAACAATATGGTTTAATGGGTTGGGATCCACCCAAGTCTCCCCGACTTGTTCTCGGTGATCCTACGTCCCAACCACCCGGATCCCTTCCGGATACTTGAGTTAGAAAACCTCTAACCCAAGATTTCCAATATGCCCACTTGCGGAAACCCCACAAGTGCAATCGACCTACAATCGATGACCGTGAATCCCACAACCCGGGATCACGCAAAACCTCTCACAACCGAGAGTATACAATTCAAATATAACTGAAATGAAATGCTTACCAACAAAATACCTATGCCTTGAGATTTCTTACCAAATTAGGGCAAAGAGGATTTTGATGGAGGAAGAGTCACCAAAACCTAGCTTCAAGAAGATGACCAGCAATGGAAGCCTAGGGATGAGATGGATGACCTAGAATCAAGCCATTGGCTTGGAAGGCTCACAACCAATGAATCTCTCTTGAGGAATAAGAGTGAGGGAGAGATTCTTGAGAATGGGAGAGCTTGAAGATGAGAGTTGAAAGCTTCTCTTTGAATCAATAGAAATCTGGAAATAGCAGCCTTAGATCCTATGAAATAACCCCTCCAGGTATTTAAAGGATCAAGGGAAAAGAGAGAAAGAAACGTCGCTTTCAAATCTCCAACGGAACTAAATCTGAAGCAGACTAGTCGGTCAAAGAACAACCACTGACCGACTAGTTCATCAACTAGTCGGTCGGTGAAACAACATGAAACGACTAAGAGGTGAACAGTGAATAGATGAAGATTTCAGACCTAGATAACTAGTCGGTCCAAGAAGACTTTCTGACCGACTAGTTTCACAACTAGTCGGTCGGTCAGTAAACTTAGACCGACTAAGAGTCAAAAACTAATAGTCTGAATACAAATGATTTAGTCGGTCCAAGAACAAATGTTGACCGACTAGATCAACAACTAGTCGGTCACAAAACGTTCTTAGACCGACTAACGATAAACAGTAAGTTGGCATGAATTTGGAAAGCTCAACTAGTCGGTCCAAGAAGGATCACTGACCGACTAGTTCACCAACTAGTCGGTCGGTGAGTCAACATGGACCGACTAACTGTAAACAGTAAAGAGCTTAGAATAGAGAAGGCAAACTAGTCGGTCCAAGAAGCTTTGCCGACCGACTAGATCACCATCTAGTCGGTTGGTTCTTCTTCTTGAACCAACTAACATGCACTAGAAGTCCCGAATCGAAGCGCGATGCTTCGGGAAAGATCGAATGGACTTCTACTAAGATCCTAGCTCTAAGATGGGAGCGATATGAAGATAGAAATGTAAGAATTACTCAAGGCTTAACATTCTATAGATCGAAGCTAAAAGACTATAAATAAAACCTTAAGGAACGGTCTTCGAGAGCTTCGATCAAATCTTCATGACTTCCAAAATGGTCCAAAAGCTTCAACGAAGCTTTAGGCATTGAGTATGTGTTTTGAGAAGTCTTAAGATGTCGCTTTGAGTGTTCTCGTGAATTTGGCGATGATCTCCATAACTGCGCTCACAAATTGTTAGTTCATGATATATTTATGTTTGCTCATCATCCAAAACCAAATCCGGGGAGTCCAATACTCAACAAAGGAGCCCTCGAAGCAAGGAGCTTCCTACCTACACTAAGCTGGTTACCCCTAAGGCAAAAGTCATCGCATACGCCCCACGAGAAGAGCTAATCAAAGAGACAGCAAAGAAGGACAAATATGAGAAGAAGGACGACCTCAAATTCCGCAAATATCACAACGACTATGGGCATGTTACCAACGATTGTTGGACTCTCAAAAAGGAGATCGATGCCCTGGTCAAGCGAGGACACCCTAAGAACCCAGCTAATGGTCCACCAAGCAAGGAGGGATCCTCAAAGCAGAAGGGCAATATAACGAGATCACATGTCACCAAGGTGATCGACTAATGAGCCATCTAAAGACTTGAGGTGAATAAAGGGGAAATGAACAACAACAGCTCCAACGTCAATCGCAAAACACATGTATGCCTTTTTCGTTTTTCTGTTACTTCCGTCAATAAAGCATGTCACTTTTATCGAATAAAGTTTCGGTTCCTTAAGCCTTTGTAAATTTTATAGAAACTACCCAATCAAAACTCCTCTCAAAAAGGACCCGATCCTCAAGAGATTTTGGGAAAATTGAACTCACATTTATGCAAATGACTCTTAAACGAGCGTCAGGCGTAATTCGAATGGGACCACCCCTTCGCCACTGAACAACTCTCCTCCTAGACAAGCGTCAGCCGTAATTTGAAAGGGCTATCCCTTCGCTACTAAACGACTCTCTCAAACGAGCGTCAACCGTAAGTCGAAGGGGCCACCCCTTTGCTACTGAACGACTTTACTCCTAAACGAGCGTCAGCCGTAAGTCGAAGGGGTCCACCCCTTCTCCAATGAACGAATATCCTCCTAAACAAGCGTCAGCCATAAGTCGAAGGGGCCACCCCTTCGCTACTGAATAACTCTCCTAAACGAGCATCAGCCGTAAGTCCAAAGGGCTACCCCTTCACTACTGAATGACTCTCTCAAGCAAGCATCAAAGATATTGTCGATGGAAGAGGTCGAAGAGGTGCCAATATCAGCTAAGGAGGGCAAGACCGTCTCCATAGGCATGAAGCTTCCGATCGCTCTGAGGACGAGACTCATTGATCTCCTCAGAGAGAATGCCAACATCCTCGCATGGTCGCCCTCGGATATGCCCATAGTCGCTCCCGCAGTGATCGCTCACGATCTGAATGCAGACCCAGAAGCTCGTCCAGTTAGACAGAAGAAGAGGAGCTCTGGAGGAGAGAAGATGCGGGCGGCGGGCGAGGAGGTGGAGAGGCTCCTCAAAGCTAAATTTATCAGGGTGGTGAGCTACCTGGAGTGGCTCGCCAATGTCGTTATGGTGAAGAAGGCCAGTGGCAAGTGGCGCATGTGCGTCGGCTTCACTGACCTCAACAAAATGTGCCTGAAAGACAGCTTTTCCTTGCCAAGGATCGACCACCTGGTCGACCATGCCTCAGGTTACGAGCTTCTGAGCTTCATAGATGCCTTCTCGGGCTACAATCAAATTCCAATGGCAAAGGTCAACGAAGAGAAGACCTCGTTCATCACCAACAAGGGGACCTTCTGCTATACAAAGATGCCATTCGGGTTGAAGAATGCTGGGGCGACCTATCAACGGATAGTGGACAAGATCTTCGGCTCTCAAGTCAGACAAAACCTTGAAGTCTACATCAATGATATGCTGGTCAAAAGCAAGGAGGCACATGATCACCTCGTCGACCTGCAGGAGACCTTTCAGAAGGTGCACCATTACAACTTGAGGCTCAACCCAACGAAGTGCATCTTTGGCATTCAATCAGGAAAGTTCCTCGGCATCTTGATTACAAAGGAAGGGATCGAGGCGAACCCGAACAAGATATCACCCCTCGTCAACATGAAGGAGCCTCGGACAATTAGAGACCTGCAGAGGTTAAACTAAAGGATCACCACACTTAGGAGGTTCCTATCAAAGTCTGTCGAGAGACCGCTCCCATTCTTTTGAGTCTTGTGGCGGGCTCTCGCCATGAATAAAGGCACAAGAAGGACGGTCGAATGGGACGACTCCTGCACCCAAGCGTTTGCGGAGCTGTGGGCCTACTTACAAAGTCCGTCGTTGCTTGTAAAACTGGAGGAGGGAGAGCAGCTGGGCTTATATCTTTCCACAAGCGAAGAAGCTGTCAGTTCGGCCCTCGTTAAAGAAGAGAAGGGCACGCAAAGGCTGGTCTAATATGCGAGCCGGGTGCTACGTGATGCGGAGACCCGTTATAGCCCCATAGAGAAGGTCGCCTATTGCCTCGTCCAGACAGCGAGAAAGCTCTGATCGTACTTCCAAGCTCATACCATCGTGGTCTACACCAATCTACCCCTTGAGAAGAATTTGAAGAGACTTGAGAGATCGGGCAGAAAGCTGAACTGGAGCGTCGAACTCAGTGAGTTCGACATCATATACAAGGCCCGAACGGCGATCAAAGGCCAAGCACTGGCGGACTTCGTGGTGGAATGCACCATCGAAGAACTCCCCGAAGATCTAACCGATGCTCGATCAGCCGTGGCATGGCAAAGACCGACGGTAGCAGGCGATCCCTCGACATCCGCCCAAGAAGGAGAAGGCAAACTATGGGTCGTCCACGTCGACGAGTCAGCTGCAGGGTCGGGGAGTGGAGCAGGCATCTTCATAGAAACCCCTGACAGAAGCTTGTTAGAATACGCACTCCGCTTCAACTTCTCGATGACAAACAACATGGCGGAGTACGAGGCCGCCGTCAACGGGTTAAAGCTATGTCGGGCGATGGGGGCGATGAATGTGCTACTGCTAAGTGACTCGAGGCTCGTCGTCTTACAAATTCAAGGGAGCTTCGAGGCAAGGGAGAAGCTGATGAAGCGCTACCTAAAGTGCGTCCAGGCTGAACTTCAATAGTTCAAGAAGGCGGAGGTCCAACATCTGCCTCGATCGAACAACCTCCGAGCCGATGCTCTCTCGAAGCTAGCCTCCTCTTTCCCGGTCGAGATTGGGAAGGCCATCTATGTCGAGAATCTGCTGACACTGACCATTGAGGAGGGTGAGCTAATGTGTGTCAGCCAAACGATAACCTGGATGAGCCTGATTATGACCTACCTAGAGACGGGAGCCCTGCCCGAAGATCGGCTCGAAGAAAATAAGGTCGAGAGGCCGGTCCTATCTTTCGTAATCTTCGACGGCATACTTTATCGGAAGCGCCGCGTAAGATACGACATCCTGCCTTACCTGAAGTGTCTGGGACCGGACCAAGCTGAACAGGTCATCTGCAAGGTACACGAAGGCTTGTGCGGAAACTACTAGGCAGATGCACCATCACCCACAAAGCAGTGTGTCAAGGATACTACTGGCTGACCATGCTCCATGACGCGCTCCAATATGTCAAGAAGTATGGAGGATGCCAGAAGTTCTGTAGACACACCGTCGCACCGCCGGCCGACCTGGTCCCCATTCTCAGCCTGATCACATTCATCAAGTGGGGCCTTGACATCCTCGGACCCTTCCCGATGGCATCTGGAAGGAGGAAATTCCTCGTCGTCGCTGTCGATTAATTCACCAAATGGATCGAAGCTGAACCACTGGTGCACATCACGTGAAAGGATATGAAGAGCTTCATCTGGAAGTCCATCATATGTCGCTTTTGGGTGTCTCTCTCCATAGTGACGAATAATGGGAGGCAGTTTGACTGCGCAGATTTCTGAAGCTTTTGTTCAGAGTGGGGCATCAAACTCCACTTCGCATCTGCGGCACATCCGCAATTCAGTGGGATGGTGGAAGCGACGAACAAATGTATACTGGGCCCCCTGAAGAAGAAGGTTGGCGACGCGCTTGGGTCATGGCTGGACGAGCTACCGGTCATCCTATAGTCGTACTGCACAACCTACAAAGCGTCGATCGGGGAGAGTCCGTTTATGATCGTGTTCGGGGTAGAGGCCGTCGTTCCGGTAGAAGTGGGAGAAAAGACTCTTCGGCTCAAATAATTCGATGAAGACATCAACATGGAAGGCCTCGACCTCAACCTCGAGCTCATCGACGACGTAAGATACCGAGCCCTTACCAACCTCGTCAAGTATAGCTCGAGGATGGTTCGACACTACAACTCCCGAGTGAAGAAACAGAGCTTCAGAATCGGCGACCTAGTCCTCAGGAACATGACCTTCAAACCAGAGATCGCTCGCCGAGGGAAGCTCGCAGCAAAATGGGAGGGCCCCTATGAAATCATTGACATCATCGGGCCAGCTACTTACATCCTTGCAACCATGGAAGGCGGCGAGCTAGCCCATCGATAGAATGCTGAGCACTTGCTCAGATACTACCAATAACTTTGTAAATATTAATGAAATTATCCTCTTTTTGTGCATACTCTCAGATATTTTCATCTCCGCTTAAGAAAGTTTGACTCTCCTCTAAGGTTAAAAGCATCCTCGCAAAGATCGACCATGTCCTAGAACGCTTCTACCAGCACGAAAAGACGTGATAGACAAGGTCACAGAGCAAGGATTGGTCTAGAGAGGGCTAGGGCCGAGCTACGGGCCTGTATTCCCCCCCCCCCAAAAAAAATTCCTGAGCAAGCTCACGAGCTTCGTCCTCGATAGGCTCCGGAGGGCTAGGGTCGAGCTATAGGCTCATACCCATCCCTCCCTCACTCAAATTTCGGGGCAAGATTACGAGATTTTCCCTCGATAGGCTCCGAAGGGCTAGGTCCGAGATACGGGCTCGTACCCTCCTCTCCCTCAAATTTCGAGGCAAGCTTACGAGCTTCGCCCTCGATAGGCTCTGGAGGGCTAGGGCCGAGCTACGGGCTCGTACCCTCTCCTCCCTCAAATTCTGATGCAAGCTTACGAGCTTCGCCCTCGATAGGCTCCGGAGGGCTAGGGCTGAGCTACGGGCTCGTACCCCTCTCCTCCCTCAAATTCCGAGGCAAGCTTACGTGCTTCGCCGTCGATAGGTTCCAGAGGGCTAGGACTGAGCTACAGGCTCGTTCCCCTCCCCTCTCTCAAATTTCGGTGCAAGCTTACGAGCTTCACCCTCAATAGAATCCGGAGGGCTAGGGTCGATCTACGGGCTTGTACCCTTCCCTCCCTCAAATTCCGAGGCAATCTTACGAGCTTTGCCCTCAATAAGCTACAGAGGGCTAGGGCCGAGCTACGGCTCGTACCCTCCCCTCCCTCAAATGCCGGGACAAGCTTACGAGCTTCTCCGTCGATAGGCTTCAGAGGGCTAAGGTCGAGCTACGGGCTCATACCCTCCCCGCCTTAAATTCCGGGGCAAGCTTACGAGCTTCACCCTCGATAGGCTCCGGAGGGCTAATGCCGGGTTACGGGCTTATACTCTCCCCTCCCTCAAATTCTGGGGCAAGCTTACGAGCTTCACCCTTGATAGGCTCCGGAGGGCTAGGGCCGAGCTACGGGCTCGTACCCTCCCATCCCTCATTTCGGGACAAGCTTACAAGCTTTGCCCTCGATAGGTCCTGGCAGACAGGTGTCGGTCTATACTCTCGACATCCGATACGGCCTCTACCCAGCTCTCGTCTGCCCTGAATGTCGGGAGCACACATAAGGGCAAAGCTAATAGGCAATACCAAGTCACAACACAACTGTCTACAAAATGGAGTCCGGACAATGATTTTCATGGAGCAAAAATGTCAAAAATTTATACAAGTATTTCCAAGTGCCGACCTTACAAAAAATGGTCACATTGGCCGACCACCCCTTGGCCTATACCATCAAAAAAAACCCAAAACATCATTCTAAAGAAAACACAAAAAAACAAAGTCCTAAACCAAGGCCCCGAGACCGGTCCCTAAACCTAAACTCCAATGTTCACACGGTGCCATGGTCGCCCTCGCCCTGGTCGCCCTCCCCTTGGTTGCCTCTGCTCGAGCCTTCACCTCCCCCTTGTGCACTGCTTCCCGCTTGTTGCTCGACTGTCGCCGCCTCTCCCTCAGCCAACATAGCCACCTCCTCCTCGTCATCGTCATCCGAGGCCTGCAGCCTCGAGAAGTTGACCTCAACTGAGGGATAAAGGGTCCCCTTCTCTCCTTTATCCTCTGTAGGCAAGCCTTCTAGCCCTCCGAAAAGCCTGTCTCCTTCATCACGCCATGGCCGAGACGAGCTCCGTCGTCTGGTAGCGTAAGACCGCTTCCACTTGCTTCGCCTCAAGCTCGGCCCTCCCTGACACCACCTGCGCTTCCAACTCTGCCACCTGCGCTTCAAGAATCTAATAAGAGTTCACATTCTATTGCAGGTATATCGAGCGAGCCATGTCACGATGATAGCACAAATCATAATATTCACATGGCTGGAAGCGTGTGTAAAGGAGAGTACGAGTTAGCAATTTTGGATGAACATGAGGGAAAGACAGCTAGGGACATGTGTTTAGAGATTATCTCTATGGAGCCCGAACCACTCTTTCCCCCAGTTTTTTCCCAAAAACATTTATCCCTCTCCCCAATGACTGAGCATCACACCGAGAGTAGTGCACATTCTTCAGGGAGTAGTCATCGACATGTTTTACTTTATTTTACTTATTTCGATGACTATATTTGGAATATGTTTGTGGCAAAGAACTTTAGACTAAATTGGACTAACATAACTCATCTCTTGCCGGACATAAGTGATCACTTTATAGAGATGCTTGGAGTTGTGTTGCTGGGGTCCAATTTAGCCTTTGGAGGAAGATTACTCGCCGAGGAGCGCAAGGAACAGATAGAACAACTTCCTCCACCATTAAAGATCCATGATCCGCCATTTGACCACGGTGTGTTCTTTCATTAGCGTAGATTTTTATATGCTTTTCATGATGCTTGCTTTTGAATAAACTCGCACCCCTTTCGACATTGAGGACAATGTCCATCTTTAGTTGGGGGATTGTATGAGACCTTATGATTTTTTTAAAATAAAGCGAGAGAAAAGAATAAATCACCATTCTCATCATTTAAAACTCCATCACACACCACAAATGCAGATGATTATGCATTGATTGAGCTCTAAAATCGTTTATGGCTTGAATTAATTAATTTTCTCTTCATGGAATTACTGTTAATATGCTATTCATGAAAACTTTCAATTGACATGATTAATATCTCGAAATAGTTTGAATTTATTTCATGCATGCTACGGTGATGAAAAAGCTTAACTATACACGATTTATTAGAATAGTCTTCAAGTTGAAGAGGAATTTGGCATGTGTTATTAATCTTTATGTTCGATTTATGGGTGTTAAGTTGCTTACGAAAAAAAGAAAAAAAAGTGAAAAAATAAAAATGCATCGTTCCCTTGAGTTCATTGATTAGCCAAGTCTTCGTGCCTCAAGAAGCATTGGAGATTCGCATTGAAATATGGATGAATGTGGAGTGCATTCAATAAAAAAGAGAAAATAAAACTTAGATGATTCGAGTATTAAGTTCGAGGGCTCTTCTAAGCCTAATGTCCGAAGGTCGTCTGGCCTAATAATCATTAACTGAAAGCTCGCTACATGGATCATTCTAAGTCGTCAAAAAGAAAAAGAAAAAGAAAAAGAAAGAAAGAAATGATGAATAAACTAAGCAACTTCAATACCCATGATTTGAACGGTCTTTTTGAGATACCAATTCCTTGGAAATAAGAAAACTAGAATATAACGACGTGTTATACTTTTGCTTGCGCAAAACGATGCTCGCATGTTATTTATTCAAATTAAATTAGAGAAAATATCATGTGATTGATCTTATTCATGGATTGTGAATATTGATGGTCAAAATCATGTTTGAAAGCGTATTATTGAGCCATGACATAAGCGATTGATAGAATTTATTGTTTTATTAATCTTTCGACTTCATTGCTCTTTTTGTTAGAGACTAGCAAATCGTTAGTTGGGGGTGTGATTTGGGTTGAATATTGCTTATTTAGCACCTCAATTAGCCTCATTTTGTGAGTATATGACATGTATTTGGTCTCTAATACAATCGTTTTTTGAATAACATCATTTATTAGAGCAATCACTTGATTTAAGCACAAAACAGAAATATATTGAGGATTTCTGTCCTTTTTATATTTTTCATACGAAGATCTCGCTCTCACATTTCCAACGACTATTTATTTGTATTTTTCTGAGATCTGTGCTAATTACTGTGAATTTTTGAATGCAGAATACCATTTAAATAGAGATATATGCACGAAATAAGGAGTAAATACGCAAAACCGCCCCGCCAGACATACGAGCGGCCACGGGGCGACGATCAGGCGGTCTCCTGCCTCATCAGACGGTCCAGAGGACACGCTGACGCGGTCGAATCTCAGCCGACCATTGAACATCCAACGGCCAGCAGCACTGCTCGAAATCGAGCAGATTCGATTTCGATCTGGACACATGGCAGCGCATCAATAAGCCCCATTCTGAATGGACGGACGAGATCATAGGAATCGGGCAGCAACTTGCTGCGGCGATGTGGGTGAATCTCATCCGCACGATGAGAATCGAACGGCCATCACCGAGTGCGGAAGCGAATCAGATCCAACGTCGAAGCGAGCGGGAGTTTGCGAAGCGGGGCCACATGGCAGCGCTACATCTGATCTCATCCTGATCAACGACTAAGAACGAATCCAAAGCGGAACCGTGCTCGAATTGATTTGGGCGGCAAAACCCGAGACACGTGTCACTACTAGAATCAATCCCGCCCAGATCGAGCGGCTGAGGCTTGTGGCGGTTATTGGAGTGGGTTTGGGTGCTATTGGAGTGGGTTGTGGACCCGCTAACGACTTAAAACCTGCAATACTCTCTATATAAGCGTATTGTGGGCCTAGGGTTTCGTATTCTGGCGTATTTGGGGCTCTAGGAGCCGTATTTGGCCGTGAGATTTGGAGGCCCTGGAGACAGTGGCCAGAGCTATCATCTGAAGGAGATTGGGGTTTAATTGTAAAGATTTGGTGATAAAATTCTAAATTTTACTCTTGTATTTTGCATATTTAGCACGTATTTTGAGTACTGATGATGTATTTATCTATGAATATTGATTCTCTTCTCTCCATGCGTAGCTAATACCCTCATGTGCTGGTTGTGATGTAGTTAGACCTCTGTAATCTTTGATTTTAATATCTTTTCGCCCTAATTTGCATGTTATATCACGTATTTTGCTAGTTTCTACATGTATTATTCAAGTATTATCGTTGTTGGTGTACTTGGATTGAATATGATCTTTGCGGACTTATTCGTGGTGTGATCTTTGCGGACATCGCCGTGACCCTTGCGGGCACATAAGCTTATTCTTCTCATGAAACTAGTATGTTATTCGATACTTAAGGCACTTTTCGATGTTCGTTTATCATTATATTTTTCGACATTCTCATTCCCTTGCGGGGTGAAACGTTGAGTTATAGAAAAGGTATTAAAAATCATTGATTGCATAGATCCTAACAAAATCACAACCAACACATACTCTCCATATTGATACCCCAATATTGCCTTCCCCGTAGTTATCGTAGGATTTCTTTTTCGTATTAAAAACCCTTACACTATTATTTCGCCTTCGAAAGGTGGTTGTTTCTCGTCGTATTAGTACTCTTTATAAACTGAAATTTGTGGTTTTGCAGGTCAGTTGTCCCGTGGATACGATACCTGGACTCGCCAGGATTATTACTTGTTCGATCTCCTACACTTGGGAGTAGCGCTCACACATTTTGAGACGAGTCAATTTTTTTGGCGCCGTTGCCGAGGATAACAGTACTTGCGATCTACGATTTCAGTTCGTATGGAGGAAAATTCAGTGAGATCCTTCCATCTTATAGTTTCGGATTTTTATTAGTTTTTTGTTTTGTTTTCTCCTTTGAAAAAATTCAAAAAATGGAGTATATGAAATTCTATTGCACAAACAATTGGTATGATGCAGAGTACGATGTTGCACAAAACATAGGATGGAGAAGCTTAAAATCGTTAATTTTAATCAGACAGATTGTAAAACTTTCTTTCAGGCCTGGAGGAGGTTCACAAACATAGTATCGAGCTATCTGCAGCATGGGTACACAAAGAAAGAGCTTATGGAGTCCTTCTTATTTGGACTACGACCACAGCTGCAGAAATTTTTGGGAGTCATGACGTCGACAGAGGCGTGGAAATACATGGAGTCCCTACAAGAGACTGATCAGATCATTAAAGAGACTTCAGAGCGCGATTCAACGGAGCCTTTCGGCCTTGATCAAGGAGAGCAAAGCGTAGACGTACCATTGCAACCCTTGAAAGCGGAAGTTTATTTGCTCATTCAGACACGTGAGGCTACATCCCATCAATTCCAAGAAAACTTCCTTGCTCGGAGTCGGTAAATTCAGCAATCCATTGAAAATATTAATCTGATTGCCACTTGCTTAGAAGAAAGTAATTCTTTTGAAATTCAATTTCAAGAATCTAATATGAGTTCATCTTCTATTGCAGGTATATCGAGCGAGCCATGTCATGATGAAAGCACAAATCATAATATTCACATGGTTGGAAGCATGTGCAAAGGAGAGGACGAGCTAGCAATTTTGGATGAACAGGAGGGGGAGACAGCTAGGGACATATGTTTATAGATTATCGCTATGGAGCCCGAACCACTCTTTCGCCTAGTTTTTTTTCAGAATCATTTATCCCTCTCCCCAATGACTGAGCATCACGCCGAGAGCAGTGCACATTCTTCAGGGAGTAGTCATCAACATGCTTTACTTTATTTTACGTATTTCGATGAACTATATTTGGAATATGTTTGTGACAAATAACTTTAGACTAAATTGGACTAACATAACTCATCTCTTGCAGGACATACGTGATCACTTTATAGAGATGCCTGGAGTTGTGTTGCTGGGGGTCCAATTTAGCCTTTGGAGGAAGATTACTTACCGATGAGCGCAAGGAACAGATAAAACAACTTCATCCACCATTAAAAATCCGTGATCCGTCATTTGACCATGGTGTGTTCTTTCCATTAGCGTAGATTTTTATATGCTTTTCATGATGCTTGCTTTTGAATAAACTCGCACCCCTTTCGACATTGAGGACAATGTCCATCTTTAGTTGGAGGGAGTGTATGAGACCTTAGAATTTTTTTTTAAAATAAAGCGATAGAAAAGAATAAATCACCATTCTTATCATTTAAAACTCCTTCACACACCACAAGTGTGGATGATTATGCATTGATTGAGCTCTAAAAAATCGTTTATGGCTTGAATTAATTATTTTTCTCTTCATGGAATTACTGTTAATATGCTATTCATGAAAACTTTCAATTGCCATGATTACTATCCCAAAATAGTTTGAATTTATTTCATGCATGCTACGGTGATGAAAAAGCTTAAGTATACACGATTTATTAGAATAGTCTTCAAGTTGAAGAGGAATTTGGCCTGTGTTATTAATGTTTATGTTCGATTTATGGGTGTTGAGTTGCTTACGAAAAAAGAAAAAAAAGTGAAAAAAGAAAAAATGCATCGTTCCATTGAGTTCATTGACTAGCCGGGTCTTCGTGCCTCAGGAAGCATTGGAGATTCGCGTCGAAATATGGATGAATGGGAAGTGCGTTCAAAAAAGAGAAAATAAAACTTAGATGATTCGAGTATTAAGTTCGAGGGGCTCTTCTAAGCCTAATGTCCGAAGGTCGTCTGGCCTAGGAATCATTAACTGAAAGCTCGCTACATGGATCATTCTAAGTCGTCAAAAAGAAAAAGCAAAAAAAGAAAGAAATGATGAATAAACTAAGCAACTTCAATACCCATGATTTGAACGGTCTCTTTTGAGATGCCAATTCCTTGGAAATAAGAAAACTAGAATATAACGACGTGTTATACTTTCGCTTGCATAAAACGATGCGTGCATGTTATTTATTCAAATTAAATTAGAGAAAATATCATGTGATCGATCTTATTCATGGATTGTGTATATTGATGGTCAAAATCATGTTGGAAAGCATACTATTGAGCCATGCCAAAAGCGATTGATAGAATTTATTGTTTTATTAATCCTTCGACTTCATCGATCTTTTTGCTAGGGACTAGCAAATCGCTAGTTGGGGTGTGTGATTCGGGTTGAGTATTGCATATTTAGCACCTCAATTAGCCCCATTTTGTGCGTATATGACATGCATTTGGTCTCTAATACAATCGTTTTTTTGAATACCATTATTTATTAGAGCAATCACTTGACTTAAGCACAAAACGGAAATATATTAAGGATTTTGCCCTTTTTACATTTTTCATATGAAGATCTAGATCTCACGTTTCCAACGACTATTTATTTGTATTTTTCTGAGATCTGTGCTAATTACTGTGAATTTTTTGATGCAGAATACCATTTAAATGGAGATATACGCACGAAATACGGAGTAAATACGCAAATAGACCCTGCCAGAAATACGAGCGGCCACATGGCGATGATTATGCGGTCTCCCGCCTCATCAGACGGTCCAGAGGAAACGCTGACGCGGCCGCATCTCAGCCGACCATTGAACTTCCAACGGCAAGCAGCGCTGCTCGAAATCGAGCGGATTCGATTTCGAGTGGGACACGTGGCATCACATCAGTAAGCCCCATTCTAAATGTACGAACGAGATCGCAGGAATCGAGCGGAAACTTGCTGCGGCGACGTGGGTGAATCTCATTCATACGATGAGAATCGAACGGCCATCACCGAGTGTGGAAGCGAATCAGATCCAACGTCGAAGCGAGCGGGAGTTTTGCGAAGCAGGGTCACGTGGCAGTGCTACATCTGATCTCATCCTGATCAACGGCTGAGAACGAATCCGAAGCGGACCCGTGCTCGAATTGATTTGGGCAGCAAAACCCGAGACACGTGTCACTACTAGAATCAATCCCGCCCAGATCGAGCGGCTGAGGCTTGTGGCGGTTATTGGAGTGGGTTTGGGTGCTATTGGAGCGGGTTTTGGACCCGCTAACGACTTAAAACCCACAATACTCTCTATATAAGCATATTTTGGTCCTAGGGTTTTGTATTCTGTCGTATTTGGGGCTCCAGTGGCCGTATTTGGCCGTGAAATTTGGAGGCCCTAGAGACAGTGGCCAGAGCTATCATCTGAAGGAGTTTGGGGTTCAATTGTAGAGATTTGGTGATAAAATTCTAAACTTTACTCTTGTATTTTGCGTATTTAGCACGTTTTTTGAGTATTGATGATGTATTTGTCTATGAATATTGATTCTCTTCTCTCCATGCGTGGCTAATACCCTCATGTACTTGTTGTGATGTAGTTAGACCTCTGTAATCTTTGATTTTACTCTTTTTGCCCTAATTTGCACGTTATATCGCGTATTTTGCTAGTTTCTACATGTATTATTCAAGTATTATCGTTGTTGGTGTACTTGGATCAAATATGATCTTTGCAGACTTATGTAATGCCCTGCTAAGCTACTGCACAAGTACTAGAGGGGGGGTGAATAGTACTTTAAAATAATTAAGAAGATAATTCCTAACTATCTTGCTAACTCTACCAATTAATGCGGAAATGCGGAAATGTAAATAATGACAACAAAGAAACAATCGCAAACACACGATATTACTGGGTTCGGATCCACCCAAGTCTCCCCGACTTGTTCCCGGTGATCCTACGTCCCAACCACCCGGATCCCCTCCGGATACTTGAGTTAGAAACCCTAACTCAAGATTTGCACTATGAAATACTTGTGAAAAACCTTCACAAAGTCAAATCATACACAAAGGAAATTGTGACTCCCACAACCCGGGATCACAAACAAACTCTCACAACCGAGAGTGAATCACTTACAATAACAATGTAAATTGAAATAGAAATTCTTACCGACAAAATCCTATGCCTTGAGTATAACTTACGATTTAGGGCAAAACGGATTTTGGGGAAGATGAAGAGGCACCAAACCCTAGCTCCAAGATGAAGATCAGCGATGGAGAGCTATGAGGTTGTTGGTGACCTAGAATCAAGCACTTGGCTTGGAAGGCTCACAATCAATGAATCTCTCTTTTGAAATAAGAGTGAGGGAGAGATTCTTGAATGGAAATGAATGAGCTTTAAATGAGATTGAATGCTTTCTCTTTGATCTCTAAACTTCTCTTAATATCAGCCTTGAGTGCAATGAATGCAGCACACCAAGTATTTATAGGTTAGAGGAAAGAGAGAGAGAAAAACGTTTCAATTAAAGCTCCAACGGCTCTATTCTGAACCAAACTAGTCGGTCAAAGAACAACCACCGACCGACTAGTTCATCAACTAGTCGGTCGGTCAAACAGCATGAACCGACTAAGAGGTGAACAGTGAATAGATGAAGTTTCAGACTTACAGAACTAGTCGGTCCAAGAAGACTTGCCAACCGACTAGTTTCACAACTAGTCGGTCGGTGAGTGAACTTAGACCGACTAAGAGATAAAACAAATAGTCTGAGTACAAATTGATTTAGTCGGTCCAAGAACAAATGTTGACCGACTAGATCATCAACTAGTCGGTCGCCAAATGTACATAGACCGACTAACGATAAACAGTAACTTGGCATGTTCAGGGAAAGCTCAACTAGTCGGTCTAAGAAGGATCACTGACCGACTAGTTCACCAACTAGTCGGTCGGTGAGTCAACGTAGACCGACTAACTGTAAACAGTAAAGAGCTTAGAATTGAGAAGGCAAACTAGTCGGTCCAAGAAGCTTTGCCGACCGACTAGATCACCATCTAGTCTGTTGGTTCTTCTTCTTGAACCAACTAACATGCACAAGAAGTCGCGAATCGAAGCGCGATGCTTCGGGAAAGTTCGTATGAACTTCTACTAAGATCCTAGCTCTAAGATAGGAGCGTTATGAAGATTAAAACGTAAGACCTACTCAAGGCTTAACATTCTACGGAACGAAGCTAAAAGACTATAAATAAAACTTGACGAACCGTCTTCGAAAGCTTCGATCCGAATCTTCATGACTTCTAAAATGGTCCATAAGCTTCAACGAAGCTTTAGGCATACGATCACGTGCTTTGAGAAGTCTTGAGACGTCGCTTCGGATGTTCATATGAATTTGGCGACGATCTCCATAACTGCGCTCACAAAGAGTTAGTTCACGATATATTTATGTTTGTTCATCATCCAAAACCAAATCCGGGGAGTCCAATATCCAACATTCTCCCCCTTTTTGGTGATGACAAACCAACATAAATAATAATCAAAAATAATGATTCAAATGTAATTTACTTACTCCCCCTGCATTGATGACACGTTAATTCCAAAATGAATAATAATAATACGCATCAAGCAGACGAGTAAAGTATAAAATGTGAATCAAATATTGAAATTTAGGAATTGAAATCCATTTTTATATCTTAACTCCCCCTGAATCTAACATATCAAATTAGATTCTTGGAAAAATGCTTTAAATTATCATTTAGCTCATCGTCATTATTATATCTCTCCCCCTTTGGCATAAGCAAAAAGAGTGGGAGGAGATCAACGACAACAACAATGGCTTCAAATAAAAGCACGGGAGTCGTAGAATACGACCACGGTCCAAATGACACCAAAGGAAAATACGAAGGAAATCAAAGCGTGTCAATGAGACCAAAGTCGAAAATCGATAAATAAAATCATCAAAACTCAAATTAATTTTACGAATTGAGTTATGGAATATACTCTCCAATATCAACATTCTTGGTTAATTTAGTGCATGGAAAACAATTCTATGTTTCCATAGAAATAATTTCTATTTAACCAAGTTATTATCGTCGAGCGACGAAATCAAACATCAGAGACATATTAAAATATAATATGCACAAGATAATGAAATGTCAACATCGATGTATATATATATATAAAGCATGAGTACATCAAAAGTATACATCGCCGACATACATAAACGATCCAACGATCGGGGCACAAAATATATCATATCACACAAGACATCGGAGTATCACAAAACATACATGTCCATCAAAATACATGAAGATACATCAAAATATCAAAATATCCAGAACCACCATCTACCCTACCCAACTCTCTCTCTCTCTCTCTATCATCTCTCTCTGCATCATCCAAAGTGCACGAAGAGAGTCCTCAGAGAAGCTCAGGAGGCAGCGGGAGGATCTGCAGCAGCAGCAGGCTCTGCAGGAGTGGAGGTGGTCACCGGATCAGCTGAAGTGTCCACGGGAGCGACGGGAGTGGCCTCGGGAGCACCAGTCGGAGTATCCACCGCAGGAACGGTGGCAACAGGCGTGCTCTCGGGGTCACCAGCAGACGAAGCAGCAGCACCAGAAGTGCCCTCAGGGGCACGAGCAGCAACACGAACAAGCTCCTCGATCTCCTCCTCATCCAACTCCTCCTCGTCAGAAACTGACGGAGGGATCTCAATACCCAAACGAGAGGCGATACGAGCAAGTATCTCCTCAGTACGAGCATAACGAGACTCCATACGTCTCACTGAACGTGCGAGCTCGTCAAGAGTGGTAGAGGGAGCAGGAGCAGCTGAAGCAGACGCTGAAGCAGAGGGGGTCGTCCTCTGAACATGACGAAGTGCCGCAAGAGACTTCTTGACGGCCGTCGCATTCAGAGGGGGACCGAGGGGATGCTCATCATCAGGGGGCAAAGGGACACGGAAGTGACGAAATACGAGTGTCAGCAGGCACGGATATGGGATATGAGCAGACTTCGTGGACTTACGGATACACTCGAAAGAATCCATCTTATCGAGTATGATCCGAGCCCAGTTAATCTCGCTCCCCATGAAGATGGCGTAAATGAACTTGAGGAATGGCTGGGAAGGCAAAGAAGAGGAGCCGTACTTAGGAAGTAAGCACGACTTCAAGATCAAGTTTAGGACCCAGCCATTAGGCTTGAAAGACTTCGAGGGCACGCCAATCATGGCAGGAGGAATCTCATGGAAAATCTCAGAAAGTATGACCTGGTCAAGGGAAGAGATGTCATCGACGGAGATATCGGAAGGGAGGAGGCCAGACGACGAGCAACCAATCAACTCTCCTAAGATTTCTGCCGTGAGGACAATCGGTGTCCCCAAGACAGTAGTCTCAATAGAGTGGGTCTCATCGTACTGACCCCAGACACGGTTCGCGTAGAAGAGTTTGACTAGGCGAGGGTATGGGTGTGGATTCGCCTTAGGGTCATATCGAAGATAATCGATAAGACCGGAAGACGACAGAAGATCAGCAAGGCCTGGGAAGTCTGAAAACTGTACGAAATGCTCCAAAAGCAGCGGACAGTGTTCGATACGGTTATATGCCGCGAGACACAACGGGTCGTCGCGACATAAAGAGATATCGACACCGCCAGCTGGCATCGGAGCCTTTCCCTTAGGCTGACGTGTGGAAGTACGGAGTGGAGGAGTAGGTTCCCTATGAGTCTCGGTCTCGGGAATGTATTCCGTGTCGGAATCGGAAGGAGGTGTAGGGGCACGGAATGAAGCAGGTGAAACTGGTTGCTTCCTAGGCTTGGGCTGGGAACGGGGTTTCGCTATCGCCGTCCTCTTTCGCTTAAGAGGAGGCGACGACGACGAAGGGGGTTGGGTTGTCTTCGAACGGCGTTTGGGTTGCGAGGGTTCCCTAGGGGGTGACTCTACGGTCATAGGGGATGGATGTGAGGGATCGATCGGAATACGTGTCTTGCCATAAGCGCGACAAGACACGCACGAATCAACACAAGAAAACGATATAACCCTAAAGATCAACCCTAGAAATTGAAACCCTAGCCGAAAAAATCGATATAAACCCTAACCCTAGGAGCTAAACCCTAACCCTAAAGAGCTAGACACAGCTAGGAGAGGGATACCTAGGTCGGAAGGAGGAGGGGGTTGATCGACGGCCGGAGTTGGTCGAAAAGATGACCGGAAACGACGACGGGAGAGGAGGAAGTCGAAGGGTCACGGGGGGGTTTTGAGCTGAAGGGGGGATTTCGATCGACTAGAATGAAAAAGAGTCGGTCGGGATGGAGTATAAGTCGATTGGAAGAGCAAAAGTCGCAACTGTCCCTGAGCAATTAGTCGGTCACAGTTCAAGCACTGACCGACTAGATCACGATCTAGTCGGTCGGTCAATGAGCTTGAACCGACTAATTGTAAACAGTAACAGAAGCCAAAAAATCTGACAAGAATTAGTCGGTCTAAGCTCATTCACTGACCGACTAGAACTGAATCTAGTCGGTCGGCCAATGAACTTGGACCGACTAAGAGAGTCCAAAAATTTTAGAATTTGAAATTTTGAGTTCTCTCCTAATCGCACTTGGACGAAACATCGAAATACTCTCATTAATCATTATACTACCCCATTAAACATCGAAAATCTTAAATTTGACGTTTACGAACAAATCGAGCGAAAATTCCGAAAATTCAACGAAAAATCCAGAAAATTCCAATACATCTAGCATGTGCAAATATAATGAAATTGAATAGCATGCAAGATTATTGAACAAATGAATCCTAAATCTCGGATTCACCCATAATCCCCAATTCTCGACGCAACCGCACAAAGGAGTCTTCCTTTAGGGGTTTCGTGAAAATATCGGCGATTTGCTTCTGGGTTTCAACGTACACTAATATGATGTCCTTTTTAGCAACATGATCATCTAAGAAATGGTGACGGACATCTATGTGTTTAGAACGGGAATGGTGTACCGGGTTCTTAGAGAGACAAATTGCACTTTGGTTGTCCACCATGATAGGGCAAGTATCACAGTTTATACCAAAGTCTTTAAGTGTGTGTCTCATCCAAAGAACCTGAGCACACGCGGCACCGGCGGCAATGTATTCCGCCTCGGTGGTTGAAAGTGATACGGAATTCTGCTTCTTGGAGAACCAAGAGACAAGAGAATTTCCTATAAAATGGCAAGTGCCACTAGTACTTTTCCTGTCGGATTTGCATCCCGCATAATCTGCGTCACTATATGAGATTAACTCATATGTGCTAGATTTTGGATAAAGTAATCCAAAATCAAGTGTGTAACTTAAATAACGGAAAATACGTTTTACCGCTACTAAGTGAGATTCCTTAGGTTGAGACTGATAACGAGCACATACACATACGACAAACATTATATCGGGCCTACTTGCGGTAAGATATAGTAAACTACCTATCATACCTCGATATAGACGAATGTCTACATCTTTTCCGCCCGCATCCTTATCAAGATGTGTAGTCGTGCTCATTGGAGTCTTCTTCCCGGAGGCATTCTCCATTCCAAATCGCTTTAGCAACTCCACCGTGTACTTCGTTTGGTGGATGAAGATTGCATCGTTCATTTGGCGAATTTGGAGACCTAAGAAATATTTGAGCTCACCCATGTGGCTCATCTCAAATTGATCCTTCATCACATTAGAAAACTCTTCGCAAAGAGCAAAGTTAGTAGCACCGAAAATGATATCATCAACATAAATTTGAACTAAGATTATATCATTATTCGAATACTTAACAAATAATGTGGAATCAACTTCTCCCATTTTAAAACCTAAATCCAAAAGAAAATTCTTTAAACGGTCATACCAAGCTCGAGGAGCTTGTCTCAAACCGTAAAGTGCTTTCTTAAGTTTGAAAACATGATTTGGAAATTTTTCATTTATAAAACCCGGAGGTTGAGAAACATAAACTTCCTCAACAACATCTCCGTTTAAAAACGCACTTTTAACATCCATTTGAAATAATTTAAAATCCTTATGGCATGCAAAAGATAACAATAATCTAATTGATTCTAATCTAGCTACCGGAGCAAAGGATTCTTCGAAATCAATACCTTCCTCTTGCCGATAGCCTTGAGCTACTAACCGAGCTTTGTTCCGGACGACGATTTGGTTTTCGTCGGTCTTGTTCTTGAAGATCCACTTTGTCCCTATGACGGTGTGGTTCTTCGATGGCAATGGAACAAGCTCCCAAACCTCATTCCTCTCGAATTGAATGAGTTCCTCTTCCATGGCAAGGATCCAAGCGCTATCTTCGCACGCTTCATTTATATTCTTTGGCTCTATCGAGGAGGCAAAGGCACAATGAGCGAAGTAGTTCACTTGCGATCGCGTCTTGACACTATCAAGGATATTGCCAATGACTTGCTCATGAGGATGGTCACGAACGGTATGAAGCCGTTTGGGAATTCCCTGATCACTAGGAACATTCTCAAAAACTTCATTAGTCGGGTTAGTATCAATAGAATCAATAGAATTTGAATTACCAATTGAATCACATAAAACATCCATGGAGTCATCATCATTAGTAATTCTAGTAGGGACAAATCCTTCATTAAATGAAACATGAAGAGATTCCTCGATCGTTGAGGTTCGTTTGTTGTATATCCGGTAGGCTTTGCTACGGGAGGAATACCCAACAAATATCCCCTCATCGGATCTTGGATCAAATTTGTCCAAACTACCATACGTGTTTTTAATAAAACATTTTGAACCGAAAACACGAAAATGTTTAACTTGAGGCAACCTACCAAACAACAATTCATAACAAGTTTGTTTGGTGCCGGGCCTCAAAAGTATCCTATTAAACACATAGCAAGCGGTATGTACCGCTTCCGCCCAAAATTGATGGCCAAGTTGGCTATCATCAAGCATAGTGCGAGCACATTCCACTAGCGTCCTATTCTTTCTCTCAACAACACCATTTTGAGGAGGTGCGCGAGGGAATGAAAAGGTGTGTGTAATACCAACTTCATCACAAAAAGTTGAGAAAGACTCATTCTCAAATTCTCCTCCATGATCACTACGAATAGTGACAATGGTGGTTCCAATGAGATTTTGTACTTTCTTAACAAAAATTGTGAAGTTTTCAAAGGCATCATTTTTATTACATAATGAAAATACCCAAGTAAACCTAGAAAAGTCATCAACGATGACAAGTCCATAACGTGCATTTCCTAATGAAGCAACTCTAGTTGGCCCAAATAAATCTAGATGTAATAGCTCTAGTGGCCGCTTAGAAGAAATGCTTTTCTTAGGTTTAAAAGACGATTTTGGAAGCTTGCCTCGTTGACACGAGTCACAAAAGCTCTTCTTTTGAAAGACTAGCTTAGGGAAGCCTCTAATAGAATTTAACTTGGAAAGCTTAAAAAGTGTTCCAAAGTTCACATGACCAAAACGTCGATGCCATAAGTGTTGTTCACTTGTGTTGGCAATGAGACATTGTTCATGTGATCTCGGAAGATCTAGGATATATATATCCTTATGGCGTGTGCCGGAAAACAATACATCATTAGTATTTTTATTCAAAATATGGCACATTCCTTTCGCAAAGCTAACTTTGTAACCTTTGTCACAAAGTTGGCTTATTGAAATAAGATTGTGGTTTAATCCTTTAACAAGGTAAACATCACTTATAAGTGGTTTAGAAGGATTACCCACTTTTCCAACACCTATGATGGTTTCGCTCTCGTTGCCTCCAAAGACGACGCGGTTTCCATTAGCAATGGGCACCACTCCGGAGAGCAATTGAGCGTCACCCGTCATGTGTTTTGAACACCCGCTATCGAGTATCCAATTGTTCTTGGAGCCAAATTTGGATTTGTTGCTCCTTTTCTTTCTCTTGAGTACCTAAAGATAGAAAATATCGTATCATGGTACCCAAGGTCATTGGGTCCAAAAGATTAGACCTTTGGAAGCCAAGTCCAATTGGACTTAGACTTCCCCACATAATTACCACTATGCACAACATTCATGAAGTAAGAATTCATGTAAATTTGTTTTTCATCCATAGTTGTGTCCTTTGGGCTCCAAATTGTGAAGATTTTGGGAGCCCTCATCCTATTGGGTGCATGCATGCGTTGTTGATTTCTACGTGATGCATGTCGTGGATAGGCATAAGGAACATGATGAAATGGTGCATTATGAGAATTATTCATACGATGATGTGTGTGAACATATGCATGTGGAGGAACACGTGCATGAGGGTGTCTCACATGGTGTGCACGTGCCCGTGGACGTGTAGCATAGAAATCATCATATGTGTGAGCCGGTGGAGTAGGACGTGTGTTCCTACGTGGCATGGTATTTGTGTACATATAAGCATGACCCTTCTTTGGAGATCCACCCAAAGTGGGTTTCTTTCCGAAAGAGGGTGTGTACGAGGTGGAAGCACCATTGGTAGATGAACTACCAATAGAGTGTTTGCTACCACTCGTTGAGTCACCAGAAGTTGGCCTAACAAAAGTAGTGGCCGATTTGGATGAACTTCCCATCGTATACCCCAAGCCAATGTGGTGATTGGCCGGAAGTAAGTCACTTAGGATTTTATCCAAATGGTCCTTACCCTTATTGAATTTATTAATTCGGCCTAATGTGCACTCATATTTCTCGGTGAGAGAACGCATAGAAGCATCCAAAGTGGATACTTGCGATGTGAGCACATAAACACGAGATTTGAGATTTTCATTCTCAATACTCAAAGTCGAGTTTTGAGAAGTCAAATCCGCTATCTTGTGTTCCTCCGGATCCTCAATGCTAACATGTTCAAGTTGAGACTTGAGATTTACAATCTCATTTTTCAACTCTTCAACAACGGTGTCGTTGTTGGTGATGATAGTTTTAGGCGAGGTTTGGATGCTAGCTAAATCATCTTTTACTTTAGTATACCTATTTACTAATTTAGTGTATTTAGACCATAATTGCTCATTAGCATTTCTAAGGTCATCCATGGTTACCTCATCGCCTTCGTTGTCGCTATCATCGGAGGAGGAATCTTTATCTTGCTCCTCTCTAGCCATGAAGCACGTGTGTGCTTGCTCCACTTGCTCATCATCCGACTCTCCGCTAGAGGAATCCTCGGAGTCGGTGAATGTCCCGACAAGCCCCTTTTTGTACCCTTTCTTGTACTTCTTGGACTTGTCGAACTTCGGCGCCTTCCACTTCTCCTTTTGCTTATTTTGAGGACAATCCGCTTTCATATGTCCTGGCTTGTTGCATTTAAAGCACAAAGAAGAGGAGGCGTTAGAAGAATTAAACTTCGACTTGTTTTTGAAGTTACCTTTCCGGGAGAACCGGTTGAACTTCTTTGCCATGAGGGCCATGGACTCCAAGTCCAACTCGTCTTCCGAGTTTTCATCATCGGTCGATGTGGAAGTTGATGGAGCGGCCTTGAAAGCAATAGCCTTCTTCTTTGGCTCGTCTTGCTTCAAGTAGGACTTCATCTTGTCCTGCAACTTCATCTTGCTATCCTTGCGTACCTCATATGACATTAAAGTACCCATTAGTTGAACAACGGTATAGGTTTTCATGTCATTACCTTCCTCGATGGCGAAGGTACGTTTCTCCCAACAAGAAGGAAGTCCATCGATGATCTTCGAGACTTTCTCCTTTTGGGTGTAGGTTTTACCGAGAGCCTCCAACTCGTTTGTGATGTCGACGAAGCGAGCATAATACTCCTTCATCTTCTCACCCTGTAGCATATGAAATAACTCGTAATCTTTATTAACTACAACGAGTTTAGAGTCTCTTACCCTACTCGTTCCTTCATGCAATATGAGGAGGGAGTTCCATATTTGATATGCACTCTTACATGTGCATATCTTATTGAAGTCCTCGGGCTCCAAAGCGCATTGCAAGGCGTTCATTGCCTTGGCATTGCTTACCTCCGCGGTGACCTCCGCGGTAGTCCACTTCTCGAAATCTTCTTCGGCGGGCTCGACATACTCCTTCATCGTGGCCCTCCATAGTGAAGCACTCCGGAGGAAAGTTTCCATCCGACATTTCCAGTACCCGTAGTTGGTACCGTTGAAGAAAGGAGGCCTCGTCGAGGAGTGTCCTTCCATCACCGAAGACGCTCCTTCACGGTTCCTGAAGGTGCTGTAATCTGAAGGTGGACGCACGGTTTTGTTGTCGTTGGCAGACATAGCTATAGACTTGGCTCTGATACCAAATGTAATGCCCTGCTAAGCTACTGCACAAGTACTAGAGGGGGGTGAATAGTACTTTAAAATAATTAAGAAGATAATTCCTAACTATCTTGCAAACTCTACCAATTAATGCGGAAATGCAGAAATGTAAATAATGACAACAAAGAAACAATCGCAAACACACGATATTACTGGGTTCGGATCCACCCAAGTCTCCCCGACTTGTTCCCGGTGATCCTACGTCCCAACCACCCGGATCCCCTCCGGATACTTGAGTTAGAAACCCTAACTCAAGATTTGCACTATGAAATACTTGTGAAAAACCTTCACAAAGTCAAATCATACACAAAGGAAATTGTGACTCCCACAACCCGGGATCACAAACAAACTCTCACAACCGAGAGTGAATCACTTACAATAACAATGTAAATTGAAATAGAAATTCTTACCGACAAAATCCTATGCCTTGAGTATAACTTACGATTTAGGGCAAAACGGATTTTGGGGAAGATGAAGAGGCACCAAACCCTAGCTCCAAGATGAAGATCAGCGATGGAGAGCTATGAGGTTGTTGGTGACCTAGAATCAAGCACTTGGCTTGGAAGGCTCACAATCAATGAATCTCTCTTTTGAAATAAGAGTGAGGGAGAGATTCTTGAATGGAAATGAATGAGCTTTAAATGAGATTGAATGCTTTCTCTTTGATCTCTAAACTTCTCTTAATATCAGCCTTGAGTGCAATGAATGCAGCACACCAAGTATTTATAGGTTAGAGGAAAGAGAGAGAGAAAAACGTTTCAATTAAAGCTCCAACGGCTCTATTCTGAACCAAACTAGTCGGTCAAAGAACAACCACCGACCGACTAGTTCATCAACTAGTCGGTCGGTCAAACAGCATGAACCGACTAAGAGGTGAACAGTGAATAGATGAAGTTTCAGACTAACAGAACTAGTCGGTCCAAGAAGACTTGCCAACCGACTAGTTTCACAACTAGTCGGTCGGTGAGTGAACTTAGACCGACTAAGAGATAAAACAAATAGTCTGAGAACAAATTGATTTAGTCGGTCCAAGAACAAATGTTGACCGACTAGATCATCAACTAGTCGGTCGCCAAATGTACATAGACCGACTAACGATAAACAGTAACTTGGCATGTTCAGGGAAAGCTCAACTAGTCGGTCTAAGAAGGATCACTGACCGACTAGTTCACCAACTAGTCGGTCGATGAGTCAACGTAGACCGACTAACTGTAAACAGTAAAGAGCTTAGAATTGAGAAGGCAAACTAGTCGGTCCAAGAAGCTTTGCCGACCGACTAGATCACCATCTAGTCGGTTGGTTCTTCTTCTTGAACCAACTAACATGCACAAGAAGTCGTGAATCGAAGCGCGAAGCTTCGGGAAAGTTCGTATGAACTTCTACTAAGATCCTAGCTCTAAGATAGGAGCGTTATGAAGATTAAAACGTAAGACCTACTCAAGGCTTAACATTCTACGGAACGAAGCTAAAAGACATTAAATAAAACTTGACGAACCGTCTTCGAAAGCTTCGATCCGAATCTTCATGACTTCTAAAATGGTCCATAAGCTTCAACGAAGCTTTAGGCATACGATCACGTGCTTTGAGAAGTCTTGAGACGTCGCTTCGGATGTTCATATGAATTTGGCGACGATCTCCATAACTGCGCTCACAAAGAGTTAGTTCACGATTTATTTATGTTTGTTCATCATCCAAAACCAAATCCGGGGATTCCAATATCCAACAACTTATTCGTGGTGTGATCCTTGTGGACATCGTCGTGACCCTTGCGGGCACATAAGCTTATTTTCCTAATGAAACTAGTATGTTATTTGATACTTAAGGCACTTTTCGATGTTCGTTTATCATTATATTTTCCGCCATTCTCATTCCCTTGCGGGGTGAAACGTTGAGTTATAAAAAAGGTATTAATAATCATTGATTGCATAGACCCTAACAAAATAACAACCAACACATACTCTCTACATTGATACCCCAATATTGCCTTCCCCGTAGTTATCATATGATTTCTTTTTCGTATTAGAAACCCTTACATGATTATTTTGCCTTCGAAAGGTGGTTGTTTCTCGTCGTATTAATACTCATTATAAACTGAAATTTGTTGTTTTGCGGGTCAGTTTTTCCGTGGATACGATACCTGGACTCGCCAGGATTAATACTTGTTTGATCTCCTATACTTGGGAGTAGCGCTCACATATTTTGAGACGAGTCACTGTGGGGACTTCCTGCAAGATCTTGGCCCGCTATACATCATCTGCCTCAAGGAGAACCTCCCTGTTCGCCTCCAGATTTAGCATGCCCCAGTTCGACCTCAGCACTTGATCTTTGGGCATCAAGACGAACATGTACCTCTCCTTCCAACCTTTAATCTTCCCCGGCAAGCCCAATACTAGAGGCCGACATCTCCTCGTCAAAAGATAGAAGTGCAGCCCCAACCTCTTTGTCTCAAAGAAGTATCGGAATAGGGGCAGGGTTGGACGGATCTCGCTCCCTGCACAAAGGACGAGGAAGCCCACGATACAACTGATGGGGTTCAACATCAGTTGGAAAAGGGGGAGTTCAAGAAAGTTTAGTACTGTCCAACGCTGCCCCTATTTCGATACTTCTTTGAGAACTGTCCAACCCTGCCCCGGACAAGGAAGCCCACGATACAGGGTTGGACTGGGGCGTTCCCGGCCTCGGCCATGGTCACGACAGATTCTACGCCCGAGATCTTGGCTGGGACATTTCCGGCCTCGGCCATGGTCACGACAGCCCGAGCGGACAATCTGGGCTTCCCTATGAGCGGCCCCTTCCCTTTCCTTGGGTCCCTTGGAGCCACTGATGACAAACCCATATCAAGTTCGACGGTCGGCCTACTCTCGGGTCGGTCCTGACTGACCGGTGAAGTCTCCTCCACCTGCTCCTCCATGTCTGTGGTGGTGCTGTCCGGTGCTCCGCCACCCCTAAACCAACGTTCTATCTCTCTAGAAGCTGAGGAACGGGAAGAAGTGGGAGAAACCATTTTAAGAAGCAAGAAAGATACCTAGAAGAAAGAAGATGATCCGATGAAGCAACCAGAATAGTGAAAGAGAGCTCCGGCAACAGCAGCGACGGTAGTCGGAGGCTGGGAGAGAGAACTCAAAGAAGCTGAGAAGAAATGAAAACCCTCTCGATGGAACACCCCATCCCCTACTTATAGTGAGTGTCGGTTCATCTCCATCGTCAAAACCCAGCCACGTGGCACGGATTTGAGACTCTCTGATGCCTCGACTGCCACCTACCGTCACGTCAGCCATGCGTCATCCTGGATGGCTGGGGAGCATTGATCTTTTCCCGCCTTTCAAATCAAAGTGATGGCTATGAAGAGGTGGGTGGGATTTTCAAATAAACTACCGCCTTGTCCAAATATTCAGAGCGAAGGTCGCCCTCTCCCCTTTCGAACAGATGGAAATATTGAACGTCATCCAAACCAGGCCAGGCTTCTGCCTCATGCTCGAATGACGGGGGTAAATATTACGACCAAAGATCGGAATGCCTCGACTTCCCCTTCAAGTTTGCCAAATGCACAGCAAGCTTGCCCGTCATCTGTGAAGTCCGCCTCGACGAGTAGGAAGGGTGCACTTCATCCCCAGCCTCATCGGTTGGTCGCATGCTCCCTCTCTTAGCCATGAAGTTCGCCTCGTCGAACAGGAAGGTCACACTTTGCCCCCAGCCTCACCGATTGGTCGCCAGCTACCCTCCAAGCCTGTCGGTCGAGCAACCAGCTTGCTCGTCATCCTCCGGAAGCGACCAAGCGACTCATGTGCGGCCCCGCTCCTCAAACGCACCTTGATGACCCTTTAGCCTATCGAGCACGACAAACATCCTTGTATGGGAATGTCACTGACACTTTCACTACTCGACAGCCTGACAAAGGAGCCCCTGGCCGCTGCACCATCTGACCGCCTGATGCTTTCGGCTCTGACACTCTGACAAAGGAGCCCATGGCCATTGCGCTGTCTGACAAAAGCATGGCTGACATGCTCAGCTCTGACATCCACGGCCGAACCTTCAACAGTCTGACACGCCAGCTCAGCATGCCAACTCAGCCATACCTAAACGCCTCCCTCAACTATAAATACCCCTCCACTTCCATCGAGAAAGGGGTTGGTTAATCGAATCATAAACTCTCACTCACACACAAGAGCAAATATCATCCATATATTTGTTCTTCCACCTAAGCTCGCCATGTAAGGTCGACTTACTTTTAGCTCGGCCTATGTGTCCGACCCATATTTCTAAGCCCTAATTCTGACTTAGGCATCGGAGAGGCCAAGGGTTGGAGCCCAACTCCGCCTTTCTGACGAGTTGCTCTTTGTGCAGGAAAGCTCCTCCAAACAACGAGCAAACGGTGACCTACTCAAAAAGAACGACGAACAACGGGCGACCTTGTAGGATTGATCCCGAGATCATCATCCGAAGGGCGCTCTGTAACGGCCGCTTTCCGACAGTTCGTATTTTCTACGTGCACGTGCTTTTTGTGCACATATTTTATTTGGCCCTTTATTGGTTTCGGTATATACGATGTGATATACCCTTGTGACCGTATGGAAGTGTAGAATTTTATATTAATTTTTAGGAACGTCATTTCACGGCTCGCTTTCTCGCAAAGCAGCTTTGAATGGAAGGGTGTTTCGGTCTTTTGGCTTCAATGCTCAGTTCTCAATTTTATAATTTTCGGTAGGGTTAGCACGAGATCAGACCCTATAACCCCGTACTTCTCGTCTTCACGATCGTCCTAGTATTTTCGGATTATTTTTCTGATGCTCGTAGTGGAATATATCCCCTAATCAATTTGCAACCATTGATTAGTCGCTAATCGATTTGAAATTCAAATCTAATCAAATCCCTAATTTTTCTCTCACGTATCATGGCAATTAGTTGCAGCCACTATTCATATCACCCCTTTCCCCTATCTCCAATCTCCCTATCTCTATCTCTCTCTCACATTTAGCCAATAACCCAAACCAAGATATCAAACCCCTCCCTCTTCTAATAAGGAAACAACACCAGTCGCATGTATGCTCACGCAACCCATCTTTGCTGCGTTTTCACCTTCCCTCCGGCCACCCAAGCTCACTGACGACCACCCCTGGCCGTCGGCCACCTCTCCCCTCCGGCCCCCTTTCTCTCTCCTCCATTTCCTCTCTCTAAAACCCCATAGCCGCAAGAACCCCAGTTTTTGACTCACCGGCCTTCTTGCTCACGGCCAACCACCGGTCGTCGCTGCCGCCAGCGACCACCACTGCCACTTTGTTCCCCTTTGACCCCTTTCCGCTCTGTAACTTCCCTCATGCTCATAGCCCACCTGTAGCTCCGGGAATCCTCGTCGGAACACGCCGTATCGGTTGTTTTTGACAGATCTGGAAGCTGAACTTCAACGCCGGCTCACGACCACCTCTGACCACCCCCGGTGTCAACTCCACCACCGTTGGCTTCGTCTTGAAGTCCTTTCCCTTCTGCAATTTATCGGTGTTGCTGTTCGTCACTGGAATTTCACTGAGACGCGTGACAACGAACGTTGCACGAATCTGTCCTCTCCGGCTTCTCACGGCCACCCACCGCCGTACGCTCACGCCGTCGACCACCCACCCTACTTCATCTATCGACAGTCTCCTTGGAATCTCGGAGTTCACATGCGTTGTCGCACGCACATACTTTTAGCCGACGTCGCCGTTATCGTGAAGATCCGTTGCGCTACTCGCAACGGGAGGAGGATCGCTGTTAGCTCGCTGATTTCATGCCACTACCCCGCTGTACAGAGGTACCTCGCTGCGCTACCCATGGCTAAGGAGTTTCAGACGACACCGACGCTTCGCCGTTCAGACCCGACTTCCGCTTGTTGAACGACATCAAGAGGTTGGTTCCCCTAATGAGTAATAAAACCCACACCATAGCTCATCAAAACCGAATCTAAAATTTGGTCGACGTAAACTAAAGTTATTTTCTGCATATTTAAAACGTTGTCCACCGTAGGAAAAGATCGACGAACGGACTAATTTTCTGTGTACATATAGTAGACGTCGATCTAGACTGAACAAATCATCAAAAAGACGTGACGTTTGACTGTTAGGGTAGTCCCGCCAAATTTAGAAACAACCCGTAATAGGATTGACAAAAAGCACGAGCTGACATCGTCGTGATCCTATTTCAGACGGACCATCGCCGACGCGATGTTTCGACGTGACGCTCCAGACAGACGACACACTCGCCACCGCAGGCAAGTGTACTCACTTGTACTTTCGGCCGTGTTTAGGTCATAGACTCTTAGAACTGTTAAGATGTAAACAAAGAGAACCGGACATGAAATGATAGCGTCTGAAACCCCCCTTGACCGCTTAGACTTGACGACGAAGTCTAAGCACAACAACAACAACAACTGACACCTTAGGGTTATTCTGTGTGTGCATGCGTGTGGACACCCTAGAATGAACCTTCCCTCAACTCTGTCATGTCGTGTCACGAAAGCTTACAGGCGTTTCAGGTGCCCTCCATGCGAGGGTGATCTCTGGTTGTCTTGTGATCGCTCCAAAATGTAACCCAAGAGCACGACCAAAAACTTGAACGGGCCCCGGATACACGTCCCGGAGAACGATTGTAGTTTTACCGCAAGCGCACGGCGTAGTGGCGAGCGGGTATCGAACACGAGGAGGTGGTGTTGTGCTCCAATCTATCCTAGGTTGGCTCGACTACGAATGTTTTATTGGTGGAGATGGCTATGGAATGATGTAATGGCAATGGTGATGGATGTCGATGTCGGAGATAGAGAAATCGGTCAAATATCGATTCAAATACAATATAATAAAAGAGGGAATTTGCCTTGCGGTGATCCTGTCACAATCGTCGGGCAAAGTATGGGGGATTTTAAGATAATAAAAGTGTCTAGCGCTAGGGAATTCCCACTACGGATTGTCATACATCATCGTAAATAGTGAATCTCAATATTACTAGACTTGTGTTGAGGTGAACTAGTCGTAACTGAATATAGAACTAAGCTCACGCTCTCGCGCTATTGTCGGTCTATAGCGAACCTAGGATAGGGCCCAATCTCTTGCAAACCCTAGCCTAAGCCACTAACATTAGGATCGACATCATTGTCCAATCGCCCCTCGAGCCCACTCTCGTGCAAACTCGAGTCACGATCTAGGTTGTGATAGTTCGTATTCGTCCAATCTCTTGCAAACGAATATTGGTATAGATTTACAATTAAAAATCCTAGCTTTGGTCCAATCTCTTGCAAACCAAATCTAGAGAAATCCAATTGTAAATCTAAATCGAATATCTAGGCCTTCCCATCGATTAGAATCCAATCTCTTGCAAATCCCAAATCGATGGAAATCCCTAGCTATCCGTAGTAAATTAATCACAACCTAAGCTCCTAACAATTCTAGCAATTTAGAAATTCATTCATCACAAATATGAAATTAGATCCATAGGGTTCATCCCCAAACCCTAGAACAACAAATCTACTCTAGCATAGCAATAAGGATATGAGAATCAATAGAAATCATTGCTTGCATACAAAAAGATAGAAAACAAAGATTCAAATAAAAAGAAGAAAATACTTAGCTTGATGAAGATCTTCAATCCAAAATACAAGCTTTTAGATCCAAGAGGGGGCCTAGGCATGGCCTAACCTCTAAAATAATCCTAAGAAAAACATATGGGGGCTAAGAAAACATAATGGGGATCTTCCTCTAATGGTGGCTACAAAACCCTTATATACTCTCCCAAAACCCTAGCAAATAATCCTAGAAAACCCCTCAAATTCGTGCCCAAAAACAGCCCAAACCGCAACTTAAAATCTGGGCCCAGGCCGCACTCGGCCGAGTGGAATATGTGACCCGGCCGAGTGGAGATTACAGCGCTGCAGCATCAACTTGCAGAAATTCTCCAGATTTCATCCGACCTCCGATTTGCGCGTTCTTGGTGGCGTTGGAACCGTCATGAAGTCTACTATCCATAAAAAATATGAGAAAAATACTTTGATTGCTAGAATGATAGCAGATTTCAAAAGAGTGAGAGGCTATCTGAAAATCTGGGGCGCTGCGTGTCCTCGGCATCACTCGGCCGAGTTGACTTCTCTACTCGGTCGAGTGGGCTTCTCTACTCGGCCGAGTGATAGACCCTGTAAAATTCCAGTAAGTCAGGGGTCTTGGGGGGTCTGTCTTCGGAAGTGACTCGACCGAGTGGCTTTACTCACTCGGCCGCGGGGCATTCGGTACTCGGCCGAGTCGGAACCCTCAATCGCCTGACGGATTCCAGTAAGTCTGAGATTTTTGCTTGCCGTCGTCGTGATGCCACTCGGGCGGGTGGTGTCTCCGTGCTCGGCTGAGTGGGCTGGCGATGCTCGGCCGAGTGCACGCTGATACTCAATCTGCTACGTGTCCGATCTGGCCGGCCGAGCGGGCTTTCTTTGCTCGGCCGAGTGACTCCTTCACTCGGTCGAGTGGCATGCTAAAATGCCCAATCTTCTCCGTTTCTCCTCCTTGTCCGCTCCTACGGAGTTCCTTCTTCTTCCACCTGTCTCCCATCGCCGAATAGCCCTCAAAAGAGCCTTGGGTGACGCTCCGGAGTGGGTGCAAGTCCCTTAAGCTCATTTTTGCTCCCGATCGCTCCATATTTCCTGAAATCCGACAAAAAAAGAAATAGTGAAAAGTAACACAATATCATCGAATAATCGTGAAAATCGCAATATGAGCAACCGAAATGACATGCAAATATGTAGAACAAAGGTGTAAAATATGGACCGATCAAAATCCCCCAAGCTTGCCTCTTACTCGTCCTCGAGGAAGAAAAGTAGAGAGACGAACTCGGGAGATGAAAACAAAGAAAATGAAACGAAAGAAAAAGAAAGAACACGGGGTGGAAGTGGTTGCTAGATTATTCTCTCAGATCTCAAGCCATAAGCTACACATCACGATAACTTGGAAAATACGAATCACATGCTATAAGGGTTTCAAATCTTACTTAGACATGGTACTTGCAAGCTTTTAAGAACAACAAAAGGGATTCTCTAAATTCATACAATCAATTCATATCCACGTCACGCATTTCATAGGATTTAATATACAAATGTTGGCAATGCACTTTTCAATCAAAAGTTATAAATGAAGCATATAAGGATCACACCAAACATGCAATAGAGAATAGAATAAGAGTCATGGCATTCACATATTTATTTCAAATCATGAAAAATCTCCATATCTAAAGTATTTTGCTAAGTTTTAGCATTATCAAACTTCCCCATTCGTGCACCTCTCCACTCTAATGTCGCACTCACTCATATGGTCAAATGAGTTCACCCCCCCAAGCTTAGCTTGAGGCATCGCATCTAAAGGAATATGATAGTGGGAAAATGGGATTTTTTGCCTTGGCTTTCCCAAGTATTTTGTGGCTCCAATAATGAGATAGAGAAACATTTCTTTTTTCTTCTTTTTTTTCTTTTTGAACTTTTTTGTTTCTCACTTTTCTTTTTGGATTTTTGTAGGAGCTATTTGATTTGTATTTTTGGTTTTTGGCTCCTTTTTGGCTTTTTGGACTTTTGGAGCTAACCTTTTCTTTTGTGGGGATTTTTGGGAAATAGATGAGATATAAGTAGCTTTAGGAGGTGAACTCAAGCGACATGTAGAGAATAAAAGATATTTGTGGAGAAGGAAATAATGTAGCACTCGGTTCACTCTAAGATGTGCACGAACGGTTCAATAAAATAATACTTCAACTAAAACTAATATGTAAGCATGGATATTCTCAATCATTTCAATAAAAAGTGAAGTCAAGCAGTAAAGCGCACAATCATATCAAGCATGCAACAGAAGGTGAATAAGACAATAAAACTGATGCTTCAGATATACTAATGATGCGTGAATCTTGGTGCATTTCCAACAAAAAGCATACTAAACACTAATCCATACATTCAGCTTCAATTAATATCTTGCATTCATATAGAGGAATCATCAAAAGAATATATAAGCAAGCACATGGATAGTAGGACTATGAAATACTCTAAGTAGCATGGCAAGGAATAATAAGCATCGTGCTGGTTGCTAAAGCAATAAGAGACATCATCATAAGGAACAAATCTAGCGAAAGGAGGAAAAGAAAATAAAGATATAAAATAAAAGAGAGGAAAGAAAAGAAAAACAAGCACACAATATGATGCATGAACACACATAAAAGGAAAATAAGATGGAAAATTCAAAAAGATGATGCAAAAATTTTGAAAATTTTTTAAAAACCTTAAAATGAAGTAAAAATGCAACTAATGCATCTAAATGACATGGAAATGTACTCCCCCAAGCTTAAACTTCACATTGTCCTCAATGTGATCATAATGAAAGAATATGAGGAACAACGATAATAATAAGGGGGGTGAATGAAAAATGATGAAATGAATGACATGAAATCCTAATGCAACTACATGCACATACAATGATGCAATGAGAGCGCTTTCCCCCAAGCTTATACCAAACAATCCTATTCAAGTGACTCAATCAAAAATGTCATGGCTTTGCAAAGCATGATCAAGTCAAATGAATAAGAAAGTGAGGTTTCACTTGAAAGAAATGCTCGAATGTGGTGAGCAAAAAAGGATATGACACATCAAAATATAAAGAGGGCAATCAATATATATAATGGGTTTGGGGTGTAAATGATTATTGTGGCCGTCATATGAGGTGATATTTATTCAAGCAAATCTATACTGTCCCTCTCGCTGTCGAGAGGATTCGAGTTTATTGAAAGCATAAAATTTTCTACACTACTGGATTGATATCACCTAGAACAAAAGGCGGATCCAGTATCTTTGCCGGTGCAGGCAATTGCTCCAACTGCTCCTTCCGTGGCTCCGCCAGACGCGTGTGTCCATGGACTCCATCAGACTCCAGTAATGCGGCTCCCAGCACCTCTCCAAGGACTCCACCTGTACCCTGCAAGAGATAAGCGCGCATCAATCTGATGTGGATAATTCTTCCCCAAAATAAATGTATTCCAAAGAGGGTCATCAACATAAGTATTTAAAATTAAAAACGGTTGACAACACTTCCCTGGAAATAAATCTCTACTCTCGTATACCAAGTCGATCAACTCCTCATTGTTCGCCTCAGGTTGTTCAGGTAGCTTAGGCATATAAGCGTAGGTCTCATCAGGCAGCTCCTCATCATCGTCAGACTTATCCCATCGCACCTCCTGATCATATTCAATAGCGTCCATGGGTGCTAACTCCTCGCTCTCCTCCTCGTATACGTCCCATCGTACCTCTTGATCGTATGTACATGAATCCTGCAAAAGGCACGATGAGTCGTCAAAATCTGAATCAAAAAAAAACATCATACATGGGAGGAGAATCAAATGTAGGAGATGAGGGAGTAAAGAGATCTCCCTGAAGGGGAGCCATAAGCTCTGTGGGATTGTCCTCAGCATCAGTGGAAGCGTGGTCCTCTGAGGGATGCTTAGCCTCTGTAGAAAGTAGAGGTGGTTGCGGGTAGCTCGAAAGGAGGGGGGGCACAATTCAGGCTCCATCTGTGTGCAGATGTCATCGTCCAAAGTCACGTCCTCCTCGATGGTCGGCTCCACTACTGTATGCATGACCTCCACAATAATATCCTCTGATGGTATAGGCTGCTCTGACTCAGGTGGGGTGGCAGGGGGAGGCGACGACGGCATAAGGTGGCTCTATAGGCTCATGTATCTCGACGACCATGGTATAAAAATGGGTCTTGTGCCCCTCAATTAGAGCGTAGACTCCATCATCAATTGTGCATGTGGAAGAGATACAATTAGTAATAAAGTTTTGAAATTCAAGCTCAAAAGGATCACCTGCCGTTATTATCAATGGACCGGAATTTCGAACTACGTCAACAATGTTTCTCAATAGGTCCGTGTACGTGTCCTCCTTTGGCAACTCAGATGTCTCTATTTGTGGAGTGTTGATGGTATAAAGGTGGATATGATCACCTTCAAGTGAAGCATACACTCCATCTATGATAGTACCTGCACCGACGAGACATTAGCCATAACAAAATCGATGAATACTTGGTCGTATGGTTTACTTACCGTAACGGTTAGTGAACCGGTAGATCGAGCATCATCTATCATTTGCTCCAAGGTTGCTGCCAACTGTAGATCACTGAACTTCCCCACTTGCATCCTCTTCAAAAAACTCACGTGAGGGTCCCTTTAGCCTTCTAGTGAAGATATCAAATAGCGTGGAGTCATTCCACTCATGGTCTGACTCCGTCTGGAATATTTCTAACATTCCTTCAAACCTAAACAAGGCTTCCCCAAAGGATTCTCCATCAGCCTGATAGAATGTAGTGAGATATATGTAGGATTGTATAGAGCCCGCTCGCATTTTCTTTGGAAGCACCATCGCTGCAACAACTGTACCTGATCAATCAAAGCAAACAACCTGAAAAAGACGTCAGTGGTACAAAGAGAGATAAAGATAATAATAGCAGGTGGTGGGAAAAACCCTCTCTCAATGATTTTTTTAAATGTAATCTAATCAACCTAATTGTGACAAATTGGCACCCAACGGGAAACACCTCCCCGGCAACGGCGCCAAAAACTTGATCGCTCCAAAAATGTAACCCAAGAGCACGACCAAAAACTTGAACGGGCTCCGGATACACGTCCCGGAGAACGATTGTAGTTTTACCGCAAGCGCACGGCGTAGTGGCGAGCGGGTATCGAACACGAGGAGGTGGTGTTGTGTTCCAATCTATCCTAGGTTGGCTCGACTACGAATGTTTTATTGGTGGAGATGGCTATGGAATGATGTAATGGCAATGGTGATGGATGTCGATGTCGGAGATAGAGAAATCGGTCAAATATCGATTCAAATACAATATAATAAAAGAGGGAATTTGCCTTGCGGCGATCCTGTCACAATCGTCGGGCAAAGTATGGGGATTTTAAGATAATAAAAGTGGTCTAGCGCTAGGAAATTCCCACTACGGATCGTCATACATCATCGTAAATAGTGAATCTCAATATTACTAGACTTGTGTTGAGGTGAACTAGTCGTAACTGAATATAGAACCAAGCTCACGCTCTCGCGCTATTGCCGGTCTATAGCGAACCTAGGATAGGGCCCAATCTCTTGCAAACCCTAGCCTAAGCCACTAGCATTAGGATCGACATCATTGTCCAATCGCCCCTCGAGCCCACTCTCGTGCAAACTCGAGTCACGATCTAGGTTGTGATAGTTCGTATTCGTCCAATCTCTTGCAAACGAATATTGGTATAGATTTACAATTAAAAATCCTAGCTTTGGTCCAATCTCTTGCAAACCAAATCTAGAGAAATCCAATTGTAAATCTAAATCGAATATCTAGGCCTTCCCATCGATTAGAATCCAATCTCTTGCAAATCCCAAATCGATGGAAATCCCTAGCTATCCGTAGTAAATTAATCACAACCTAAGCTCCTAACAATTCTAGCAATTTAGAAATTCATTCATCACAAATATGAAATTAGATCCATAGGGTTCATCCCCAAACCCTAGAACAACAAATCTACTCTAGCATAGCAATAAGGATATGAGAATCAATAGAAATCATTGCTTGCATACAAAAAGATAGAAAACAAAGATTCAAATAAAAAGAAGAAAATACTTAGCTTGATGAAGATCTTCAATCCAAAATACAAGCTTTTAGATCCAAGAGGGGGGCCTAGGCATGGCCTAACCTCTAAAATAATCCTAAGAAAAACATATGGGGGCTAAGAAAACATAATGTGGATCTTCCTCTAATGGTGGCTACAAAACCCTTATATACTCTCCCAAAACCCTAGCAAATAACCCTAGAAAACCCCCTCAAATTCGTGCCCAAAAACAGCCCAAACCGCAACTTAAAATCTGGGCCCAGGCCGCACTCGGCCGAGTGGAATATGTGACCCGGCCGAGTGGAGATTACAGCGCTGCAGCATCAACTTGCAGAAATTCTCCAGATTTCATCCGACCTCCGATTTGCGCGTTCTTGGTGGCGTTGGAACCGTCATGAAGTCTACTATCCATAAAAAATATGAGAAAAATACTTTGATTGCTAGAATGATAGCAGATTTCAAAAGAGTGAGAGGCTATCTGAAAATCTGGGCGCTGCGTGTCCTCGGCATCACTCGGCCGAGTTGACTTCTCTACTCGGTCGAGTGGGCTTCTCTACTCGGCCGAGTGATAGACCCTGTAAAATTCCAGTAAGTCAGGGGTCTTGGGGGGTCTGTCTTCGGAGGTGACTCGACCGAGTGGCTTTACTCACTCGGCCCGCGGGGCATTCGGTACTCGGCCGAGTCCGGAACCCTCAATCGCCTGACGGATTCCAGTAAGTCTGAGATTTTTGCTTGCCATCGTCGTGATGCCACTCGGGCAGGTGGTGTCTCTGTGCTCGGCCGAGTGGGCTGGCGATGCTCGGCCGAGTGCACGCTGATACTCAATCTGCTACGTGTCCGATCTGGCCGGGCCGAGCGGGCTTCTTTGCTCGGCCGAGTGACTCCTTCACTCGGCCGAGTGGCATGCTAAAATGCCCAATCTTCTCCGTTTCTCCTCCTTGTCGCTCCTACGGAGTTCCTTCTTCTTCCACCTGTCACGAAAGCTTACAGGCGTTTCAGGTGCCCTCCATGCGAGGGTGATCTCTGGTTGTCTTGTCTTGAGCACTTTGGGTGGAGGAAGGTTGAGCGTTACCTCGGCTTGGCGGGTTTGGCCACCCACAAATCGGAAGGCGTGAGTCTCTTTTGTCATCCTCAGTCTTGTCTTGTTCCCGTGCACAAGGTTGAGCGTTCCCTCGGTTGAGAAGGTGCTGGCCGCCTTCTAACCGAAAGGTGTGAACCTTAGTGACACACTTCCTGTCTTGTCTTATCCCGTGCACAAGGTTGAGCGTTCCCTCGGCACAGACCGAAAGACGTGAACCTTAGTGACACACTTCTTGTCTTGTCTTGTCCCGTGCACAAGGTTAAGCGTTCCCTTGGTACAGACCAAAAGACGTGAACCTTAGTGACATATTTCTTGTCTTGTCTTGTCTTGTCTTGTCCCGTTTAGGTTAGTCCCGTAGTCGGTAGCATACGCTACGGCTATAGCGTGTCGTGTTTACTTTTCCTGCACCGTTTTACTTTCTTTAACTGCCATGTTATAACCCCAGCATGTTAATCAACCAGTAAATCGTTGTTTTAAATTACAGTACACTTGCAGTAGAGTCTAACCCTCTTTTGTAGACTTTACCTGACGTACAGTTCCTTTTCTCTGGGGTGTTGTACGTAAGGTGTTGAGCCAGAGCACGTGGACGAGCCGGACGTACCTGAGTACGTGGAGCCAGAGGGTGTCGAACCGGAGTACGTACCTGAAAAGGACCAGTCTTAGAGGTCCCTCACCGTTGCAGTTCAGAGTTTTTCCTGCTTTCTAGTTCAGGTGCGTAGCACTGTTTACTCTTCTGCCTAGGTTAGGTGCTTGCACCAATAGTTTACTTTCTGCGTGTTTCCATGCTGGGCATTACTTCCTTTGTTAGACTCTTGTACTTTTGGATATCTTGATGGAATAAAATGAATGCATTTCCTTTCAGTACTTTCTGTTGTTACGAATTTTTATATATGCAAGAACCTGTTTGTTTCTATCTTTGGTACCTCTACAGACGCTTATTGGGTCCGAGCTTTACAGCTCCGGCCCAAGCGGGCCTTAGTCACGCTTCGCCTCCATAGTTTTGGGAAGCGGGGCGTGACACGCTCAGCCTCTACATGGCGCTCGGCCTCTACATCCCCTCTTCACTTGTAAACAGCCTACCCAATCACCCCCTTACATGTAACCATCGTGCCCTTGGTTCCCCATTAATACACATTCATTGTGAGCGAATCTTACCCTGCAACAAAAGGAAAATTGGACATAAGGACAGTGATTTTCTATTTTGTTGAATGCTTTAGAAAAGGATCCATATAGTAAACCTTTATAATCCCACAATTAAGTAATTTTATGAGTATGGAAATGCACAGTTCTTTGAGGATGCTGAGTTTGCGAGGGGAGATACAACTAATGATATTGTCTTTGGAGATACAGTTAATGACATTGTCTTTTGGAAAGGAATATGTTGATATTCCCACATGTGTTATTGGCATTGATTAGGATCTCATTCCTGACCTTGTCCAAAACACAATGAATCAATACAATGACAGAAATCCTAAATCAAGACAATATCAGAAACCCCCCTACTAAGGAAATTGTTCAAGAAGGACAAATTGTATCACATCAAGAACTTATGACATTAAGCAGGTCAATTAAAGAGAGGAGAAGTGCAGTGCCAGTTATTTACAGTGTAATTCTCCAATAACATGATGTTGACATTGGAGTGATGGAAAATAATTAGATGAGTTTTCATCAAACCATGGATAGTTCTAACTCTCTGAAGTGGAAAAACACCTTAAGTCATGAAATTAAGTCTATGACCGATAATGACATTTAAAATCTTGTCTCATTATAATACGGTATGAAACCCATTGGTTGTAAATAGATTTTTATAACCAAGTGGGATTCAAAAGGCAATGTGGAAAGATATAAGGTTTGTCTTGTCATAAAGGACGTTATACATAAAGAAGGCATTGATTATAAAGAGACGTTCTCTTCGGTTTCCTTGAAAGACTCTTTCAGGATAACAATGTCATTAGTGGTGCTTTTCTGTCTCGATAATGGTATTTTAAGTTTTATCAAGTTAGGGTCTTCCCCCAAAACTTTTTCCCAAAATTTTAGGGTTTCCTCCCAAAGTTTTCAGAAACTTTTATACTGTCCATTGATTTCTCAAGATTTCAATTTACCCCTAACACAATTTTCCCCAAACCATAAGATTTTTCCCCTCAAAATTTCTATAAAATCTCATCAGAAACATTGATTTCTCAAGATTAAATCATACCAATCTTTCTATCAACGCTTTTATCCTAGTCAGCAAGCTCATTCAAAAACATCCATCAATTCTATAATAGATTGTTTTTTCCCGATATAAAAAAATTACCCTCGTTAGTCCAGGGACGAACCTACATGGGGTCCCGGGGGGCACGTGCCCCCTGGAAAATCGATAAAAAAAATTAATTTTATACGTGTATAAAAAATTATTATGAGAACATATTATTTATGTATAGCTTTTGACAGGATCAAACATTAGCATGCTGCCTTACTGGTATGACCGCATGCATTATATGTTGGCTACCTGGCTTCGAATTGTTGAGTATTGACTCCCCGGATTTGGTTTTGATGATGAACAAACATAAATATCGTGAACTAACTCTTTGTGGGCGCAGTTATGGAGATCATCGCCAAAACTCTACGTATATCAAAAGCGACGTCTCAAGACTTCTCAAAGCGCGTGATCGTGTGCCTGAAGCTTGGTTGAAGCTTTAGGAGCATTATTGAAGTCAAGAGATTCGGAATGAAGCTTTTGAAGACGGTTCGTCAAGTTTTATTTATAGTCTTCTAGCGTCTTTTCGTAGAATGTTAAGCCTTGAGTAGGTCTTACGTTTTAATCTTCATAACGCTCATATCTTAGAGCTAGGATCTTATTAGAAGCACATACAAACTTTCCCGAAGCTTCACGCTTCATTACGCGGCTTCTTGTGCATCTTAGTTGGTTCAAGAAGAAGAACCAACCGACTAGATGGCAATCTAGTCGGTCGGGAATCCTTCTTGAACCGACTAGAATGCCTAGTTCATTTTCAGCTCATTCACTGTTTACAGTTAGTCGGTCCAAGAAGGTTCACAGACCGACTAGTTGTCAAACTAGTCGGTTTGGAATCCTTCTTAGACCGACTAGTTGTGTATTCAGTTTCACAGCCTGAGCTACTGTTTATCGTTAGTCGGTCAAAGAACAACTGTCGACCGACTAGTTGAGAAACTAGTCGGTTGGAATTTGTTCTTAGACCGACTAGTTCAACTTGTATTCAGCCTATTTGATTTCATCTCTAGTCGGTCAAAGAACACTCACCGACCGACTAGTTGTGAAACTAGTCGGTTGGCAAGTCTTCTTAGACTGACTAGTTCTATATTCCCTGAACTTTCTATATTGGCTGTGAAGCTGTTAGTCGGTTCATGTTGAATCACCGACCGACTAGTTGAGAAACTAGTCGGTCAGTGATCATTCTTTGACCGACTAGACTGCTTCAGAATAGAGCCGTTGGAGCATTAAATGCCACAATTTTTGCTCTCTCTTTCCTCTATCCTATATATACTTGAAGGGCTTCTTGCTAAGCATTCAAGGCTGATATTAATTGAAGTTTAGAGAATCAAAGAGAAGCATTTATTCTCATTTCCAAGCTCATTCATTTCTCTAGAATCTCTCTCTCACTCTTATTTCCAAAGAGAGATTCACATTGATTGTGAGCCACTCAAGCCAAGAGCTTGATCCAAGGTCACCAACATCTTCCTAGGCTTCCATTGCTTGTCGACATCTTGGAGCTAGGTTTGGTGCCTTCATCTTTCCCAAAATCCTTCTTGCCCTAAAATCGTAAGTTTTATTCAAGGCATAGGGTTTTGTGGTAAGCATTTCTTATTTCATTTACATTGCTTTTGTAAGTTTTACTCTCGGTTGTGAGAGTTGTGTGTGATCCCGGTTTGTGGGAGTCACATTTTCATTTGTGTATATTTGATCTTGTAGAGGTTTTCAACAAGTATTTCATAGTGCAAATTTGAGTTAGAGGTTTCTAACTCAAGTATCCGGAGGGGATCCGGGTATTTGGGACGTAGGATCACCGGGAACAAGTCGGGGAGACTTGGGTGGATCCGAACCTGTTATATCGTTTGTTTGCGATTGTATTTTATTGTTGTCACATTTTTTATTTCTGCATTGTTGGTTGAGTTTGCAAGATAATTAGGAATTATCTTCTTAATTATTTTAAAGTACTATTCACCCCCCTTAGTACTTGTGCAGTAGCTATCAGGGCATTACATTTGGTATCAGAGCCAAGTACATAGCTATGTCTTCCAACGACAACAAGACCATTCGTCCACCTTCAGATTATAGCACCTTCAGGAACCGTGAAGGAGCTTCTTCGGTGATGGAAGGACACTCCTCAACTAGGCCTCCCTTCTTCAACGGTACCAATTACGAGTACTGGAAATGCCGGATGGAAACATTCCTCCGGAGCGCTTCACTATGGAGAGCTACGTTGACGGAGTATGTCGAGCCCGCAGAAGAAGATTTCTCTAAATGGACTACCGCGGAGGTCACCGCGGAGGTAAGCAATGCCAAGGCAATGAATGCCTTGCAGTGTGCGTTGGAGCCCGAAGACTTCAACAAGATATGCACATGTAAGAGTGCAGATCAAATCTGGAACTCTCTCCTCATCTTGCATGAAGGAACAAGTAGGGTAAGAGACTCCAAACTCGTTGTTGTAAATAAAGATTAAAAATTATTTCACATGTAACAGGGTGAGAAGATGAAGGAGTACTATGCTAGCTTCGTTGACATCACTAATGAGTTGGAGGCTCTTGGAAAGACCTACACCCAAAAGGAGAAAGTCTCGAAGATCATTGATGGACTTCCTTCTTGTTGGGAAAAGCGTACCTTCGCTATCGAGGAAGGTAACAATATGAGTAAATATACTGTCATTCAACTAATGGGTACCTTGATGTCTTATGAGGTACGCAAGGACAGTAAACTAAAGCTGCAGGTCAAGATGAAGTCTTACTTGAAGCAAGACGAGCCAAAGAAAAAGGCGATTGCGTTCAAGGCCGCTAAATCTACATCTACATCTACCGATGATGAAGACTTGGAAGACGAGTTAGACTTGGAATCCATTGCCCTCATGGCAAAGAAGTTCAATCGATTCTTCCGGAAAGGTAACTTCAAGAACAAATCTAAATTTAGTTCTTATAACGCCTCCGCTCCTTTGTGCTTTAAATGTAATAAGCCAGGACACATGAAAGCGGATTGTCCTCAAAACAAGAAAAAAGAGAAGTGGAAGGCGCCAAAGTTCGACAAGTCAAAGAAGTACAAGAAAGGGTACAAGAAAGGGCTTGTCGGCATATTCACCGACTCCGACGAGGACCCTCAAGTGGAGAGTCGGATGATGAGCAAGTGGAGCAAGCACACATGTGCTTCATGGCTAGAGAGGAGCATGATCAAGGATCCTCCTCCAATGATAGCGAGGATGAAGGCGATGAGGTACTCAAGAAAAAGAAACGGAGCAACAAATCCAAATTTAGCTCCAAGAATAATTGGATACTCGATAGCGGGTGTTCAAAACACATGATGGGTGATGCTCAATTGCTCTCCGGAGTGGTGCCCATTGCAAATGGAAACCGTGTCGTCTTTGGAGGCAACGAGAGCGGAACCATCATAGGTGTTGGTAAAGTTGGTAATCCTTCTAAACCACTAATAAGTGATGTTTACCTTCTTAAAGGATTAAACCACAATCTTATTTCAATAAGCCAACTTTGTGACAAAGGTTACAAAGTTAGCTTTGGGAAAGGAATGTGCCATATTTTAAGAAAAGATAATGATGATTTGTTATTTTCTGGCACACGCCATAAGGATATTTATATATTATATCTTCCAAAATCACATGAACAATATCTCATTGCCAACACAAGTGAACAACACTTATGGCATCGACGTTTTGGTCATGTGAACGTTGGAACACTTTTCAAACTTTCCAAGTTAAATTCTATTAAAGGATTTCCTAAGCTTGTCTTTCAAAAGAAAAGCTTTAATGACTCGTGTCAACGAGGCAAGCTTCCAAAATCGTCATTTAAACCTAAGAAAAGCATTTCATCTAAGCGGCCTCTAGAGCTTTTACATCTAGATCTTTTTGGGCCAACTAGAGTTGCTTCATTAGGAAATGCACGATATGGACTTGTCATCGTTGATGACTTTTCTAGATTTACTTGGGTATTTTCCTTAAGGACTTTTCTAGATTTACTTGGGTATTTTCCTTAAGTAATAAAAATGATGCTTTTGAAAACTTCACAATATTTGTTAAGAAAGTACAAAATCTCATTGGAACCACCATTGTCACTATTCGTAGTGATCATGGATGGGAATTTGAGAATGAGTCTTTCTCAAATTTTTGTGATGAAGTTGGTATTACTCACACTTTCCTTTCCTCGCGCACCTCCTCAAAATGGTGTTGTTGAGAGAAAGAATAGGATGCTAGTGGAATGTGCTCGCACTATGCTTGATGATAGCCAACTTGGCCATCAATTTTGGGCGGAAGCGGTACATACCGCTTGCTATGTGTTTAATAGAATACTTTTGAGGCCCGGCACCAAACAAACTTGTTATGAATTGTTGTTTGGTAGATTGCATCAAGTTAAACATTTTCGATTTTTCGGTGCAAAATGTTTTATTAAAAAGACATATGGTAGTTTGGACAAATTTGATCCAAGATCCGATGAGAGGGTATTTGTTGGATATTCCTTCCGTAGCAAAGCCTACCTGATATACAACAAACGAACCTCAACGATCGAGGAATCACTTCATGTTTCATTTAATGAAAATTTTGTCCCTACTAGAATTACCAATGATGATGACTCCATGGATGTTTTATGTGATTCTATTGGTAGTTCTAATTCTATTGATTCTAATGTTACTAACCCTACTAATGAGTCTTTTGAGAATGTTCCTAGTGATCAGGGAATTCCCAAACGGCTTCATACAGTTCGTGACCATCCTCATGAGCAAGTCATTGGCAACATTCATGACAGTGTCAAGACGAGATCTCAAGTCAACTACTTCGCTCATTATGCCTTTGCCTCCTCAATAGAGCCAAAGAATATTAACGAAGCATGCGAAGATAGTGCTTGGATCCTAGCCATGGAGGAAGAACTCATTCAATTTAAGAGGAATGAGGTTTGGGAGCTTGTTCCATTGCCTTCGAAGAACCACACCGTTATAGGAACGAAGTGGATTTTCAAGAACAAGACCGACGAGAACCAAATCGTCGTCCGGAACAAAGCTCGGTTAGTAGCTCAAGGCTACCGGCAAGAGGAAGGTATAGATTTCGAAGAATCCTTTGCTCCGGTAGCTAGATTAGAATCTATTAGATTATTGTTATCTTTTGCATGCCATAAAGATTTTAAACTCTTTCAAATGGATGTAAAAAGTGCATTTTTAAACGGAGATGTTATTGAGGAATTTTATGTTTCTCAACCTCCGGGTTTTATAAATGAAAAATTTCCAAATCATGTTTTCAAACTTAAGAAAGCACTTTACGGTTTGAGACAAGCTCCTCGAGCTTGGTATGACCGTCTAAAGAATTTTCTTTTGGATTTGGGTTTTTAAAATGGGTGAAGTTGATTCTACATTATTTGTTAAGTATTCGAATCATGATATTATTTTAGTTCAAATTTATGTTGATGATATCATTAACGGTGCTACTAACTTCACTCTTTGCGAAGGGTTTTCTAATGTCATGAAGGATCAATTTGAGATGAGCCACATGGGTGAGCTCAAATATTTCTTAGGTCTCCAAATTCAAATGAACGATGTAATCTTCATTCACCAAACCAAGTACACGGTGGAGTTGCTAAAGCGATTTGGAATGGAGAATGCCTCGGGCAAGAAGACTCCAATGAGCACTACTACACATCTTGATAAAGATACGGGCGGTAAAGATGTAGACATTCGTCTATATCGAGGTATGATAGGAAGTTTATTATATCTTACTGCTAGTAGGCCCGATATTATGTTTGCTGTATGTGTATGTGCTCGTTATCAGTCTCAACCTATGGAATCTCACTTAGTAGCGGTAAAACGTATTTTCCGTTATTTAAGTTACACACTCGACTTTGGATTACTTTATCCAAAGTCTAGCACATATGAGTTAATCTCATATAGTGACGCAGATTATGCGGGATGCAAATCCGACAGGAAAAGTACTAGTGGCACTTGCCATTTTATAGGAAATTCTCTTGTCTCTTGGTTTTCCAAGAAGCAAAATTCCGTATCACTTTCAACCACCGAGGCGGAATATATTGCCGCCAGTGCTGCATGTGCTCAGGTTCTTTGGATGAGACACACTCTTAAAGACTTTGGTATAAACTGTGATACTTGCCCTATCATGGTGGACAACCAAAGTGCAATATGTCTCTCTAAGAATCCTGTACACCATTCCCGTTCTAAACACATAGATGTCCGACACCATTTCCTTGATGATCATGTTGCTAAAAAGGACATCATTTTAGTGAACGTTGAAACCCAGAAGCAAATCGCCGATATTTTCACGAAACCACTCAAGGAAGACTCCTTTGTGCGGTTACGTCGAGAATTGGGGATTATGGGTGAATCTGAGATTTAGGATTCATTTTGCTCAATAATCTTGCATGATAATAAATTTCGTTTATATATGCTCATGCTAGAATTGTTGAGATTTTCTGGATTTTTGGTTGAATTTTCGGAATTTATGCTCGAAATATTCATGAACGTCGTATTTAAGATTTTCGATGTTTTAAGGGGTAGTATAATGATATATGAGAGTATTTCGATGTTTCGTCCAACTGCGATTAGGAGAGAACTCAAAATTTCTGAATTTCAAATTTTTGGACTCTCTTAGTCGGTTCAAGTTCATTGGCCGACCGACTAGATTCAGTTCTAGTCAGTCAGTGAATGAACTCAGACCGACTAACTCTTGCTCAAAAGTTGGCTTCAGTTACTGTTTGCACTTAGTCGGTTCAAGCTCATTGGCCGACCGACTAGATCTCATTCTAGTTTGTCAGCGCTTGAACTGTGACCGACTAAATGCGTCAGGGGCTGTTGCGTCTTTTGGTCTCCTAGTCTATTTATTCACTCCCACACCGATTAGATTCATTTCTAATCGGTGCGAAAAACTTCCTCAGCCTGAAGTCGTGCCTCCTTCCGAAGTACGGGGAGTCATCCCTCCCGCCATGATTGGCGTCCCCTCGAAGTCGTTTAAGCCGAATGCTTGGGTTCTTAATCTTATCCTGAAGTCGTGCCTCCTTCCGAAGTACGGCTCATTTAGCTTACCCTTCCAGCCATTCCTTAAGCTGATCTACGCTCTTTTCTTGGGGAGCGAGATCAATTGGGCACGGATTATTCTTGACAAGATGGATTCCTTTGAGTGCATAAGGAAATCCACCAAGTCAGCCCACATTCCATATCCTTGCCTATTGACTCTCGTTTTTCGTCACTTCGGCGTCCCTCTCCCTCGCGATGACCAGTGTCCTCTTGGTCCTCCCCTGAATGTGACGGCCGTCAAGAAGTCTCTTGTGGCGCTTCGTCACATTCAGAGGACGACCCCTTCAGCTTCTGCTTCTGCTGCTTCAGCTCCTCCTCCTGCTCCTACACTCGCTGAGTTTGCCGTTTCCTTGAGACGTGTTGAGTCTCGTGTTTCTCGTTCTGAGAAGATGCTAGCTCGCATCTGCTCTCACTTGGGCATTGAGATTCCTCCGTCAGTTTCTGACGATGAGGAAATGGATGAGGCTGAGCTCCAGGAGCTTGTTGGATCTCCTGCTCGTGCCCCTGAGGGTACGTCTGCTCGTGCTGCTGCTACTTCTGCTGGTGATCCCGAGAGCACACCTGCTGCCACCATTCCTCCGGTGGATACTTCGTCTGTTGGTGCTCCCGAGACCACTCCCGTTGCCACTCTCCCATCAGTTGACACTCCTGCCGTCCCTGAGACCACCACCCCTTCTGCAGAGCCTGCTGCTGCTGCTGATCCTCCCTCCGCCTCCTGAGCTTGCGTTGGAGGACTCTCCCATGCACACTTGGATGATATCTTTGTTGTGAGAGAGTGGGGTAGGATAGTTGGGTGGTGATGTATTTTGATGTCTTTTTGGATGGATTTTTGTATGTTTTGTGATACTTCGATATATGTTGTGATATATGTTGTATGATGTGCTTCGATCTGAGGATCGTTTATATTTGTGTTGGCAGATGTATCATTTTGATGTACCATGTTATATATATTTATATACATCGTGTTGACATTTATTTCATTGTGCACATTATCTTTTTGTCTCTGATGTTGACTTCGTCGCTCGACGACTATCTTGATTAAATAGAAATTATTTCTATGAAAACATAGAATTGTTTTCCATGCACTAAATTAACCAAGAATGTTGATATTGGAGAGTATGTTCCATAACTCAATACGTGAAATTGATTTGAGTTTTGATGATTTTATTTTTCGATTATCGACTATGGTCTCGTTGGCACGCTTTGATTTTCTTCGTATTTTCCTTTGGTGTCATTTGGACCGTGGTCGTATTCTTCGACTTCCGTGCTTTTATTTGTAGTCATTGTTGTTGTCGTTGATCTCCCGCTCTTTTTGCTTATGCCAAAGGGGGAGAGAATTAATAATGACGATGTGCTAATTGATAATTCAAAGCAATTTACCGTGAATCTAGTTTGATATGTTAGATTCAGGGGGAGTTAAGATATAAAAATGGATTTCAAATCCGAAATTTCAATAATTGGATTCTCATTTTATACTTTACTCGTCTGCTTGATGCGTATGATTATTATTTAATTTGGAATTAACGTGTCATCAATGCAGGGGGAGTAAGTAAATTTCATTTAAATCATTATTATTGATTATTATTTATGTTGGTTTTTCATCACCAAAAAGGGGGAGAATGTTGAGTATTGACTCCCCGGATTTGGTTTTGATGATGAACAAACATAAATATCGTGAACTAACTCTTTGTGAGCGCAGTTATGGAGATCGTCGCCAAAACTCTACGTCTATCAAAAGCGACGTCTCAAGACTTCTCAAAGCGCGTGATCGTGTGCCTGAAGCTTGGTTGAAGCTTTAGGAGCATTATTGAAGTCAAGAGATTTGGAATGAAGCTTTTGAAGACGGTTCATCAAGTTTTATTTATAGTCTTCTAGCTTCTTTTCGTAGAATGTTAAGCCTTGAGTAGGTCTTACGTTTTAATCTTCATAACTCTCATATCTTAGAGCTAGGATCTTATTAGAAGCCCATACAAACTTTCCCGAAGCTTCACGCTTCATTACGCGGCTTCTTGTGCATCTTAGTTGGTTCAAGAAGAAGAACCAACCGACTAGATGGCAATCTAGTCGGTCGGCAATCCTTCTTGAACCGACTAGAATGCCTTGTTCATTTTCAGCTCATTCACTGTTTACAGTTAGTCGGTCCAAGAAGGTTCACCGACCGACTAGTTGTCAAACTAGTCGGTTTGGAATCCTTCTTAGACCTACTAGTTGTGTATTCAGTTTCACAGCCTGAGCTACTATTTATCGTTAGTCGGTCAAAGAACAACTGTCGACCGACTAGTTGAGAAACTAGTCGGTTGGAATTGTTCTTAGACCGACTAATTCAACTTTTATTCAGCCTATTTGATTTCATCTCTTAGTCGGTCAAAGAACACTCACCGATCGACTAGTTGTGAAACTAGTCTGTTGGCAAGTCTTCTTAGACCGACTAGTTCTATATTCCCTGAACTTTCTATATTGGCTGTGAAGCTGTTAGTCGGTTCATGTTGAATCACCGACCGACTAGTTGAGAAACTAGTCGGTCAGTGATGTTGGATATTGGACTCCCCGGATTTGGTTTTGGATAATGAACAAACATAAATATATCGTGAACTAACTCTTTGTGAGCGCAGTTATGGAGATCGTCGCCAAATTCATATGAACATCCGAATCGACGTCTCAAGACTTCTCAAAGCACGTGATCGTATGCCTAAAGCTTCGTTGAAGCTTATGGACCATTTTAGAAGTCATGAAGATTCGGATCGAAGCTTTCGAAGACGGTTCGTCTAGTTTAATTTATTGTCTTTTAGCTTCGTTCCGTAGAATGTTAAGCCTTGAGTAGGTCTTACATTTTAATCTTCATAACGCTCCTATCTTAGAGCTAGGATCTTAGTAGAAGTCCATACGAACTTTCCCGAAGCATCGCGCTTCGATTTGCGACTTCTTGTGCATGTTAGTTGGTTCAAGAAGAAGAACCAACCGACTAGATGGTGATCTAGTTGGTCGGCAATACTTCTTGGACCGACTAGTTTGCCTTCTCAATTCTAAGCTCTTTACTGTTTACAGTTAGTCGGTCTACGTTGACTCACCGATCGACTAGTTTGTGAACTAGTCGGTCAGTGATGCTTCTTAGACCGACTAGTTGAGCTTTCCCTGAACATGCCAAGTTACTGTTTATCGTTAGTCAGTCTATGTACATTTGGCGACCGACTAGTTAATGATCTAGTCTGTCAACATTTGTTCTTGGACCGACTAAATCAATTTGTACTCAGACTATTTGTTTTATCTCTTAGTCGGTCTAAGTTCACTCACCGACCGACTAGTTGTGAAACTAGTCGGTTGGCAAGTCTTCTTTGACCGACTAGTTCTGTTAGTCTGAACTTCGACCTATTCCCTGTTCACCTCTTAGTCGGTTCATGCTGTTTGACCGACCGACTAGTTGATGAACTAGTCGGTCGGTGGTTGTTCTTTGACCGACTAGTTTGGTTCAGAATAGAGCCGTTGGAGCTTTAATTGAAACGTTTTTCTCTCTCTCTTTCCTCTAACCTATAAATACTTGGTGTGCTGCATTCATTGCACTCAAGGCTGATATTAAGAGAAGTTTAAAGATCAAAGAAAAAGCATTCATCTCATTCAAAGCTCATTCATTTCCAATCTTGAATCTCTCCCTCACTCTTATTTCAAAAGAGAGATTCATTGATCGTGAGTCTTCCAAGCCAAGTGCTTTATTCTAGGTCACCAACAACCTCATAGCTCTCCATAGCTGGTCATCTACTTGGAGCTAGGGTTTGGTGCCTCTTCATCTTCCCCAAAATCCGTTTTGCCCTAAATCGTAAGTTATACTCAAGGCATAGGATTTTGTCGGTAAGAATTTCTATTTCAATTTACTTTGATATTGTAAGTGATTCACTCTCGGTTGTGAGAGTTTGTTTGTGATCCCGGGTTGTGGGAGTCACAATTTCCTTTGTGTATGATTTGACTTTGTGAAGGTTTTTCACAAGTATTTCATAGTGCAAATCTTGAGTTAGGGTTTCTAACTCAAGTATCCGGAGGGGATCCGGGTGGTTGGGACGTAGGATCACCGGGAACAAGTCGGGGAGACTTGGGTGGATCCGAACCCAGTAACATCGTGTGTTTGCGATTGTTTCTTTGTTGTCTAACATTTACATTTCCGCATTTCCGCATTGTTTGGTAGAGTTTGCAAGATAGTTAGGAATTATCTTCTTAATTATTTTAAAGTACTATTCACCCCCCTCTAGTACTTATGCAGTAGCTTAGCAGGGCATTACAAGTGATCCTTCTTTGACCGACTAGACTGCTTCAGAATAGAGCCGTTGGAGCATTAAATGCCACGATTTTTGCTCTCTCTTTCCTCTATCCTATATATACTTGAAGGGCTTCTTGCTAAGCATTCAAGGCTGATATTAATTGAAGTTTAGAGAATCAAAGAGAAGCATTTATTCTCATTTCCAAGCTCATTCATTTCTCTAGAATCTCTCTCTCACTCTTATTTCCAAAGAGAGATTCACATTGATTGTGAGCCACTCAAGCCAAGAGCTTGATCCAAGGTCACTAACATCTTCCTAGGCTTCCATTGCTTGTCAACATCTTGGAGCTAGGGTTTGGTGCCTTCATCTTTCCCAAAATCCTTCTTGCCCTAAAATCGTAAGTTTTACTCAAGGCATAGGGTTTTGTGGTAAGCATTTCTTATTTCATTTACATTGCTTTTGTAAGTTTTACTCTCGGTTGTGAGAGTTGTGTGTGATCCCGGTTTGTGGGAGTCACATTTTCATTTCTGTATATTTGATCTTGTAGAGGTTTTCTACAAGTATTTCATAGTGCAAATTTGAGTTAGAGGTTTCTAACTCAAGTATATGGAGGGGATCCGGGTGTTTGGGACGTAGGATCACCGGGAACAAGTCGGAGAGACTTGGGTGGATCCGACCCCGTTATATCGTTTGTTTGCGATTGTATTTTATTGTTGTCACATTTTTTATTTCCGCATTGTTGGTTGAGTTTGCAAGATAATTAGGAATTATCTTCTTAATTATTTTAAAGTACTATTCACCCCCCCTAGTACTTGTGCAGTAGCTATCAGAGCATTACACGAATCCCAGGCACAACATTAACTAAATGTTTTTGACCTCATATTTAATATAAACCATTGGTAACCCTTTTATTTTTTCCCTCCCGTGTTTTGAATGCAAACCGTGTTTAAATTATGTTAGTGATATCTATCTTTTGTTCAGCAAATAAATTATGTTAGTGTTTAAATTATGTTAGTTCAGAATCCCAGGACTGCATCAAAATTATATACGGTTTTGTTTTTTTTCCAGCTTTGGTTTTGCAAAGGAACGGTGATTCAAAATTATACACTGTTTGTATTTTTGTTCTTCTTTGGTTTTGCAAAGGAACGGTGCTTTGCCCCTTGGATTTCGCATCAACATTTAGACTTCGTCAAAAACACAGTTTGCATTTCAATGACTACTTTTTGCCCCCTTAAAATTAACGGTTTGTAATTTTTTTCCTGGGTTTTGCATAGGAACGACTGTTCATCAAAAAATCTGCCCTTGGGTTTCGCATCAGCCATCAAGCGAACAGCACAGGGCGGCATTCTCAGAATCTCAAGGTTGTTAGCTAGTTATTATTATTATTTGGTAGCGTTTTCAGAGTCTCAAGGTATATAGATTTTTGCCTCCTTAAATACAGGTTGTATTTTTTTCCTAGGTTTTGTCAAGCAACGACGGTTCGTCAAAACTTTCGATCTGCCCCCGAGTTTCGCATCAGCCATCAGGAGAACAGGTCGGCGTTCTTAGTGTAGTTATTTTTTGGTAGTATTCTCAAGGTAGTTATAGTATATGGAATGTTTTGCGAATCTCTTTTACGTATAGAGTGCTGATTTTTTTTCGAAATTTATGTATATGTCTTTCGGAATTTTTGCTACTATTTAACAAAGGTTATTTTCCGGCTAAAAAAATTGTGCCACTCCGAATACAATTTCTGGATCCGTTGGTGTCCGTTACATAGCTATCATGGTATCTTTTTTTCTGATATAAACATGAGAGGATGGACCTAACAAAAAAAAATGGACAAAAACATAGATATCACACGACGCTCCCCCTACAAAAACCGACAACCAAATCTCAAACCATACACTCATGCAAGTGTACAGCCCCATCTGATTCTTAATCCTTTCCTTTTCCCTTTCGAAATTTCGATCAAAACGTCTCTCTCCCCGTCTCTCTCTCCCCTCTCTCCCCCAACTCTCCCCCCACCATTTTATAACCTGTGTCCCCACGATTACACAGAGACATGAATCTCAAAACTTAAAAGTACTGGTCGATAATCCATCAGAAAGAAAAGCACTGGTTGATATCCTCATTTTTAATAGGAAAATACAATATATACTAGGCTGTTCAAGAAGAAAATTTTCGGTTTTTTATGTATAAAAAATGTTTTTTCCCCCTCGAATCCTTCTCAAATTATCGGTGCCGCTATAAAAGTTTTGGTTATTGACGTTGAGAGATAGAAAAATAATTTTACTTTAAAACTTGTAAATACTCAACAAATTGATGTATTAATAAACAATTGAGTGCTGTTTTTTAATAGTGTTTGTGAATATGGCAAAATGATGAGTAGAAAGACTGTTTGATTGAATCTTATGATATCAATGGGTGTGATGCGAGTTCGTGAAAATTATGGGTGTAATCCTAAAATTTTAGAGAAACTAAATCTGGATTGATCTAAATTTTGGGACAGTTAAAAGTTTAAATCTCGGGGAACTAAATTTGGATGAACTAATTTTTGGGAGGAACTAATTTGGAGTGATCTAAAACTTCTGGAAACTAAAAGTTGGTTTTTTTTTTTTTTTGTGGGGGGATGTGTTTAAAAATTGTTGATGGTGGGAATATTTTGAAGGTGACGGTGACTTGTGTTTTGGTAGATTTTGGTCTTGAATTTTTGGTAGTTTATTTTTAAACGAGGCTGCAAGTTAGCTTGAATATCACGTGATATCACGGATTATGACTAATCTATTATACAATTCATGAAGTTTGTCCTACGTGACAGTTTTGTCCCACGTGGCAGTTTAAAACCCAGTCATATTTTTTGTTGTTGACGGGGACGCCACGCGGGGGTTGGGTTGGGTTTTTTGTGTTTTTTTTTTTGCGTTTTAGTCCCTGTTTTCTTCTTTTTGCTCCCGACGCTCCTCTCTCACACACCCCCACGCTTTTTTCACTTTGACGACAGCTTATTTCTGCATTTGCGCCCGGTCGACAACTACCTCCGTGCCCTCTGGGCATGAGTTATGAGCTTTATATTTTAGGAAACGTAAATGAGAGACACACTCTCTCTCTATTTTGTCATTTTCGTTTAAGTTAATTAAATCAATAATTTTTTTTAGTAGGTAACTTGTCATTCCACTGTATTAACGACTTTTCCTCACTAATATCAATCACGTGCATTTCTTCAACCTATCTATTTAAGCTCTCTCAGCACTCGTCTTAACTCTCAAGTCTCAAACTGATAGAGAGCAAAATGAGGGAGGGAAAACTAGCAGCTGAAGCACTGTCGGCTGTCCCGAAGAGAAGGAACACGTATGCAATTGCGTGTGCCGTCCTTGCATCCATGACCTCAATTCTCTTGGGCTATGGTTCGACACATTTAATCATCTCCCAGCTTTAATTTCACCTTTTTTTATTGTTTATTTTTGATAAAATTAACACCATCTCTTCGTATAATATTTCTCAGATGTTGCGGTGATGAGCGGAGCAGCCCTCTTCATCAAGGACGACCTCAAGGTCAGCGACACTCAGCTCGAGATCCTGGCCGGCATCATAAACATCTACTCCCTCATAGGATCCGTCGCCGCCGGCCGCACCTCCGACTGGATCGGCCGCCGCTACACCATCGTCCTCGCCGCCGCCATCTTCTTCGCCGGCGCCCTCGCCATGGGCCTGGCCCCGAACTACTCCGTCCTCATGGTCGGCCGCTTCATCGCCGGCATCGGCGTCGGCTACGCCTTGATGATCGCCCCGGTGTACACCGCCGAGCTGGCCCCCGCGTCGGCGCGCGGCTTCCTCACGTCCTTCCCGGAGGTCTTCATCAACTTCGGGATACTGCTCGGGTACGTCTCCAACTTCGCGTTCGCGAAGCTCCCCGTGCGCCTCAGCTGGCGGATGATGTTCCTGGCGGGCGCCGTCCCGCCGGTGTTTCTGGCGGCCGGCGTGATGGCCATGCCGGAATCGCCGCGCTGGCTGGTCATGCAGGGGCGCCTCGGCGAAGCCAGGAAAGTTCTGGAAAGAACGTCGGATTCCGTCGAAGAGGCCAAGGTTAGGCTGGAGGAGATAAAAGAAGCCGCGGGAATAGCGGCCGGCGCTGACGATGACGTCGTCTTCGTGTCCAAGAGAAGCAGAGGGGAGGGGGTGTGGCGGGAGCTGCTGCTCCACCCGACCCCGCACGTGCGCCGCATACTCCTCGCCGCCATCGGCCTGCAGTTCTTCCAGCAGGCGTCGGGGATCGACTCCGTGGTGATGTACAGCCCGAGAATCTTCGCGAAGGCCGGGCTCAAGAGCAAGGACGAGCTGCTGGGGGCCACGATCGCCGTCGGGTTCACCAAGACCGCGTCCATCCTCGTGGCGACCTTCTTCTTGGACCGCGTGGGGCGGCGGCCGCTGCTCCTCACGAGCGCCGGCGGCATGGTTGCTTCGCTGCTGGTGCTGGCCGGAGGGTTGCGGATGATCGACCGCGGGGAGAGATGGGCGGTGGCGGTGTGCATCACGACGGTGCTGACGTTTGTGGGGTCGTTTTCGATAGGGCTGGGGCCGATCGCGTGGGTGTACAGCTCGGAGATATTTCCGATAAGGCTGAGGGCGCAGGGGTGCAGCCTGGGGACGGCGACCAACAGGGTGATGAGCGGGGTGATCACCATGACGTTCTTGTCGCTGTACAAGGCGATCACGATATCCGGCAGCTTCTTTGTTTACGCGGGGATCGCGACGGCCGGATGGGTTTTCTTCTACAAGTTCTTGCCGGAGACGAGGGGCAGGAGGCTGGAGGACATGGATGAGCTTTTTGGGAAGAAGGTTGAGGTCGTGGCTGAAGAAACGAAGAAGAAAGCGGTTGAGATGGGCAGAATCTGCTGATGCACAAGATGTGAAGGCTCAAGGCCATGATTAATTATTGACCCTTGATTAGAGGATGGATGGTTAATGATTGCCATTATTTAAGCCACATGTAATAGCAAACGTTCGCAGTGTCACGAAAAGGGGTTGATTTAACTAGATGTTTGAGATCACATGCTTATTATTGTCTAGATCTCAAAATATCGTAACAATTAGTTTCATATGTAAGAGTTATCACCAACCCAATTTAATGTCCATATATTGTCACAAATCTGGATTTATCAAGAAACACCTCCCACAGATCTCCATAGCTCGATAGCTCGAATGACATCCCCTCAAATCTCTAATCGAACTCCCCGCGACTTTCCTACAAAACAAGTCCAGACATTTCCAAACAAATTCCAAACCATGGTGGAAATTATCAGCATGTTACAAGAATTGATCACGAAACCATTGGTAACCTCAATTCCGTGTACAACAAGTGTGACCCAAAATCAGGCCCGGGTGTTGGAATATAAATTCAGTGATTTCAAAAGGATGGGCTTTTAGTTGGATTCCACGATCATACTAAATGCAAAGTCTATTTGGGCCTATCTATGTAAAATAATGTTGCTATTATTTCATGGCCTTTGATCAAATGAAGTTACATGTTTCCTTGCTGGCCCCCTCCTCATAAGAAAAACTTTTAACATGTTTGGTTGGGGAGTGTTTCAGAGTGTTTTCTCACTACTAAAGCGTTGACCGTGGACTACCCGGTCAACATGGTCAAGGGGCCGACTTGGGTCCCTTGGGTGTGTCGAGTCGGTGCAGACACGACGCGGATCGGAGTTGCGGATGACGTGGAGCGCGTCGGCTGAGCCGAATCTAGATCCTTGGCCGCGAGGGGGGCGAGGGGTAGCCTCGACCAGGTGTGAGACGCTCGGCCTCGGGCGGACGTGCTCGGCCTCGGCCGATCGGACGACGAGGGGTAGCCTCGGTCGCCTTGCTTGATGTGCGGCCGGCGTGGGGCGGAGGGGAAGCCTCGGCCCGTGGATCTGACGTCCTCCTACGCAGACGAGAACACTCGTCAGGGGGCCGGACCTTGGTTCCGGCCAAATCCCCTCCGATGCCTAAGTCAGACGATGATCTGAAAGAGGAGGCTCGGCGGAGACGGTTCGACTCGTGAGGAGATCTGAACGACGTCTTCCGGCGCGAGCGGGGGAGGAAGGAGATGAAAATGGGGGAACTAGGTCGTCGATGGAGTACCTTAGGTTTTTGTTACCTGAGATGCGGTCCCCTTGTCTAGTCGTCCTTCTAGCCCTTTTATAGGCCTCCCGTCGTGATTGCCCACGACTCACGTCCCTCGTCCGCCCCCGATCGTGCCCCCTCAATCCGCCTCCCTATCGCCGTTCCCTGCGCCCTGCCAGCACCTCCCCATTACCGCCATTAAGTGGTCGCGGGCCCGGGGGAGCGGTTATCGCTGGAGTGGGCGAGTGACTTGCGTGTTTTCGGGGCCGGGTTGGATCGCCGTTCGGGGGCCCCCTAAGGGGCTTTGTCGGGCGGGCCTAATCTCGCAGACGGGCTTCTGATCGGTAGTTGGGTTTCTAGCTCCATGTTCCTTCGGGCTTCGTTTGGTGGGCTGCGCCTTTGGGCCCATGCTGTTGGGCTTCCGTAAAATAGACGTATCAATTGCCCCCATCGGTGGGGCCGATCGGCCTTGGCCGGTTCGGTTCGACCGATGTGACTCCTGGGGTTCCGGGTTCCGGGTTCCGAGTGGCGCGTCAGTCGAGGCGTGGTCATAAATGAAGGTTATGATGAGGCGGATCGATTGGACTTCCCTTGGCGCCGATTTCGAAATGCCGCCGGCTCTTTGAGGCCTGCCACGCGTTCCTATCAGGCGTTTCGAATTCGCCCCTAGGTCTGGTATATAAGATTCCCGGCTGCGTTGATCCCAACTTCTTCCTCGCTCTTCCCTCTGTTCTAGGCTTTCCACAATTCGGAGTCTCCCGCCGCCTTCGTTTCCTTGTCTTCTCCAAATTGACAAAAAGGTAACTCCTTTCTTACTTTCATATTATGGCTGCTCTTAGGATAGGTGATTCCGGCCAATGGGCGAGGGATCCTCCTGAGTCCAGGCGAGGCGGGTTCCGACTTGTGGGATCTGGTTCCTCCTCTGGGAGCCGTCTCCTCCAAGATAAAGGGAAGGGAAAGCTCTTCCCGGACTATGCCGGCGATGATGTGGCGTCGGCTGCCGTGCGGCTTAATGTACCTCCGGTCATCCTCCGAACGCCGTCGAGGACCCCTCCTCTAGCGGCCACGGAGATCCGGGAAAGGTATCTCTGCTACCCGTACGATGTTCGAGTCCCCTTCATCGACGAGCGGATCTGCCTTCCGAGGAGCAATGAAGTCGGCGTTTACGTCGAGATGTTCCGCCTGGGTCTTCGTTTCCCGCTCAACCCCTTCTTCGTCCAGGTCAAGGAGCATCTCATGGTGCCCCTTTGCCAGTTCACCCCCTGTTCGATTGCGGTACTGACGGGCTTCGTGATGTTCTGCTGTACCCGTGGTCTGGAGCCATCTCTCCCCCTTCTCTTCTACTTTTATCAGATCCAGACGGTCGGCCCAGGGTCATGGTTGCACCTCCGAGCACGCTCGAGGAGGGAATGCCTGATCGGGCTACCTCGCTGGTCGGGGGATTGGAGCTCGGATTATGTCTTCGTGGTCTTCCTGGAGGATGCCCAGATTTTGACAGGTTGGGGCGGGTCGGTCCGGCCTTGCCCAACGCTAGCTCTCTCTGAGGCTGATCAGGCGGCCGTCGCGCTGCTGTCGACCATCCCCTTGGAGGCGAAGTCCATCTGGTCTTTGTTGGACGACCTACTCCTGAAGGCCGTCTTGTGGTCTCCAGGTAGGTCGCTTTTTCAGTCCTGGATTGCCTTGTGGCTTACCCTGATTTCGGTTTCCCTTGCAGGAATGGCTGGTCGCGAGTTCACCCGCGATGTCGATGAGCTGATCCGTCGTGGAGCCGCTCGGAGCCGGGGCAGTACCTCTGGTAGGGCGCCTCGGCGGACCGTTGAGGAGGAGGTGCGCCGAGCCGAGCCCTCCGTGGGTAAGGTGGTGGCCGCACCTCCCGCCTCTTCTTCTGGCGATCTCCTCCCCGGGGGGTCGCAAGGGCCGGATCCGCCTCGCCAGCCCAAGGGGCGGGGGGCAACAACGGGTCTGGTGCGGCTTCCCTTGCGCTTGGCGTGCCCCCTCTTGTCCCCGAGGGTGGAGGTGGCGCGAGGCGGAAACGCTCTCGTTCGGCGCCTGCCAAGCCTCACGAGGGGAAGATGAGGAGGGAAGGTGAGGCTCCCTCCAGTCCGGTGTGCTCCGTGCCCCCGGCGGTGTCCGCCGGGGATCTTCCGGTGGCCCTGACAACCACCCCCGTCGCGGCGTCTCCGTCTCCGATATCAGGAATATGTGCCCTATTGGCGGGAAGCTCGGCCTCCCTCGAGGTCACCCCCGGGGGTTCGGTGTTTATCGACCGAGCCCTGGCTCAGCAGTTCGCCGAGGGCTCCGTCCTCCCCCGGGACCGTAGTCTCCTCGAGAGGATCCCCGCCGACAAGGTGTCAGACTCCTTGGTCTGGATCCTTCAACAGGTTTGGTTATCCTGCCGTCCTTTTCTTCCCTTCTCTCTCTTCTTGGCTCATGTCTCGTCGTTTCAGGGTTCAACACTCGCTGTCGAGTCGCAGCGTCGAGCCGTCCATTTGAGGGAGTTGGAGGTGTCCTCTGCGAGGGACCGCGAGCGGGCCGGGGCTGCGGAGGTAGCTATGACGGAGGCCCAGATGGAGTCTCGGCATCTCAAGCTCCGGGTGGCCGAGCTAGAGGGACGAGTGGGTGACCTCGAGGGAAAGTTGGAGGACGCTCGGCAGTCGGCCGAGGAAGCGGCGGAGTCGTTCCACCTGGAGAAAGAGGAGCTTCAGAGGGAACTGTCGGATCGTCGTCAGGTGGCGCGATTTGCGGAGGAGGTGGAGAGAGGCGTTGTCGGGAATCTGGGGAAGAGGATCTTCGAGGTCCTCAGGGAAGCCTTCGGTACATATGAAGACCTTATCGGCCCCCGGATTGTCGAAGTCGTCCAGTCCTCCTTCCGGGATTGCGCGGAGCGTGTCTGGCAAGCTCCCCCGCCTGTCGATCCTCCTCGCTCTGAGCAAGGCGAGGCGCCCGAGGATGCGTCCTCTCGATCCCGGGCCCCCTAGGTCGTCCTTCCTGGCCTGTCATCCTTGTTTTTATCCTCGAATTTTTTAGCATCCGCTTCGCTTTGGGCCGGTCTACTTGAGATGGATCCCTGGCCCCGCAATCTCCATTGGCCTCTTTACCGGTTCTTTGCTTCGGAGCGAACAATTGCTGATTGCAAGGATGATCGCCTAAGCCAGCAACTTTGTGTTCTCGGTCGACAAGTTTTGCTCTGCCGGCGCTACCCTAGTTTCTGTAGGTGACGAATTTTGTTGTCCGCCGAGAGCGGATTATTTGTAGGGAGTTTTCTTCACTTCGATTTCCTGTAAATAAGACACAATTTTGTACCTGGGTTAATTGTTGGAAATGAAATTGACTTACTCGAACTTCTCGCGCCTTTTGCTTTGTTGCTGCGAAGTCGGTCAGCGGGGTGTAGCTCCTCGGCCTCGGACCGGTCGGCGCCCAAGCTGGCTGGGGGAATTGCCCCCAGATTTACGAGCGAAGGAGACGGTCGGCGAGAGCATAGCTCCTCGGCTTAGGACCGGTCGACGTCTGCACTGGCCATGGGGAATTGTCCCCAGACCTACGAGCGGTGGAGTCGGTCGACGAGGGCATAGCTCCTCGGCTTAGGACCGGTCGGCGTCCGCGCTGGCCGGGGGAATTGCCCCCAGACCTACGAGCGGTGGAGTCGGTCGGCGAGGGCGAAGTTCCTCGGCTTAGGACCGGTCGGCGTCCGCGCTGGCTGGGGGAATTGCCCCCAGACTTACGAGCGCAGGAGTCGGTCGGCGAGGGCAAAGCTCCTCGGCTTAGGACCGGTCGGCGTCCGCGCTGGCTGGGGGAATTGCCCCCCGACTTACGAGCGAAGGAGACGGTCGGCGAGGGCAAAGCTCCTCGGCTTAGGACCGGTCGGCGTCTGTGTTGGCTGGGAGGATTGCCCCCCAGACTTACGTGCGAAGGAGTCTGTCGGCGGGGGCGAAGCTCCTCGTCTTGGGACCGGTTTTGTATGACCCCCCCATCCGGTGAGGCGGCGGTCTCCACTCTTATGCACCCTTAGTGAAATGTTGATTCCGTCGAAGATAGAGAAAAGATAAAAGGGAATGCATTTGTACTCTTAAGGGTCCTATTGGACTAGGAAAAAGAAAGGAAATAAAGCTAGACGGAGGGATGTAAACCTAGATAATCTCCTCCGGAGTAGGCTGCGACTGGGGGGAGGGGCCTTGCCAGGCTTGCCTGCTCACTCTATGATGCGGAGGGGTCCTTGGACGGTGTTGACCTTCTTCCCCTTGTCCGGCTGCATGGAGGTTCCTTCTCCGTGGGCCGGCTCGTCGGCTAAATTCCTTGCGTGCCCTCGGCTCATCAGCTTCTCAATGTCCTTCTTTAGGTGCCAGCAGTCTTCAGTGTCGTGGCCATTATCCTTGTGGTATTTGCAGTACTTTTCCCCATTCTTCCCCCCTCTTTTTGTCTTTGGTGGGGGGCGATCGGCGCGCTCTTCCTTCTGCACTTGAGTGAGGACGGCGTCCGGGGGTGGCGTCCCTCGTACCCTCTTCCCGCTGCCTGTTTCTCGTCCTCTTCTCGGTTCGGTACCCTTCAGGGCTGCGGCGCTCGCTATCGCCGCGTTTGGTCCCCTGCCTGGCCTTTCCTGCCTCAATGGCCAAGGTCTCCTCGGTCAACATGAAGCGCTCAGCCCTCGCCATGATCCCTGGGAGGTCCTTCGGGGGATCGTTGTGCAGAGATTTCTTCAGGCCTCTATGGCACAGCCCTTTCTTTAGGGCCGTTTAGACAACAAGGTCGGGAGGGCTGTTTACGTTTAGCTGTTCCGTGTTGAAGCGGCGCATAAACTGTCAGAGCGGCTCGGTCGAGCCCTGCACTATGTTAAACAAATGTTCAGCATCATGCATTACCTGTCGCCCTGCCATGAACTGTTTACAGAACAGCTGGGTGAGTTCCTCGAAGCTGTCGATGGAGCGGCTGGGTAGGCTGCGGTACCAAGTTCTCGCCGCTCCCCTGAGGGTCGAATAGAAGCCCCTGCAGAGCAGGTCATCATCGGCTCCTTGGAATGACATGCCCCCCTCGTAGTCCATCACGTGGTTTCCTGGGCCCCCTATCCCGTCGTACTTCCCCAACGCCGGGATCTTGAATCGAGAGGGGACCCGCGCGTCGGTTATTCTCCGCGACAGGGGGCACCGGTCTCCGTGGATGCCCCCGAGGGTCCGACACCCGCCTACCTCCGGCTCGTTCGATGGTGGAGGGGGCACAGGCGCCGGCGGGGCTGGCTCCACGGCCCTCGCCACACTGGGGGTCGGGCTGACCCGGCGCTCCCTGCTCCTCCGGTGGGAGCTTCCGATTCGCCGTGATCGGTCTCTCGAGTGGTGTCGATCGCTTCTTCTGCGGTGGGGTGATCGTGGCCGACGAGACGACGCGGTCACCGATTCGTCCCCCGTGCATTCAGTTTCCCTCCAGCTCCTTTCACGATAAGGAGAGGAGGCGCGTGATCTCGCCTGATGGGAGCCGGGCGATGTGAACCGACGCTCCGTGTTCGGTCTTCGGTTCCCGTGGTCATCGACCACAGCAGATCGTAAGAGCGGGGGGCCCCCGTCCAACGATGGCCGTCGCCCATCACGTCTCCGTTGGCTGGCGCAGCACCGACGAGCTGTTGTACCGTCGCGACCAACGTCTGGAGGTTCGCGTTGGTCTCTTGGGCCAGGGCGCGGAGCTGCCCCTGTGTGGCTAGTTCCGACCCGCCAGTCTCTTCGGTTAAGGGGGCGGGGTGATTGTCGCCAGGTGCGTCATCAAGGTTGCTGTTGGGTGCGCCATTCCCCTCCTCCGGGATGGGGGGCATGCGTCTCTTTCCGTTGCAGGCTCGTGCCATTGCAGGTGCGGTTTGTTTCTTCGTGGGACAGTTCGTTCCCACAGACGACGCCAGATGTTTCAGAGTGTTTTCTCACTACAAAAGCGTTGACCGTGGACTACCCGGTCAACGTGGTCAAGGGGCCGACTTGGGTCCCTCGGGTGTGTCGAGTCGGTGCAGACACGACGCGGATCAGAGTTGCGGATGACGTGGAGCGCGTCGGCTGAGCCGAATCTGGATCCTTGGCCGCGAGGGGGGCGAGGGGTAGCCTCGACCCGGTGTGAGATGCTCGGCCTCGGGCGGACGTGCTCGGCCTCGGCCGATCGGACGACGAGGGGTAGCCTCGGTCGCCTTGCTTGATGTGCGGCCGGCGTGGGGCGGAGGGGAAGCCTCGGCCCGTGGATCTGACGTCCTCCTGCGCAGATGAGAACACTCGTCAGGGGGCCGGACCTTGGTTCCGGCCAAATCCCCTCCGATGCCTAAGTCAGACGATGATCTGAAAGAGGAGGCTCGGCGGAGACGGTTCGACTCGTGAGGAGATCTGAACGACGTCTTCTGGCGCGAGCGGGGGAGGAAGGAGATGAAAATGGGGGAACTAGGTCGTCGATGGAGTACCTTAGGTTTTAGTTACCTGAGATGCGGTCCCCTTGTCTAGTCGTCCTTCTAGCCCTTTTATAGGCCTCCCGTCGTGATTGCCCACGACTCACGTCCCTCGTCCGCCCCCGCTCGTGCCCCCTCAATCCGCCTCCCTATCGCCGTTCCCTGCGCCCTGCCAGCACCTCCCCATTACCGCCATTAAGTGGTCGCGGGCCCGGGGGAGCGGTTATCGCTGGAGTGGGCGAGTGACTTGCGTGTTTTCGGGGCCGGGTTGGATCGCCGTTCGGGGGCCCCCTAAGGGGCTTTGTCGGGCGGGCCTAATCTCACAGACGGGCTTCTGATCGGTAGTTGGGTTTCTAGCTCCATGTTCCTTCGGGCTTCGTTTGGTGGGCTGCGCCTTTGGGCCCATGCTGTTGGGCTTCCGTAAAATAGACGTATCAGGGAGAAAAGGTAAGAAAGGGAAAGAAAACAAATGGGACAGTTGTTTTCTTTTGTTTGGTTGGAAAGAAAAATAAAAAGAAAAAAGAAGAAGGGAAAAACGAAGGAAGGAAAAAAGCCAACACAAATTCTCTCTTATTTTCTCTCCCGAGACCTTAGGAAAACATATTTCTCACCGAGGAACTCGATAACTTCGCTGCCTGAAGCACATATCTTCCATCTCATTTCCTCGTTAAAACCCATGAATCTCACCCTAACCCTTGTTAAAACTCCTGATTCCTGCAAAAACCCTATCCAAATCTACTCATCCTCTTGATTTCTCCATCTCCCCCTCCCTGAACTGTCCCTGACTAAACCCCCCCAATCAACGTGTACTCGACTGACGTCGGCACCGTCGTGGCCGTCGTAAGTTGCCACGTCGACGCTGAGAGATCCAAGGTGGTGGCCAAGCTCTTGTTTGGAGAATTCAATGCGGGGAAGGTGTTGGTATTTGATTCGATCAAAGGTGGGAACTATAGAGTGAGGTTAATTGGGGACAAAGATGCGTTGTTTAAGTTCGAGACGAGGGAGAAGAGGGGATCGCCAAATGAGGAAGCGGCTAGGGGAGTATGGTGGCTGTGGTTTGGAAGCTTGGTCGATGTTTTGACAGCGATGGTGATCGGAGCGTGAAAGATGAACCGATGATCGAAGGGAAAAAAAGGACCGGCGATCGAAGAACCGTCAATTTCACTAGCCCTAAAAACAACAAATCTTCTCGCCATCAAATCATTTTCCTCAGTAATCAAACCAAATATTTAATAAAATCTATAGTACAATTGGTGTAGTTGTCCTAGGTTGAGGGAAAAGTGTGACTAGGACAATTGTCACATCACCCCCTCCATCTCATCCTCCACCTCACCATACCTCATGCCAAGGCACTAATTTACATGTTTGCAATCACCTCAAAAAACCACAACCCCACTTAATTACATGTTTGCTGTTCATCCTAAAAACCAAAAAACACCAATTTATCTATATTACAATTGATGCATTTGTCCTAGGTGTAGGGAAAAGTGTGAATATGACAAATGTCACATCACCGCCTCAACCTCATCCTCCGCCTCACCCAAATCTCGCCCCCATTCCACTAATTTACATGTTTGACATCCCCTCAAAAAAAAACCAACCCCACTTAATTACATGTTTGCCATTCACCCCAAAAAACCAAAAAACACCAACTTATTTACATGTTTGCCACTCCAAGGGTTTTTGCGTTTTAAATCTGGACTTTGCACTTTCTGCCTACCGACAATACGGGCACGCAGCCCACATTTCTGGCTCTTTTTTGGTTGCGCGCGTTCAACGCATCCTTTTCGTGCTGTTTTTTTGGCTCCGTGTGCACGTGTTATTTCTAATTCGCTTTTATTTTCCGAAGCATCCAAAAAAATTCTCTTTTTTACCTTTCTTTCACTTTCTCTTTCCTTTTCTTTTATTTGTCTTTCTTTTTTTTGATACATCGGAAGAGAAACTACATTAAATCAAATCAGAAGGAGAACCCCTTTGGAAACCCCGACCCCTTTACATCTGTAAGAAGTAACTGGGCTAAGGCAGCAGGAGGGTGATCCCATATCTGGAGCTCTACATCTAAGTTACACCCCATAGTAGCAAGAGCATGGCACAGAAGTTAGCCTCGCGAAGGACATGTCGGAAGGAGCAAATACGAAACCTCGACGCCAAGTTCTGAATATCCAAAATTAAGCTTAGCAGTGGATGTAAAGTAACATTTGTACACTAATGAGCAAGAGGGCCACATGCGAATCCGATTCACACGCAATATCCTGGAAACCCTTCATCCAAGCAATTTCCAATCCCCATCGGAGAGCCTACAGCTCCACATTTAAAATAGTACCAACGCCAATGAACGCAGAAAAACCAAGTAACCAAGTCCCTGACCCATCACGAAAAAGCCACTAGCACCTGAGAGACCTGGATTCCCCTTGCTAGCACCGTCAACATTAAGCTTAATGATCCCTCTAGGATGCGGGAACCAGCAAATGAGAGAAGTATCTGAAGGGACAAATAGAGATGTCTCAAATACACGAGACACCTCATAAGCAGTAATCACAATATGTCTAGAAGACCAACGTTCATCAGCAACAACCTCCCCTGGAGTAAAAACTCGTATGCATCGTGCACACCACATCTTCCACAGGCAAGTCGCAAAAAGAACAATCTTATGGATGGGCAAGGACCGTCGATGGAGAAATGTCGTGAGCCATTCAGAAAGCGACAAAGTGTAGAAAGCATGATAAACTGATGCAGGGAACAAAGCATCCCAAATTGTCCTAGCTCTGGGGCAATCACGAAGAACATGAAGCGTACCCTCCGGAATGGACCTACAGAAAGTGCAATCCTCAAACGCTGCCATGCCTCACTTAAAACGAAGCTCATTAGTTACAATTCTATCTTTACAGGCGAGCCAGAGAAAGTGGCGCCATCTGGCAGGTATAGGCAACTTCCACAACCATGCAAACTGAAAGTCCATAATCGGATGAGTAGCCTTAAGCAATTGTAGATAAGAGGACTGAGTGGTAAACAACCCATTGGAGGTGTACTGTCAAATATAACGGTCAAGTTGTCCTGTGACTCGAGGGAGGGGGTGAGCCATAATAGTTTGAGCCACATCCTCAGGTACTGTTAAAAATAACTTGGACCTCCAAGAACCATTCTGAATGAACTCCTGAACACGCTCCTAAGGGTTGGCAATAGAGGTCGGTTGGGAGATAGAAGACAAACGAGGGCGACCCAGCCGATTATCACCCCAAAAATAAGTATGGACCCCATCCCCCACCCTCTTCACTAATCCCTCACTTAGCACCTGCAAACCATAAACAACACTCCTCCATGAATAGGACCAGCAAGTAGGAAGGGAAAGAAGTCTTGAGACGAAAGAATGAACATCTGCTGGCAGATTATACTTCGCTCGCATCAACTGAACCCAAAGGGAATGCGGTTCCATCAGAAATCTCCAGGCTAATCTCTGTAGCATTACCAGATTATGAAATTTCATAGAGCGAACGCCAAGCCCGCCACATTTCTTAGGTGCGCACACCTCCATCCAATTAACAAGATGGATCTTCCTCTTACCTTCATAACCTCCCCCAAGGAAAGACCTATTCCATCGATCCAACTCAGCTGTAGTATGATGGGGAATCCTGGAGGTGAGCATAACATAGCCTACTTATTTTTTGAAAGGCCCGGATGTTTGCAAAGCACACAGTGGATAAAAGAGATGGAAGTCCTGTGACTTCTGATATAAACAGTTTCCCATCTTGAGCCAAGGCCCAACAAAACTAAACACAAAGCACAAGCCCAAGTCCAAGCCCAACTTGATTGGACCAGCCCGGGATCTAGCCACCGTTAGGGTTTTGTTGTTTTTCGCTGGCTCTATTTAACCCCCATGACACCTTTTCTTCACAATTTGGCCGCCTCCGCTTCTGTTTTTTCATCAAAAATTAGAAACGAAGGGAATTTTATTTCAGAAAAATCGTTTCCTTTTTCGTTCTAATTTTTCAAACTTTAATCCAGATCGATATTGATGAAATCTTTTGTTCTCGATGAAGAAATTCAAGCAGACGGGCGGTCTGAATCTGATGCCGTGTTGATTGTCTGCAAAATCTCATTGCTTCAATTGAAGTTGGCAACCGAGAGAGTACTCAAATTTCCCCAATTTCTCTCTTTTTTAACCTTTGATATTTATATTGCTATGATGAAGAATTTGAATTTATTTACTTATGTCTGGACATCTGAGATCTATGTCTATGATTGCATTCATTTCTTCTGAGCTTTTTATTTACTGTGTACTTTTTTCATTTGGAAACCTTATCTTTTAAAATAATTTTTGAATCAATTACCCTCTTAGATCGTTATCGTTGGCTTACCAACGTACTGCCCAAATTTAAGTTTGCATAGCGTCAAATTGTCTGATCAAAATTTTTATTTAGATTTTTTTTTTGCAATTTACTTTTTAAAATGGGCAGATGATGCAGATTCATATTTTTGTCCTCCACACTTCTCAACTTTCCCACTTTATACTTTCCTGCAAAAGAACAGGCCCTAATGAACTTAACGTGTGGATTACATTCTCCGCTTATTGTCTGATGCCCTCTAAATTTTATTAAACTTACGCCTTTTATTACTATCATTTTTATCATTATGTGGCAATAGATGTAATTTTCTCAACTTGCGCGCCGAATTTTGTGTGTAGAGTTAAATCTCCGCTTAAAACTGATATGTATGTATAATTGACATTTATGTAGCATGCCATTTCTTAAATTATATGTTTTATTTTGTACTGAGTCCATCTTGGTAAAGCAAAAGAGCCTTTTTTTAAAGGCAATGTTTTGTTTTGAATGCTAATGGACTAATATTAAGATTCTTCAATAGTGCTCTGCCTTTTGTTTTCAATCAATTTGCAGTGCGAAAACAAAACATGAAGATACATTCTATGACAAAAGAAACGGTGAATTTGCTCAATTGTGGACTTCTTGATTTGTTATTACATTTAATTTTATAGGAATGTTCGATGTTGATTATCTCCGGTTAATGAATTACAAAATGAGTGAAGCCCGTTGATTGATTGGTATTTTTCATCTTGGTTATGAGATTTGAAGTTGGTCACTACGCATTTCCTCGCTTCCCTTGAAATCGCTCGCCAATAAGGATGAGATTGTGTCGGCCCGGCCAAATAGATGTCTAATTTAAACGGCTGGGCTGTTGGGTTGTTTCAGAGTTGGCCGAGAGTCTATTGGTTTCTTTAAGAATATACAAATGAGTCGAAAGAGAGTTTTAAGCCCGACCAGTGGGTAGAACTTAATAAAATTATTAAATTTGAATATTGAGACCTGACTTATGAGCGGATCATGTTGCTGCAATTTGGCATAATTCATATGATTATTGAAGAAATGGTCGCACATTTGCCATACAAGCGGATTGCTGGAGGAATAAATATGGAACTTAATTTCTATTGGTACGAAGATTTTTGGTGAAAACCCAAGAACAAAACCATGTCACTGTCAAGATTGAACTGTGATTAGCTCATATTTAGACGAGAAATGCTCCATGCACCTCAAAGAATGAGGTGCATGGTACTATAAATTTCCTAAAAAGCTTAATATGTCATCTTATAAACTCAAATCCTATTCTCTTTCTTCCCATTTTAGCAAAAATTGGCACTGAATTTTACATGCACCTCAGCTTTTGAGGTGCATGCAGCAATTGCCATTTAGATTCTAACAAGTGTTATCAAAGTCAGTCCTCTGACTTTGCCCATGTGGAATAAGATATCGGTTTGTTGTGTGTGGCGAATAGTGGAAGAGATAATGTCGGCCACTCGGTGAAGATGAACTTGATCGATTATAAAGGATGTGGTCTTATTGTTAAATCAAGTTGATGTCAATGGGTGACTATTATAGACTATGTTTAAGGATGTGATTTTATTGTTAATTCAAGTTGATGTCAAAATGGGTGACTATTAGAGATTATGTTTGAGATGGAGATTGTAAGATTGATATCAAACATAGGCCTACATTGGTTAGATAAGGGAATTGAGGAGGAATAAATGTGGAATTGATAAGGGAACCGTGAGACTCGTTTGATTCTCTCGACTAACTTTGTTTTCAGGGTGTGGCTCAGCTTTGCATATTCCTGGTTTGGTGCCTGATCTCCCTACTTGTGAGACGGTGCATGAATTTGAATCACCAAAAAATGTGGAATTGAATTTTCTTTGTTACAAGGTCTTTTGGTGTAGCCCAAGATTAAAACCGTGTCTTGGAGAGTCCCAATATGGACAATATCATGCCTATGGTAGAAAGCATACGTCTCAGAGTTCTGGCTCTATTTACTCAAGAGCATTTACCTCCATATGTGCGTTGTCTGCGGTGTCACGGAGATGGAACCGTAGGTTACTCACAACAATTTTAGCAATAGAAATAAAGTAGTTCAAAAGTATGGAACAAGCTATAGTAAACGAAAGATGGTCATGCAGGTGCAAAAGTAATGTATGAGCAGATATGTATGTAAGAGCGATAAGTAAAGTACTGGTAGCTGCTCAAGGATGGTAAGCAAAGTGCATGTAATGCATAAAGTAAATGTGACTGTGCAAGTGCAAAAGTGGCGTACAAGAGCAACAACTGTGGTTTGGCATATGGTAGCAACAATGTTTTAACCAACAGGCAATGTGATGACAATAGTAAGACAACCAGTTAGATGTAGTAGCACTAAAAGGACAAGTAAGAAATAGTAAAGCTAGAAACTATGTGACTTATATAGGAAAGTAATGAGCGAGCAAGAGGAAACAAATGTCGCTTGACTATCTAATAGTGTAGACTAGCCTAATAATAAGAAGTCTAGTTTAACTCTCAAATCAGCCAGGAAGTCAGGGCTTGAAGGCACATGTCACTTCTAAGACCGCAAGACGAGTCCTTTGGTTGACCAACCCCATTCACATTCTTTTCTAGACACTGATTCAGCAGTAATTTAAGACCGATTATTGTTATACCGCTCTGCCACGTTCGAGTAGTTTCGACTTAGTCAGTAGTCGTAACAGAACAATGATGTTGGGTCAGTAGTCGTGACAAAACAGTGGTATCAATCAATAAGTGCAATATCAATCAAACTAGTGCATCGGCCTTAGCTCGAGTCTACGATATGCAACCAGGAGTGCACACATCCCACGGAGCAACCTGTGGAATATTTATCTACCATCCCCTGCAGGGTGATGGTACAGCTTACCAAATAAGGGTGGACCCGGTCACTTTCGCACATTTCGTAGCTCAAACTACCCCGTATCATGTGTATTATCATAATCCAATGTTCATACTAGTATTTGTATCAATGTGGCCTATTGGGCCCTGGTATCAATCAAGCTAGTGCAACAGTCTTAGCTCGAGTGTACGATATGCAACCAGAAGTGCACCTATCACATGGAGCAACCCGTAGAATACCTATCTACCATCCCATGCAGTGTGATGGTACAATTACCAAATAAGGGTGGACCCGGTCACTCCCGCACACCTCGTAGCTCAAGACTAACCCATAACATGTGTTGTATCACATTACACATCTATAGCCGTATCCGTATCCGTATCCGTATCCGTATGGCCTTATAGGCCCATCACATCATCAACAGATAAGCATTCAACTTCAATAGAACGTTCCACGATATACCATTCAATCATTACTTTTCAATATGATACGTCAATCCGTTGTTCCAAAGGCAGTGTCACTAATGACGGTTGTAATAGACCGACTTACATTCCAATATAGTAACGCACAATAGTCTTACTCCAAAGAAGTTCAAATAACAACACTCCAAAGATTTTTGCTTGTTGAAAAGTTAAGGCAGAAGCCTCAACAGAGAATGTCAGTCCTGAGCAATGCTTTGATGTCCAATAATTATGATACCGATCCATGCTTCGAGCATGCGGTTTTCAATTAGTACACAGTTTACCCAAGTAGATGGTCGTGTACTACAACCATCTAAGTTGAAAGTTAGTGAGGTCCTACGTTCAAGTCAAAATTGCTCTGAAGTTGATTCGTTTCCTATTTAGTTCGGTATCTAGTCATCTGTTCAGGTCAATAACGGTTCTGAGACTAGATGTCATGTCCTAAGTTCATCTGAGTACACTAGCTAAATTTCTAAAGTTAGAATTAAAGTGACTTACGCTATTGAGATCGTCATAGTAAAACGAGGTTGTAGCTAGAGCTTATAAAGATGCTGGTGCACGAGAATTGGTACCCGCAAACACACGAAACAATCGGTTAAAGCACTCACTATTTTCTATTTATTAAACTTGGTCGTCTTGATTTTTAAAACTGGTTAAAACGGTGTCGGAAAACGTTCTAAATTTTTCTATAGGCTAGATATGATTAAAAGAACTTTACTGTAAGAGGAAATATTTTTCAGAAGCTTCTCGTAATTGTTATAATTTTAAAAGGCTCAAAAATCATTTTAAAAACTAATTTTAATTATGTAACGTATTTATTCAATAATTTCTTCTGGGTGCAATCTGCATCTAAAAGTTGCGAGTGAGCTGTCAAAATGACCGTCTCGAAGAGTACTACAACATATATTTTTATCAAGTATCACTTTACGTGAAAATAAAGAGTTACGGATTTTTGAATGAAAACAACGTATTTAACTTTTAGGGTTAAAAATTTATTCTTGAAAAACTAAGCGTCTGATTGAGATGAAACCAGCGCCATTGGATCCAGAATGTCATTTCTGATTTTCTGGAGATGGCTTTGTATTTTTATGATGCTTATATTATTATTTATGCATTTAAAACTATTAAACTCCTGTATAATATTATATAAAAAAACGAAAATACGAAAATACATTTTCGTATTTATAAAAATATGGTTTCGTATTTATCTCACCCCCGTCGTTTTCGTGTGCAGCAGCGGGGGGGGGGGGGGGGGGACTCGCGCTCTCGACGTCGGCGGCGGCTGCAGGGCGGCCCTCGCATCGGGGTACGACGAAGGAGGATTTGCAGAGGAGCTGGGCAGCGCTTTGGACCCTTGGTGGCGGCAGCGAACAAGTCAAGCAGCGGGGCTCTCGGGTGTGACTTCGCCGGCGCTTCGGGGCGGTGTCGGAGGGAGACATCGGGGCGGGTCTGCTGCGGAGAGAGTGTGGTGCTTGGAGAGCACGGAGGGGCAGCTGTCGCCTGTCGAGGAGGCTGTCGACGTTCGGTGGCGGGGTGCTCGATGGTGGCCGGAGACAGAGCTCGAGAACACGGCCTGCGGTGGCGGTGGAGCCTCGCGGCGGGCGGCGTTCGACTGGGAAGCGGGCAGCGGTGCTGTCGAGCTCGTGGGGCGGCGTTCGGGCTTGAGGGGTGGTCGAGCGACGGCGGGTGGCTGCTGAGCTCTCGGCTGTGCAGAGCGGATCAACGGAGAGCTCCGACGGCGTGCAGTAGCTGAGGGTGATTTGTCGGAGAAGGGGAAGGGCGGCGAGCTGTTGTGGGGCGGTGATGGGTGCTTGGTGACGGCGAGAGCACCGTGGGGCTTTGTGGGGACGTCGGAGTGATGCGGAGGAGCGACGAGGGGTCGGACTTCGAGCGGGTGCACCTCGTCGGAGCGTCGTCGTGTGTTGACGAGGCATCGAGCATGGAGGCGGGGCTGATCACGGCAGCAGCGTTGGGTCGCCGTGGGCTCTCCGAGGAAGAAGAGAGTGTGAGAGAGAGTGAAACACTATGTGCGTGAGTGTGGGATGCATGGATCTGGGGAGAGAAAAAAACGAAGATGGATTCGTGGGCTTGCATGGGTGTGAAGCCTGGGGAGAGAATGAAAGAGAGAGAGTGAAGGAGAGGGGGATTAATTGCGTGTGTGTTAATGAGAAGTGGGGGGGGGGGGGGGGTTGATTTATAGGGTTAATTAGTTTTAGATTCATGAATTTGTATTAATTAGGGCATTTAATGGTTATTGACTAAGTAAGGGGGATGAATCATGTTTGATGAAATGGAAAAAACGTTTTCCTCGGGCTTAAGGTGAAAAGTAAATGTAATTTGTTAAAACAAAATTAGTCAAATACATAGAAATGACGATTTTGTCCCTGACACTAAACGTGTCCGAAAAATTACGAAAACATAGCCACGGGTCCGTATCGTCGCAAGGATCGCGAATACGAAGTCCGTTTTGGGTTTTGAGCTACGGTGAAACTAGTTTTAGGCCAAAATGTTTAGGAAACGGGTTTGCGGTTCTAGGTCAATTTGATATCAGAAAATTATGAAATTAATGTGAGGAGCCCTAAATGATCATAGAATGATACTGTAGAAATTTGAAAACGTTTTGATGATGTTTGTATATAAAATTAATTCATTAAGCCAAAACAGTAATGAGTGAAAATGAATTTTTATCCAATTATTTAGATGTATTTGATGAAACCCGAACTTACTAAATACTTCATAACTAGTCTGATACTTCAAAATATTTTTATAAGAAATTTTTGAAATCATAAAAGTTCTGACGAACCATTATAAAATAGTTTAAAAGAAATTTGAAAATAGGTTAAATACGTAAATAGTTGTCTTGATAAAACAGGTCGTTACATCCTACCATCCTTAAAATAATTCCGTCCTCGAAATTAAGAAGACAAATCATTGCCAAAGCAATTTAAACGATTAAAAAGGGAGGCTTGATGAACGATTTTGATATTGAAAAATAAGTTGTTAATAACATGAAATATAATGTAATATCATAGCATCAAGAGATGTTGTATATGACATCACCGTAGCTTCTATATACTATTGACATCACCGTAGCTTCAGTAACTAGTCTTGAGATTAGTATCATCACAATAGTTACTCCGACTTCTCAAGTAGCCAAAGTTATGGTGAGATATTGGCTCACATGAAAATGAGGGCTATTATGATGACGATATATGTTCGGACTTGGAACTTGAGGTGATAAGCCAGTAGCCAGCTAACACCTACTCCTTAAATCGTGATTGACGGTTACAGCATGCATGACAGGCTATCAGCACTTTCAAAGTAATATCAAGCTCATATATGAAGGAATGGTTCAAGCCATGGATAGAAGAACACTTAAGAGTTCAAGAAAGAGGAAGAAGAAGCTGATGTCTCCGCCTACACAACTTGGTTTGGACCGTCTCAATTTGTCTCGCACCGTCCTCCAATACTTCTGAGCGTCCTTCAATTCGCTTCCGTTGTCGAACTCGAACTTCTGATGATCGAAAATTCGAATGCTATCCTCTTTAAAATAGACGTAGCTAGAGTTCAAGCAAACTAGAAATAGAAAGATTCTAAGATGGTCAATCGAAAGGTCATCAAGCTAAAGGAAGGGTGATGATGTTGAAGTGAAAGAATGATTCAACTTATGAAAAATCAATATAACCACTAGTAAAGGAGGTTACTAGGGAAGGTATATCCAAAGAATGGAACACAAATTCCTAAGTAAGGGTTAAGAGTTCAAAGTAAGTGATGAGGATCAAGGAAGACCTAATGAAGATGGTAATAAGGACGCTTCACCCGTATATCCAATACAGGTGAACACTCGAGACATCCCGTACTCGAGGTTAATTTATTTTATATTGTACACCCTGATATTGCTATATTGTTCACGAAGTAGTTAGCGCGGACCTACGTAGGCCACCAAAACCTGTAACGACCGTTCCCCGAGCCCGTTACTTATTTGATATTTGCGTAGGTCCTGCAGTTAAGAAGTGAAAACAAAATAGCCACGATGCAGAGATGTACAAAAATACCCGAATTGTGTCCAATTATTACATCCACATTGTACAAATTGTTTCAAATATACATGAAAGAAGAAAGTACATAAAATAACTCCGAAAGATACGGTCTCAAGGTCGAACTCTGACACTATTAACTCAAGAGCATCTACCTCTATATGTGCATCGTCTGCGGTGCCACGGAGATGGAACCGTAGGTAAGTCACAATAATTCTAGCAATAGAAATAAAGTAGTGCAAAAGTATGGAACATGATATAGTAAACGAAAGATGGTCATGCAGGTGCAAAAGTAAAGTATGAGCAGATATGTATGTAAGAGCGATAAGTAAAGTACTGGTAACTGCTCAAGGGTGACAAGCAAAGTGCATGTAATGCGTAAAGTAAAGGTGACTGTGCAAGTGCAAAAGTGACGTATAAGAGCAACAACTGTGGCATTGCATATGGTAGCAACAATGTTTTAACCAACATGCAATGTGATGACAATAGTAAGACAACCAGGTAGATGTAGTAGCACTAAAAGGACAAGTAAGAAATATTAAAGCTAGAAACTACGTGACTTATATAGGAAAATAATGAGCGAGCAAGAGGAAACAAATGTCGCTTGACTATCTAATAGTGTAGACTAGCCTAATAATAAGAAGTCTAGCTTAACTCCCAAATCAGCCAGGAAGTCAGGGCTTGAAGGCACATGTCACTTCTAAGACTGCAAGATGAGTCCTTTGGTTGACCAACCCCCTTCCCATTCCGTTCAGACACTGATTCAGTAGTAATTTAAGACCACTTATTATTATACCGCTCTGCCACATTCGAGTAGTTTCGACTTAGTCAATAGTCGTAACAGAACAATGATGTTGGGTCAGTAGTCGTGACAAAACAGTGGTATCAATCAATTAGTGCAACAGCAATCAAGCTAGTGCAACAGTCTTAGCTCGAGTGTACGATATGCAACCAGAAGTGCACCCATCCCACGGAGCAACCCGTGGAATATCTACCTACCATCCCCTGCAGGGTGATGGTACAGCTTACCAAATAAGGGTGGACCCGGTCACTCCTGCACACCTCGTAGCTCAAGACTACCCCATAACCCGTGTTGTATCACATTACACATCTATAGCCGTATTCGTATCCGTATCCGTATCCGTATCCGTATCCGTATCCGTATCCGTATCTGTATCCGTATGGCCTTATAGGCCCATCACATCATCAACAGATAAGCATTCAACTTCAATAGGACGTTCCACGATATACCATTCAATCATTACTTTTCAATACGATACGTCAATCCGTTGTTCCAAAGGCAGTGTCACTAATGACGGTTGTAATAGACCGACTTACATTCCAATATAGTAACGCACAATAGTCTTACTCCAAAGAAGTTCAAAGACATTAACAACACTCCAAAGATTTTTGCTTGTTAAAAAGTTAAGGCAGAAGCCTCGACAGAGAATGTCAGTCCTGAGCAATGCTTTGATGTCCAATAATTATGATACCGATCCACGCTTCGAGCATGCGGTTTTCAATTAGTACACAGTTTACCCAAGTAGATGGTCGTGTACTACAACCATCTAAGTTGAAAGTTAGTGATGTCCTACGTCAAGTCAAAGTTGCTCTGCAGTTGATTCGTTTCCTATTTAGTTAGGTATCTAGTCATCTGTTCAGGTCAATAACTGTTCTGAGACTAGATGTCATATCCTAAGTTCATACGAGCACACTAGCTAAATTTCTAAAGTTAGAATTAAAGTGACTTACGCTATCGAGATCGTCATAGTAAGACGAGGTTGTAGCTAGAGCTTATAAAGATGCTGGTGCACGAGAATTGGTACCCGCAAACACAAGAAACGATCGGTTAAAGCACTCACTATTTTCTATTTATTAAACTTGGTCGTCTTGATTTTTAAAACTGGTTGAAACGGTGTCGGAAAACGTTCTAAATTTTTTATAGGCTAGATATGATTAAAAGAATTTTACTGTAAGAGGAAATATTTTCAGAATCTTCTCGTAATTTTTATAATTTTAAAAAGCTCAAAAATCAATTTAAAAACTAATTTTAATTATGTAACGTATTTATTCAATAATTTCTTTTGGGTGCAATCTGCATCAGAAAGTTGCGAGTGAGTTGTCAAAATAACCGTCTCGAAGAGTACTACAACATATATTTTTATCATGTATGAGTTTACGTGAAAATAAAGAGTTACAGATTTTTGTATGAAAACAACGTATTTAACTTTTAGGGTTAAAACTTTATTCTGGGAAAACTAAGCGTCTGATTGAGATGAAACCAGTGTCATTGAATCCAGAATGTTATTTCTGATTTTCTGGAGCTGGCCTTGTATTTTTCTTATGCTTATATTATTACTTATGCATTTAAAACCATTAAAATCCTATATAATATTATATCAAAAACAAAAATACGAAAATACGTTTTCGTATTTATAAAAATACGGTTTCGTATTTATCTCATCCCCGTCGTTTTCGCGTGCAGCAACGGGGGGGACTCGCGCTCTCGACGTCGGAGGATGTCGGCAGCGGTTGCAGAGCGGCACTCGCATCGCGGTACAGCGAAGGAGGGTTTGCGGAGGAGCTGGGCGGCGCTTCGGACCCATGGTGGCGGCGGCGAACGAGTGAAGCAGCAGGGCTCTCGGGGGTGACTTCGCCGGCGCTTCGGGGCGGTGTCGGAGGGAGACATCGGGGCGGGTCTACTGCGAAGAGAGAGCGGTGCTTGGAGAGCACGGAGGAACAACTGTCGAGGAGGCCGTCGACGTTCAGTGGCGGGGTGATCGATGGTGGCCGAGGACAGAGCTCGAGAACACGGCCTGCGGCGGGGAGCCTCGCGGCGGGCAGCGGGCAGCGATGCTGTCGAGCTCGTGCGGTGGCGTTCGGGCTTGAGGGGTGGTCGATCAATGGCAGGTGGCTGTTGAGCTCTCGGCTATGCAAAGCAGAGCAACGGCGAGCTCCGGTAGTGTGCAGTAGCTGAGGGTGCTTTGTCGGAGAATGGGAAGGGCGGTGAGCTGATGTGGGGCGGTGCTGGGTGCTTGGTGACGGCGAGAGCACCGTGGGGATTTGTGGGCACATTGGAGAGATGCGGAGGAGCGACAAGGGGTCGGACTTCGAGCGGGGGCGCCTCATCGGAGCGTCGTCGTGGGTGGCTCGGGGGTGTGTCGACGAGGCATCGAGCACGGAGGCGGGGCTGATCACAGCAGCGGCGTTGGGTCGCCGTGGGCTCTCCGAGGAAGAAGAGAGAGTGTGTGAGTGAAACACTGTGTGCGTGAGTGTGGGATGCATGAGTCTGGGGAGAAAAGAACGAAGATGGATTCGTGGGCTTGCATGGGTGTGAAGCCTGGGGAGAGAACGAAAGAGAGAGAGAGAGAGTGATGGAGAGTGGGATTAACTGCGTGTTTGTGTTAATGAGAAGGGGGTGTTAATTTATAGGGTTAATTAGTTTTAGATTCATGAATTTGTATTAATTAGGGCATTTAATAGTTATTGACTAAGTAAGGGGGATGAATCACGTTTAATGAAGTGTGAAAAACGTTTTCCTCAGGCTTAAGGTGAAAAGTAAAAGTAATTGGTAAAAACGAAATTAGCCAAATACAGGGAAATGACGATTTTGCCCCTGACACTAAACGTGTGCGGGTCCGTATCGTCGCGAGGATCACGAATACGAAGTCCGTTTTGGGGTTTGAGTTACGGTGAAACTAGTTTTAGGCCAAAATGTTTAGTAAACGGATTTGCGGTTCTAGGTCAATTTGATATCAGAAAATTACGAAATTAATGTGGAGAGCCCTAAATGATCATAGAATGATACTGTAGAAATTTGAAAACATTTTGATGATGTTTGTATAGAAAATTAATTCATTAAGCCAAAACAGTAACGATTGAAAATGAATTTTTATCCAATTATTTAGATGCATTTGATGAAACCCGAACTTACTAAAAACTTCATAACTAGTCTGATACTGCAAAATATTTGTATAAGAAATTTTTAAAATCATAAAACTTCTGACGAACCATTATAAAATAGTTTAAAAGAAATTTGAAAATAGGTTAAATGCATAAATAGTTGTCTTGATGAAAACATGCCGTTACAAATGCAACAACCATTTTTAAGCCTTTTACTCCCTCTCTGTCCTCGAGGAAAGTTCCTCATAAATGCCTCTCTTCTTTTCCGATGTACCAAGAAAGGGTTTTTTGCATATCTGTCCCTTATATCTTGCGTATTTTGATATCTGTCCCTCAAATCTTGGTATTTTCTCAAGCCCCTTAAATTTTAAATTTGTAACCTTAATAGTCCCTCTCTCTAAATTCTGTTAAAATCTAACGGAATGGGAATATTCCGTTAGATTAAGGGGTTAATTGGGGGGTTAGGGTTAAGATTAGGGTTAGGGTTAGGGTTAGGAGGGGGGCGCCGCCCCCTCCCCCTGTTTTCTGGGAGGTGGGGCGGCGCCCCCTCCCCCTCCCCCTGTTTTCTGGGAGAAGGTGCGGCACCCCCTCCCACTCCCCCTCGTCTGAGGCGGAGGGGGAGGGGCGCCGCCCCCTCCCCTTGTTTTCGGGAGGGGAGGGGTGGGGTGGCGCCCCATCCCCCTCCGCCTCGTCTCGCGGAGGGGAGGGGGAGGGGTCACCGCCCCCTTCCCTTGTTTTCGGGGTGGGAGGCAGCGTCGAGGCGGAGGGGGAGGGAGAGGCGCCCCCCTTGTTTTTGGGTGGGTGTAATTAACACTTAATTATGGGGGTTTAATGATTAATTAAACGTAATTTCTTAATTAAATAACTATAATCGTTAATTAATATAACTTTTTAACAGAAAACAAGTTGGAGGGACTATTAAGGTTAACGTTTAAAATTTGAGGGACTTATGAGCAAATATGAAGATTTGAGGGACAGATATCAAAATATGCAAGATTTAAGGGACAAATATACTAAAAACCCCAAAAAATGCAGCTCTGTTTTCATTCGCTTCACGCGCGCTCTCTAAACTCGAACTCACTGTTTAATGGCGTCCAATTCCTAGAAGCTCTCTAAGCTCCAGTCCGCGGTCGCTGATCTAAATGAGATCAATTTCAAATTCGTTAAGAGAGAAAGCCACCTTTAGTGTCCATTTGCATGCGCATGGAGCTTCCATCTCGCTGATCATGCCTTCCTCAAGGCAAATCCTGCACTGAACCATCATTAGCACCCAGCATCTCCACCTCATCTGCTTACATCCTGGTGCTGGACAGCAGAACACACCCCACCATTGTTTCTGAGCTCAGGGCTCGAGAAAGCTACGACCTCATCAACGCAGACAACAATTTCACTGGCTCTCTCTCTCCCCCCCCCAACTCTCAACCAAAAGTCTGAACTTTATTCGTCTTCGGTCTATAACTTTCTGCTCTATTTTGTTTTTGAGTGTTGTTAGTTGTGGTGAAATAAGATTTACTGTGAAAAAAATATGTGCGGCGAAATAAGATTTACGGTGTATTTAGAAATAGATGCGGTGCAATTAACAACACTCTAGAAGATTTGATGGAACTAATTGTTTGAGTATAACTACTAGATTGGGATCTAATTGATTTGGTGGAACTAATTTATTGAGTACAACTATCAGATTGAGAGCAATCTAATTTAAATGATGGATGTCAAATAAGGAGGAGAATTGTTGTAATTTCCTTATATGCACTCTTAAACTGATCGGCATAGATGACGAACAGTTTGGTCCGAAAATGTTCAAAATGCTCCACTATTAAACTCTTTATGAAGATCTCAGCAGGTTTGTACTTGAAGGAAATATGTTGCACACAAATGTTGCCCGTTATAACTTGTTCTCGAGTAAAGTGATATTCCATCGTGAAGTGTTTTTTCTTTGAATGTAATACCGGATTAGAGAGGATATGAAAATTGCAGACTTATTGTCACACCTTATGAGAGGATATGAAAATTGTCGTCTTATTGTCACACCTTATCAGAGGATAGGGAAATTGCAGATTGATTGTCACACTTTATGAGGGGGTTTACTCTTAATAGGAACTTGCAAAATCTGCCTGAAGGAGATGAAGTCATGTGATATCTTTGGCGGTGAGAGCATGAGCCTGATATTCAGATTATGTAAAACTGTAGGTGATGGATGACTGCTTTTTCCCACTCCAATTACGAGGTTTGTTGATGAGACATACACAAAAGCCGTTAATAGACTGACGATCCACGGGATCCCCTGCCCAGTCGGCGTCAGAAAATGTGATGTGGGCAAGAGGACTCGACTAGAGAAGAATACCATGTGTTGATGGGGCTTTAAGATAACGAAGAATTCGTTTGGTGGCAAAAATATAGGATTTCCGCGGAGCATGTAGGAATTGGTTACCTGATTTATCGCAAAGGCAATGTTAAGCTTGATTAAAGTGAGAAATATGATCGCTCTAACAACACTGATGTAGTAGGAGCCATCGGGCAGGCATATATCTAGGCCATTGGATGACTTTTTAGAAGAAATAGGCGTCCGACAAGCTATGCACTTTGACGCATGAAACAGCCCTGTGGGTCCTGTTGAATTTTCAGCCCCAAAAATAAGGGAGACCATCGAGGTCTTTTAGAGAGAACTCGCACGCCATATTATCAATAAATTGATGAACAAATGAGAAGAAGAGCATGTGATCAGTGTTGGATCTGGATCAAAGCCTAGAAGGGGGTGAATAGGCTGATAAAAATTCTCGCGAATACTGCCAATTATTCAGCAATCAATCACATGCAGTTATAATCAGATGCATATAAGCAATCACAGAGTGCACAGATGATTTACCCTGGTTCGGTGATGTGTCCATATTTTACATCATTTTCATATCATATTTCCATCGCATTGCATGCCATCCCCGCGTCCAAATCCCACTTTTTACTGCGATTTTGGTATTTCTGACGATATTTCAAGTTTCATAGTATACTTTGAGTTTTCAGGGATTTTGGAGCGATTTGGACCCCCGCCTGGGTTTGGACACATCCGACGTGCTCATGAGCTTGTTGGCAGGGCTCTGGAGGAGTTCGCCGCGTTCTCGGAGCTGTTGGAGGAGAGAATGAGGAGAAGGAGGAGAAAGAGAGCAGACACAAACACACACACACACACACACACACACACACACACACAGAGAGAGAGAGAGAGAGAGAGAGAGAGAGAGAGAGAGAGAGAGAGAGCTACTGCAGCACAGATCTTTCCCAGAAAATGCTCGGCCCGAGCAGCAACAGAGCTTTCCCAGAAAATGCTCGGCCCGAGCAGCCTACTGCTCGGGCCGAGCCATGACATGTTGGAGAAGCTGTAGATACAGTCTGACTCGGGCCGAGCAGCTCATCTGCTCGGCCAAGCAGCCGCAGGTAGCACGTCCCGAGTAGGCCCCGAGCACACCCCGAGCAGCCGACTGAGTCATCCATTCTGAGCTCGAGCAGCATGCGACCCGGGCCGAACCACTGGCCGAGCAGCTCCGACTCGGGCCGAGTCACCTACTCGGCCGATACTTCCTGGGGCATTTTTGAAAGATTTTTTTTAAACGCGCGATGCGCGCGATTTTGGGCAGCTAAAGCTCGGAACTGCGGGCTTAGCGTGGGGAGTGGATATTCTGCGTTTTTGTTTTGAGGATTTTTGGGAGAGCTCCGAGATCGTTCTTTGTACGTATTTTGGGATTAATTTCTGTAGTAGACTTCTGGATCTATTTTGAAGATTTGTGCTTTTTGTTCTTGTTTGGATTCATTCTTTGTTCGTTCTCGTTGTAAGTAATCTTTAGCCCTAATTTCTTTTATTGCAAAAAATGTCTTCCTACGCGAAATTGATATTTTTGTGCGCTCCGATCATCATGAGTGAGTAGATCTATTCTAGGGCTGATGGGTGAACCCTAGGATTTTAGGGGGAAAATGTAGATCTAGATCCCAATGTTGAATTGGGGATTTAGGGTTGTATTCCGGTAGATCCTACCGAATCCGTAGATAACCCGTACTGAGATCGTGCCCACGGTCTGTGGAATCGATGTGCTTGAGGGGTATCTAGGGATTCGAATAGGGAAATCGATGTATCCAATCAAGGCACGTGACCATGCCCGGCTCGTGCCCTGAAGGGATCCATCGACGAACTATAATGCTACGTCGATGGCTACCGCCATTGCGTCAACGAGAGCCGTCGGAATACCCCGCAATTCTAACCCATGAGAGTGGTACGAATTGGGGGAATTAATTCCCTAACCCCAATGCAATGAGGGGATCCTATCTAACATCAACCCCTAACGATCCTAGCGGCGATCCCTAAAGCCCTAGTCCCGTACACAACAACAACTATCAACCCAATTCATTCTTACTCTGACCTCTACATTACTTCTAGACTTAGAAACAGACTGAGATTACTATGGACACTATCACCGTCTCTGTGGGATTCGACTATCTTTTATACTATAACTCGACACCGTCCGCTTGCGGATTGAACCCAAAGTCGTAACCTAGGAGCCATATTACGCCTGGCGATCGTGACACCGCCAGGTGGATCCTAGGTGTAGATTGCGGGCGCGTCAAGATTTTGGCGCCATTGCCAGGGACGGCAATAGTGTTTTTATCTCAGTTTGTTTTTATATTGAGAAGTTTGCTAGCACTCTTACCATCCCTTATCTACCCATCATTTTTATTCTCTTTATTTATTGCGGTGCTACTGACGGTGTTTTTCTGAGCTTTGTTGGTGCATGAACACCCGTCACAAGGGGACTTCCAGAGAATTATTGTTCAATCCTGAGATCGAAAAGACAGCCAGAGCCTTGAGAGCTTCTAGCAAAAGTTCATCTCCATCAGCTCAGATGGGAGAGAATCCCCCTCCTCCTCCTCGCACCGGGTCCATCAGGGACCATATTGTAATGCCCTACGTAGCTACTGCACAAGTACTTGAGGGGGGGGTGAATAGTACTTTAAAATAATTAAGAAGATAATTCCTAATTATCTTGCAAACTCAACCAACAATGCGGAAATGTAAATATAGACAACAAAGAAACAATCGCAAATACACGATATTAACGGGTTCGGATCCACCCAAGTCTCCCCGACTTTTTTCCGGTGATCCTACGTCCCAAACACCCGGATCCCCTCCGGATACTTGAGTTAGAAACTTCTAACTGAAATTTGCACTATGAAATACTTGTAGAAACCTCTACAAGGTCAAATCATACACAAATGAAATTGTGACTCCCACAACCCGGGATCACAAACAATCTCTCACAAATCGAGAGAAAAACACTTGCAATATCGAATATAATGAAATATGAAATGCTTACCAAAAACCCTATGCCTTGAGTAAAACTTACGATTTAGGGCAAAGAGGATTTTGGAGAAGATGAAGGCACCAAACCCTAGCTCCAAGATGTAGATCAGTGATGGAGACCTAGGTGGATGTTGGTGACCAAGAATCAAACACTTGGCTTAGAAGGCTCACAATCAATGAATCTCTCTTTTGAAATAAGAGTGAGGGAGAGATTCAAGAATGAAATGAATGAGCTTTGAATGAGATTTAATGCTTTCTCTTTGATCTCTAAATATCAATAATAATTAGCCTTGAATGCTATGAAAGCAGCACTCCAAGTATATATAGGTTAGGGGAAAGAGAGAGAGAAAAACGTTTCAATTAAAGCTCCAACGGCTCTATTCTGAACCAGACTAGCCGGTCAAAGATGGATCACTGACCGACTAGTTCATCAACTAGTCGGTCGGTGATACAACGTAGACCGACTAACAGTTGAACAGCCAAAAGGTGAAGTACAGGAGATAGACAACTAGTCGGTCTAAGAAGACTTGCCGACCGACTAGTTTCACAACTAGTCGGTCGGTGAGTGTTCATTGACCGACTAATAGTCGAAGTAGAGAAGGCTGACTTCAAGTTGAATTAGTCGGTCTAAGAACAAATGTTGACCGACTAGTTCATCAACTAGTCGGTCGATAAACGTTCTTTGACCGACTAACGATAAACATTAACTTATGCTGTACAGGGAAAGCTCAACTAGTCGGTCAAAGAAGGATCACTGACCGACTAGTTCATCAACTAGTCGATCGGTGATTCAACGTGGACCGACTAACTGTAAACAGTAAAGAGCATAGAATTGAGAAGTCATTCTAGTCGGTTCAAGAAGCTTTGCCGACCGACTAGATTGCCATCTAGTCAGTTGGTTCTTCTTCTTGAACCAACTAACATGCACAAGAAGCCGCGAATCGAAGCGTGATGCTTCGGGAAAGTTTGTATGGGCTTCTAATAAGATCCTAGCTCTAAGATAGGAGCGTTATGAAGATTAAAACGTAAGACCTACTCAAGGCTTAACAATCTACGAAACGAAGCTAGAAGACTATAAATAAAACTTGACGAACCGTCTTCAAAAGCTTCAATCGAATCTTCATGACTTCAATAATGGTCCTTCAGCTTCAACGAAGCTTTAGGCATACGATCACGCGCTTTGAGAAGTCTCGAGACGTCGCTTTTGATGTTCATAGAAGTTTGGCGACGATCTCCATAACTGCGCTCACAAAGAGTTAGTTCACGATATATTTATGTTTGTTCATCATCCAAAACCAAATCTGGAGAGTCAATACTCAACATTCTCCCCCTTTTGGTTATGACAAACCAACATAAATAATAATAAAAAATAATGATTCAAATGAAATTTACTTACTCCCCCTGCATTGATGACACGTTAATTCCAAGTTAAATAATAATCATACGCATCAAGCAGACGAGGAAAGTAAAGAATGAGAATTCAATTATTGAAATTTCAGATTTGAAATCCATTTTTATATCTTAACTCCCCCTGAATCTAACATTTCAAATTAGATTCATGGTAAATTGCTTTGAATTATCATTTAGCACATTGTCATTATTAATTCTCTCCCCCTTTGGCATAAGCAAAAAGAGTGGGAGGAAAACGACAACAACAATGGCTTCAAATAAAAGCACGGGAGTCGTAGAATACGACCACGGTCCAAATGACACCGAAGGAAAATACGAATTAAATCAAAGCGTGTCAATTAGACCAAAGTCGAAAATCGTTAAATAAAATCATCAAAACTCAAATTAATTTTACGAATTGAGTTATGGAATATACTCTCCAATATCAACATTCTTGGTTAATTTAGTGCATGGAAAACAATTCTATGATTTCATAGAAATAATTTCTATTTAACCAAGTTATTATCGTCGAGCGACGAAATCAATCATCAGAGGCAATAATATAATGTGCACAAGAAATAAATGTCAACATCGATGTATATTTTTATTTTGAAAGGTTAGTGTGAGTCTTTATTTATAACAAAGCACAATATACACATGGTTCATGCAGGAGAAGAGAGAGAACTAAAGGGAGGATAGGGCACAAGCGCCGTCACTCACTATTAGCCCCCCAACCCTCCCACAGAAACCATTAAAAGTACATCCAAAGGAAAAAGTAAAGCCATGTACATCATCCATTATCTCTAAATTCCCAATTGCTCATAGCCTGAGACGCATCAGGGTCATTTAGGTCCTGATCCCTAAGAATAATCCTGATGTCCGCTGCAATGTCTTCAAAAAGAAGTGTTTTTGATCTCTCCGCTCCCTCAAAGACCCTTCTGTTTCTCTCCTTCCAGCAGTGCCAAACCATTGTTGCAAGTACAGTTCTAGCAAGAAGTCCCAACATATTCTTCCCAGCAAAGTGATCCAAAAAATAGTCACCCACTTCCTTCAAATGCGCCACAATGGGGTTTGATACTCCTAGTTTTAGCAAGCTCCTTCTTAATAGGTAATTTGTGTAGGTACATCTGAAGAACAGGTGATTAACATCTTCCTCCATATCCTCCTTGCACAGGACGCAAGAGGTGTTTGAGTTGAGCCCCCATTTTGCCAGCAAGCCCTTAGTCAATAGTTTACCTTGGAAAGCTCTAAGAAGCGTAAGTGTCATTTTGGGAACATGCGACGTATACCAGATCAGCTTCGAGTATGGGAATTTTGTATTCGGTTGCCTTGACCCTTCCCACGCTCCTTTGAACGTGAAGTCATCTCCCGTCGCCTATATCCATGAATCCGGCCCGGATTTTAGAGTGATTTTTGGTAATAAATCTCGAACCTGGGCAATTTCCGTGTCTGATTTCCAGCCTGTAGGTGACCAGTAGTCTGCTATTTTCCGCATTCTAGCTCCATCAGGGACCGCAACCAAGTCACTAAGAGGCCCGCATGACGTCCAGTTATCATGCCAGAAGAGGGTGGTTTTTCCGTCGTTGACTTTTCTCTTAATAAGGTTTTTTGAATATTGCCTGCAACTTAACATAAACTTCCATGTACCTGATTGAATTACGTGACCCTTAGCTGCGAAAAAATGCCCGCTATCTCTGTACATGTTCCTCATATAACCGGCCCATAGGCCATTTGTGGAGAGCATTCTCCAGGTGAGTCTAACCCCGGCTGCATGATTTAAGTCAGATAATAATCGTAAGCCCACTCCTCCCTCATCTTTAGGCCTGCAAACATCTTTCCAAGACCAAATGTTGGAGGCACCCCATATAAATTTCCGGCATGCTGAAGTAATACTCCGTAGTATTGATTTCGGAATTCTATAAACTTGTAACCAGAATAGTACCATACCGTAGATAACTGACTTTACTAGCTCTATCCTTCCCGCAATTGATAGGGAAGTCGACGTCCAACCCATAAGCCTTTTCTTGCATTTGTCCACCAACCTGGTATACATTGATGCCTTAGGATATCTGGAGGATAGGGGAAGCCCAAGATAAGTAGATATGGTTGAACCTAATGTGATGCCCAGGTGATTTGATAAGCCCATTGGGTCCTTTACACCCTTACTGAAAATAGCAATGCTTTTGTCCCAATTTATATTCATCCCAGTCAGGTGAGAAAAATTTTCAATGAGCATTTTTAAACCCTGAAAGGATCGTTTATTAGCACGGCAAAATATAAGTAAATCATCAGCAAATAGGAGATGAGATATGGCCCCCATACGACGCATTGGCTGGATGCTGCGAGCAACTATAGCGTTTTCAATCATCAAAGAGAAAGCCTCCATAGTAAGGACAAATAGATATGGGGATAGTGGATCTCCCTGCCTTAGCCCTCTGTTTCCTTCAAAATAACCAACAGGAGAGCCATTGACCATTACGGAGAAGGTTGGAGTTGAGATGCATTCCTTTACCCAGCATGTGAACTTCCTGCCAAATCCCATCCTCTGTAATATGTAGTAAATGAATTCTCTGTTGACACTGTCAAATGCTTTCTTAATATCAAGTTTAAGGCACGCTCTAGCCCCCATTTGATTACTAAAATCCCGGATCTGTTCATGTGCTAGCAAAGCACTATCAGACAAAAGCCTTCCTTTTAAGAAAGCTGATTGGTTGGGTGAAATCAATTCATGTATGACCATCCGCAGTCTGTTACAAATCACCTTACTTATAACCTTATAGAGAACATTACAGCATGCAATTGGCCTGTAATCTCCTAAACTTGAGGCAGTGGAGTTTTTTGGCACCAATGTAAGGTTTGTATGATTAATTGGGTGCATTAGCATGGAAGAACGGAAGAAAGATATGACAGCTTCAGTAATATCCGTACCTATAATGCTCCAGTTATGATGATAGAAATGGCTATTGAATCCATCTGGCCCAGGGGATTTATCCACCCCTATTTGGAATACAGCCTCCTTGATCTCCTCTTTATTGATACGGCGCTCAAGCCATCTGGCCGCCCCATGAGTCAGTTTGAACTTTGGGCATAGCTTTGGAAAAACATTCCAGTAGTGAACTTGATGATACAGGTCTTCATAGAATTTCGGGGCACTCACTCTGAGCTCTTCCATAGAGTTATTTTGGTTGCCATATACATCAATAAGATGTCCCAGGTTATTAAGACATTGTCTCGCCTTCATTGCTTTATAGAAAAATTGGGTATTCCTGTCACCCAAGCTGATCCAGTTTTGTCGACTTTTTTGTCGAAGCATTGATTCCTCCAACTCCATGAGGCTTGCTAATTTGTTAGATAAATCATGCTCATGTTGCTGCAACCTACTATCAGAATGTAAGGAATTTAGCTTCCGGATATTCTCCAGATCATTGCGGCAGTTTGTTATTGTATGGAATGTATTCTGTACTCTGGACCATTCCCGAAGGGAAGATTTCAGATTCCTAAGCTTTATCACAACCCGGTGCATCGCTGATCCCACAATATGTTGATTCCAAACTGATTCCACAATGTCAGTATACCCCGGCAATTTGACCCAAGCATTAAAGAATTTAAAGGGCTTCGGGTAGCTTGGTACCTTTGTGAGCAATTTCAGAAGCATAGGCGAATGATCACTTGTAATTGGATCCAAGTATTCAATAAATGTGTCTGGGAGTACCTTAAGCCAGTCAGTGTTGCATAGGGTATAATCAAGTCTTGCCGCAATCCTACCAAAGCCAATTCTCTTATTACACCAACTGTAGGAGTTCCCAACATGTTTAATGTCCTGTAGAGAGCAGAAATTTAAACAATTATTCATGGCGTCCATTCCAGATTCATCACACGGCCGACCCCCCAATTTCTCCTTGTGGTATCTAACACAGTTAAAGTCGCCGCCCACCAACCATGCTTGACTATGAATTCCAGCCGCATCCTGCTTCAAATTATCCCAAAGCTTACAGCGCTCAGTTACTAAATTTGATGCATATACTCCTGTTATAAAAGTGGAAAACCCTCCAACATTTTTGCAAGATATAGTCATATGTTGAAAAGAAGAGGACACCACAGCTGCGGTCCAGACAGAGGTATCAAATCCAATCAGTATTCGCCCACCTTTATGAAGGCCGAAATTATTCAACAAGCTCCAATTAGCTGGGAAACAAGCTTTCCAGTCTCCCCCATCCTCCTTCAGTTTAGTCTCTAGCAAGAACACCAATGTAGGCCTAATATTCTTTAACCTATCACGCAAGTCCCTCCTCCTAACACTGTTATTGAGCCCACTGGTATTCCAGAAAAACACACTCATTGATTAGTTGGGTGGTTGCGTCTGCCGTTGGCTCCGTCTTTCAGCCGCGAGCTCTTACGAAGTCCCCCCTCCAATGCTAGAGAGGTTGGTTGTTGCTGAGAATTTTTCAAAGTACACTCCTTCCCTTTTATAGCTTCAAGCTCAGCTTCCCACTCATCATTAGGATAGACTATTTCAACAGGTAAAAAGTCTATGTCATGTTCTTGAGTATCTTCAGTAGCATCAATGATTGATGGCTTAGCCATAGTTGCATTCTGAGACTTCATTTGACTGTCCGGGTATACCCCTCCAGGAAGTCCATGTCCTGTTGTAGTGCCATTAAGTTTTTGGTTGACTGTCTTCTCCATCCCTTTATCACAATCCATAGTAGGGGCTTTGAGGATATTAATATTTGGATCGGCCAACTCCAACATTGTCAGACTGTTTGGTGTGTTCCCCAATTTGTTATTTCTTTGCTGAAGGTGCTGTGATACAACCTCAGTGTTAATAGTAATTCCAGGCACCAAAACTTGGGTAACATCCTGTTGGTTATTCAAACTATCACAGTGGACCGCATTTTTGTTTGAAGCTGCATCAATGTGACCTTGATTTATAATAATTTCCGGGGTGAGATGTATGTCAGGATTTAGAAGCATTCCATCACCTAAGGCCATATCAATAACATTCTTTACTGAAATAGTATCCTTCACAGGAATAGCATCCGTGATACTGACAATTGAATCCTTCCCAGAAATAGTTCCAGGTATTCTCAAGATTTTTCCAGATTGTATATTTGTGATATCCTCATGAGCAATATGAGTATCAGACTGTGTCCCAGTATTAGCACTCTTCATTCCTATTGAAGAACCCATCTCCAGATTTGCTTCTCCCTTGGTATCAGATGCTTTTGATAAACTAGAAGCAATAATCTCCAACTCAGGTAGCGTTTTTGGCACATTTACATGGATTGAAGGGAGCTTCTCCAAGGAGGGGCATTGGACATCCGAATGACCAAAACAAACACAAGTGTTGCATCTCGGAGGCTTCCCCTCAACTTTCACTACAATTGCGATTACAGATCCATCTTCAATTGCTACTTCAACTGATTTGGATATTGGTCTCCTTGCATCAACCTCGACAAGGCATCGTGCATAAGATATTCTTTCCATCTTCGCTGTCATCCTGTCAAGACATATGGGAGTTCCGATGACAGAGGCAATGATATTTAGAATTTCCAGAGTCCACATATTTAAAGGGACTCCATGTAGCTGTACCCAAACTGGGACTGACGATAAGATATCTCTCTCGTGCTTAAGGGACATGCTCCAACATTGTAAGACAACCAACCGCCCGTCAAACATCCAAGGTTCGCCATGCAATATTCTTTCACATTCCCTGCCATCCTCAAATTTAAAGTAGAAATATCCATTTTCCCGACTATATATTTGCAACCCTTTCTTGAGATTCCATAGGCGATCCACCCAGGAGCGCATTTGGCCATAATATGGAACGTCGCCTAGCACGTATCCAACAATAGTATTCTTCCCGCGCTCCGAGCCTCTTTCAAGCATAGAATTATCGACCTTTGCAAAATGAGTTCCATCTTCTTTAACCATGGGAGGAATAAAAGTCATACCCATATCAGTGCCGTACGACCTCCTATTTGCGCAAACATCTGACCAAGTTTGCTTGGAGACGTTTGTGGCAATCTTAATATCAAATTTTGGCCTCATAGACATTTTATCAAACACCTGACTGTTAGCATCACTAAGGCGGATGGTATTCGAATTACCTTTAGGATATCGTTTCTGGATCTCCATCCTTCTTTCACCTCCCTTTCCTACATCTCGATTGAAAATTGATTTTTGATCTTCCCGTTGATTCCCGACACCACCCATCCTCATATTTCCCTTCCGCCTGTTTACAATTTTCCAGCCTCCATCATCAGTTTTGCCTTCCAACACAGCAACCTTGACAAGAGAAGCCTGTTGCTTATCCTTCTCTAGCTTGCTTCCAAAACCAGGCCCTTCACCAGGGCCATCCCCTCCTCCAGATCCCTCTCCGCCGCCAGAGCCTTCCGCCGCCAGAGCCATTTGTACATAACATCGATGTGTGTGTGTGTGTGTATATATATATATATATGAACCATGGGTACATCAAAAGTATACATCGCCAACATACATAAAAGCGATCCTCAGATCGACGCACAAAATACAACATCATATCACAAAAGATATCGGAGTATCACATACATACAAAAATATCAAAACTCCATCCAAAAAGACATCAAAATACATCACAAAATCCATAACCACCATCTATCCTACCCAACTCTCTCACACTACATGTATCATCCAATATGCATAGGAGAGTCCTCCAAAGAAGCTCAGGAGGCAGCGGGAGGATCTGCAGCAGCGGCAGGCTCTGCAGAAGGAGTGGTGGTCACTGGGTCAGCAGGAGTGTCCACGGTCGCAACGGTAGTGGCCTTGGGAGCACCAGACGTAGTATCCACCGGAGGTATGGTGGCAACAGGTGTGCTCTCAGGGGCACCAGCAGACGTAGTAACAGCAGCAGATGTATCCTCTGGGGCATGAACAGCAGATCCAATAAGCTCCTCGAGCTCAGTATCATCCATCTCCTCGTCGTCAGAAACCGACAGAGGAATCTCAATATCCAAGTGAGATGTGATGCGAGCGAGAATCTCCTCAAAGCGTGCACAACGTGACTCTACACATTTCAACGAACGTGCAAGCTTAGCAAGAGTAGGAGAGGGAGCAGCTGAAGCAGAGGCAGAAGCTGAAGGGGTCGTCCTCTGAACATGACGAAGCACCGCAAGAGACTTCTTGACGGCCATCGCATTCAGAGGGGGACCAAGAGGACGCTCATCATCAGGTGGCAGAGGGACACGGAAGTGACGAAAAACAAGTGTCAAAAGGCATGGATATGGAATGTGGGCCGACTTGGTGGACTTTTGAATACACTCGAAAGAATCCATCTTGTCAAGAATAATCCGTGCCCAATTGATCTCGCTCCCCATGAATATGGCGTAAACGAGTTTGAGGAACGGCTGGGAGGGTAAGCTAGATGAGCCGTACTTCGGAAGGAGGCACGACTTCAAGATAAGATTTAGAACCCAGGCATTCGGCTTAAAAGACTTGGATGGGACGCCAATCATGGCGGAAGGGATGACATGGAAAATCTCAGAGAGCATGGCCTGGTCAAGATCAGAAATATCGTCGACAGAGATATCAGAAGGAAGAAGGCCAGACGAGGAGATACCAATCAAATCCCCTAAGATTTCTGCCGTAAGGACTATCGGTGTCCCCAAGACAGTCGTCTCAATGGAATGGGTCTCGTCGTACTGACCGCGAACACAGTTCGCGTAGAATAGCTTGACTAGACGGGGGTACGGGTGTGGATTCGCCTTAGGGTCATATCGAAGATAATCGATAAGGCCACTAGACGAAAGAAGATTAGCTAGATGTGGGAAATCGAAGAACTGAACGAAGTGCTCCAATAACAGCGGACAGTGCTCGATACGGTTATATGCCGCGAGGCACATCGGGTCATCGCGACATAATGAAATATCGACATCGCCAACTGGCATCAGAGCCTTCCCCTTAGGCTGACGAGTGCTAGAACGGGGTGGAGGAGTAGGATCCCTATGGGTAGGCTCGGTCTCAGGGATATATTCTGTGTCGAAATCAGAGGGAGGAGTGGGAGCACGGAATGAAGCTGGAGACACGGGCTGTTTCCTAGGCTTAGGTTGTGATCGAGGCTTAGCGGTCGTCATCCTCTTCTTCTTAAGAGGAGGCGAAGATGACGAAGGATGAGTGGTCTTGAAACGGCGTTTGGGTTGCGGGGGGTCCGTAGGGGGTGACTCTATGGTCATAGGTGACGGACTCGAGGGTCGGACCGGGATGCGTGTCTTTGCCATAAGCGAGACAAGACACGCACGAATCAGCAAGAAATCTAGGTCGAAACCCTAGTGCAAACCCTAAACCGAATGAAATTGAGGAAACCCTAACCCTAAAAGCTGAAACCAAACCCTAAAGTAGATAGGAGAGTGGGAGCTTTACCCTAGGAGGAAGATCGACGCCCGGAGTTGATCAAGATGGCCGGAAAACGATGATCGACGGCGGAGGAGATGAAGGGTTTCGGGGGTTTTGGAGCAGGGAGAGGAAATCGCATCGACTAGAATGAAAACAAGTCGGTGCGGGGTTGATTAAGTCGATTGGAAGTCGAAAAGACCAAGCAGTCCTCGATGCATTTAGTCGGTCACAGTTCAAGCGCTGACCGACTAGATGACAATCTAGTCGGTCGGCCAATGAGCTTGAACCGACTAAGTTCAAACAGTAACTGAAGCCAAATTTAGGGCTTGAGTTAGTCGGTCTGAGTTCATTCACTGACCGACTAGATGATGATCTAGTCGGTCGGTCAATGAACATGAACCGACTAACAGAGTTCAAAAATTTGAAATTTCGAAATTTTGAGTTCTCTCCTAATCGCACTTGGACGAAACATCGAAATACTCTCATATATCATTATACTACCCCATTAAACATCGAAAATCTTAAATTTGACGTTCATGAATATTCCGATCATAAATTCCGAAAATTCAACGAAAAATCCAGAAAATTCCAATACATCAAGCATGAACAAATATAACGAAAATTGATGGCATGCAAGATTATTGAATAAAATGAATCCTAAATCTCGGATTCACCCATAATCCCCAATTCTCGACGCAACCGCACAAAGGAGTCTTCCTTGAGTGGTTTCGTGAAAATATCGGCGATTTGCTTCTGGGTTTCAACGTACACTAAAATGATGTCCTTTTTGTTGGATCCTGTGGATGGCAAACAACACTAGAAGGGGGGGTTGAATAGTGTTGTATAAAGATAAAACTTTTTCGTTCTTTAATCAATCAACACAAAACAAAACCTTCTAATGTTGCCTAAGAAACCAAGTAGAGTGATCTACGCTTGGTTCTTAATCAACTTAATTAATCTTATAGAAATATAAAAGATAAACAATTATGATTACAATCAGATAAGAGATCTTTACACAGAGATAGATCTTTACACAGCGGAATTAAATGCACAATCTTTGTAATATGCAAATAAACAAAGAATTACAAAGATATAATAATAACAAAGTAAATAAGAATTGCTTGCAGAGATAAATAATCAAACACAGAAAATGCAAACGCAAAGACAAGGATTTTTATCCTGGTTCCCCACAACCCTGGGTACGTCCAGTCCCCGACCAATCCGGTACGAGATTTCCACTATTGCCTTAGCAATACAAATACCTAGCCTCAACCAGGATTTCCAACCACCTAGACTTGTCTAGGATTTTACCCTTGCCTCACAACCCGAGGACTTTACCTTGCCTCACAATCCGAGGACTTTTCACAAACACCTTGCCTACAACAAGGATTTACAACCACCCTTATCACCAAGGGACTACAAGTAAAATCAAATCCAATACACCACAATGAATTAGTGGAGATTGGTTTTTACACCCAATAATTCTATAGCCAAGATTAAATTTGCAATTGTGCTTAACGTGGCTAAAAGAATTTTAAATCGTCCGTAGATCACACAAAGAATATGAGTTTATTCACTGTGATCTAGGATCTAGATGTGTTCTTAGATCACACAAAGAATATGAAATTATTCGATGTGATCTAGAATCTAGATGTTTCAAAAATCCTTTGAGAATATAAAAAAATCAAAGAGAAGGATTTTGAAAACCAATTTGCAATAGCCAAATAATAATAATGATCTTAAAAAGAATTATAAAATAATATAAGCAATAAGATCAGAAATTGAAAAACCGATTTGGCTATGAAGAACTTTGAGAGCGATGAGAACGATGAGATCTTTTGAGAGAATAAGAATTTTGCTCAAGAGTAAATTGGTGAGAAAAATGTTCTCATTGGGTCTCTATTTATAGAGCCAAAGGAGAATTCAAAATAATTCAAATCAAGTTTGACTTCAGCCCAAAAATCAAGCAATGAATAAATGAGAGAGTGAATCAAGGAATTCTGGTCGCACAGCTGGTAGTCGACTCCCTAACTTTGGTAGTCGACTCCCAGAGGGTGTCTGAGAAATTCTGATCTGACTGGTAGTCGACTCCCTAATTTAGGTAGTCGACTACCAGACTATCTTTTCTGGTAGAAGACAGAAATCAGTGTAGTGAACTACTGGGTGTTTGTAGTTAACTACAAATTGAAACTTAGCTTCTATGAAAAGAATGCTCTCAAATAAGTTTAAAATGAGTTTTAAAAACATTTTAGAAAATCATTTTGTGTGTGTGCAAATTCTTCTTGGCTTTGACATAATCCTAAGAAAATGGAAAATAACTCACACACTAGACTCTATGAAGAACTTGAAGCCATGAATGAGTTTGAGCTAGTTGCATATGCTTCGCTTGAATTTGAGCTCCTCTTTAGCTTTAGCTTGAGCACATTCTTTGAGCTTCATCTTTGAACTCTTCTTGTGCTTGAGCTTTGAAGTTGCGAGCTAAATTCATCTTCATCTTCTATGTGTGTGGTTGAAGTTCTTCTTCTTGGAGTATGTTTCGAGCTTCAAGTAGCTTATTACACAACCTACACACTTAAGTAGTATGATTAGTAATTTAATAACATTTGGTGTGATCATCAACAAAACAAACCACTTGGGGTGGGACTAGATTCCCATCACTCTCCCCCTTTTTGATGATGACACCCAAATGAAAAACATATGAATAATATGAATTAAAAACAATGAGTAAGTGTACTTACTCCCCCTGCTTAGAAGCGGTTTATTATTCATTCATGTTTTTGCTTGCTTCACTTTTTCTCCCCATTGTCATCACAAAAAAAAACATATTCGTATACATACCAAGTGAAGAAAAAAATTCCATAGGCTCCCCCTTAAAGTTTGCATCATTGCAGTTGGGTCTCCCCCTTAATGTATGCATGGATTTAGAGATTCATTGGGAGCTCTTCTACTAATCCCTTATAGTTTTGGTACCTGAAAATCAAACAAATAATTTTGGTACCCTTTCTTTGTGGGTCCGTGGGATTAGTCATACATAATAATGTAATCATCAACCAAGAGGGAACCAAACCCAGTTGGGTTGAGATTTCCCATAAGTAAATTTATAATCTCTACAAAAATGAACATTGTTCATAAAACTAGAAATGTAATTGTCTTTCATTTGGACGGTTCCAATTTTGGGAATCCAAACTTTGACATATCCATTTTCAGTTTTAGGAACTCTAGCTTGATGATGAGAGATCCTAGCATTTTGATTGGTCATATTATAACCTAAGCCATATTTGCTAGTTGATGTTCTTTGTGAACTAATCAAGCTATCTAATTTTTCTTACCTTTATTGAACCTAGCAACATTATTAACCAAGTTCTCATGCTTTGCCTTAATGGCGGTCATGTTCTTTTCTAAGTCTCTAAACATATTTCCTAGGTCTTTTAGTTCTACATTGAGCAACCTATTCTTTTCAATTAAATCCTTATTGTTGCTAATCAATTTTAGGTTCTCTTCTCTAATCTTTTTTAGCTCTTGATTAGTAGGATTAGAACCACAAGATTTATGCATCTTTTTGAGAGTTAGAAGCTCTTTGAGTTGGACCTCATATAATGCATAAATTTTATGAAATTCCTCCTCATAATCAATTTCATCATCATCGCTACTATCGCTATCACTAGAGGTATGGTAGGAATTTACCTTGGGGTCTTCCCGTGCCATGAAGCACATGTAATTCTGCTCGTTCCTTTTGCTTGCTTTTCCTTCATTTTCGGATGATGACGAGCTATCGGAATACTCTTCATCATCGCTTCTATCCCAAGCCCCAAAAGCTTTTGTATTTGGCCTTTTGCCTTTGTATGAATTCGTTCTCTTATCTCTGATTTTCTTTAGAGGACATTCATTCTTCATGTGGCATGGTGATCGCGCCCCGGCGTACACGTCCCGAGGCGACGGTTGTAGTTTTACCGCAAGCGCACGGTATAGCGGCGAGCGGGTATCGAACACAGGGAGGACGAATGACCGTGCTTGCTCCTAATCAACCTGGCTATTCAGAGGGATAATTGCCTTGGGCGATCCTGTCACAATCGTCAGACAAAAGTGCAAAATATCAAATCAAATAGAGAACGCCTAGGGAATGGGGAATCCCCACTACTCACCGTATTTCACAATTGTGGTTAGCCGGTATCGAAATCGCTAGGATGAGAATTCGGATGAACTAGTTGCAACTAAATGTGGAACCAGGCTCACGCTCTCGCGCTGTTGCCGGTCTATAGCTATCCTGGGTTTGGGTCCAATCTCTTGCAAACCCTAGCCTAGGGAAGCTAGCATTAGGATCAACATCATCGTCCAATTGCGCACCGAGCCCAATCTCTTGCAAACTCGGTCCACAATCTAGATTAGGATAGTTCCTACCCGTCCAATCTCTTGCAAACGGGTATCGGCACGGAATTGCAACCGGAGATCCTAGCATCGGTCCAATTTCTTGCAAACCGATACTTCGAAAATCCGACTCCAACCTAATTCGGATTTCTAGGGCTTCCTATCGAATTGGGATCCAATCTCTTGCAAATCCCTATTGACGTGAATACCTAGCTATCCGTAGTAATTCGATCCCAATCTAATCCCTAATAACAATCCTGGCTCAATTCCTACCAATTCAACACAAATACGAAATTGGGCTCGTAGGGTTCATCCCCACGCCCCAAGACGTGGAGACTACTCACTAATCATAGCAATAGCACAATAATTGGCAAAGAAATAGACAATGGAATTCATCACAACTATGATATAAACAATAAAAATAGAGTTTTTGTGGAAGAGAAGTGCAAACCAATGTAGATCTTCAATCAACCCAACAAAAATCCAAGTTTTTCTCTTCACCAATCACAATTAATAAAGCTAAAAAGTAGACTCAAAAAGATGCAAAAAATCTGAGAGGTGGCTCCCAAAACTAGGGTAAAAACAGAGCTTAAATAGCCCCAAAAATCGTCTAAAAATCCTGACCAAAACGCCCCTGCACAGCCTGTTTTCCGCAAATTTCGCTACAGGCAGCGCATCGCACTCGGCCGAGTGACAAAAGTCGCTCGGCCGAGTGAAAACCCTGTCAATTTTCCAGTAAGTCGGGGACTTCAGGGGTCTTCAGTTCGGGGGTGGCTCGGCCGAGTGAGTTGTCGTCACTCGGCCGATGGCTTCACTTCACTCGGGCGGACGGGATTTGCCACTCGGCCGAGTGGGTCTTCTGAAGCTCAGATGGCCGAAAACAGTAACTTCGGTCTTTTTGAGGGCCTTCGTCTGGGCGCCACTCGGGCGGACGTGGTATCGTCACTCGGCCGATGTGGTCTCCATCGCTCGGCCGAGTACACATGGAAGTCGTGTCTGAACGGGTCGGCCGAGCAGTGTCTCGCTGGTCGGCCGAGTGGCTCCTCCACTCGGCCGAGTGGGACACAAAAAATGCCCAAACTGGTCGTTTTGGCCTCCTCGTCGCTCCGGCGACGTCCATTCTTCTTCCGCTCCTCTCCAACAGCAAAATACCCCTCGGGGAGGTCGTCGGTGGCCGTCTAGATTACACGCATCTCGAGATCACTCCTAATCGCGCCAAATCACCTGAAATGCGACAAAAACAACAAATCGTGAAAAGCATCGCAATATCGTCGATATATCGTGAAAAACATGATTTGGGCGATCAAAATGGCATGCAAACATGCGGGAAAAGGGTGTAAAATAAGGAGTGATCAAAATCCCCCAAGCTTGCCTCTTACTCGTCCTCGAGGAAGATAAGTAAAAAGCGAACCCGGTGGATTCGGAAAACGAAAACGGCGACAAACGAAAAAAAAATGAAAAACGAAGAAGAATGAAAACCAAACGAAAATAAAGAAAGAAAGAAAGAAGAGGTAGGATGCTAGATTATTTTCTCAGGACGTGGGTTTCACCTACTCTTATAGCATGCACCGAGTGAGAAATACATGTCAAAGAATCTCATTTTGATATCATAGTAGAATAGTGCAAGTAGAAAATAGAAAACCCACGAACAACGGTATAATCATGAAAAACGGAATGATTTTAAAATTAACATCGCCTGAATCATCTAAAGCGGTATACAAGTCTCAGATCACACACTTTTCAATTGAACGCTTTCTATCTGGAGTATAAGAGTATCACATCATAGAATAGAGAGAATAGAAAAGTATGGGTTTCATGAAATGAATGCTAGGCTTAGATTTCTGGATTTCGTAAAGCTAGAAACAATCTCACCGAGTATAGAATATTACTTAGCCTAGGTTGTCGTGCAATGTCAAGTAGTCGCTCTCTCACACATCAATGGATCTCCTCCCCCAAGCTTATCTATAAGCGTGGTGGCACAAAAATATTTACATCCCCATTTTTATATAGCTCCAAAGGCAAAGAAGAGAAAGAAGAAAGAAAATAAGCGAGATGGGATCTTTTATTGAGGATTTTTCCTCTTTTCTCTCTTTTCTCTTTTTTTTTTCTCTCCTTTTTTCTCTCTGTTTTTTTTTCATCTATACAATGATCCCAACTCAAAGAGAGATAATGATATACGAGAATGTTCTTCTCTCTTTTATTATATTTTTTTTTGGAATAAGAGGTTTGGAGCTAGGAATTAATAGCGGGGGAAATGCCATAAAATAGAATCACTAAGGGGAGATTCACCAATGATTTTAAAAGTAGAGAAATGATGTTCAAGATTTGTGGAGAAAGAAATAAATATAACTCTCGGCTCACTCTATAAGACATGCACGACAACTTCAGCAGGGTAATCTAATCTACTCAGTTTCGATCACAAAAAAGCTAACTAATCCAGATATATCATAGCTAACCATCATTCAATCATCCGGAAGTGAAGTGTACAATTCATGCATATAGAAGTGATAAAGGAAAAGAAGTCAGTACTCCAGATATAGGCATTCAATGCGTGAATCTTGGTGTGTTTTCTGTGATAGCATACATATGAATATTCAGGCTCAGCTAATAATAAAATTTCATCCATTTTCATGAGGAAAAAGTGTGGGCTCCTATTTCTAAATGCAAGCGAGTCATAGCATATGATATCAGAAATGAAATCTAAGACACGACAAATATAGCATGCATATAGAATAAGCTAACTCCACGTAGACATCATCACAGAAAATTCATCTCTAGCATGAGATGAAAAAAAGGAAGAAGTAAAGATAAAAGGAAAATAGAACTATGCAATGCGGCACACAGGAAAGTAAGGAAAACGTGATGCATGGCAAAACAAAAGGAAAATAACGAAAAATGAGTGCAAAAGTGAAAAGCGGTGTGAAAAACTGAAAATAAAGGTGGCAAATCGAAAAAGAACGTGAGAGCTCACTCCCCCAAGCTAAACGGCACAGTGTCCTCAATGTGCAAAGTGTGGCACACAGAGAGACAATTAACGTGAGGGGCAAGTGAGGGTGCATGCATGAGGGGAAGGAAGGAAAAAAAATAATAAAAGGAAAAATAAAGAAGTGAAAATATGATGCGGGTATGATGCATGCACAAACAGGAGTGATATGAAAATACGGCACCAAAAACGCTCCCTCTCTCCCAAAAAGATATATATAGATGTTATCAAAATGAGAAACCCTAGTAGATATGATATGATGTGCACAAAAAGATATGATCAAAAATATAATCCCAAAATAAGTGAGAGGATGGGGGGTGGACAAAAAAAACATCAGGACCCAGCAGAGACGGGCAGCACAACGTCAGGAATGGATAAAGGCATCAAGAGTGCCTAAGAAGGCGGTGCCGCGCCGTCTCCGTCCTGAGGCGGAGGGGGTGGTGGTGGTGGTGTAGGCTGCTGAGCTGGGGTGGGCGTGGGAGTGGAAGCAGGTCGAGCGTGTGTGGGAGTGTGTGTGGGAACCTGCTGGGTAGGTGGGGGTACGCGCGGGAGACGCTCTAAGATCTGTGTCAGGCAGTAGTGGATCTGAGGGATCAGGTCAAAGCGTCCAGCCATCGTAGAGACGGTGGAGGACAGGGTCCGAAGGTCTCCTCTAAGACCACTCACCGCCACCTCAAGAGCACGTATGCTCTGCAGTACAGTGTCGGGCGGGGGTGGTGCAGAGGGACGCACCGGTCTAGGCTGCGCAGGGCGAGGCTGGCGTACGCGTGTGGAGTATGTAACGGGCTCAACAGGGAATGGGACAAAAGGTGCCGTGCCAGGAAATGTGGGCCGGGCCTCAGTGTGAGGCCGGGGCGGGCGGTGAGAAGTGGAGGCAGCGGCAGCGGAAGAAGAGTACAAAAGCGGCTGCGAGGCGGCTAATGAGGTCGGTGGCACAGAAGTGTGGACAGACGCTACGACGCTCTCGGAGAAGACGGCGGTAGTGGAGACAGAGGAATCTCCCGCTGGGGAAGAAGTGTGTGGTCCAAAAGGTGTAGCCCCAGCGGAGATCATGCTAACCATGGTCTCCACGACCGAAACGAACGAGGGCTCTCCGTACGCGACTACGGTCGACGGGCGCTCGGGGAAGGCAGAAGAAAGAGGCTCGACAGACAAGGGGCCAGTGGTGGAAGTGGGAGTGGTGGTGACAGCCTTGGAAGCGGTGACAGTGGTGGAAGTGGGCTCAGCAAGGGTACTCGCGACACTGGTAGAGGTGAGGACAGAAGTGTCAGGAGCAGTAGAAACGACAGGTGTGGGCTGAGGGGCCACAGGGGCGGCAGCGGGCTCGGCAGGGCGTGCAGCAGGGTCTGCGGGAGCAGCCTGGGCAGCGTGGGCGGCGGGGCCCTGCTCGGCCTCCTCGGCCTCGAGCACGTAGGCGGCGGGGATGAGGACATCCATATCTGGGAGCCAGTCAACGTGGGCCGGTGCAATCTGGGTCCGAGCAGGGCTCGGGAGAATCATGTAATCGGCCCCATAGGGGCCGTGCAACCAGACCCAGTGACGCTCACCGTGCGGACGCAGCATCTTCATCCGGGCCATAACGTCTATCGACAAGGAAGTGGGGCCCGGAACGCGTCGCAGGTCGTCGGGGAAATCCTCGCCGGTCATAAGAGCCAGCAGGGTAATCAGGCCGCCGCAGCATATCGGTGAGCGAGCGCCCACCGATACAATGATGCGGTCTAAGTACCATGCCGCGATATCGATCACGACGGCGGGGACAAGCTCATCTCCATCCCTAGACAGAGCTCTGGGACGTGTCATCGCATAGAGCATGTAAAGCTCTGGCGTAGACATCGTGCCCGGCTCATATCTGGCCAAAAAGGTAGTCGCCATGAGGCGCTGGGCAATGCGTAGGCAGGGATGTACGATGGCCGAGGCCTTGGCCCTACTAGGGTCAAAGGCGGCGTGGAGACCCGTGATACGTGCCCAGAAGGCACCGGCGTCGAAAGAGGGTGGAGGGATATGTGTGGGGCCATAACCGCGATCGGCTCCGGGGACTGCGGGCCAAGAGAAAAATGCTCTCATCATATCGAGAGTGACCTGGCACTCTCGATCCATGAACCGGAATGAGCATCCCTCATCGGTCCGGGCGATCGAACTCAAAACCTCAAGTGTCGGACGGGTAAAAGTATCCGCCGACACCTGGAAAAAATCTCGCCAGCCCACGTTGTCGTACAACGTGAGCATCCCCTCAAGTACCCCCAGGCGTCCTAGGTCAGCGAGGTGTGCGAACCTGGAGGGTACGATCGAGCGCTGGGAGATACGCTCGAAGACGGCGCGGTGTGCGTCGTCTCGGAACGTAATCCCGAGCGGCCCGACCAGTGGAGCCGGTGGTGGTGGCTGTGGATCGGCGGGGAGAGGCTGTGCGGGCTGTGGGTGCGCTGCAGGCTGTGCGGGGTGTGCGGAGCCTGCAGGCTGTGCGGGGTGTGCGGGGTGTGTGGGGGACGGTGGAGGAGAGTCCTCCAACTCGTGGGAGGGGCCGGCATCATCCGACCGCTTCCGCTTGGCGGAAGCTCTCTTCGACCGCGGCCGTATCCGGGGCGGCATATCTGCCCCGAGCGCGCCGAAAAAGTGAAAAGTGCGGCGTGTGCACAAAGAGTGGAAAGAGTTTACCCAAACACGCCGCGAGTGCTAAGTAGTGGAAGCGTGCGAAGTCCGCGCCTCCACGAAGTCCTGAGCAGCCCGTAGAAGCTCCCCTGAGCTCCCCTAAGCTCCAAAAAGCAACCTGCGCATGGAAAAGCGATATCAGCGAGTAATAATCAAAATGTATGGAGCAATAGGGGTATAACAGATAGATATGTGACTTGATTCGGGTTAGGGGTTCGATTGACACACGGATCCTCAAAAACTACGCAAAAAGAGAAGAAAATGGTGAAAATAAGCGAACCGGAGGTGATCGGAGACGGGGGTTGCCGGCGGCGACTCGGGCGGGTGGCGGCGACGGTCGGCCGGCGGTGGCAGGCCGAGCGGCGGCGCGCGCGGGCGAGTGGATGTTGGGCGAGGCGCGATCGGGCGAGGGGAAGCTGAGGGGGCGCGGGCGAAAGGGTTTTTTTTTTTCGTTTTCGAAAACTGCGCCTCCCCCTTTGGCTTTATATTAAAAAGTTACAACTCGGCCGAGTGACGTGATCACTCGGCCGAGCGAGGCAAATAAAAATTTCTCCCCGATATCGCTTCGGCCGAGTGGCCTTGCCAGGCTCGGCCGAGTGGAGTAAATCCATTCGGCCGAGTGACTCAAGCTACTCGGCATGACTCGCCCAAGGAGGGTGTCTGTTTCACTCGGCCGAGTGAATATATATACTCGGCCGAGTAGCAGTTATAATGAAATGAGGAAAATAGACAGAGAGTTGGGTACATCAGACTTCCCTTGTTCGTGAGCGGCTCGGCCGGACGAACTTCTGTACTCGGCCGAGTGACTAGTATACTCGGCCGAGTGAGCCTTGCATTCTGCTGTTTGTCTTCGTTTAGACTCTAAACTCCGTCTTTCTTCCTCCAGTCGATTTCATGCTCCTCCTAAGCGTCGAACGCCTTCTTAGGGCGCTCCTCATCGTCTCGTTCAACCTCCTCATGATGATCTACCTATCTCCTCTCCTGTCAAGAAAAATAGGACCCGTTATCACAAAATTTTTGATCGGATGACTCAAAACACTAAAAATTTCTAAAACGAAAATAAAGAAAAAGCGAAAATAAAGCAAAAACCGTCGGGTTGCCTCCCGACAAGCGCTCGTTTTAGGTCGTGAGCTCGACCCCCTATAATTTTCAATCAATGCGGGATGTTTGGTGCATATGAGATGCACCCGTCAAACTTTCCGGGGAGCGCGCTTGGATTCGGACGTGGCGGCGAAGCGTTCTCCCGCGGTGGTCTCCTATCTCGAATAGTGCTTGGGGGAGGCTCCCCCAAGCTAGCATTTGCCCCGGTCAACGGCTTAGCCGGCGATGCCGATTTCCGTACCGGCGGAGCTTTCTTTGGAGACTTTGATTTCGAGAGCTTGCAGAGCTCTCGAATCCTTGCGACATCAGCGTCGCCTTCATCTTCATCAGCGGAGAAGTCGGGGGAATCATCATTATTGTCCTCATGGCCTAAATCCGGGCCTTCATCCAATTCTTCATCAAAAAGGGCACCAATTGAGTGAGGAATCGCCTCCTCTATCACCTCATCAAGGAGGTCCATATAATCGAGCTCCTCATGGTAAGGCATGTGCTTCATTGCCTTGGGAATGTGGAGCTCCACCTCGATGTTTCCGACGTTTAAGGTTAAGGTACCTTCGCGCACGTCGACGATGACTCCGGCGGTGGCGAGGAATGGGCGCCCAAGTATCAATGAGGTGTCTCCCTCCTCCTTAATGTCCATGATGACGAAGTCACATGGCAAGCATATTCCACCCGGGACTTGAAGTGGGATGTCTTTGGCAATCCCCACCGGCCTTGTTATCCGTCCATCGGCTAATTGAATGCGCATGTCGGTGGGTTTCAACTTTGTCCCGGTGTTAAGCTTTAAGAACATGGAGAGGGGCATGAGACTCACACTAGCCCCAAGATCGACCAACGCCTTTTGAAGAGGCACGCCGCCCAACGTGCAAGGAATCCGAAAACTCCCCGGATCTTTAAATTTTGCCGGCTCCTTTTCTCTCTTGGTGAACCAAGAGCCCTCCTCGGCTAGCATGATCTTTTCCTTCCTCTTTCTCCCCGAAATCAAGTCCTTCAAGAATTTGGCATATGTGGGGATCTCGATGATGGCGTCAAGGAAGGGAATATTTAGGCTAACTCCTCTTAGATACTCGAGGAATTTCGCTAGCCTTTTCTCCATTTTCGCTTTCGCTAGTCTTTGGGGGAATGGGACCTGTGGCATGAAGCGCCTCTCCTCAATTAATAGCTTCTCCCTATATTTCTCCTTGTCTTGTGGCTCCTTCTCCTCTTCAATCTCGATTATCGGCTCAACCGGCTCCAAACTTTCCTCCACGGCCTCCTCAATAGGAATCATGGCGGGGGTGGTGTCCTTCCCGCCTCTAGTAGTGACGGCAACTACGGCGTTGATGTGGCCCGTGTTGCCCCGTGGGTTTTGCTCCGGTTGCGCCGGCAATCTTTGAGTGTTCCGGTTGAGCAACGCTAATTGCTCCGATATTTGAGCCACTACGGTATTGAGAGATTCTTGCCCCGCCTTCAAAGTAGCATTCACCTTATTCTGCTCGACCATGAACGCTTCCACTCTAGTTTCGAAATCGGATCGTTGTGGAGCTTGTGGAGGGTTTTGGTTTTGATTCCTCCACCCTTGATTGTATCCGGGAGGCCTATAAGGTGGGACTTGTTGCTTTGGTTGGAAGTTTTGTTGTGTAGGTCCCCTCGGCGGATAGTATTGTTGTTGGGGTGGTGGCGGTCGAGCTTGATTAGGCGGTTGTTGTGGCGGGTTCAAAGCTCCTTCATTGTTGGCGTAGGAGAATCCCGGGTGATTTCTTGCGGCCGGATTGGACCAATAACCTTGGTTCCCCGCAACATATTGCACTTGCTCCAAGGATCATTCTCCTTGCTCTCCTCCCGAATACATGGCTTGAGGTTGGTCTTGCCAATCACTCATTTGGCTTGCCGGCGCGGAGGTGGAAGGGCTTCCTTGGGGCTCCGTGATGAATTTCTCCAATCTCTCCACCACCTTGTGGAGAGAATCAAATTTGCTCGTAAGCTCCGCTACGGCCTTTGCCTCGTAGATGCTAGTCGGCTTTAAGGAGGACGTAGAGTGTCCTCGCTCATCGCCCCATTGTTGGTTATTAGAGGCCATCTCCTCAATTAGGGCCGTAGCTTCCTCGGGAGTCTTTGACAAGATTGCACCATTCGCCGCGGCATCAATAATTTGTTTGGTCCCCGGTTGGAGACCGTTGTAGAAGCTATGCACTAACTCCCAATCTTCTATACTGTGGTGCGGGCACTGGTGCTGCAAATCCTTAAATCGCTCCCAAGCTTCATAGAGCGTCTCGTGTGGTCCTTGCTTGAAGGACATGAGAGCGCTCCGGATCTTCACCGTCTTGGATGGTGGATAGAATTTATCAATGAATGCATCCGCCAACCCGTCCCAAGAGGTGAAAACTCCGTCAGCTTGCGTCCTCAGCCAATAGAGTGCTTTGTCCTTTAGCGTGAAGGGAAAGAGGCGCAGTCTGATGGCATCAATCGGGACCCCCGGCATTTGGAAAGTGGCGCACTTCGACAAGAATGATTGGATGTGGTAGTGGTGGTTCTCGTGAGCGTTCCCATGAAATGGGTCTTGTTGCATCAAAACCACCAATCCCGTCTTTAGCTCGAAGTTCTTGTCGGCCGCCAACTCCGGCACGGCGATGGATGACGTAGTAGAAGAGGTTTTAGGCCGAAGCCTATCGCGAATAGAAATTATTCTCGCCATTCTCTCCGCCAATTCTTCGGGAGTTTCCCGGTTGGTCATAAACCCCCCTTCCGGATATTGTCTCCTTTCCGCTCTGAGTCTCCGCGCGGTACGTTCGATCTCGGGATCGAATAATAGGGCTTCGGGGTCCGCCGTAGATCTCGTGTACATGCACAGTGAAAACAGAGTTTCAAAGAGATGATTAGTACCGTGGAAGGGTTAGGTAAAAATAGCAAAGGAAATAATAATGGTAAAAGAAATAAAATAAAAAGAAAATAAAAGAAAGAAATAGCTAGGTGAAAAAGAATCAAACGCAATCGCCTCCCCGGCAACGGCGCCAAAAACTTGATCGCGCCCCGGCGTACACGTCCCGAGGCGACGGTTGTAGTTTTACCGCAAGCGCACGGTATAGCGGCGAGCGGGTATCGAACACAGGGAGGACGAATGACCGTGCTTGCTCCTAATCAACCTGGCTATTCAGAGGGATAATTGCCTTGGGCGATCCTGTCACAATCGTCAGACAAAAGTGCAAAATATCAAATCAAATAGAGAACGCCTAGGGAATGGGGAATCCCCACTACTCACCGTATTTCACAATTGTGGTTAGCCGGTATCGAAATCGCTAGGATGAGAATTCGGATGAACTAGTTGCAACTAAATGTGGAACCAGGCTCACGCTCTCGCGATGTTGCCGGTCTATAGCTATCCTGGGTTTGGGTCCAATCTCTTGCAAACCCTAGCCTAGGGAAGCTAGCATTAGGATCAACATCATCGTCCAATTGCGCACCGAGCCCAATCTCTTGCAAACTCGGTCCACAATCTAGATTAGGATAGTTCCTACCCGTCCAATCTCTTGCAAACGGGTATCGGCACGGAATTGCAACCGGAGATCCTAGCATCGGTCCAATTTCTTGCAAACCGATACTTCGAAAATCCGACTCCAACCCAATTCGGATTTCTAGGGCTTCCTATCGAATTGGGATCCAATCTCTTGCAAATCCCTATTGACGTGAATACCTAGCTATCCGTAGTAATTCGATCCCAATCTAATCCATAATAACAATCCTGGCTCAATTCCTACCAATTCAACACAAATACGAAATTGGGCTCGTAGGGTTCATCCCCACGCCCCAAGACGTGGAGACTACTCACTAATCATAGCAATAGCACAATAATTGGCAAAGAAATAGACAATGGAATTCATCACAACTATGATATAAACAATAAAAATAGAGTTTTTGTGGAAGAGAAGTGCAAACCAATGTAGATCTTCAATCAACCCAACAAAAATCCAAGTTTTTCTCTTCACCAATCACAATTAATAAAGCTAAAAAGTAGACTCAAAAAGCTGCAAAAAATCTGAGAGGTGGCTCCCAAAACTAGGGTAAAAACAGAGCTTAAATAGCCCCAAAAATCGTCTAAAAATCCTGACCAAAACGCCCCTGCACAGCCTGTTTTCCGCAAATTTCGCTACAGGCAGCGCATCGCACTCGGCCGAGTGACAAAAGTCGCTCGGCCGAGTGAAAACCCTGTCAATTTTCCAGTAAGTCGGGGACTTCAGGGGTCTTCAGTTCGGGGGTGGCTCGGCCGAGTGAGTTGTCGTCACTCGGCCGATGGCTTCACTTCACTCGGGCGGACGGGATTTGCCACTCGGCCGAGTGGGTCTTCTGAAGCTCAGATGGCCGAAAAACAGTAACTTCGGTCTTTTTGAGGGCCTTCGTCTGGGCGCCACTCGGGCGGACGTGGTATCGTCACTCGGCCGATGTGGTCTCCGTCGCTCGGCCGAGTACACATGGAAGTCGTGTCTGAACGGGTCGGCCGAGCAGTGTCTCGCTGGTCGGCCGAGTGGCTCCTCCACTCGGCCGAGTGGGACACAAAAAATGCCCAAACTGGTCGTTTTGGCCTCCTCGTCGCTCCGGCGACGTCCATTCTTCTTCCGCTCCTCTCCAACAGCAAAATACCCCTCGGGGAGGTCGTCGGTGGCCGTCTAGATTACACGCATCTCGAGATCACTCCTAATCGCGCCAAATCACCTGAAATGCGACAAAAACAACAAATCGTGAAAAGCATCGCAATATCGTCGATATATCGTGAAAAACATGATTTGGGCGATCAAAATGGCATGCAAACATGCGGGAAAAGGGTGTAAAATAAGGAGTGATCACATGGCTTATTACATTCATAACAAATAACATCATTAGTGGAATTGAACTTACGGTTGTAGGACTTACGTGCTTTTAGGATTTTCTTGTATCCTTTGGAGATGAGTGCCATTTGTTTCTCCATCTCATCTTTGAATTCATTATCGGATTCCTCCGTATCCGATGTTGTTTTGAATGCAAGGTTCTTCTTCTTTTCACCGTGTTCCTTGGTCTTTCGCTCTTGCAGTTGGAGTTCATACGCCATTAGATTACCGATGAGCTCCTCCAAGGTTAGCTTTGAAGTGTCGTTGCCTTCTTCAATGGCCGAAGCTTTGGATTGCCATTCGGGAGTGAGGGATCTAAGGATCTTGCATACATGATCCTCTTGTGTGTACTTCTTTCCCAATCCCGCAAGTGTGTTGACGATCTCCGTAAATCTCGTGTACATCTCCGTTATGTTCTCGTCTTTCTCCATCATAAATTTTTCATATCTGCCAGCATAAAGAGAAGATTTTGAAGATTTAACTTTTTGGTTACCTTCATGCGTTACCTCAAGGAGTTTCCATATTTGGTACGCGGAGGTAGCCATGGAGATGCGGTTGTACTCCGTTGTGTCAAGGCCGCAATATAGAGTGGACACCGCCTTTGCATTTAGAGACACTTTGTCCTTCTCCGTCTTGGTCCATTTTTCTTCCTCAAGAGTGGGTTCTTCATAAGGATTCTCCACTATCTTCCATAGATCATAGGAGATAGAGAGAAGGTACATTCGCATCCGATTCTTCCAAGATCCATAATTTGATCCGTTGAGACGTGGTGGTCTGGTGGAAGATTGTCCTTCGGGGAAATGATTGGTTGACGCCATCTATAACCTTGCTCTGATACCAAGTGTTGGATCCTGTGGATGGCAAACAACACTAGAAGGGGGGGTTGAATAGTGTTGTATAAAGATAAAACTTTTTCGTTCTTTAATCAATCAACACAAAACAAAACCTTCTAATGTTGCCTAAGAAACCAAGTAGAGTGATCTACGCTTGGTTCTTAATCAACTTCATTTATCTTATAGAAATATAAAAGATAAACAATTATGATTACAATCAGATAAGAGATCTTTACACAGATATAGATCTTTACACAGCGGAATTAAATGCACAATCTTTGTAATATGCAAATAAACAAAGAATTACAAAGATATAATAATAACAAAGTAAATAAGAATTGCTTGCAGAGATAAATAATCAAACACAGAAAATGCAAACGCAAAGACAAGGATTTTTATCCTGGTTCCCCACAACCCTGGGTACGTCCAGTCCCCGACCAATCCGGTACGAGATTTCCACTATTGCCTTAGCAATACAAATACCTAGCCTCAACCAGGATTTCCGACCACCTAGACTTGTCTAGGATTTTACCCTTGCCTCACAACCCGAGGACTTTACCTTGCCTCACAATCCGAGGACTTTTCACAAACACCTTGCCTACAACAAGGATTTACAACCACCCTTATCACCAAGGGACTACAAGTAAAATCAAATCCAATACACCACAATGAATTAGTGGAGATTGGTTTTTACACCCAATAATTCTATAGCCAAGATTAAATTTGCAATTGTGCTTAACGTGGCTAAAAGAATTTTAAATCGTCCGTAGATCACACAAAGAATATGAGTTTATTCACTGTGATCTAGGATCTAGATGTGTTCTTAGATCACACAAAGAATATGAAATTATTCGATGTGATCTAGAATCTAGATGTTTCAAAAATCCTTTGAGAATATAAAAAATCAAAGAGAAGGATTTTGAAAACCAATTTGCAATAGCCAAATAATAATGATGATCTTAAAAAGAATTATAAAATAATATAAGCAATAAGATCAGAAATTGAAAAACCGATTTGGCTATGAAGAACTTTGAGAGTGATGAGAACGATGAGATCTTTTGAGAGAATAAGAATTTTGCTCAAGAGTAAATTGGTGAGAAAAATGTTCTCATTGGGTCTCTATTTATAGAGCCAAAGGAGAATTCAAAATAATTCAAATCAAGTTTGACTTCAGCCCAAAAATCAAGCAATGAATAAATGAGAGAGTGAATCAAGGAATTCTGGTCGCACAGCTGGTAGTCGACTCCCTAACTTTGGTAGTCGACTCCCAGAGGGTGTCTGAGAAATTCTGATCTGACTGGTAGTCGACTCCCTAATTTAGGTAGTCGACTACCAGACTATCTTTTCTGGTAGAAGACAGAAATCAGTGTAGTGAACTACTGGGTGTTTGTAGTTGACTACAAATTGAAACTTAGCTTCTATGAAAAGAATGCTCTCAAATAAGTTTAAAATGAGTTTTAAAAACATTTTAGAAAATCATTTTGTGTGTGTGCAAATTCTTCTTGGCTTTGACATAATCCTAAGAAAATGGAAAATAACTCACACACTAGACTCTATGAAGAACTTGAAGCCATGAATGAGTTTGAGCTAGTTGCATATGCTTCGCTTGAATTTGAGCTCCTCTTTAGCTTTAGCTTGAGCACATTCTTTGAGCTTCATCTTTGAACTCTTCTTGTGCTTGAGCTTTGAAGTTGCGAGCTAAATTCATCTTCATCTTCTATGTGTGTGGTTGAAGTTCTTCTTCTCGGAGTATGTTTCGAGCTTCAAGTAGCTTATTACACAACCTACACACTTAAGTAGTATGATTAGTAATTTAATAACATTTGGTGTGATCATCAACAAAACAAACCACTTGGGGTGGGACTAGATTCCCATCACTTTTTAGCAACATGATCATCTACGAAATGGTGACGGACATCTATGTGTTTAGAACGGGAATGGTGTATCGGATTCTTAGAGAGACATATTGCACTTTGGTTGTCCACCATGATAGGGCAAGTATCACAGTTTATACCAAAGTCTTTAAGAGTGTGTCTCATCCAAAGAACCTGAGCACACGCGGCACCAGCGGCAATATATTTCGCCTCGGTGGTTGAAAGTGACACGGAATTCTGCTTCTTGGAAAACCAAGAGACAAGAGAATTTCCTATAAAATGGCAAGTGCCACTAGTACTTTTCCTGTCGGATATGCATCCCGCATAATCTGTGTCACTATATGAGATTAACTCATATGTGCTAGACTTTGGATAAAGTAATCCAAAGTCATGTGTGTAACTTAAATAACGGAAAATACATTTTACCGCTACTAAGTGAGATTCCTTAGGTTGAGACTGATAACGAGCACATACACATACGACAAACATAATATCGGGCCTACTTGCGGTAAGATATAGTAAACTACCTATCATACCTCGATATAGACGAATTTCTACATCTTTTTCGCCCATATCTTTATCAAGATGGTAGTCGTGCTCATTGGAGTCTTCTTCCCGGAGGCATTCTCCATTCCAAATCGCTTTAGAAACTCCACCGTGTACTTGGTTTGGTGGATGAAGATTGCATCGTTCATTTGGCGAATTTGGAGACCTAAGAAATATTTGAGCTCACCCATGTGGCTCATCTCAAATTGATCCTTCATAACATTAGAAAACTCTTCGCAAAGAGTGAAGTTAGTAGCACCGAAAATGATATCATCAACATAAATTTGAACTAAAATGATATCATTATTCGAATACTTAACAAATAATGTAGAATCAACTTCTCCCATTTTAAAACCTAAAACCAAAAGAAAATTCTTTAAACGGTCATACCAAGCTCGAGGAGCTTGTCTCAAACCGTAAAGTGCTTTCTTAAGTTTGAAAACATGATTTGAAAATTTTTCATTTATAAAACCCGGAGGTTGAGAAACATAAACTTCCTCAACAACATCTCCGTTTAAAAACGCACTTTTTACATCCATTTGAAAGAGTTTAAAATCTTTATGGCATGCAAAAGATAACAATAATCTAATAGATTCTAACCTAGCTACCGGAGCAAAGGATTCTTCGAAATCGATACCTTCCTCTTGCCGGTAGCCTTGAGCTACTAACCGAGCTTTGTTCCGGACGACGATTTGGTTCTCGTCGGTCTTGTTCTTGAAAATCCACTTCGTTCCTATAACGGTGTGGTTCTTCGAAGGCAATGGAACAAGCTCTCAAACCTCATTCCTCTCGAATTGAATGAGTTCCTCCTCCATGGCTAAGATCCAAGCACCATCTTCGCACGCTTCGTTAATATTCTTTGACTCTATCGAGGAAGCAAAGGCACAATGAGCGAAGTAGTTGACTTGAGATCTCGTCTTGACACTATCAAGGATATTGCCAATGACTTGCTCATGAGGATGGTCACGAACGGTATGAAGCCATTTGGGAATTCCCTGATCACTAGGAACATTCTCAAAAGATTCATTAGTAGGGTTAGTATCAATAGAATCAATAGAATTAGAATTACCAATTGAATCACATAAGACATCCATGGAGTCATCATCATTAGTAATTCTAGTAGGGACAAAACCTTCATTAAATGAAACATGAAGTGATTCCTCGATCGTTGAGATTCGTTTGTTGTATATCCGGTAGGCTTTGCTACGGGAGGAATATCCAACAAATATCCCCTCATCGGATCTTGGATCAAATTTGTCCAAACTATCATACGTGTTTTTAATAAAACATTTTGCACCGAAAACTCGAAAATGTTTAACTTGAGGCAATCTACCAAACAACAATTCATAACAAGTTTGTTTGGTGCCGGGCCTCAAAAGTATTCTATTAAATACATAGCAAGCGGTATGTACCGCTTCCGCCCAAAATTGATGGCCAAGTTGGCTATCATCAAGCATAGTGCGAGCACACTCCACTAGCGTCCTATTCTTTCTCTCAACAACACCATTTTGAGGAGGTGCGCGAGTGAATGAAAAGGTGTGTGTAATACCAACTTCATCACAAAAGTTCTCAAAAGACTCATTCTCAAATTCCCCTCCATGATCACTACGAATAGTGACAATGGTGGTTCCAATGAGATTTTGTACTTTCTTGACAAATATTGTGAAGTTTTCGAAAGCATCATTTTTATTACTTAAGGAAAATACCCAAGTAAACCTAGAAAAGTCATCAACGATGACAAATCCATATCGTGCATTTCCTAATGAAGCAACTCTAGTTGGCCCAAAAAGATCTAGATGTAATAACTCTAGAGGCCGCTTAGATGAAATGCTTTTCTTATGTTTAAAAGACGATTTTGGAAGCTTGCCTCGTTGACACGAGTCACAAAAGCTTTTCTTTTGAAAGACAAGCTTAGGGAAGCCTCTAATAGATTTAACTTGGAAAGCTTAAAAAGTGTTCCAAAGTTCACATGACCAAAACGTCGATGCCATAAGTGTTGTTCACTTGTGTTGGCAATGCGACATTGTTCATGTGATCTTGGAAGATCTAGGATATATATATCCTTATGGCATGTGCCAGAAAATAATAAATCATTATTATCTTTTCTTAAAATATGGTACATTCCTTTCGCAAAGCTAACTTTGTAACCTTTGTCACAAAGTTGGCTTATTGAAATAAGATTGTGGTTTAATCCTTTAACAAGGTAAACATCACTTATTAGAGGTTTAGAAGGATTACCCACTTTTCCAACACCTATGATGGTTCCGCTCTCGTTGCCTCCAAAGACTACCCGGTTCCCATTTGCAATGGGCACCACTCCGGAGAGCAATTAAGCATCACCCGTCATGTGTGTTGAACACCCGCTATCGAGTATCCAATTTTTCTTGGAGCCAAATTTGGATTTGTTGCTCCGTTTCTTTTTCTTGAGTACCTAAAGATAAACATATCATTCCATGGTATCCAAGGTCATTGGGTCCTAAAAGATTAGACCTTTGGAAGCCAAGTCCAATTGGACTTAGACTTCCCCACATAATTATCACTATGCACGACATTCATAAAATAAGAATTCATATAAACTTGTTTTTCATTCATGCTTGTGTCCTTTGGGCTCCAAATAGTGAAGATTTTGGGAGCCCTATTCCTATTGGGAGCATGCATGCGTTGTTGATTTCTACATGATGCATGTCGTGGATAGGCATACGGCACATGATGAAATGGTGCATGATGATAATTATTCATATGATGATGTGAGTGAACATATGCATGTGGAGGAACACGTGCGTGAGGGTGTCTCACATGGTGTGCACGTGCCCGTGCCCGTGGATGTGGTGCATAAAACTCATCATATGTGTGAACATGTGGAGTAGGATGTGTGTTCCTACGTGGCATGGTATTTGTGTACATATAGGCATGACCCTTCTTTGGAAGTCCACCCAAAGTGGGTTTCTTTCCAAACGAGGGTGTGTACGAGGTGGAAGTACCATTGGTAGATGAACTACCAATAGAGTGTTTGCTACCACTCGTTGAGGCATTGGAAGTTGGCCTAACAAAGGTAGTAGACGACTTGGATGAATTTCCCATCTTATACCCCAAGCCAATGTGGTGATTGGCCGGAAGTAAGTCATTTAGGATTTTATCCAAATGGTCCTTACCTTTATTGAATTTATTAATTCGACCTAATGTGCACTCATATTTCTCGGTGAGACAACGCATAAAAGCATCCAAAGTGGATACTTGCGATGTGAGCACATAAACACGTGATTTGAGATTCTCATTCTCAATACTCAAAGTCGAGTTTTGAGAAGTCAAATCTGCTATCTTGTGTTCATCCGATTTCTTAATATGAACATGTTCAAGTTGAGATTTGAGATTTACAATCTCATTTCTCAACTCTTCAACAACGGTGTCGTTGTTGGTGATGATAGGTTTAGGCGAGGTTTGGATGCTAGCTAAATCATCTTTTACCTTAGTATATCTATTTACTAATTTAGTGTATTTAGACCATATTTGCTCATTAGCATTTCTAAGGTCATCCATTGTTACCTCATCGCCTTCATTGTCGCTATCATCGGAGGAGGAATCTTTATCTTGCTACTCTCTAGCCATGAAGCACATATGTGCTTTCTCCACTTGCTCATCGTCCGACTCTCCACTTGAGGAGTCCTCGTCGGAGTCGGAGAATGTCCCGACAAGTCCTTTCTTGTACCCTTTCTTGTACTTCTTTGACTTGTCGAACTTTGGCGCCTTCCACTTCTCCTTTTGCTTATTTTGAGGACAATCCGCTTCCATGTGTCCTGGCTTATTGCATTTAAAGCACAAAGGAGCGGAGGCGTTAGAAGAACTAACTTTAGACTTGTTCTTGAAATTACCTTTCCGGAAGAACCGGTTGAACTTCTTTGCCATGAGGGCCATGGATTCCAAGTCCAACTCGTCTTCCGAGTCTTCATCATCGGTAGATGTAGATGTAGATGGAGCGGCCTTGAAAGCAATAGCCTTCTTCTTTGGCTCGTCTTGCTTCAAGTAGGACTTCATCTTGTCCTGCAACTTAAGTTTGCTATCCTTACGTACCTCATAAGACATTAAGGTACCCATTAGTTGAATAACCGTATACTTACTCATATCATTACCTTCCTCAATGGTGAAGGTACGTTTCTCCCAACAAGAAGGAAGTCCGTCAATGATCTTGGAGACTTTCTCCTTTTGGGTGTAGGTTTTCCCAAGAGCCTCCAACTCGTTTGTGATGTCGAAGAAGCGAGCATAATACTCCTTCATCTTCTCACCCTGTTGCATATGAAATAACTCGTAATCTTTATTAACAACAACGAGTTTAGAGTCTCTTACCCTACTCGTTCCTTCATGCAAGATGAGGAGGGAGTTCCATATTTGATATGCACTCTTACATGTGCATATCTTATTGAAGTCATCGGGCTCCAAAGTGCATTGCAAGGTGTTTATTTCCTTGACATTGCTTACCTCCGCGGCGACCTCCGCGGGAGTCCACTTAGCGAAATCTTCTTCGGCGGGCTCGACATACTCCGACATCATGGCTCTCCATAGTGAAGCACTCCGGAGGAACGTAAATTTTGGTAAGCATATCCAGTACCCGTAATTGGTACCGTTGAAGAAGGGAGGCCTCATTGAGGAGTGTCCTTCCATCACCGAAGAAGCTCCTTCACGGTTCCTGAAGGTGCTATAATCTGAAGGTGGACGAACAGTCTTGTTGTCGTTGGAAGACATACCTAGGTACTTGGCTCCGATACCAAATGTAATGCCCTACATAGCTATTGCACAAGTACTAGATGGGGGTGAATAGTACTTTAAAATAATTAAGAAGATAATTCCTAATTATCTTGCAAACTCAACCAACAATGCGGAAATATAAATATAGACAACAAAGAAACAATCACAAACACACGATATTAACGGGTTCGGATCCACCCAAGTCTCCCCGAATTTTTCCCGGTGATCCTACGTCCCAAACACCCGGATCCCCTCCGGATACTTGAGTTAGAAACCTCTAACTCAAATTTGCAATATGAAATACTTGTAGAAACCTCTACAAGGTCAAATCATACACAAATGAAATTGTGACTCCCACAACCCGGGATCACAAACAATCTCTCACAAACCGAGAGAAAAACACTTGCAATATCGAATATAATGAAATATGAAATGCTTACCAAAACCCTATGCCTTGAGTAAAACTTACGATTTAGGGCAAAGAGGATTTTGGAGAAGATGAAGGCACCAAACCCTAGCTCCAAGATGTAGATCAGCGATGGAGACCTAGGTGGATGTTGGTGACCAAGAATCAAGCACTTGGCTTGGAAGGCTCACAATCAATGAATCTCTCTTTTGAAATAAGAGTGAGGGAGAGATTCAAGAATGAAATGAATGAGCTTTGAATGAGATTTAATGCTTTCTCTTTGATCTCTAAATATCAATAATAATCAGCCTTGAATGCTATGAAAGCAGCACTCCAAGTATATATAGGTTAGAGGAAAGAGAGAGAGAAAAAAGGTTCAATTAAAGCTCCAACGGCTCGATTCTGAACCAGACTAGTCGGTCAAAGATGGATCACTGACCGACTAGTTCATCAACTAGTCGGTCGGTGATACAACGTAGACCGACTAACGGTTGAACAACCAAAAGGTGAAGTACAGGAGATAGACAACTAGTCGGTCTAAGAAGACTTACCGACCGACTAGTTTCACAACTAGTCGGTCGGTGAGTGTTCATTGACCGACTAATAGTCGAAATAGAGAAGGCTGACTTCAAGTTGAATTAGTCGGTCTAAGAACAAATGTTGACCGACTAGTTCATCAACTAGTCGGTCGACAAACGTTCTTTGACCGACTAACGATAAACAGTAACTTATGCTGTACAGGGAAAGCTCAACTAGTTGGTCTAAGAAGGATCACTGACCGACTAGTTCATCAACTAGTCGGTCGGTGATTCAACGTGGACCGACTAAATGTAAACAGTAAAGAGCATAGAATTGAGAAATCATTCTAGTCGGTTCAAGAAGCTTTGCCGACCGACTAGATTGCCATCTAGTCGGTTGGTTCTTCTTCTTGAACCAACTAACATGCACAAGAAGCCGCGAATCGAAGCGCGATGCTTTGGAAAAGTTTGTATGTGCTTCTAATAAGATCCTAGCTCTAAGATAGGAGCGTTATGAAGATTAAAACGTAAGACCTACTCAAGGCTTAACAATCTACGAAACGAAGCTAGAAGACTATAAATAAAACTTGACGAACCGTCTTCAAAAGCTTCAATCGAATCTTCATGACTTCAATAATGGTCCTTCAGCTTCAACGAAGCTTTAGGCATACGATCACGCGCTTTGAGAAGTCTCGAGACGTCGCTTTTGATGTTCATAGAAGTTTGGTGACGATCTCCATAACTGCGCTCACAAAGAGTTAGTTCACGATATATTTATGTTTGTTCATCATCCAAAACCAAATCCGTGGAGTCAATACTCAACACATATGAAACCGACCTTTAGGAATAATTCCTCGGTTCTTAGACCACAGCTGACGGTGGTAACCTTCGAGCTTAAGACGGGGTTAATCAATCTTTTGCAGCAGGATCCCTTCCATGGGCATCCTCATGAGAACCACAACCATCACATTGACTCCTTCTTGGCCAAGTGCGATACATTCAAGGCGAAGGACGTCAGTGATGATGCAGTGAAGTTGCGGCTGTTCCCATTCACCTTGAGGAACAAGGCCTCCTACTGGCTCCGAGCTCACTCTCCCAACCACTTCACTACCTGGGATAAGCTCGCGCTCGCATTCGTGGATAAGTTTTATCCACCATCGAAGACGGTCAGGATCCGTGGGGCCATATCCAATTTCAAGCAGCTCCCCCCGGAGTCGCTTTATGAGGCTTGGGAGAGGTTTAAAGAACTCCAACACCAGTGCCCCCACCATGGAATCCAGCCTTGGGATTTAGTGCAGAGCTTCTACAACAGGCTCCAACCTAGCACTAAAATGATTATTGATGCTGCGGCGTAGGGCGCCTTATTGGATAAGTCTCCTGAGGAGGCTATTGATCTTTTGGAGCACATGGCCGCCACCACTCAGCAGTGGGGTGATGAGAGGACCGTGATCACCCGGACCCCTAAGGTCAAGGCTGCTAGTCACCTGGACTCCCACATAGAGAACCTGTGAAAGCAGGTGGCCCGTTTTGAGCAGCGCCTGGACTCCCTCCCAGCAGCACCCAGCACCTCCTACCATCCTGCTGAGGAGTACGTAGATCCAAGGTATATCCCCGCTGAGGGTCATTATGAGGGTACTGAGACATCCGAGACTGTTCAGTACGTCCAGGGAGAAGGACGGAATCAGTGGCAACATCCGGCTGCCAGGAATCACCCAGGTTTCTCATATGGAAATCCAAGCAGAGGGCTGCAACCTCCGTAGTTTCAGAGGCCACCTTCTCTCCAGCAGCAGCAGCAGCAGCAGAGCCAGCGGCAAGGCGGCTTTAGGCCAGCTGGGCCCTATAGGCCACCGGGATATCAGTACAACCGGCCACCTCAGTAAAATTTTGCACCGACTCCTCCAAAGTCAAATCTTGAATATACGTTGGAGACTTTTATGAGCGGCCAGATTCAGTTCAACCAAGATACGTCGAACCAATTTAAGAGTATCAACTCTTCGCTCGACGAACTGAGAGGGAAGATGTCTCAGTTACTGAAGAACCTGGGGAGATTACCCTCCCAGCCGGAGCCTAACCCCAGAGCTCAAGCAAACGTCGTGGTTTCAGTGACCACGCGAGGAGGACGGGTGACCGACCCAGTTATGGTCCCGGTACTTATCAAAGAGAGGACCACCATTGAGGAAGTTACTGATGACAGTGCCAGAGTTGAGGCCACTGAAGGACCTATCGCTATTGAAGAGAAGACGGATATACCTCCTGTCGTGCCTGCTACCACGCCTCCACACGCTGATGCATCTAAGGGCAAAGCCTCCAAGCCTCCTCCTCCGTACCCTCAGAGTCTCGCCCAAGCCAAGTTGGAGAAAAAGTACTCCAAGTTTATGAAGTTACTGAAGGGGATTCAGCTGAATATCCCATTCATTGATGCCATCACCGAGATCCCGGTTTATGCTAAATTTCTAAAGGATCTCATCACGGGGAAGCGAAGGTCGGAAGAAATCAAGCTGTTGGAGGATTCCACCTCCATTATCAAGAACCACCTCCCCTGGAAGCTGCCGGATCCGGGGAGCTTCACTGTGCCATGCTCCATCGAAGGAATGCCAATCAGCAGAGCGCTAATTGATCTAGGGGCTAGCATCAGCCTGATGCCCCTTTCTATCTTCAGAAGACTCCAGACAGGAAGCGAGCTGGAACCTACTAGCATGTCAATCCAGCTCGCCGATCACTCTATCACCTACCCGGTAGGGATAGCGAGGGACGTCATCCTCCAGATACCTCCAGGACTATGCGTCCCAGTTGATTTTGTCATCATGGACATGCCGGAGGGAGGAAGCTCTCAACTAATACTCGGTCGCCCCTTCATGGCGACGGTCGGGGTGCTTATATACGTCCAAGAAGGAACCCTCTCCCTCAATGTGGGAAATATTGAAGCTGAGTTCCGGCTGCAAAAGCCGATGAAGGAGCGTGCCCATGTGGAAGGAGCTATTTATCTGGAGTTTCTGGAGGAGGAAGTGATTGAAGACTTTTCTACTGAAGGGGTTATGAAGGACCCGGTCAAAGTAAGCATCGACGACGACGGCGACCCAACCTACAACAAAGCGGTCACCACGTACATCCAAGTATTGGATGAGGAGTTTCAACGCCATCAAACAAATCATCTAGCATCGGAGGTCACATCTTTCATGGAGGAGAGTGTTGGAGTAAGCGAAAGTCAAACGCCGCCGAATTGCACCACCCCAAAGGATGACGCGCGACCACCGCGCGTGCCAAGCGAGAACTAATATATCATAGGGAGTCGAGCTCATGACTGAAAATGAGCGCTTATTGGGAGGCAACCCAATTCCGTAGATTTTGGAATTTCTTTCCCATTTTCTTATTTTTCTATTTTTATTTCATGTTTTTAGGTAAAATCGCAAAAATTATGAAAAATTCTGACGGGTTTGTGTTTCGTGTAGGACGGAACATCGGGGGCATGCACATGGACATTATAAACGAAAGAAAGCCGGAGGAAGATAACGAAGTTGAAGATTTGAGAAGGAAATGAAAGGGAAAGAAGGCAAGAGGAGCTACAGGAAACTCGAACCGAGCAGCTCCTCTGCTCGGTCGAGTCGAGCAGACACGAATACGACCGCTCGGCCCGAGCACTATACTCGCTCGGGTTTTACAGGCTGAAGAATTTGATGAAAAACGTCACTCTGCCAACTCAGGTAGAGCACTATTGACCCGGCCCGAGTAGGATATGACTCGCCCCGAGCACAACCCTGCTCGGTCGAGTACTACAGGGAGCCCAAGTTGGAGCAAAAACGTCACTCTGTTGACCTGGGCAGAGAATTACTGGCTCGGCCTGAGCATCAACGATTCGGAGGGAGTATTTTATTTAAAACTTTTACGTCAACACGAGCCGAGCAGTACATCTACTCGGCCCGAGTCAAGTCATTTTATTTAAGATTTTATCTACGCCGACCCGGCCGAGCAGCTAGGCTGCTCGGGCCGAGTCGTTCTGGAATCTAAACCGCCCCCCGTTCCTTTTTATCCTGCGGTTAAAACTTTTTTACCCAAAAAACTTTTCTCAACCACCCTGTAATCCCCACCCGAGCCCCTCTCTCCTCGCCCCACTCGTACAATCCAAGCCCCGCCGTCGCTGCCTTTCCCCCGTCTCCGCCGTCAGCTCCACCATCTCTGTCGCCTCTCACCGATAAACCCCCCCTCTCTCCTCTCCTTTCCCCATCTCTACCCCCTGCCTCCCCTTCTTTCCCCCCACACCGCCCTACGCTACGACGGCTGCCATCGACGGTGCCATCGACGGCGCCGCCGTCTGCAACCCCCCATCATAACCCCCCTCTCCCCTTCTCCCTCTCCCATCGTCTCCCCCTCCCCTTGATTCCCCCCCTCGTCGCCCTACTTGGCCGACATCGCCGCCAACGGCTTGATCGCCACCGACGGTGCCGATCACCTCAATCTCCCCCGACCCCACGCCGCCCCCACCTCCGTTAACCCCTACCTTCACCGCCCAAGTCCCCCTTCTCCATCAATCGCCATCGAAACCCCACCCAATCACTCGCCGCTTCGTCTCCCCCCCCACCCCGTGCCCTACGTCACGGGCCAAGCACCAAAAACCCACCCGAGCCCCCCAACTCATTCCCCACCATTCCCCCCGAGTCACACTGGCTCGGTCATATTTCGTGACCGAGCAGCCACCACTCGAGCCAAATGGAGCATGCACAGCTCGGCACGAGTAGACTTATACTCGGGTCGAGTCACAGTCTTTTTGCATTTTCGATGGATTGTCTGACGTTTTGACTGTTTTGATTTGCAGGACCTCTCCTCCCACGTTCGTAGCAGCAGCGTGGATCAGCTTGGGGGATCTTTAGAGCTCCCGCATCACCCGCATCTACGGTACACTCGTTCCCTCCTCTATTTACATACCGTAGATTCTGCTTACACACGCCACCATGGTTTGCATACACGGATCGATCACCCCCCCCCCACTCGTGAGAAGAGACCATCTTCTGGCGCGTCCTCTTCCCGTCCACTGCGGCGTGCACGCACCACTTCCACTACCACACCCCCTGTCACATCCACCATCCCTGCCACTGTCACCACTACCGCCACTACCGTCCCCTCCACCAATGCTCCCATTCCATCAGCTTCTATCCCCTCCACCACCTCTGTCACATCTCTACCACCCTCCTCACCCCCTAGAGATGACCCCACTGCGCACATCCCTACCCACGGCATCACTTTCCGCGATAGAGCACACAGATCACGCTATGCTAGGCTACACCAGCACCGTTTTATCCCCACATTTTTCGTTCATGTGCCAGCCCTTACGTCCCTGGGCATTCTCCAGGGTGTCCACCACCTTTACCAGGCGATCGATTTCGACCGATTCCTCGGAGTGCACGCACCGACTTATACCCGCCTAGCCCTTGAGGGTCTTAGCTCCTTCACTTTCACCGACGCTGGTGACGGCATTACTTTTCGGCTCCTAGATCACGATTACACGGTCACCTTCGCTATGATCCAGGACTATTTGCACTTCCCTGCCGTCCCTGACCCTAGGGCAGCTTTTTCCCTACCCACAACCTAGACGACTTTCACGCTCACACCTTTTGGCAGCGTATTTCTGGACTGCCTGAGTACCGCCCCAGCCGGACGAGGGCATCGTACATTGTGCACCCGTGCCTTCGCTACGCTCAGAGGCACCTAGCGTGCATACTATTTTGCAGACCTGAGGTCGGGACTATGTCCCTCCCTGAGCTTACCCATCTTTGGGGTATGACCCGACCTCGTAGATTCCACCCCGATGGCTCCATGAGACCATTCATGCTGTCTAACGCTTTATCCTGGCTGTGTCAGAGACTCTACCAAACAGCCACCTCTTACCATGCCACGGATATTTGATGCGGTGGTTTCTTTACCTACTTCGCTAGGATGCTAGGTATCCCCCTCCCCGATGACTTGCATCGCTCTCCTGGCCCGACACGCCTTACCATCGGCGTGCTCGAGCACATGCAGATTCTTCGCCCTTACTGCGCTCGTCACTGGCGTTACCTTGTCGGTACGGGCCATGACACCCATATGATCCTTCCTGCCCCTCACCTGACACATATTCCTGCTGTCCAGCTTGACTGGCTTATTCCTCAGGTTTTCCCACTCCCTCCCATTCACGATCTTGAGCCCCCTGGAGTACCGGTCGAGGCTGCCACCGATGACCTGGGCCACCACTCCTCTGAGTTCGAGCTCCTCGATATAGCCGCCCTGGTCGTCGATCGGTCTCCATGTTCCTCCCGCTCACACATCTTCTGCAAAGCCTGCTTCTACCACCCTTGAGCTGTCAGCCACAGTCGATCCTCTCACAGCCATGGTCCAGTACACTTCTGATCCTTCCTCCTCCACCATAGACCTCCCCTACAGCCCTCCCCACGTGTCCCAGCCACCAGAATCACCACCCACCAGCCCGGGTCCACAGCAGAGGGACCCATCACCAACCCTAGAGGGTGGTGCCTCCGCTTGATATAGTCCTATCCAGTTTTGCATCCCCCATATTTTTCGTGCCCATCTGTCTTTGTGGGGCCCTGCTTGACCACAGCTTGGGAGAGGACCCACTCATGCATCATTCCACATTGCATTGCTTCATGTCACATTTTTTTTGTTTCCTTTTTCCTTTATTCACATAGTTTTTATCTTATTTTTCCGCCCATCCCATCCCTTTAGCCTCATCTCCCGCTCACGAGCGATTACTTAGCAGTGAGGACACTGCTAGGTTTAGCTTGGGGGATGAGCGCTACTGCTTTATTTTTATTTTTTTACATTTTCTTCTCTTATTTTCAGTTTTTATTTCACTTTTTCGCCACTTGCCGTCCCATTTTATTTTTTCTCATTTTGCATCATATCTTCTGCTTTTCCCCATGCATGCATCTTCTTTTTATCTTTTTCCCATTTTTCTCTGTTTCTTTTTATTTCTGCTATGGATGGTCTAAATGATGATATCTCTCGAGACTTTATTAGTTTTTAGCGATGCTTATCTCTTTGGCATGCTATTAGGATTAATTTCAGCTTGATTGTCTATATGCATGTATTTCTTTTGATGATCTGTCTGATTTAATACCTGATATGAATTGAAATCAATTGCATGAATTAGTAACTAGTATGATTTATGTTGGAAAACGCACCCAGGTTCACGCATCACTGAACACTTGGAGCACCTGTTTTTATTATCCTGTTCACTTCTGTTTGCATGCCTGTTGACATTGTGATTATTATCGGATGCTATTTTCAGTATTCATTTAGAGAAGTGAAATACACATGCTATATATGAGTTTAGTTAGAGTTTTATGTTATCGAACTGATGTGCACCCTCTTATGAGTGAACCGAGTGTCCCATTATCTTCCTTCTCCACATATCTATTTTTTCTCTACATTGTGATTATTATCGCATGCTATTTTCAGTATTCATTTAGAGAAGTGAAATACACATGCTATATATGAGTTTAGTTAGAGTTTTATTTTATCGAACTGATGTGCACCCTCTTATGAGTGAACCGAGTGTCCCATTATCTTCCTTCTCCACATATCTATTTTTTCTCTACATATCAGTTGGTTACACCCCTATAGCTACTTTACCGCATCTCACTTTCCATGTATAAAAATAAAAAGTATAGCTTCTTCTTCAAAAAAAGAAAGAAGAAAAGAAAAGAAAAAAAATGAATAAGTATCGTTTTGTGCTATTTCATTAAGAAGCTATATCTCGTTCTGGAAAGAAAAATTAAATTCCATACCATTTTCATAGATGCGATGCCTCAAGCTAAGCTTGGGGGGATAAGCCAACTGATCATATGAGTGAGCTTGACATTAGAGTGGAGACGGTGCACGTCGGGGAGATTTAATAAAACCCAAACTTTACGAAGTACTTTAGATTTGGGGATTTTTCACGTATCAATTTGAATATCTGAATGTCATGATCTTTCTATTCTCTATTGCATGTTGCGTGAATCTTTTGTGCTCCTTGTGTATCTATGATTGAAAGGGCGTTGTCAACTACTTTATACTAGACTCTAGGGATTGCATGAGATTGATAGGATTTGACGGTGTTATTTCAGTAGATCCCTATTCTTTGCCTGCATTACATGACATATGATATATAAAGCTTGAAATTACCAATGACATGCATGTTTAGCACTCGGAGCATCGTGGTATACTTTTTAGGCCTGAGATCTGACCACTTCTTTTTTTTCATTTTCTTATTTTCATTTTGTTTTCCTCTCGGCGTACCGATTATTCGTTTTCCTCGAGGATGAGTAAGAGGTAAGCTTGGGGGATTTTGATGTGTCCATATTTTACATCATTTTCATATCATATTTCCATCGCATTGCATGCCATCCCCGCGTCCAAATCCCACTTTTTATTGCAATTTTGGTATTTCTGACGATATTTCGAGTTTCGTAGTATATTTTGAGTTTTCAGGGATTTTGGAGCGATTTGGACCCCCGCCTGGGTTTGGACACATCCGACGTGCTCATGAGCTTGTTGGCAGGGTTCTGGAGGAGTTCGCCGTGTTCTCAGAGCTGTTGGAGGAGAGAAGGAGGAGAAGAAGGAGAAAGAGAGCAGACAGAGAGAGAGAGAGAGAGAGAGAGAGAGAGAGAGCTGCTACAGCACAGATCTTTCCCAGAAAATGCTCGGCCCGAGCAGCCTACTGGAGAAGATGCAGATACAGGCTGACTCGGGCTGACCAGCTCATCTGATCGGCCAAGCAGCCACAGATAGCACGCCCCGAGTAAGCCCCGAGCACACCCCGAGCAGCTGACCGAGTCATCCATTCTGAGCTCGAGCAGCATGCGACCCGGGCCGAACCACTGGCCGAGCAGCTCCGACTCGGGCCGAGCCACCTACTCGGTCGACACTTCCTGGGGCATTTTGGAAGCTTTTTTTGAACGCGCGATGCGCGCGATTTTGGGCAGCTGAAGCTCGCGACTGTGGGCTTAGCGTGGGGAGTGGATATTCTTCGTTTTTGTTTTGAGGATTTTTGGGAGAGCTCCGGGATCATTCTTTGTACGGATTTTGGGATTAATTTCTGTAGTAGACTTCTGGATCTATTTTGAAGATTTGTGCTTTTTGTTCTTCTTTGGATTCGTTCTTCGTTCGTTCTCGTTATAAGTAATCTTTAGCCCTAATTTTTTTATTGCAAAAAAATGTCTTCCTACACGAAATTGATATTTTTGTGCGCTCCGATCATCATGAGTGAGTAGATCTATTCTAGGGCTGATGGGTGAACCCTAGGATTTTAGGGGGAAAATGTAGATCTGGATCCCAATGTTGAATTGGGGATTTAGGGTTGTATTCCGGTAAATCCTACCGAATCCGTAGATAACCCGTACTGAGATCGTGCCCACGGTCTGTGGAATCGATGTGCTTAAGGGGTATCTAGGGATTCGAATAGGGAAATCGACAGATCCAATCAAGGCACGTGACCATGCCTGGCTCGTGCCCTGAAGGGATCCGTCGACGAACTATAATGCTACATCGACGGCTACCGCCATTGCGTCAACGAGAGCCGTCGGAATACCCCGCAATTCTAACCCACGAGAGTGGTACGAATTGGGGGAATTAATTCCCTAACCCTAATGCAATGAGGGGATCCTATCTAACATCAACCCCCAACGATCCTAGCGGCGATCCCTAAAGCCCTAGTCCCTTTTATTATAGTATACAACAACAACTATCAACCCAATTCATTCTCACTCCGACCGCTACATTACTTCTAGACTTAGAAACAGACTGAGATTACCATGGACACTATCACCGTCCCTGTGGGATTCGACTATCTTTTATACTATAACTCGACACCGTCCTCTTGCGGATTGAACCCGAAGTCGTAACCTAGGAGCCATATTATGCCTGGTGATCGTGACACCGCCAGGTGGATCCTAGGTGTAGATTGCAGGCACGTCATTCGGTCATTCCAACGGCCTACGTCCAGCCCTGAAAGCAAATACTAGATTAATAATGTTACTGGTACAACCTGTAGCTAGAGCACCCACCCTACACTCACCTGGTTCTTCGTACCGCACTCCCAAAGTGCTAAACAAAACTAATTCTAGTATAAGCTCTCTCTTGACTAACCCCAACTAGTCAAGTCCCTCTTGTCTAGCACCAATTAGACAAGACCCCAAAAATGTCACAAATATGGTAAAGTTTTCCCTACAGAGATCAACACACTAATACACGAATAGTAAGAGTAAAAGAGTTCAGAAAGGCTCAGTTCGTGTTCGTGTAGTCGTCTCTGTCAATCTGCATGTCGTCAGCTTCAGTCTGACGTAAACGGTGTCTCGATCTGACGGCTGGATCTCAATCTATGGCTCAATGAACATAGAGAGCAATCCGGTCTGTGTGTGTAGAAACTCCAGTTCAAATTAAATATTAAATGGTGTGTACGCAAAATAATCACTCAAAACTTTGGTTCAATCCACGTCAGGCTTCTCTTCGCGCAAGCTTGCAACTGTTCACGCAACTACTTTGCATGTAAGCATCTCCACGTCAACAAGGTAGTGGAGGGCTTCACACTTCACGACAACTAGGTTCCAACTCATCACAGCATCAAGGGGAAAGCTTGCGTAAGCTTCGTCTTCTACTCCACAGCAACTAAGTCACAGCAGGGGTCTCTCCACGGCATGGTGTTTACTTTTCGTTCACAGCCAAGAAGAGAAGCTAGGGCATGCAGGTGACTCAACGACAATTGGAAGCTTCTCCCGACAGCTAGGGTATTGGTGTGAGGAACTCCGGCAGCGAGTTGAAGAAGAAGACAGCTTTGGAGAGTCGGCGTCATCGATAGCAACGAGGGAGGAGATGACGACTCGAAGGCTGGATCTCGACAGTGCGTTGAAGGGACTCTGGCAGCGGGATACGCACGTTAACTTGTTGAGGAGATCACACTTGTATGTCCTTGGCCAATGTCTTCAACTTCAGTTTGAAGATGCTAATGACAGCAATATAAGATCTTGAAGCTCTGAAGAAGACCCTTTTGGATGAAGATGCTAATGGCAACAGCTGGGTCTCGGTTCTCCATGGCAGGTGTTGTTGACAGCTAGATAAGATGAACGGTAGCAGGTGATCGATTGTCGCGACCTCGCTCGTTGCGACAGCATGTGAGATTCACAGCCCAAGGTGGTTGATGGCAGCATGTGATGGAAGATGATGAAGTCGTCAACTTGGTCTTCGACGGCAACGTGGATGAAGGTGTCGGAAGATCGGCTGCTTGTGTGGAGGAGCTGTTATTGGCCTTCTTTGCTTGCAAGCTATGGCAGGGATGAGTGGCAAGAGGATGAAGACGGCAACATGATGACTCCACGGCAGCGAGGAGTTCGACGGCAGCTTCAAGATGGCATCAAGATGGCTTTGTTGATGAAGAACGACAGCTTGGTGGATTTGTTGATGTTGTTGAGGGAGTGGTTTTGTTTTGGTGTTTGCGCCTTCACCTAAGATACTTCTCAGCCCTGTTTCTGAATTTTGCTGCCCGCTTCAAATCAAAGCCACACACGCCCCCTTATATAGAAGCTTGCTTGGCAGACCTAATTCTTTAGGAGACTACAAATTTGCTAGTACTATCGACCTGTTTCTTTGTTGTTTTCTAATTACAATTTCGCCCTCAATTGTTTTGTTTGCATGGACTTACAAAACCTTCAGCCAATCACTTTCATGTGAGGGTCATTAGCCATTCCTTTTGTTTTAAGAGTCTTCTGCCATACAATTTTGCGTTGCTCCGCAATTCAATGGAGCAATCTTTCTCTCTCCGATTGTTTCACTTCTTAAATAATTTTGCGGCACCAAAATGAGCATAACGCTTCATCTCTCCTTGGGATTAAATTCTTAGGTGCATGGAGAATTTTGCTTGTGGATTTCCCTTGCTTGTTTGAAACTAGAAGATTGGTAGAACTTGCTAGCTAGCTTCCTTGCTTGATGAAAATGTCTATATGTTTAGGCAAAGAGAAAGCTATGGCTTTGGAGCATGATGATGATCCCCATTTATTTTTTCAACTGTCTTTGGCCTAGAGAATGTTTGCACAAATTTCAGGTTTGCCATTATCATTTTCCATGTTTATTTGTACATGAAAAAACTTAGCACACACATCAAAATGTTCACACACGTTTCTTATCATTAAACACGAAGTCATAGATCATTATATCCAACAATCAGTATGTCATCCATATAAAAGAGAATCACTATTTTCTGTTTGCCTGAATTTCTGATGAACATGGACGAGTCCGCGCGACTCTGAAAAAATCCATGTAGATGAAGAAATTGGGAGAAGCGGGCATACCATTGCTTGGGCAGCCGCTTGAGTCTGTACAAGGCTTTTTGAAGCTTGCAGACATGTTGTAGACAATAAGAATCCCTGAATCATCCTGGTTGCTACATATAGAGATCTTCTTCACTGATGTCTTGTAAGAAGGCATCATTGACGTCCAACTGTCTGCTTGACCAACCAAAGTGCAATGGCAGAGTGATGAGTAACCGAATAGAAACATGTTTTACCACCAGACTAAAGGTTTCTAAGTAATCAACACCTTCCTTTTGATGAAACCCATTGGCAACCAGACAAGCCTTGTACCGGGCAATTGAACAATCTGTGTCGCGCGTGATTTGGTATACCCACTTGCGGCTGATGATTTTAGCCTTTGAAGGAGGATGAACTAAGTCTCACGATTCTTGTCATGTGAGAGCATCGAACTCTTACTGTATCGCCGTGATCCACACAGGCGATTTGGCAGCCTCTTTGTATGACAAAGGTTCATCGGATGAGATCTGGGTATGGAGGTTTAAGGGCTGATGAGGCTTGAAAACCCCACCATCGACCTTGTGATCTTCGAGCGGTTGGGTTTGGGGAGAGTGCCCGTGAAGGGAGAAGAGGACACCATGTGACGGCCTGAAATCTTCAGCAAATTAAAATAATTTAATGTAATTTTTTATATGGCATGTAATTACTAATTTCATTTATCTAATTACCCTAACTAATAACCTACCCTACCCTAATTAACCCACTTAACTTCCATCGAAAGATTGGTTTAGATCCACAATTCTCGGATCCATTTCACCCTCCCACATTAAACCCTCTAAAAGGTTTAGCTTAGATCCAACATTTGATTTAAATCCACACCCCATAGTTATTTAATTTCCAACTTATCAATCCCCATTACCTTTAACTTCTAACTCCACACACAATACCCCATTAACTCTATTATAATTCACCTTCCGCATTCGTTGGAGAACAACCCAAGACATCTCTCGAGCACATCCCCTCCCATTCTCCTTCACGGCAGACCCTTCTTCTTCTCCTATCTCTTAACCCAACCCTCTTGTCTCATCACACCTGAACCCCTCTTCCATTGTCTTCTCTACTCAATCCACGACAACCCTCGCAGCCCTGACCCCCTCAGCCTTCGTTCGAATCCCTGACTCCTGCTGCCGCCAATGCCTAAGCACACCACAAGCTTCGCTCATTCGTGAGCTCCTTATCCTCCATTGCGCACTGGTCTACTACCATGCCAACCCCCCACTGCTTCTTCCCCTTCACAGCCAAGCTAAAACCCTGACAGCATCACCCAGCTTCCCACTCCATTGTCCTTAGTCGTGAGCCCCAGCCACTAACCCCCTCGATGACGTGACCTCCCACCGACGACCTAACCCCATCACCATATTCTTCTCCCTCCAACAGCCAAGCACCAAGATTCCAAGACCCCCTCCACCACGAGCCAGAAAGAACCCCCATGAATTCGACCACCCATGGCGTGCCTCTGCCTCAGATCCCTGCGACATCCCCTGTAGTGTTGCCACCCCCGAGACCAAGCCAAACACCAGGACATTCCCCTGCCTCAGCCTAAGCTTGTGCACTAACCCCCAGCCTCCCTGAGCCGCTGCTCCCCCATCACTGCAACCATATCCACTCCTTGCCTCTGGCCACCAACACCAAGAGGCACTGCACCACGCCAAGCCCAATCCCCCCTGTAACGCCCCGCTTCCCATGATACCCGGGAAGTATGAATCCGTCCCAGGTTTTCCCAGAGTAGCGAGTGTTACGAAGGTAGAAAGGGAAAGAAATGCAAAGAGCCAGCATGCCACTGCGCACGTGCTGGGAAGTACTCGTAATTCTCAACACAGATACAACACAGAAAAACCAAAGAAAACACTGCTTTATTTATATATAATCAACATCCATGTACATCAACAGCTCACCCCATAAGAAAACCCAAAGGTACAAGGGTCCCTCACGCTCATCTCACACCCAACCCATACCTCAAACTCACACAACTCCAAGACTCCTACCAGCTGCCCCCAACTCAACTCCACCTGAAAACAACAAGATGGAGCACATCAAAGCGTGTCCAAGTAGGAAACCCAACTCGTGCAGAAAGTAAATATTAATTTGGGGATTGTTGATGTTATTCACAATTTAGTACAAGGTATAAAGGGAACCACATATGAGTCAGACAAGGGAAAGAAGTAAGAACTACACAAGGAAAGTAAAAATTACACATTGGCAACTAAAGGCAATTAATCTTTTAATCACATTTCATTTGGAAACCTGAGTGTGTCGTTGAATATGAGGAACTGAACTCCACCCCAAAGGTGGGGCGGTAAGGAGCACCCGCCAGTGGTACACGAGCACTGTTTCCTTAACTGGGCCTCTCACTCCACCCATACCCTCCTGCATCAGAGTGCGAGTGAGAAAAACTCCACAACATCACAAAACCTCATACCTGAAACTGAGCAAGTTACATCACAACACTACAACATAGTACAGTCCTCGTACCCTACTAGTACCCAGTTCTCCCCAACCCCTTTCTAGGGTCCTCTCCTGCCATATGGCAGACCGAGACATCCCTATAATTTATTAACATTGAAGATAGGTAAACTAGCATACCACGCTAAGGGAATTGTAATCAAACAACATTAAGATGACATAAGGAACAACAATACTAACTGCATTTAAACAACATTAAAGTGACACAAAGTAGTATGCAATAGTGAGGCGACATAAGGAAATAACATGGCTAGGATATTAGTTTTGCATTTAAGCTACAAGGCTAGGATGTATTGAATTTGTATCTAAACAACATTTGAATTGCATACACCATTGTACTTGCATTTAACCAACAAGGCTAGCAAAATTTTTGGAAACTCACAACTCCTCATGTGGTTTTGATGATTCAAACATATTATCTTTATACTAACTCTATCTATGCAGATGTTATAGCACAAATCAACTAAGACAATCATCAAGTCTACATATTGCAAGAAACATCCACTACAAGACGAAGCATATCGATGATATTTTGTATCTTGTAAATGAGATGTAATCTTTATTTTTTCTCTTGCACTAATTACTTAGAATGTAAAAGCCTTGATGATAATCTCTCTAAGTCGTTTAGGATCTGTTTTCAAAAAATCACGTCAGAAATCCCATTAGTCGACCAACTTAATGCTAGTCGACTAATTTTAATATTAAATTATTTCTGACCGAAAACTTTGTCAGACTCATTTTTAAGTCTCTAGGATCTTGTTCCCACAAATTTCTAAACTTTCAACTTTTTAGTCGACTAACAGACTTTGTTAGTCTACCAGTCTATTTTCAAAACAGTTATTTAAATGATTTATCATTTAAATAATATATTTTATTTCTGGAAGTTAGAACTGCCATAGATGGTTAGTTCCTATCAGTTTATATCCATTTACAGAAGTTTCTTTCCGTTTTTGGAAGTTATTTTCTGAAAGGATACCTCAACAGCCAGAATCCTAGTCAACAGTTCTAATTAGCCGACCAGGCACTCATATTAGTCGGCTAATAGAAAAACTTTTCCAGAATTTTTTGAAAATTTAGGTAGTTGTCCAACGTTCAAAAACTACCTTTTGGACTATAAATAGACCCCTGGACCCCTGCCTAAAACACACAAAAATTCACTTTCTTTCTCTTTTCTTAAGTTTACTTTCTCTCTTTAGAAAGTAAGTGATTTTCAGATTTTCTTAGAAGAACCTCTGCATGAATTTTTCCTCCATATAAATTCTAATCTTCAAGTTTGTTCTACTACAAGTTACATCCAAAACCTTGGAGATTCAATCACCTTCCTTGCACAATAATTCCATCAATTATCAAGGCTACATGTGATATTGTTTCATACTCTTTCTTTACTTTATTTGGTGAATCTCTTGTTGAAGAGATTGTACAAGTTTGCAACACGGGGAGTGTCGGCATCTTTGTATGTTGATTTCTTGCAGGGAGCAAGTGTTTTAGTGGATTCAAATCTCTACGGGGTAGAGGACTGGACGTAGAATCACAAGGATCCGAACCAGGATAAAAATCTTTGTGTTTGCGTTTGGATTATTCTAGATTGTGTTTATTTAATCCCGCACTCTTATTGCAATTTTTTATTAACTTTTAATTTTGCAATATCGTCGTGATTTACACTATTCACCCCCCTAGTGTAATTGGTGTGCCAGGAGATCCAACATTTGGTATCAAAGCCACATGGTTAGATGGCCTACACCTATCCGACGAACAATTCAGCGTCTACATCACAATTTCCAGAAGGGCACTCTACTACAAGTAGAGGTGGCAATTTTCGGCCCGGCACGATAGCCCGGCACGGGCCCGGCACGATAAGACCGTGCTTGGGCCAACAATTTTGGCCCGAAATCCTTATCGGACCGGGCCGGCCCGGCCCGGTTCATTTTCGGGCCGGACCCGGGCCAAGCTTTTCAGCCCATGGGCGGCACGGCACGGCACGAAAAGCATTTGATTGTCCCACTTCAATTTGACCACATACTGATCTAAAGCTAATGTGCATTCATTTATGGTGTTGAGTCCAATGTCATTAATCTTATCAAATCAAGCTCCAAATATCATAAATTTAACAACTTCCCGCCAGCGCCAACTTTGATGTCTTCGGATCTTGGGGGTCAATCTCAGTTTTCGAGAAGAAACAAAGAACCACCAAACATGTTACTTCATCTTGCCAAATAAATGAAAACAATGTAGGACACATCACCTTATGCAACCCATTTAATCGTCTTCTTTCATGCTCCATTTCGATGCATCTTTAAGCATATGAGACAAGTTTGTGTTTAAAAATATGATAAAATAGTGTCACAATACATAATTCATTCAACCCTATCGGACCGGGCCGGGCGGCCCGAATTTTTATCGGACCGTGCCTGGGCCTATCTGGAATGGCCCGAAGTCTTATCGGGTAGGGCCGGCCCAGTCCTTTAAGAAAACCGGACCGGGCCGGTACGGCCCGATAAGACCGGGCCGGCCCGAATTGCCACCCCTAACTACAAGGCCTCCACTATTCAATGGATCTAACTACTCTTATTGGAAGATAAGGATGACAATCTATCTTCAAAGCATCGACTACGAACTTTGGAACATGTTAGACAATATGAGAAGCCTACAACTCCATATGACCAATGGACCACTAATGACAAATCTGCTGCAACCCGCAACTCTAAAGCAATGAATGCACTATTCTGTGCTATTGACAAGAATGAGTTCAATCGTGTCTCCCAAGCCAAAACATCATACGGTGACCCCTTCGACTTACGGATGACGCTCGTTCGAGAGAGTCGTTCAGTCATGAAGGGGTGGTCCCTTTGACTTATGGCTTACGCTCGTTCGAGAGAGTTATTCAGTCGCGAAGGGATGGCCCCTTCGACTTACGGTTGCCGCTCGTTCGAGAGAGTCGTTCAGTCGCGAAGGGGTAGCCCCTTCGCCTTACGACTGACACTCGTCTAGGGGAGTCGTTCAGTCGTGAAGTGGTGGCCCCTTCAACTTACAGCTGACGCTCGTTTGAGAGATTTGTTCAGTCGCGAAGTGGTGGCCCCTTCAACTTACGGCTGACGCTCATTCGAGAGAGTCATTCAGTCGCGAAGGGGTGGCCCCTTCGACTTATGGCTGGCGCTCGTTCATGAGAGTCGTTCAGTCACGAAGGGGGCCCCTTCGACTTACGGCTGACACTCGTTCGAGAGAGTCGTTCAGTCACGAACGGGTGGCCCCTTCGACTTACGGTCGACGCTCGTCTAGGGGAGTCGTTCAGTCGAGAAGGGGTGGCCTCTTCGACTTACGGCTGACACTTGTTCGAGAGAGTCGTTCAGTCGCGAAGGGGTGGCCCCTTCGACTTACGGTGATGCTCGTTCGAGAGAGTCGTTTAGTCACGAAGGGGTGGCCCCTTCGACTTACGGCTGACGCTCGTTCGAGAGAGTCGTTCAGTCGCGAAGGGGTGGCCCCTTTGACTTACCGCTGACACTCGTTTGATAGAGTCGTTCAGTCGTGAAGGGGTGGCCCCTTCGACTTACGGCTGATGCTTGTCTATTTGCATCTACGTAAGTAAGTTCAGTTTTTTCAACACCTCTTAAGGATCAGATCCTTTTTCGAGGGGAGTTTTGATTGGGTAATATCTACAAACTTTACGAAGGCTCAAGGAAGCGAAGCTTTATTCAATAAAAGAAAACATGTTTTAATGCTGGAATAAAGAAAAAATGGGAAAGACGTACCGGTGTTTTCCGATCGACGTCGGAGCTGTTGTCGTTCATCTTTATTTGCCAAGAGTTTTGGGAAGTTCATCAGTCGACCACCTTGGTGACAGGCGATCATGTCATCTTGCCCTTCTGTTTTGAGGATCCTTCCTTACTGGGTGGATCGTTGGCCGGGCCTTTGGGGTGTCCCCATTTGACTAGTGCGTTGATATCCTTTTTGAGAGTCCAACAGTCGTTTGTGTTGTGCCCATATTCGTTGTGGTATTTGCAGAATTGGAGGTCGTCCCTCTTCTCGTATTTGCCCTTCTTCACAGCCTCTTGGATCAGCTCTTCTCGTGGGACGTAGGCGAGGACTTCGGTCTTAGGAACGACCGTCCTAGCGTAGGCCAGATGCTCCTTGCTTCGTGGGCTTTTCTCCCTAGGCCTCTTGTCCCGAGACTCCTGGCAGAGGGTTACCAAGTTTAGTTTATCTCGCTTCGTGTCTCCGCGGTGAGAGGGAGTGCTCTTCGCATTGGCTCCGGCTTGTTCTTCTGCCTCCTCAGAGGAAGCGAACCGATCTGTTATGTTGAGCATCTCTGCGACGGTATTAGGGGGAACTGGTGAAGGGCCCTCCTCAAGTGCTTGTTCCTGACAGCCTGGGTGAGCGTCGCTATGATGGTCATGGTCGATGTTTCTTTTACATCGAGCCTTTCGTCGTTGAATCTCTGGAAGAAGGCTCGGATTGACTTTTTCTCCTTTTGTTTGAGCGAGAAGAGGTGGGACGACCTCTTCTTGGGTCGTCGTCCGTTGGCGAATTTCTTGCAGAATATTTCTGCCAACTTGTCGAATGAGCCAATGCAGCAGCGGGGTAGCCCTTCGTACCAGCTTTCGGCCCTCTTGGTCAGAGTGTCATTGAAAGCTCTACAAAGGTATGGCTCGTCGGCTTCGTGGAGTAGCATGACATTCACATACTTCTTAATGTGCGACCATGGGTCGCCTCTGTCATCATAAGCTGGTAAGGCATGGAGATTGAATTTAGGAAGAAAAGAAGCGGTGAGGATATTCTCCTTCAGGGGAGTCTTCCGAATAGTGGATTGGACCAGCACAGATCCTCCTGCTCCGGGTTGCGAGAAGTTGGCTCCAGAGGATCGATTCATGATCTTCTCCCTTCTTGCGAATCCGCCTGCAGGGTTTAGCAGGTTATAACCTGGAGGTGCCCCGTACATTATTTGATCTAGGATGTTGCGGGTTGCCGCCCGGTAACTGGAGTAGGTGGGTTCTTGCTGGAGCTTGAAAGCTCGATTATCGACCCCAGCTCTGTTGTATTGGTGGGCTGGGGGGGTCGAACCGTCGAGGTTAATCCCTGCCATTGGGTCCCCTAGATCTCGGAGGTATGCTGAGACCCTCGTTGGCGTCAGGTACGGATTCGGAGGCGACAGCGGCTCATTTACGAGGAATGGGCTCCCCATGTTCTTGCGTACTAAATCCGCTAATATGCCTAAGCTCATATCGACCTGCTCAATGAATTGGTTGAATTCTCTTCGAGTCACCCCGGGCTCCTTTGCCTCCTCCATTGGTCAAGGTGGTGGTGTTGTGGAGTCTGCAACGTCCTCTACAAGATGCTATTTGCTCTTGGATTTTCCTTCGGACCTTCGACCGATCTGACGTTGCTGGGTCCAGCTGTCATAGCTTTTGGATTGCTTTGGGATGTCAAGCTGGTTGACGCATCCCACAGACCGCGCTAAACTGTTAAGGCCAAAATTGATCGATACAGTTGTCAGGCTGACATAGACTCAAAGCACTGAGTTGGAGCCTCATCAGTAGCTGGAGTGGGACCCTCGGTTGGTGGGACCGGGGTCGAATGATGATGGTTGGAAATGTTACGACCTTCGATCGACCTTTGGGTGACCATTGTGTCGATCGTTTGAGCTTGGAGAGCTCGACGTCGACCTTCGATGTTGGACCACGATCGATGATCTTTACACAAGGACTCGTTAGAGGGGTCGGATCTAGGTTCTGACCCAAATCCCCTCCGATGCTTAAGTTAGTATGGAACTTAAGGAAGAGAGGGAGCTTGGTGTAGCTGAGATCGATCCACGGAGGTTTGTCTCGAGACTGACGACACATGCTCGAATATAAGAATGGTAAAAGTGAGAAGATAGATTTCTATGTCTTAGATCTCGTACCTTGAAGATGAGACCCTCCCCCTATTTATAGATGTTTAGGGTCCCTTTGGTGACGTTGGGGGATAACGGTCACCCATAATGGGGCCACGATCTTTCTCCATTAATAGGAGTAAATGTTGCACACGTCCCCAAGATTCTCGAGTCCGCTTTTAATCCCACGTTCGAGCGAGAGGGACCCAACGGTCGACTAGCCATTCTGGCTTTGACCGAGTCGACATCGGGCTTATTTGGCGGGCCTGTTGGGCCTTAATCATCCGTCGACCGAGTTGCCTCGAACTCTGGCTCAATGGCTCAACAATCCCATCTTTGGCTCAAATATAGCATGTTACCTAATAAAGATGCTAACTTTAATTTGGTTCTTGAATAAAATGGCAACTTGCTTACTAATTGGAGCTACAGTTATCCCAACAACCCCAAATTAATAGAAATTGCACACGGATGGGTTCCTACCTTAATTAGATGCCAAATTCCTCCATGATTCTATCATCACATCCTCCTCTCTTTAAAACTTTTCTTAAAAGCCTCTCCTCTTTAATTCATCCTTCATTCTGATTTAATTCCTCTTATTCCACATGCCATATAAGGGAAAAGAGAGGGGGAATGAATCGGCCAATTATGGAAAGGGGAGAATTATGGTGATCTTTAAAGGAAGGAGAGAAATTTGATGGGAGTAAATTAAAGGAGAGTAGAGGGGTGCTCACGCATGTGAGATGGCCATGTGCCAAAACGGAAGGAAATGGGAGAGGGATGAAAAGAAAGAAGAAGAGATAGAAGCTTCTAGTTCTCTCTCCCACTTATCTCTCTTAATAAAATATCTACCCAAAAAAATTACTATCACACCCTCCCATTTTAACTATTAACAAGAAAATCTATTATGAAATAACTTCTCATCTTAGATAGCTAATTACAAAGGCATGCCATCCATAATAAATGAAAGGAATAACACTAACAATTACACAATTACACAAAATAATAATACATTACTACTAACACATTAACACTAGTACACTAATAATAGTGCACTACTAATAATCAAAATCATGCATGAATAATCTGCCACACTAATACAAATAAGACTACAATAATACTATTTAAGAATATATAGAACACTAATATAAATACAATAATAATACATCATCATTACTAAAATACTAATACAAATTACTAACACTAACTATACCACTAACTAATATATCAACACTAATAATAAGACACCAATACAACCATGAATACACTACCACACTAACACAATCAAGAAGATATTAATAGAAATATGAATACAACAATACTACTCTAATACTACAACTAACAATACACCACAAATAATCATGCACTAACACACTAATAATCATGCACTAAGAATCATGCACTCCCAATAGTCATAATCATATGTCGTTGAGGTCATGGGGCTATGACATGCTTAAGCCCAGAGCAGAGTTTTCAGCCTGACGACTGGTGGTATACACACAATATAGTATAACATACTTAGGCCATTACACCCCCTTCTCCACCAACTCCCTCGGCCCACAACCAACACAGCCCCCAGGCTCCTCCAGTGCTACTGACACTCTCCCCTGCTCCTTGCTCCCTGCCTCAACCTCCATCACCGAACTCATTGTGTTAGTCCGTCGTGTGCCGTGCTTCTTGCACAACCCCCTGCACAACCCCCATGCGTTGCCTATCCAACCCCTTACGCCGAGCCGAGGCCCTCTCAGCTAAGCACCCAACCACCACCAATCCTTTATCCGTCAATCTCTCCCCCCTATCACACACACAAACACACGCTCTCTCCCCCTCTCCCCTCTCTCTCCCCCATCTCTCTCTCTCCCCCCTCCCCCCTCTATCTTGGTGTTAATCGTAGTTCTAATTGTCTTTTGCATTCTTTATGGGTTGGATTACTTGTATTTATGGTTTTTACATATTTCCATTCAATTGTTGCTTGATAGAGGAGTAATTGAATGTAATGTGACCCGAGAGGGGAGTTGGCTTTGTCACAATGAACCCCATGATGTGAGAGATCACTTCTTATCATTGAGCGTTCAGTTAATCCCAACAGGGCACCTTTCGATTGCGCAAGCCCGAGAGGGATCTGCAACTCAATTATACTTTGAGCTTATCTCGAGGGGCATCATCCGGTGGCGCAAGCCCAAAAAGATGCACCACTGGGTCATACTAGGGACGATTAGAGCCGTGATTAACACCATTTCTAGCGATTCCACAACCTATGCATTCCTCCGTGCTAGTTGCCTATTTGATTCTCTAACCATATTGTACGGATTAGGTTGAATGTTTTACCCATTTTACCACACTTTCCACCATTATCATGTAGTGTGTTGGTCATATTATCACCATGATTTTTTCGTAATCGATTGAACTTGCGAGATTGTAGAATGGCTTGTCCCTGTGGATTCGACTTCAAACTCACCAGATTATATTCCTCTACAACATCCTATACTTAGGAGCGTGTGCAATCTTTTGCGTGTGTCAAGTTGTCAGTTTCAATCGTTTAAATTGAACAGAGTTGCCAATACTTATTGCTTGTCATCGTTTATTTGCGAGCAAGATTTGATATGATGAAAAGTTGGTCGTTTTTTATTAAATTTAAACTTAGTCTGTTTTTAAATTATTTCTAATTTTTGTATTATTTTAAAATTTTGTGCATAAAATAATCATAATATTAATTAAGATTAAAATATCATCTTAATCAATTATTGGCTGTTTAATATGATTTAAATAAAATAATTGTATTTATAGTCACTTTTTAAAAATTAAATTTACTTTTATAATGTGCTTCTAAAGATAAATTTTGTTTACATTTTATAAACTGCTAAATGTTTGGGGGCCTCGTAACAATTTTTTTGACCTAAAAAAGCAGTGAAGTGTGCGCACGTGCTTGATCCTACGACAAACATGAAGAGACGTCGAGAGGCGCTTCTGAAGCAATTATTCCGGCACTATCACAATTTTTCAAACAGATACTTTCAACCGATTTTTCATTAAACAAACAAAAAACTCAACATCTTCCAAAGTCAAATTCAAAAATGATCTATACATTTGGTGAAGTTGTCATATGTAACATTAAATGTATGACTAGGACAAAAGTGGGCCACACCTTTGACACGTGGCATGCCCAATGGCCCTCACTCTCACATATTTACATGTTTGCCGTCCCCTCAACACCCAAGGTTTTTGGGGTTAACCTTTTAACCCCCGACGATACCGCTACACACACCCAGACTTTACGCTCATTTTCGTTTGCGCGCGTGAACCGAATCCTACTTGTGAGGGCTATTTTTTGAGGACTATATACACCGAACCCATTCGGTGTAGGCAATGATTAACATCTTTTTTTTGGAAAAAAGCTAATAGTGATGTAACTGTTATGAATGAGGGAGGCTTTTGGCCTCCCCTCCTTCATTACCCACTCATTGGTCCCCATTACTATGGGTAATGGGGACCCTTGGTCTCCTTGAGGCCCTTCATCTCCCTTTAGTTTAATATATAGAGAACCATGGCCTATTGCCATGGTTACTCACTCTTTTCCTAAGAAAGCTTGTCTCTCTCTATTGAGTTCTATTGCCTTTTAACACGTTATCAGCACGTGTTCTTCCTTGAGCAAGAATCCAAGCCCAAAATCCCCACCAAATTGATCCCCTACACGCGAGGAATCTTTGGTTGCTGTGGCGATTCGTTTGAGCGTTGCGGCATTCTCGAAGTTTTTGGGAGCTCGGATTTTTTTATTTCTACGGATCTTTTCAACGGTCGTCCCTAGATCATCGATCTAGAGGTATACTTCTTATTTCCGTAGATAAATAATTTATATTTTAGCCATGATTTTTTACAACCTCTTTTTGGATTGTTTAAAATCTGCTAAATACAATATCTTGCCTGGATAAAATACAATGATAATAAAATTTATATTAAAAAAAATTTGGATGCAATCCAGTCATTGATATAAATTTTTTTTATGCTTAGTTTTTTTTTCATGGGTTCAACTATCTGATCTTCGGGATTTGATTTCACTGCATTCTGATCTGGGTCATTAGTGGCTGGAAGACGAATGTCATTCCATATAGCCATTGTACTATCGTGCTCCCAATTCTGGTCTAGGGAAGTTTGGGGGTACTAAAAATGATAATCAAATATCTGAACCGATTGATATTAACCACATTGGACTGATTTATGCCTTGTAGTGGAACTAACTTCATGGAAATGAAAACTTAAATACAATGCCAACAAGGCCCGGATGGTCGCAGGCACAAGTGAAACAATCCCAAACACTTGATTATCAAGTTCTAAGCTCAAGAACCCCACACAATTCACCCTAATCGTGTCACTGGATATTGCAAATCACTTAACCAAACTAATTATGAACCGTCTACAGCTGTACATAGTAGCTATGCAAACAATTGATGAATTTAATAAATTGTATCTAGTGATTTACCGAAATGACAATCGGTTTCTGTAGTTTTTATTGTCAAGTAAATAAAATTTCATGGTGGGTATTTTTGACAGATGAAATCTTGATAGGATATTCCCAAACTCATGCTTTATATGATAGTATAGATGTACATCTTGGACTTTACATCTGAGTGATATTCTTAGGATCACTACCTGGTTCGGCAGTTTTTATGTCTGACCACACTTGGTTGTTTTAACTTGGCCTTTAACTTGAAATTACAGAAGGTTAATTTCTTGAAAGTATCAACCCCGTTCTGCACATGACTTGCATATAATGTGAACTAGGAGAGTTTTGTAACCTCTTCTCTTATGTTAACATGTTTTTGAAGGCAGGCCACCGATAATGACCTAAAACAGTAACTGAAGGGTTGGAATTTGAGGGGACAGACTTAGGGTTTTTGGGATTATTGGTATTCTCAAACCCAAAAATAGGCTTAATTGATTATTTTGTTGTTGGGCCTGCAGCCCACTTGTGCCTATCAATAACTAAATAAATTAATTGGGCCTGCAGCCCCAATTACTTAACAGTTATTATTTTTGCCCACTAAATAATGGCCTGAAGCCAATTACTTAAAGGGACTATCCTCTATGTTAAATCACAAATAATTTCTATAGTCCATGTTGACAACTTTATTTAAACATCGCTTTTGCAAATTATTATCTATGGTTTACTAGGATTCTATTTTTCAAAATATAACTATCTTAAAGATCCTGAGACCGCTCTGCCGTTAGTCAACTAACCTAACGGTGTATGACGTTTCCATGTGGTCTACGAGATAATTATATTTTCTAGTTTCCTTTACAAATATGTTTTGTTTGAGATATATGCGTGGTTGTTCATTTTTATGCCAGTAGCATATTTAGAACTGCGTGGATGTTTAAATAAGTAAAAATGTGTTTTTCGGGATCGGCCATTGTATACCTATTTACTTTCCTGCACTTTTATTTTTCTTTTGAGAGAATTTGTAAGTGAGGAAATTTGTACTAAAAGCCAAAGCTCGGTGCAACAGCATATGAAGACGGAGATATAGGGACCCAGTTTGGGTTTCCAAAGTTATATTTTTCTTTTTCTCTTATGGACTGTAAACGAACTTTGGACTGTGTACTATTTTGGGTATCTGGCCGATCCCCGCATTTTTACTTGTTTATTTCTTTGTGCATGAATATTTGAATTTTAATTAATTCATGCTCATTTTAAATTGCATAGATAAATGGCAAAATTGGCAAGCGTCGATTTCGAAGTCCTTGATTCTGCAGGGACAAATTACCTGAGTTGGCGAGTGGACCTGAAGTTCCACTTGCGTTCGATGGCCCTCCTTGGGTCCATTTTGGCTCCTTCCTCGGCCCCAGCAGCGGCCGAAGCTTCTGCTACATCTAGCAGCAGCCCTACAACCACTGTATCCGATGTAGATAAGGCGAAAGCCATAATCTACATTAGGAAACATATAGATCGGACCTTGAAGGCCGAATACTTAACGGTTGAGGACCCAAAGGACCTATGGACAGCGCTGGAAGCACGGTATAAACATCAAATTGATGTTATATTACCCCATGCCAGTTATGAGTGGGAAAACCTCAGACTTCAGGACTATAAGTCCGTCGCTGACTACAATTCTGCACTTCATAACATCACCTCACGTCTGAAGTTGTGCGGTGAAGAAGTGACAGAACAGCGCATGTTGGAAAAGACATTTACCTCGTTTCACGAGAAAGATGCAATCCTCGTGCAGCAGTATCGTGAACGCAATTTCATGAAATTCTCCGATCTGATCTCATGCCTACTTAGGGCAGAGCAGAATCGAGACTTACTGCTTGCAACTCATAACTTGCGTCCAGCTGGCACTGCCCCTATCCCTGAAGCCCACCACGTTTCTCCCCAGAAGTGGAAAAACAAGAGGAAGGCTAAAAACACTAAAGGGAAAGCTATAATGAAGCAACCAAGAGGTGCAGCTCCACAGACAAACAAAAACAACAAGGGAAAAAGAAACTTCACTTGGAAGCGAAAGAACACCGAGCAAGTGTCACTTCCAAAGAAGAACTGGGAGGATAAATGCCATAGATGCGGCATGACTGGCCATTGGTCCAGAAACTGCTGCACTCCTCGCCACCTCCAGGATCTATACCAGGCGAGCCAGAAGTCTCTACCTGAAACAAACTTGGCGGCTGTTCAGCCACCAACAATGTTTACTACAAAAGACTTCGAGAACGACGACCTTCTCGATTGAGCACCATCATTTATCTATGCTTTTTAGAATTCAATGTATCTTCATCTTTATGTGCTTATGTACGAACTTTTATTTTCGAATGAATGTTTACATTTTCGCTCAAATAAAATTTCGTTTTTGCTTATATAGATGATGTCTGAGTGCCTAGTGGACAGTGCCTCAACGCACACAATCCTTCGCGATCATTGCTATTTTAATAGCGTAAATAAATATGACGGTCCTGTTATCACAATTTCAGGACTGTCCCAAATAATCGAAGGATCTGGTGAAGCAATTATATTGCTCCCAAATAACACAAGACTTCAAATAAAAAATGCATTATTCTCTCCTAAATCAAATAGGAATCTCGTAAGTTTCAAGGATTTCCGTTTAAACGGATATCACTTAGAAACCAGAGATGAAAATACGGTTGAATATCTGTATGTAACTCGTCAGAAAGATGACCGGAAGATCATCTGCGAAAGATTCAAGGGACTCCCGTCGGGTCTCTACCAAACATACATTCAACCAATAGAAGCCAATATGACTGAGCACCAGACATGCCAATCACTGCCAGAGTTCGAACTCTGGCACAATAGACTTGGTCACCCTGGAACAGCAATGATGCGACGCATCATCTCTGAATCCCGTGGACACAAATTGAAGAACTTGAAGATTCTTCAAAAGGGTGAATTTCCATGTCTCCCTTGTTTCAAGGGAAAACTTATAACGAGACCATCCCTCCTGAAAGTGGGATTAGAGTCTCTTGGCTTCCTTGAGAGAATTCATGGTGATATTTACGGGCCTATTCACCCCGCAAGTGGCCTATTTCGGTACTTCATGGAACTGATTGATGCATCGATCAAATGGTCTTATGTGTGCCTCTTGTCCACCCGCAACCTAGCTTTTCCAAAGCTATTGGCACAAATAATAAGGTTACGTGCTCATTTCCCCGATAACCAAATCAAGAAACTACGTCTTGATAATGCGGGAGAATTTACTTCACAAGTCTTCGAAGACTATTGCCGGGCAACGTGTATTGAAGTTGAACATCCTGTAGCACATGTTCACACCCAAAACGGATTAGCTGAGTCCCTTATAAAGAGACTCCAATGGATTGCACGTCCATTGCTTATGCAATCCCAGTTGCCTGTGGATGCTTGGGGGCATGCTATTTTACATGCCGCATCACTTATTAGGATAAGACCCTCTGGAGGTCATACTTTATCCCCGATGCAACTAGCATATGGCGCACCTCCGGATATCTCTCATTTGAGAGTGTTTGGTTGTGCGGTATATGTCCCAATAGCACCACCTCAGAGGACCAAAATGGGTCCTCAGCGTCGTCTAGGTATATATATTGGGTTTGATTCGCCCTCTATTATAAGATACCTTGAACCCCTGACGGGTGACGCATTCAAGGCACGTTTTGCTGACTGTGAATTTAATGAGAAATTTTTTTCCTAAACTGGGCACACAGTCTAAGAAGCCAGAAGCTTCTGAGACCATTAGTTGGGACCAGAAGTCTTTGTCCCTATATGATCAGCGTACTAATCTGTGTGAAGATGAGATCCTGAAGATCCTTCACATCCAGAATACAGTACATCTTGATGGAAATTGAATTCCACCCCCAAGTAATTTTGATAATGAGCACACCAAATGAATGCTTAGTGTACTAACTACACTACACTTTAAGTATACAGATTTCGTGAAGCTCTACTAATACTCCAAGAAGCACGCATCAACGCTCCACGACAAAGACGAACATGGCTAAACTCAAGTGATGAAGCTCAAGCTCAAACAAAGCAAGAAGCTCAAAGAGAAGCTCATCTTCACTTCATCAAGTTGACTAAACTGCCGAAGACATGTTCAGAGTCTAGTGTGAGTGTGTCGTGTCTTTTAGGATATTTGTCAAAGCCATATCAAATAGACAACACACACACAAATGATTTCAAAACAAATGTTTTAACTATCTTCAAAAATAGTTTTTAAAGAGCTTTTCTAGTCACTTCATAATTCTCGTAGTGAAACTCCACGCACCCTGGAGTTAACTACACTTTTGACTAGAACAACAGGAAAAACTCCTCTGGGAGTCGACTACCAAAAGTAGGGAGTCGACTACTTCTCAGAGATGAAAATTTCCTAGACTCCTCTGGGAGTCGACTACCTATAGAGGGAGTCGACTACCTGTTGGAAATTTTCAGACGTTTTGAATTTGAATTTTAAAATCTTTTGAGCAATTTACTCCGAAATTTTTGGGACAAAAGTCAAACCAAATTTGAAATTCAAATCTCAGTTTTTTCCCTATAAATAGAGCTTAATTCTTTTGTGAAAAATACAAGATTGAAAAATCAAAATTCGTAAAAGCTCTTCGTGAATCAAAGCTCTCAAATTTCTTCTCTCTAGCCAATTTTAATTTCAGTTTTTGATCTTGCAATATTTTTTTTCCAATTCTTTTGAAGATCATATTATTATTTTATTGGCTAAGTTGTTTTTCAAAATCCTCTCTATTATTTCTCTTTAATTCTATTTGAAGGATTTTTGAAAAAGCTCTAGATCACAAAGAACTTATCTCGTATCTTTGTGTGATCTAGACTATCATTCTATTAAGCCACTACACAATTGTCTATCTTTTGATTGGCTATAGAATCGGGTGTATTTTCAATCTCTATCATTTATTGTAGAGTATTGAACAAATCTCTTATTGTGTTAATTGTTGGAACACTAGACAAGTCTAGTTGTTGCCAGTTAGAAAGTCCTCGGTTTGTGAGGCAAGGGTGAACCCTAGACAAGTCTAGGTGTTGTGTTCGGAAATCCTGGTCAAGGCTAGGTCGTTGGAAATCCTAACGAGTGAAGTTAGGTGCTTGTATTTGCCAAGGCAGATAGTGGAAATCTCGTACCGGATTGGTCGGGGACTGGACGTACCCGGGTTGCGGGGAACCAGGATAAAAATCCTTGTCTTTGCGCTTGCATTCTCTGTGTTTGATTATCTTTACATTTATTCTATCTACAGCAAATATCAATTCCATTTCTCTACGCTGAGATTTACATCTGTAATCTTATTCGTTCTAACATATACTCTGGGAGTCGACTACTGCTCATAAGGAGTCGACTACCTGCTGTGAAATTTCGTTGTGCATTGTTAATTATATTGTTGATTAAGAACCAAGCGTAGATCGCTCTACTTGGTTTCTTAGGCAACATTAGAAGGTTTTGTTTTGTGTTGATTGATTAAAGAACGAAAAAGTTTTATCTTTATACAACACTATTCAACCCCCCCTTCTAGTGTTGTTTGCCATCCACAGGATCCAACACTTGGTATCAGAGCAAGGTCAAAACGATGGCATCAACAAACATCTACAACACCCATACTCCTCCAATCTTTGACGACAACTTTTATTCCCAATGGAGAAGGAGAATGGAGATCTTCTTGGAAGCACAAGATCTAAGCTACTCAAGATCTCTCGGTGAACGATATGAGATTCCAACCACTCCTCAAAATCAATGGAATCCTGATCAAGAAGAAGCCTACTTCAGAAACATAAAGGTAATGCATTTACTCTATACTGGTTTAACTAATGAAATGTTAGATATTGTAGAAAGGGCTGAAACCGCACACCAAATCCTCAACTTATTGGATGAGAGATTCGGATCAAAGTCAAAAGAAATTCAAACACCCATAGAGACAATCAAATCTAACGATGAAAAGTATGAAAAGAAGATTGTTGAAGATAAATGGACTTTTGACACCATCAACACCAACGAAGAAGAGGAAGAGCAATCCAAAAATCATATGTGCATGATGGCTTGTCAAGACAATCAGGAAAAGGTATGTGAATCTAGTTCTGACGATGAAGATGATTTTGACATAGCTAGTGCATTTGAAAATTTGTATAGAGAATTTGAGAGATTGAATAAGAAATACAAAAGTGTAAACAACAAGTACAAAGCTTTGAATAATGATCATGATGACCTATACAAGAAATATGATAGTTTGCTGGATGATTATAATGCTTTGAAAAATGATTGTAGTAATATTTCATTGAATGATCATAATTCCTTAAAGGCAAAATATGATGCATTATTGATTGATAATAACTTATTGAAAAATGAACATGCTCTGTATGTTTCCTGTCTAAATGATAAGATAGATTCACTTGAAAGTCTTATTGCTTCTAGTCGTATAAAGCATGAAGAACTAATTGCAAAATTTGATTGTATCAAAAATAACTCTACTTCTTCTTGCTCTTATACTCCTAGAAATGCTGTTAATAAATCTACTCATGCTCAAGCTTCTACATCTAAAGATATGGGTAGAAAAGTAAATGTTGTGCATGCCAATGTTAAAAAGTATGCTTTCATGTATGGAAAAAATGTTAGATACAATAACATTTCTCACGCCTCACATGATCTACATGCTACACATAATACACACAATAAATCTCATGTTATATCACATAACACGGCACACAAAAATATTGTACACAATACACATCAAAGGTCACATTCTGTACACAAACCTCAAAATATATACAATGCTAGAGATAACATGATATGGGTGCCTAAATACTTAGGCTTGCATGATAAAAAGGCTTATATTCAAAATTTGACTAGCAGTATGCATAGATTCCACAAAGACTCATTTGTTCATAGGAAATCGAATTCACATCGAATTTGGGTTCCAAATAAGTAACTTCATTTTTTTTAAATTAGGGTATCCACATGCTTCATGTATATTATTCTGATACCCAAACGTGTAAAAAGATATGTAAATAATTTTTTTTCTAACATTTCGGACCCAATTAGAAGTGGGTACCAAACGTGTAGAGATTATTTTATTTCAGGACATATGGATAATGGATAGTGGATGCTCTGCACACATGACATGGAACGCAAAGTTACTTAGCAATCTAAAAATGTATGATGGCGGAACTGTGACATTTGGTGACAATAAGAAAGGTAAAATTGTCGGAATTGGCAATATCGGCAGTCACTCAAAATTGCTCATCAAAGATGTAAGCTTGGTGAAAGGATTAAAGCATAATCTTTTAAGCATAAGCCAACTATGCGACAAAGGTATGAAAGTTATATTTACTCTTAACTCATGCTTAGTCTATGACAAAGATATGAAAAATATCCTTGTTAAAGATAAGCGAGTAGAAAATATCTATATACTTAGACTAAAAGAGTATGAATCAAATGTATGCTTAGTTGTTTCAACAAATGATCCACTACTTTGGCATAGACGCTTTGGCCATGTGAACATCAAAAACATGGATAAGATTTCTAGGAAAGAGTTGGTGCAAGGACTTCCTAAGATAAGTTTTAAATTAGATAAAATATGTGACTCATGTCAATTTGGCAAAATGCATAAGAGTTCATTTAAAAATATTGGAGCTCTCAGTTCTAATGGACCACTTGAACTACTCCATATGGACTTGTTTGGCCCAACTAGAACTCCATCATTTTGCAACTCTAGATACGTATTTGTCATAATTGATGATTTTACTCGATATACGTGGGTATTATTCTTAACTCATAAGAATGATGCCTTTCGTGAATTCGAAATATTTTTCAAAAGAATTGAACGTTTATATTCCATGAAAATTATTTCCTTAAGAAGTGATCACGGTGGAGAATTTGAAAATGAACATTTTAAATCATTTTGTGAAGAACAAGGTATTTCTCACACTTTTGCTTTTCCCAGAGCTGCTCCTCAAAATGGGGTAGTTGAAAGGAAAAATAGAACACTCCAAGAATGTGCACGAACAATGTTGTGTGAAAGCAACCTTCCAAAGAAATTTTGGGCGGAAGCTGTAGCAACCGCGTGCTATATTCAAAATAAAGTTTTAATTAGAAAACCTTTTGAAAAGACCCCGTATGAATTATTGCTCCAACGAATTCCAAAAGTATCTTACTTCAGAGTTTTTGGTTGTAAATGCTATATTCTGAATACTAAAGATAACTTAGATAAGTTTGACTCCAAAGCGGATGTAGGCATATTTATCGGTTACTCTTTACGTAGTAAGGCATATAGAATTTACAATAAAAGTTCCGAGACTATTGTTGAAACTCTACATGTAACATTTGATGAATCTTTACCTCATAACATTGCACATGATGATGATAGCATGTTCATTGCACGCACTCCTAATAATGAATCTCTCAATGATATCCCTAGTTCTTTGCCTAAATCATTTCCTGAAGTCACACATCACCCACACACACAAGTCTTAGGTGACATTGATGCAGGAATTAGAACTAGATCTCAAATAGAACACTTAACACATGTTGCATTCGTTTCTAACATTGAGCCGAAAAAGGTAGAAGAAGCTTGTACAGATGAAGCATGAATCGAGGCTATGCAAGAAGAACTTCTACAATTTGAACGCAATCAAGTATGGGAGTTAGTGCCTAGACCGGAAGATCGTCCCGTTATTGGTACTAAATGGGTATACCGCAACAAACTAGATGAAGATGGAAATGTGATAAGGAATAAGGCAAGGTTAGTAGCACAGGGTTACTCTCAAGAGGAAGGTATAGACTTCGATGAAACCTTCGCTCCTGTTGCTAGACTAGAATCCATTAGGATGTTACTCGCATTTGCATCATATAAGAATTTTAAACTTTATCAAATGGATGTAAAAAGCGCTTTCCTAAACGGATTCATAAAGGAGGAAGTCTACGTTGAACAACCTCCAGGATTTGAACATGATAAGAAAACAGGATTTGTTTACAAGTTAAACAAAGCATTATATGGGCTAAAACAAGCTCCAAGAGCTTGGTATGAAAGACTAAGAAAATTCTTAAGTGACTCTAGTTATACTGTTGGAAAAATAGATACAACCTTATTTGTTAAGAAAGATCATAATGATATCATTCTTATCCAAATCTATGTAGATGACATCATTTTTGGATCTACTAATAATGATCTTTGCCAAGAGTTTGCCAAGTTAATGCAGGAAGAATTTGAAATGAGCCACATGGGAGAACTAACATACTTTCTCGGATTACAAATCAAACAAGGAAAAGAAGGAACCTTCATTCATCAAACAAAGTACGCAAGAGACTTGATCAAAAGGTTCGGGATGGAAACTGCATCAGGAAAGAATATACCAATGGCAACGTCCACTTCTTTAGACAAAGATGAAGCAGGTAAGAAGGTTGATCAGAAAACATATAGAGGTATGGTCGGTTCTTTACTCTACTTAACCGCCAGCAGACCTGACATCATGTTTAGTGTTTGTGCATGTGCTAGATTTCAATGTGATCCTAGGGAATCACACCTTAAAACAGTAAAATACATATTTAGATATCTTAAAACCACATCTGACTTTGGACTCTTCTATCCCAAAGGAAGCACATTCGATTTAACTTCATTTAGTGACGCAGACTATGCTGGTTGTAAAGCCACAAGAAAAAGCACAAGTGGAACATATCATTTCCTTGGACATTCCCTTGTTTCGTGGTTTAGCAAAAAGCAAAGTTCCGTTTCACTATCTACCACTGAGGCAGCGTATATAGCTGCCGGACTTGCATGTGCTCAAATACTTTGGATGAAACAAGTCCTCGTCGATTATGGTGTTAATACATCTACATGTGTAATTTATTGTGACAATAAAAGCACCATAAATCTCACTAAAAACTCTGTTCTTCATCCTAGAACAAAACATATTGATATAAGACACAGATTTATTGATGATCATTGTGCCAAAAAGGATGTTGAACTTAAATTTGTCTCCTCTGAGTGTCAAGTTGCAGATATTCTAACAAAACCCTTACAAAAAGATACTTTCTCCAGACTTCGACGAGAATTGGGTATTGTTGGAGAAAAGGAATTGAATAATGCCCAGTTATAAATTTTTTTTGTTGATGACAAGGGGGAGAAGAATATATGAAATGCAAAAAATATGAATTGTACTTCTAATAGCTTCGATGCAGGGGGAGAACCGCATCAAAGCAGGGGGAGTAAGTATACTCATGTCTTACTTCAAAATTTTCATTTGGGTGTCATCATCAAAAAGGGGGAGAGTGATGGAAATTGAATTCCACCCCCAAGTAATTTTGATAATGAGCACACCAAATGAATGCTTAGTGTACTAACTACACTACACTTTAAGTATACAGATTTCTTGAAGCTCTACTAATACTCCAAGAAGCACGCATCAACGCTCCACGACAAAGACGAACATGGCTAAACTCAAGTGATGAAGCTCAAGCTCAAACAAAGCAAGAAGCTCAAAGAGAATCTCATCTTCACTTCATCAAGTTGACTAAACTGCCGAAGACATGTTCAGAGTCTAGTGTGAGTGTGTCGTGTCTTTTAGGATATTTGTCAAAGCCATATCAAATAGACAACACACACACAAATGATTTCAAAACAAATGTTTTAACTATCTTCAAAAATAGTTTTTAAAGAGCTTTTCTAGTCACTTCATAATTCTCGTAGTGAAACTCCACGCACCCTGGAGTTAACTACACTTTTGACTAGAACAACAGGAAAAACTCCTCTGGGAGTCGACTACCAAAAGTAGGGAGTCGACTACTTCTCAGAGATGAAAATTTCCTAGACTCCTCTGGGAGTCGACTACCTATAGAGGGAGTCGACTACCTATAGAGGGAGTCGACTACCTGCTGGAAATTTTCAGACGTTTTGAATTTGAATTTTAAAATCTTTTGAGCAATTTACTCCGAAATTTTTGGGACAAAAGTCAAACCAAATTTGAAATTCAAATCTCAGTTTTTTCCCTATAAATAGAGCTTAATTCTTTTGTGAAAAATACAAGATTGAAAAATCAAAATTCGTAAAAGCTCTTCGTGAATCAAAGCTCTCAAATTTCTTCTCTCTAGCCAATTTTAATTTCAGTTTTTGATCTTGCAATATTTTTTTTCCAATTCTTTTGAAGATCATATTATTATTTTATTGGCTAAGTTGTTTTTCAAAATCCTCTCTATTATTTCTCTTTAATTCTATTTGAAGGATTTTTGAAAAAGCTCTAGATCACAAAGAACTTATCTCGTATCTTTGTGTGATCTAGACTATCATTCTATTAAGCCACTACACAATTGTCTATCTTTTGATTGGCTATAGAATCGGGTGTATTTTCAATCTCTATCATTTATTGTAGAGTATTGAACAAATCTTTTATTGTGTTAATTGTTGGAACACTAGACAAGTCTAGTTGTTGCCAGTTGGAAAGTCTTCGGTTTGTGAGGCAAGGGTGAACCCTAGACAAGTCTAGGTGTTGTGTTCGAAAATCCTGGTCAAGGCTAGGTCGTTGGAAATCCTAACGAGTGAAGTTAGGTGCTTGTATTTGCCAAGGCAGATAGTGGAAATCTCGTACCGGATTGGTCGGGGACTGGACGTACCCGGGTTGCGGGGAACCAGGATAAAAATCCTTGTCTTTGCGCTTGCATTCTCTGTGTTTGATTATCTTTACATTTATTCTATCTACAGCAAATATCAATTCCATTTCTTTACGCTGAGATTTACATCTGTAATCTTATTCGTTCTAACATATACTCTGGGAGTCGACTACTGCTCATAAGGAGTCGACTACCTGCTGTGAAATTTCGTTGTGCATTGTTAATTATATTGTTGATTAAGAACCAAGCGTAGATCGCTCTACTTGGTTTCTTAGGCAACATTAGAAGGTTTTGTTTTGTGTTGATTGATTAAAGAACGAAAAAGTTTTATCTTTATACAACACTATTCAACCCCCCCTTCTAGTGTTGTTTGCCATCCACAGGATCCAACACATCTTTTGCCGGATAAATTCACGGACAACCAGAAGATTGTCCGATCACCCGTCCCTGCTGCCAATACGCCAGCTAGGATTGACATCCCCATAGATGGATGCAATCCACCGGCAGCAGAATTGGCTGTACCTCAAATGAAAAGAGGACGCCCACCAGGTTCAAAAGATAAAGTTCCTCGAAAGAGGAAGACTCCTGGAGATACTAAGATTATCCCCCCACAGGATGCTGAGCTCAGACCAGCTACTTCTCCTCTCCTGATTTCCCCAGCAGAGGAAACAATAGGAGAAACATCATTAAATTTTGTACGTACTGGAGAAGTACTGGACAGAAATAGCATAGTCATCGACGACGATTTTGCGTTCGATATTGCCGTTCACGTCACTGAATATGACGATGACGTCGAACCACGATCTCTGGCGGAATGTAAACGTCGAGATGATTGGCCAAAGTGGGACGAGGCAATAAGAGTAGAGCTGGACTCACTCTTGAAACGCAAAGTCTTTGGACCAGTAGTCCAAACACCAGTAGGTGTAAAGCCTGTGGGATATAAGTGGGTTTTCATAAGAAAAAGAGATGAAAATAATGTGATCGTTCGCTATAAGGCACGCCTTGTAGCCCAGGGATTTTCCCAAAGACCGGGGATTGATTACGAAGATACGTATTCTCCGGTCATGGATTCGATCACATTCCAATTTTTAATAAGCCTAACTTCTCTGGAAAGCCTAGAAATGCAGCTCATGGATGTTGTGACTGCATATCTATATGGCGATATAGATAAAAATATCTACATAAGACTTCCTGATGGGTTTAATCTACCCCCAGAGATGAAAGAGATACCTCGGGACGTATTCTCTGTAAGGCTACATAGATCATTATATGGTCTAAAACAATCGGGAAAGATGTGGTATAACAGACTTAGTGATTTCCTTGCACAGCAAGGATTCACGAATAACGAAGTCTGCCCGTGTATATTTATCAAAAGAACGGGAACATGATTCGTCATCATAGCTGTATATGTAGATGACTTAAATCTCATAGGATCTCCTGCAGAGATCAAAGAGATATCTGAAAGCCTTAAACATACTTTTGAAATGAAAGACCTAGGCAAAACAAAGTATTGTCTTGGCTTACAGATAGAACACCTAAGAGGTGGAATCCTATTACACCAATCTAATTATACAAAGAAACTTCTACACAAGTTTCATATGGATAAATGTCATCCTTTAGGTACTCCTATGGTCGTAAGATCACTAGATGTACATAAGGACCCCTTCCGGCCACTGGAAGAGGGGGAGGAGATACTGGGTCCTGAAGTACCCTACCTCAGTGCCGTTGGAGCACTTCTATATCTGGCTAACTGTACGCGTCCCGATATAGCGTTTACGGTTAATTTTCTAGCCAGACACAGTGCAGCGCCCACAAAGCGCCACTGGAATGGAGTAAAACATCTTCTGCGATACCTCCAGGGTTCCATTGATCGTGGACTTTACTACCAGAGAGGTGCCTCCCCCAAATTATTTGGTTATACTGATGCATGTTATCTCTCAGATCCGCACACGGCAAAATCCCAAACAGGTTTTGTTTTTACCTACGGAGGTACTGCTATCTCCTGGAGATCGGTAAAGCAAACCACAACAGCTACATCATCCAACCATTCGGAGCTCATTGCGATCCATGAAGCAAGCAGAGAGTGCTATTGGCTACGATCCGTCGTCCAACACATTCTTCAATCTACTGGCCTGAAGACCGGTGATTTGGAGCCTACCGTCCTGTTTGAAGATAACGCTGCATGCATTGCTCAACTTCAAAAAGGCTACATCAAGGGCGACAGGACGAAGCACATATCTCCCAAGTTTTTCTGGACACATGAGCTAAAGGAGGACAAGCAGATCGAAGTTCAGCAGATACAGTCCTGCAACAACTTAGCTGATCTTTTTACTAAGTCTTTGCCCAAATGTATTTTTGTAAAGCTTGTAAAGATGTAACGGCCTGTATTTTCCAATACTTTCAAATTAAGTATTTAAAGAAAATTCAATTTTAATTGTATTTTATAATGGTTTGTTAGGAGTCTTAAACTGATTTCAAAAATTTCCTATAAAAATATTTTGGAGTACCAGACTAGTTATGGAGTATTTTGGTAAGATCGGATTTCATCAAATACCTCTGAAAAATCTGTTAAAAATTCATTTTCGGATATTGCAGTTTTGGGTCAATGAATTTATTTTCTATACAAATATCTTCAAAACGTTTTCAAACTTGTACGGTAGCATCCTATGATCATTTAGGGCTTCCCACATTAATTTCGTAATTTTCTGATATCATTTCAATAGAGAACCCGCAAACCCGCTTTCTAAACGTTTTGGCCAAAATCTAGTATTTCCGTAGTCCAAATCCCGTAACGGTCTTCGTATTCGCGATCCTCGTGACGATACGATCCCGTGGGTATATTTTCGTAATTTTTCGGACACGTTTGCTAGTAGGGGCATTTTCGTAAATTCGTGTTTGTATTTTCACTAATGACTTTTGTTAATGAGGGTTTACCTACTGCTAATCACCTTAATTAACCCCCCTAATCATCCAATCTACCCGTTCTCAGCAACTACCCCCATTTCTCTCAGCTAACCCCCGCACCCCTCATCTACTCTATTTCCTAACCCTATATAACGACAAGTCTACAACCCAGGCTCCTCACACACAAACACCCTATATCTCTCTCTTTCTTTCTTAGTTACGTTCGAAGGCCACATACACAGAGGAGCCCGCTTCTCCCCTCTCTCTCTCACTTCGTCTCCCCCTCTCACCGATTCACTCCCACCCTCTCTCTCTCTCCCTCCCTTACCCACGCCACCGGAGCGCTGTCGACTGCCGCCTCCTCCTCCGACAGCGCCTCCACACCCTCGCCGAACGCCCAGCACCTCTGCCCCTTCACGCCTCGTCGCCCACCGCAGACGACAGCAACGCCAGGAGCTTCCGCCTCCGACGACCTCGCCTACGAAGCCACCTCCACCTCCGCCTTCGACCGGTCTCCTCCGCCGCTCGTTCCCCTGTCTCCGACGACCTGAAGCTCACGCCTCGCCGTCCTCCCAACGCTCGGAACGCCACCCGCCTCCGACTTCCACCCACACCGCGGCACCTCTCCGCCCTCGCCGTTGCTTCGAGGACGTCGCCGCCGCCTGCGCTGCTCCGCCGCCTCGCCGTGCACCCCCGCCCCCATTGCCGTCGACGGACACGCCCCCTCCGCCGCTGTCGTTAACGAAGAAACGGTAATAATACATGATGGCAAACTTGTAAATATCGCGTATTTTCGTATTTTTCGTATTTTAAATAATTATTAAATGGGTTTTAAGGTTATAAATCCATAACTAATTATACAGGGGCCAGAAAAATGTGTGACTAGTCCCAGAAAATCAGAAACGTCGAAACGAATCCATTGGCGCTAGTTTCGTCGCGATCAGGCAAGTATATTTCTCACAGTGAATTTTTGAAGGCAAAACTTAAATAGGTTAAAATTCTTTTAAAATTCGTAGCTTGCAATTTTTACATACACTGCTATACGATAAAAATATATGTTACAGTACTTGTAAATACGATCGTTTTGACATCTTGTTTGCAGAATTCTGATGTACGGTTTATCCGAAATAAATCCTTGATCGAGGGTATTATTAATAATTTCTTGTTTTATAAATCCTTTTAAAATTCATAACCTGTGATTTTTACGTACACCAATGTACGATAAAAATATATGTCATAGTACTAGTAAATACGATCATTTTGACACCTTGTTTGAAGAATTCTGATGTACGGTTTGCTCTAAACAATTCCTTGAACATATGTTTTAAAAATCATTTCTTGATTTAAAATTGCTTTTTGGCTATTTAAAATTGTTTAAAAATTGTTTAAAAATCTTGAAAAATAACTACTAGTCTTAGAAAGTATTTTAAGCTAATTTAAACTCTTTTGCTTGGTTAAAATCATATCTTACTCGTTCTTTATTTATTTAAGTGATACTGATGTTTTCATTTAACCGAGTCGTGAAGTTGTGAACTTTCACGAGACTGTTGTACAGACTATTGGAATACCGAGATTGAATTGACTGAATGGAAGATGGAACTTCAACAATATTGAATGGAAGATGGAACTTTAACAATATAGTCTGGAAGATGGAATTTCAATAATAAACAGATAGTACACGTCTCTTTTGACCGGCACTAGACTTGACCTGGGATTGGGGTAGTCTATGATCACAAGTGTTACAGAATGACTGGATGCGCCATACTAAATTACCTCCAACACATTACGGGGGTTAGAACCTTGACCGTTGCCATATCGGAACGGTGGGTAAGCCTCGGAGTTGCTCCCGTCGCAGGCTGCATGTTGGTTATCTCTAGTACTCTTGGACATGGACTTATCACTAGGATAGACTGGTTATTGATTATTATTATAACCTCTTTTCTACAGGATTGCTACAGTTTGGTTATTAAATGCTAAATTGTCACAGGTTGCTGATAGTATTGCAAATTGCTATTGAAATTGCTACAGGTTGCAAATGGTATTGCAAATGGTTATCAATGATTAAATTGCTGCAGGTTGCAAATGTTTAACTGCTTTAACTGCCTTAACTGTTTTAACTGCTTTAAACTGATTTATCTCTTTTATTGCTTATTTGTAAATTAAGCTTATTGCTTGTCTTTAAAGTTCATCGTTGTTTAATTTTAAAATGTCCAATATTTTGGTTTTGAGAATATCTTGCCGAGTAAATCTCGCTGACGGACATTTCATTTTGTTGTTTTACGAAATGTCCGTCAGGTATCGATAGTGAGTTCTTTGAAGACACTACTGCAGAAACCGAGCCAGTGCTCGAAGGCTACGTGGAGTATCTACCCACAGAAGACTAGACTTTTACCTTCGCGTCAGCACTTTTATATATATTTGATTAATGTAATTCGTGTAATTTGTTTGTATTGGACATGCTAGGCCAAGCTGTATCTTAATTATTGTACACTGGATATGTAATAATGTTGTTTGAGCTGCTTCTTAAATTTGCAAGCAAGAATCTGCAATTTTTATACAGACGCTTAGTGTGTTTAAGCCAAGGAGGAAGAAAGATTTCAAAAAAAAAAAAGAAAGAAAAAAAAAGTACTCCTCCTTGTTTTAAGCACATCGCGGACCCGCTCGCGTCCTCGCTCCCGGTAGAATGGGAAGCGGGGCGTGACAGGTTTTGGTGGCGGCCCATGCAGGTCTTGCTTATGCAAATGCTTTAAGATCGGTTTAAATGACATTAATATCTAAGTATACAACTAGAATAGATTTATTCTAACTTACCTCACATTGCGGTTTGTTTTGAAGTTTGGCAGGTCAACCAGATACTCACAACTGATGGTGATTTGATTTTAACTTACCTTACATTGCGGTTTGTTTTGAAGTATATATGGCAGGTCGACCAGATACAGACGACGTCACCAACAACGACATCTTGGGCAGCGTAAAGGAAAAACAGGAAATTCAACCCTATATTCTCCACAAAGCTGCTGAACCGGTAATCACCAGTATATCTGAATCTTTTCCCTCTATGTCAATTTGACACCCATCGTCTTTATTGTCATTACTAGCATACCTTATCATGCTGTATGTATTTGTCTTCATAACATGTCCACTTCTTGATTTGAAAGTTTCCTATTGCTTCTTACCACAAAATTCGTAACGAACTATTTCCATTAAACCTTATTACTTTTCGAACTCTTAACCATTGCTTAGGAACTTGTGTTCCATTCTTGGTTATACCCTCCTTAGTAGCCACTTTTGCTAACCGTTATAGTTATTTTCATTGGATGAACCATCTACTCATTTCATCACCTTTCCTTCAGTTGTCAGTGGCACTCATATGAATGATGATCTTCCTTCAATGGAACATGATACCGGTCAATGTGCTTGACTAAAGTCTGTTGGATCAACCTAGCTAGACTGGGTGCAAGTGATCCTAGCTTAGTCACTTCCCTGGCCGTGTCCGCTGGACCGCAAGGATGTGAATCATGATTATGTAACGTCATCGATCTTCACTATCAACCTTCCTTTATCTTGATGACCTTTCGATTGACCTTCTTAGAATCTTTCCTTAGTCCCCTTGAACTCTAGTTATGGAGGACAGCATTCGAATTTTGGATCATCAGAAGTTCGAGTTCAACCACTGAAGCAAATCGAAGGGCCATACTGCAAGCGACTGTCCTGAGAGGAAGTCTCAGCCTTCCAACTCTGCTCAACAACGTCAACCAACAACAAGTGTACCAGCAGACTCGACAACAGGTGCTACCCCAAAGACGCCAAGCTTGTACCATGACGGTAGAAGAAGCTGAGGCTACGGACCAAGTAAATCCCAGGTACGAGATATTCCACTAAGCTACTTACTCTATTATTTAGAGCTTGGACATGTTTCTTATCACTGTAACTGTTAAACCTCTGACTCCACGTTGGATGGTCGAGACCGCTGGCAGTTCCCAGCGAATGCCTCCAATGTTCTATTGTGATTTGTAGACGAGGTCTTTTTGCTAAATCCATGGTGATAGAGATGCCAACATTTGATGTTGTTCTTGGGATGAATTGGTTAAGGACATTTCATGCCACCTTTGACTGTCGTCAAAGGAGGGTAGAGTTCGAAATACCCGACCATCTTAAGTTCAAGTTCCTCCGCGGAAGCAGATCGAAGGACGCTCAGAAGTATTCGAGGATGATACTGGAGATTTTGAGACGAGCCAACCTGACGTGCCAGTGTAGGTTGTTGGCGCCTTTTCATTTTGTGCTCGTATTTCTCCTCTAGCCCCTACTTCTATCTTGTACCAAATTTCTTTCCCCCAAGGGTTTGATTCATTTCCCACTGACCGCCTTTTCCCCCTCTTTATTGCGTTCTGTCCGTTTCCTCTCCTCGAGCCCCGTTCCCGCCTAACACCGACGACTTCGGTGCCCCCCCCCCCCTTTTTCTTTTTAACCCCGCTCCTTCCTCCGCAAGCCACCCCGTGGCTTTCCCTTTTCCCTCAGACATCGCCCCCTCCTCCTCCCGGCCTCTTCCCCAAGCGAGCTCGACCGGACCTCGCATCGCCGCTCCGATCTCCGATCCGCCGGCCTCACCCGAAGATCCGCCAGCTTCCGCTTCGCTCCATCCCGGAGACCCTCCCCACCATGGATCGACAGCCAGTCGCAGCGCTCGCCGCCGTGGATCGCCAGCCGCCGATGGCCCGCCGACGACCTTGGGGTCTGTTGGGCCTAGCAGCAACCCTCACCGCCACCCTCGCTACCGCCGCTTGGCTGAGATCTTGGGAAGCCGTGATCCTTGGGCTTCTCTTGAGCTCTCTGCCTTGGGTCTCACCCTCGTTGAGATCCCGTTTAGGCTTCCTCTTGCGTCTACTCCTTTTGGTGTGCGGGAAAGCGTGTTTTTGGTTGTTCATTTGTTGGATGATGTTGGGTGTTGCGAATGTCAAGTATTGGTCTACGGAAGGAGTGATGGCGATGAATATTGGCATGATATTGGCCTTAGGTGTTGAAGTTGGATGTAGGCCTTGTGCTTGGCTCTGGATGAGAGCATGGATCCTGCCTTATTGTTGGATAGTATGGAGATTGACGGAAGAAATGCTGGCAGTGAGTACTGACTTAGAGTGTTGGCCTTGTACTTACCTTTGGGTGGTGATTTGGACGTTAGCATGTGGTTGGGCATTATGGAAATTGATGGTGTTGGTACCCGTGGATTAGTCGATACGTGCTATATGATGAGCGACATCTTTGATTAAGACCCAGTAGCACGAATAAACCTTATGTTCTTCCATTTATGTGGTTTAAATAGCTTGCTACTGGCTTATCACCTCAGGTTCCAAGTTCGAACAGATGTTGTCATCATAATAGCCCTCATTTTCATGTGATATTATTATCTCATGTTAATTTTGGACTACTTGAGAAGGCATGGTAACTATTGTAGTGATACTGGTCGGGACTAGTTACGGAAACTATGATGATGTTAATACTTATTAGAAATATCTCTTGCTTTCTTGATGCCATTATATCACATTATATTTCATGCTATTAACAACTTATTTTCTAAATTGTAATCATTCGACTAGTTTTCCATTTTATCATTTATTTGTTTGAGCTTCTTAATAACAGTAATTATTTTATTTTATAAAGTTTTGAGAAATTCCGAGGACGGAATTATTTTAAGGAGGGTAGAATGTAACGGCCTGTATTTTCCAATACTTTCAAATTAAGTATTTAAAGAAAATTCAATTTTAATTGTATTTTATAATGGTTTGTTAGGAGTCTTAAACTGATTTCAAAAATTTCCTATAAAAATATTTTGGAGTACCAGACTAGTTATGGAGTATTTTGGTAAGATCGGATTTCATCAAATACCTCTGAAAAATCTGTTAAAAATTCATTTTCGGATATTGCAGTTTTGGGTCAATGAATTTATTTTCTATACAAATATCTTCAAAACGTTTTCAAACTTGTACGGTAGCATCCTATGATCATTTAGGGCTTCCCACATTAATTTCGTAATTTTCTGATATCATTTCAATAGAGAACCCGCAAACCCGCTTTCTAAACGTTTTGGCCAAAATCTAGTATTTCCGTAGTCCAAATCCCGTAACGGTCTTCGTATTCGCGATCCTCGTGACGATACGATCCCGTGGGTATATTTTCGTAATTTTTCGGACACGTTTGCTAGTAGGGGCATTTTCGTAAATTCGTGTTTGTATTTTCACTAATGACTTTTGTTAATGAGGGTTTACCTACTGCTAATCACCTTAATTAACCCCCCTAATCATCCAATCTACCCGTTCTCAGCAACTACCCCCATTTCTCTCAGCTAACCCCCGCACCCCTCATCTACTCTATTTCCTAACCCTATATAACGACAAGTCTACAACCCAGGCTCCTCACACACAAACACCCTATATCTCTCTCTTTCTTTCTTAGTTACGTTCGAAGGCCACATACACAGAGGAGCCCGCTTCTCCCCTCTCTCTCTCACTTCGTCTCCCCCTCTCACCGATTCACTCCCACCCTCTCTCTCTCTCCCTCCCTTACCCACGCCACCGGAGCGCTGTCGACTGCCGCCTCCTCCTCCGACAGCGCCTCCACACCCTCGCCGAACGCCCAGCACCTCTGCCCCTTCACGCCTCGTCGCCCACCGCAGACGACAGCAACGCCAGGAGCTTCCGCCTCCGACGACCTCGCCTACGAAGCCACCTCCACCTCCGCCTTCGACCGGTCTCCTCCGCCGCTCGTTCCCCTGTCTCCGACGGCCTGAAGCTCACGCCTCGCCGTCCTCCCAACGCTCGGAACGCCACCCGCCTCCGACTTCCACCCACACCGCGGCACCTCTCCGCCCTCGCCGCTGCTTCGAGGACGTCGCCGCCGCCTGCGCTGCTCCGCCGCCTCGCCGTGCACCCCCGCCCCCATTGCCGTCGACGGACACGCCCCCTCCGCCGCTGTCGTTAACGAAGAAACGAAGAAACGGTAATAATACATGATGGCAAACTTGTAAATATCGCGTATTTTCGTATTTTTCGTATTTTAAATAATTATTAAATGGGTTTTAAGGTTATAAATCCATAACTAATTATACAGGGGCCAGAAAAATGTGTGACTAGTCCCAGAAAATCAGAAACGTCGAAACGAATCCATTGGCGCTAGTTTCGTCGCGATCAGGCAAGTATATTTCTCACAGTGAATTTTTGAAGGCAAAACTTAAATAGGTTAAAATTCTTTTAAAATTCGTAGCTTGCAATTTTTACATACACTGCTATACGATAAAAATATATGTTACAGTACTTGTAAATACGATCGTTTTGACATCTTGTTTGCAGAATTCTGATGTACGGTTTATCCGAAATAAATCCTTGATCGAGGGTATTATTAATAATTTCTTGTTTTATAAATCCTTTTAAAATTCATAACCTGTGATTTTTACGTACACCAATGTACGATAAAAATATATGTCATAGTACTAGTAAATACGATCATTTTGACACCTTGTTTGAAGAATTCTGATGTACGGTTTGCTCTAAACAATTCCTTGAACATATGTTTTAAAAATCATTTCTTGATTTAAAATTGCTTTTTGGCTATTTAAAATTGTTTAAAAATTGTTTAAAAATCTTGAAAAATAACTACTAGTCTTAGAAAGTATTTTAAGCTAATTTAAACTCTTTTGCTTGGTTAAAATCATATCTTACTCGTTCTTTATTTATTTAAGTGATACTGATGTTTTCATTTAACCGAGTCGTGAAGTTGTGAACTTTCACGAGACTGTTGTACAGACTATTGGAATACCGAGATTGAATTGACTGAATGGAAGATGGAACTTCAACAATATTGAATGGAAGATGGAACTTTAACAATATAGTCTGGAAGATGGAATTTCAATAATAAACAGATAGTACACGTCTCTTTTGACCGGCACTAGACTTGACCTGGGATTGGGGTAGTCTATGATCACAAGTGTTACAGAATGACTGGATGCGCCATACTAAATTACCTCCAACACATTACGGGGGTTAGAACCTTGACCGTTGCCATATCGGAACGGTGGGTAAGCCTCGGAGTTGCTCCCGTCGCAGGCTGCATGTTGGTTATCTCTAGTACTCTTGGACATGGACTTATCACTAGGATAGACTGGTTATTGATTATTATTATAACCTCTTTTCTACAGGATTGCTACAGTTTGGTTATTAAATGCTAAATTGTCACAGGTTGCTGATAGTATTGCAAATTGCTATTGAAATTGCTACAGGTTGCAAATGGTATTGCAAATGGTTATCAATGATTAAATTGCTGCAGGTTGCAAATGTTTAACTGCTTTAACTGCCTTAACTGTTTTAACTGCTTTAAACTGATTTATCTCTTTTATTGCTTATTTGTAAATTAAGCTTATTGCTTGTCTTTAAAGTTCATCGTTGTTTAATTTTAAAATGTCCAATATTTTGGTTTTGAGAATATCTTGCCGAGTAAATCTCGCTGACGGACATTTCATTTTGTTGTTTTACGAAATGTCCGTCAGGTATCGATAGTGAGTTCTTTGAAGACACTACTGCAGAAACCGAGCCAGTGCTCGAAGGCTACGTGGAGTATCTACCCACAGAAGACTAGACTTTTACCTTCGCGTCAGCACTTTTATATATATTTGATTAATGTAATTCGTGTACTTTGTTTGTATTGGCCATGCTAGGCCAAGCTGTATCTTAATTATTGTACACTGGATATGTAATAATGTTGTTTAAGCTGCTTCTTAAATTTGCAAGCAAGAATCTGCAATTTTTATACAGACGCTTAGTGTGTTTAAGCCAAGGAGGAAGAAAGATTTCAAAAAAAAAAGAAAGAAAAAAAAAGTACTCCTCCTTGTTTTAAGCACATCGCGGACCCGCTCGCGTCCTCGCTCCCGGTAGAATGGGAAGCGGGGCGTGACAAAAGAACATTGGTATGCGACAATTGAAAGACCTGCAAGCCTGAAGCTTGTACGGATCAGGGGAGTAACCCGTGGGTTGCACTCTTTTCCCTTAAGCTGTTGGGTTTTTCCCACTGGGTTTTCCACAGCTAAGGTTTTAACGAGGCAAACACACTTATTCTGGATCCAGAAGTATCCACCCCTCTTTGTCTCAGATGCAGAGACCAAAGTGATGAATGGGTAAGAGGGAGTGTTATGAATGAGGGATGCCTTTGGCCTCACCTCCTTCATTACCCACTCATTGGTCCCCATTACTATGGGTAATGGGGACCCTTGGTCTCCTTGAGGCCCTTCATCTCCCTTTAGTTTAATATATAGAGAACCATGGCCTATTGCAATGGTTACTCACTCTTTTCCTAAGAAAGCTTGTCTCTCTCTCTGGAGTTCTATTGCCTTTTAACAATAACAAGGTGATTTGATTTTTTCAAAGAAAGACATTAATTATTGCCTACATAGAACCGTTCAGTATATGTATATGTATATATAGTCCTCTATTTTTTTTTGAGAATGCTAAATACACTGCCTAAGATTCTGTGCAACTGTATTTTTTTTCATTTTGGCAAACAAGTTACGTCTGGTCATTACCCAATCACTTCAGATGTGATTATTATGCCAAAAGTGACAAAAACAGGTGTATTTAGAAGAGTGAATTGCTAACTGCACCGCACACAGTGCGATGCAGTGTCCTTTTATAACTTTTTAAGCAAAAAAAAATCAAATCATCTCATATTTCAAGCCTCTGATTTGTAATTAATTTCCGAAAAAAGCAAATGAAATGACACTGCACCGCAGTGCAGTCAGCACTTCTCTTAGGGCCTGTTCTTTTGCCAAGAATAGGGGCGGGAATAGGAATAGAGACAATGTTCATGCACTATTCACCCTATTCCAAGTTTGTATTCCAAGCGGTTGTTCTTTTGGGCGTGGAATAGAATCCTACGTGGCTAGTCCAATTTGGTAATGATGAGCACTTTTGTATTCCAAGCTTTTTGCTTGGAATACAATGGAATCCTTGGAATGGTGGGCCCTACTCTCTCATCTCTCTCTATCTCTCCCCTCCAACTCATCCACTTTTCACTTTTTTATTCCAACTCTCTAATCCCAAAAGAACACAAGAATAGAATGTTGACCTCACTTTCTATTCCAAACCCCACTTTCCATACTCTATTCCACCCAAAAGAACACAAAACTCCATTTTCTCTCTTCGTGGAATACAAATTTTCCACTATTCCATTTTTTCTATTCCAGCAAAAGAACAGGCCCTCAGAAGAACCCTTTTTTTGCGCACAGTACACGTATATTTTCTAGCTTATCAAGATTTCATAACTGATTTTCAACGTTCTGAAATCCCAGCCGCCCATCTTTTTTTCTCCTGGAACACCGAGTCCACGCAACCTTTACCGTCTTCTCCTATTTAATGAACGAATCGGGCTACCAATACTTGGACCGAGCCCGACCCGAACCAATTACGCCCGCTACCGCAGTGATTTCTACACTTCGACGACCAAGGGCAGAAGACTAAGGTGAGAGAGAGAAAGTCGAGAGAGAGGAGAGCTTGTATTTTTTTACCCTTGAATTATTTTTCAATACAGTGTTGTTTATTTTTCTGCAACTTTGTGAATTGGTACTGAGAATTTTGAGGGAGAGGGATGAATCGCATGCTTCCCCTCACACTTCTCGCGTTGCCACCTTAATATTCTCCTTAACAGTGAGTTCTATCTCTTCTGAAAAAACCAAACAATCAATCAAGTATTGCTTGCATTTTTTTTATTTTTATGCGAAAATGGACGCCTCATTGCTCAGATCAATGTTAGATTTTATTTTTCGTCTGCTTATTCTAATTATTACCCATTACTCTAATTTGTCTGTGTAATCTAATAGAGCCTTTTTTTGTGGGCAGATATATGTTTTTGGCTCAGGAAATGGAGAAGTTGTTGACCCATCAAAGAGTAAGCCACTCTTTATAAGTTTTTAAAGCCGATTGTTTAGAAAACCACTGAGGAGGGGAATTTTGTTAAATTATTGATGCATGGTTTTTATTGATCAACCCTATTCTTTGAAGAATTGTTGATGTAAATGGAATGGGTGGTAACGATGCAGGTTTCCAACCCAATCTCAAGCTAGCTCTAAACATTGTCACAATTTTGTTGGGGGAAAAGGTTTAAAGAAATCATCTAACATGCCGAATTTTAAGCTTCTTGTTATAAATCGCCTGATTCTACCCAGCGATAAAAACACCCGGAATTAGGAAAATTCATGAAATTCAAAGCTTAATGGAAGAAATATATAATGTAATGTAGTAAATAATGTGAAAAAATCGATGTAGCCATTGAGAATTGATCGATGTAGGCAGCAACTAAGTATACATTTTACTATAAGTTGGTTAATTTTACAGCTTATTTATTTGCTTTCACTTCACATGTGCCTTATTAAACAATATTTACATTAGTAGTACATCTCTAACCATACGTTGGCTTCAATATTTGAGCCAAAATGGACTATTATTCAAACATAAATCAAAGATATTAACCACACAGTAAAATGATAATTGAAATAATCAGACTTAATCCAGTGTCTCCCAAATGATCCTCTCAACGAATCATATGCCAGCGATTGATAAATTTGTTGGCGTGTTTCTATGGCAGTCACCTAGTTCTCTTTACCATGTTGGATCCTTTATCAAACCATTCATATACGGTGCTTCTTGGTTCTTCAAATGTGCAGAGGCCCCATATCTCCATGACGTTGGGATTTATTCTAGGCTTCTGCTGGTATCTGCTCCATCTAGCTATCAGCATCATGCATATTGGGTCACATTTGATTCAAGGAATTGTGTGCTACATAATATCAACTGGGCTTTTGGAGAGGTATCGGAAGCTTCAAGTCCATAAGCTGCGTCACCTGGGAATTGTGGTAGAAAGTGAAGAAGCTAAAGACACTGAACAAATCAAGCAGCTTTTGCATTGGTTATCAGATATCGGTCTCAAATACATAATATTATATGACATTGAAGGTGAGCTAATTTGCACATATTGTAAAGAAGGATTTAGCCAAATGATAGGCTATTTTTAATTTAGTTCACCGGTAGGCCAGTTTGGTTGATGTGGTTTCAACTTTTCTGCTTCCTATGAAAAATTTGTACTAAAAGGGCTGTCTTTTTTCATGTTGAACACATATTTGATTAGCTTTACTCTTGATTATCTAGGTGTGTTGAAGAAATCTTTGGGTAATAATTGGATTAGATTGGCTGATCAAAGCAGCAATTCCAAATCGTGTTCTGTGAGTTGCTTCCTAGAAATTTTGTTATCCAGATGCTGTTTTTTTCTTTCATGCTTGTCATGTAAATTCTTGTATAACTCAGCGTAAAATACAGGATGCTTCTTTAATGCATGGGGTTTCACGTGTTCATCATGGAGGAATGACGATAGAGCTGCTTTCTTCCTCCGACAGTAAGGAAGGGGTTGCTATAGCAGCTAACTTTCTATTTTCCAAGTATTTGAAGGGTGATACCGGACGTTGCAACAAGATGGAGCCAAATTTCACAGAAACTGACGTGTCTGCTGTGCTGAAGGCAGTGGGTATGTGATTATTCTTTCATGTGAAAGGCATCTTAATGCATATAGCTTATATTTACATGTTATACCCCCTTATATATGTTTCTTTTTTGCATTGACAGTTATCCAATTCTTCTTTATATTCAAAATTTTTCAGGCTGTGATGGACCGGATCCTGATCTACTACTCGTATATGGACCTGCCCGATGCCATTTAGGATTTCCTGCATGGCGAATGCGCTACACGGAGATTGTGTAAGTTTCATTCTCATAAGAAGTAATTTACCCTTTCTTTTGGAAAGTGGAAAACGATATTATTCTCTTAAATTGCTGGTTATGAACTCAAGAATATTTAAACTTTTACATAGTATAATAATAGTCAAAGGAAAGTAAATAATACCATAATTACCCAAATGTAAATATGTGCCATATATTTCATGCCTTTATAATAATAGTCAAAGGAAAGCAAATAATACGATAACTACCTAAATGTAAATATTCGCCATATATTCAATGCCTATAAGATGTGATTTGCATATATACCTTCATAATAATAGCTGACAAGAGTGTGTTGTCTTCTACATGGCCACCACTGTTTATCAAACATCTCAAAGTTAATGTTTTAACACGCATGTCAAATTTACTAAAACAGATATTCCCCATGTGTATGCTCCAAAGTTTGCACTATATGTCTGCTTGAATATGAAGTTGCTTGGGGTAAACTAATTTTTGTTCGAAGTTCAGTCAGTTATTATAGTTTAGATCAGATCAATTTTTTTTAAAAAAGTAGACCGTGCTTAAAATGGGTTGTCCACTCAAATTTATATTCGAATTAATTAAGTTTTTCTTTTTTTAACAAAATAGATTAAATCCAGAAAGTCTAAAAGCAGAATTGCATGGATTGTCATGGATGGATGAAAGAGAGTCTAATTCCTTCAAGGCAAGGATGTAGCCAGTGGCTGAAATCAGTGATGGCATGTAATATTCAATATGTATCTGTGATTTTCAAATTTTTTACAAAATATGACGAAGAGAGTATGATTTTTTTTTTTTCAGAATTCAAGAAAGGTCCCCATCCCAGATCCATTCCCGCTGCAAGGGACGTGTGAGATTGTCTAGTGCACATATTTTTAGTGTCTAATCCATTAAACGGAAAATCGACGATGGAGCAGTGTTTTTGTTAGGATTATTTCCCCATTCGGTGCGTGCATGTATGGGGGTGAGTGAGCTTCTTTTCTTTTCTTTTAGGTTTTCCCCCATAGTTGTTCTACCAAGGACACTGCTTCATCTGATATAGATAGAGGCTGCATATCCGCATGAAAGGCCAGTTCTGTGCCCATAGTGCAATCAGCTGCTTCAAAGAATTTGATATATTTGAGTGAACCACTAGATACAAACATAGGTGCCAGAACATTAATCAACACAAAGTTCCAGCGGAGATGTGAGTAATGGCATTTGTGTGGTTTATGTTTTTCTTAAAGTTGATGATAACTTATAATTGTGGATATAGCACACTACCATGTCTCTCATCTCATTCCGAACTTTTTCTGATTTCGTTACAGAATGTTGTTTCAAAGAGTTTCTTTCAAGCTTATGAGAGGATTGTTTTCTGTTATGCAGACACATGGGTTCTTTAAAATCGATGAAGTATGGTGCCATTGTAAAAGCCATATATGACTTCTCAAATAAACATCAAAACTATGGTGAGTGGTCAACACTTGTAGCAGTACAAATCCCTTCAAATGCCACTTACAGAGTAGCAATCTGTATTTCCTTATATTATACTCTTTTGTACCAGTCATGTTTAATGCTATCTAATTTTATTTGATACCATGAGAGGCTTTACTCCGGCCAGGTCTCTGAGCTCTATTTGAAACAAAGTGATACAATCCGGATCATTTTTAATGGGAAAGAATTTGGGGAAAAAGGACATAAAAACTGAAATACTTAAAGTTGGCCAAGTTGAGGTGTACCGCTCTCCTTAAGGGATCTACCCTAGCTCTTCAATTCTACACTCAACATAATCCATTCACGACTTCTATTAAGCCATCAAATCTGTCACTGAACCAGATCTATCATTATGATAAACCCTAACCGAAGCCTCCATCCCAAAAACTCATCCTTAATGTGATGCAGTGGGCTACTCCTCTTCACATTTAAGGTCTTCATCGTTAAGCTCCTCGGGAATCCGTTCCCAAAATATGCTGAAGCTCGAAAGGTATGGGCCTTGATGCCTCTGTCGACGCGCCATGGTTGTCGTTGGGCCATGACACGCCAGGTCATAGCCTCGACGGCTTGCCTACAGGCTTCCCTGCGGGGCCATAGCCTGTGGCGGTCCTACACTCTTTCCTCCTTGGCTGTCTGGATGTAGATACTTTTTCGCTTTTTTGCACCTTTGGCTCCCGATTGGATTGTTGTCGCATGATTACCCAGATCCGAGTCGGCTTCCAAAAGTTCTGCCTCTGCTGTCTTCTCTAAAAAGTTGTTCCATGCATCTTTCTTTTCAGGTCTGCCTTTAGCAATAGCACGCCTTACATTTGTTGATCGTTTGCAAGAGAGCTAGGGTTTGCATGAGCTGCGTGATGGCCTCCAACTCCCTTGCTGTCGTTTCTCCATTTTTTTCGCCATGCTCTTAGGATCTATGCCTAGTACCAATTTGATGGAAGAGATTAGGGAAAGACTTTTATGATAGGAATGAATACAAGATATGTGAATTGATTCGAGAGGAGACCGCTTTCCAAAGCCTAAATGACTAGCTTTTATTTCGGATCTTTGGGGTTTTTCCAATATTTCACCCCCTCCTAAATTCAGCCGTCACTACTAATCTGAAATTACGATCCCCTTAAGATCTGTAAATGCAAAGCAATATGGATTTTAACTTTTAAGTCATTTCAAACCTGAAATTCTCGAGCAATTGACGTCAGTCGGATTTTCGGACTGAAATAATGCCTACTAATTATAGAGAGAATGTTTATGACAAGAATTATGGTAACAACACGAAAAATATGCTGCAAGCAATTTACTAGTTACACAAGCTTTTGCAACCGTCATGACTGAACATATTCTTCTTCTTCGTTTTGTAGGTGCTTGAGCTGAGGCAGATCATAATATGACCAAGGTGTTGAAAGCACATTGACGGAAAATTTTCCAGGCTTCATTCCTATAGTATACGTATAACATTTGAATAATCGTGGAGATCACTGGCCTGAAATTTGATACAAAAGAGTGATATCTTTTTCTTCTGTTTCGTTATTCCAATCTGAGCTGAAGAACAGATATGTTATAGCTGCGGCCGTATAGCTAACAAGTATAGATGTTAAATTGTACTTAACCTTCATAGATAATGATATGATGTTTCAATTGGGACTTAGCATTCCATCAACTTTGAGTTATGTTAGCAAATTAATTCAACTGTTAAGGTTGCTAATCTAAAATATGTCTGTTCTATTGTTCTTGCCATTCAATGCTAAAATAGAAATAGCAGAAGTAATAAGCACAGCAGCCATCGTTTGAACAATTCTAGACTGCAAATTCACATGTTCATCTGAAACAGAATCTACAGAGATGCACGAAACCTACAAAGATAACCTATGTGCAGCATGACCAAAAGCCTGTTTTATATGGACTTCATGCAAGTTGTCCGGGAGAGCGAGTAATATATAACCCATACGGCAAGGAGAGCATTTTCCAGGTGTGATCCCTCGTTTTGCTTGCTCGGCTTTTTCCCAGCATTTTCCATTCAGTCTCTGAGGAGAAGGCAATATGTAGTGGGATTATTTCATATACATAGCTTTGCCACATCAACCATTAGCTGCCTCACCTCCAGGCTTATTTCCAAACACTTGATGCCCAGACTCAGAGTCGAAACCAGTTTGTGCCTCGCCAAAGTGAGCATTAGAAGGTGCATGCATATTAGATTGCCAAGGGTTCACATATCTCTGAGGCGATGAGACAGTTGATGTTTGCCCCAACCATATAGGGGTACTGTTGGCATTTGCGTCTGCCTTAACCCTCTGCTCGCTATCGGAATGCATGGGGTTGGCTTCATCGCCCCTCCTTCCTTGTCCGCCCTTGGGATCCTTTTCTACTTGCTTTGAGTTGCTCCCGCTAAACTGGAACGGTGGCTGCCAGAAAGCCGCTTGATTCAGGTCACGGGTGTATAATGATGCCAGTGATCGGTCATGAGCACTACTTTTATGCTCCATCTCCTCTTTGACTTTACCCTGATGATCGATCTCCACTACATCTAAAGCTTTAGTCGGTCTTCTGATTTCTGGCAGCTTATCTTGATGTATGCTCAAATGAGACATGTCGAGCATTTCAACTTTAGGAGTTGAGAAACGGCCAGAGGCTATCGAAGTCATGGGAAAAGCCTTCTCAGGGGGCACAGCGGGGGTGTAATTAGGCGGTAGGAGATCATCCCAGTTCTCCAGCAATTCTTTGTAGACTTTGCGAAGCGTGACCTCAGTGAGGCCAGTTACCTTGCAAATTTCAGCCTGGGTTTTTCTTTTGTCTTCAAGTTGGCATGCTAAGTAAATAGCGGCAGCAGAGATGCTTATAGGATTTCTTCGTGTACAGAAACATTTGTTGATGACAACTTCCCCGATATGAGCTGCAAGTTCCTGAGCATATCATAAAGAATATTAACAACCTAAATGGTCTTATTTCTGTTGAAAGACTCCCTTGCCAAAAAAATACCTGCGCAGATTTGTTGAGCTGGAGCAGAGTGCAAAATCTTGGCATGTGAACGGATATTGAGTTGCTGTTGATGGGTTGGCTAAGTTTCAAAGCTTCACCAAGTATTTTCATATACTTTCCTATCTCCTTTTGGGGAAGGTTGCTGGCAGTAGAGATTTCCTGTTGATGAACAAGAGGCGTTAAACATGTCAGAGCTGACTAGCAGATAACCGATAACATTACAGTGTATCCTACTGAAACAGCATATGATATACTGATGTATTACAGGTCATTTATCCACGCATGACCTGAAAGAAATGGCAGTTCATGTCTCAAAGCTTCTGCCTATAAGCAGGATCTGTTGGTAACGAATCTACTGAAGCGGACATCCATTAATTCTTGGAATATGAATCGAATGCCAAATTCAGTTCCCACTTATAGAAAGAAAGTTGGTCGTTCATGTGAAGCATCATTTGGATTCTTTTCCGACATAGCACTTCTCAAAGATTAATAACAGATACCATACATAAGAGCATCACTTGAGGGAAAATGGACTGTGTTGTTCTGTCAGAAAGACAAAGGCTTAGTTTGCCAATACAGTATAGCTTTTCAAACTGCAGTTTGGTGAAGTTGGGCTTAAACTAGACCTTGTTTTAATGTCAAAATGTAGTTTCACAAAGTGGGGTTTGGAGGCTCCCAAATTGGCATTTGGAAAAATCCAGCCTCACTTACAAACTGCGAGAGACGTAAAAAAATAAACTCTTATTACCAAATATCTAATCAACTTAATTGAAATTCCAATTTCACAAACTGAGGTTTGTGTGCGTCCAGACCTTGGTAATTTTAACTTGAACTAAAGCTCATCCTTACAAACTCTGTTGCCAAACTAGGCAAAAATCTGGAATACGCTCTTGCAGCCATAGCCTAATGTCAACTATAAGCATAACATATTTGTGAGCTTTTAAGGGGAAAGACAAGCAGTCTCTACGCAGTCATCCCCATGTATGCGGCATGCAATTCTAATTGAGCGAGATTGAGTAAATTTTTTCCCCTAAGTTCCATTTATGGGCTCACCAACTCTAAGGACCAACCAAACGTACATGCTTGTCAAGCTCTTTAGGATGACATGAAGTTGCAGTCTACAGAAATTGAAGGCACATATAAACTTTGCTTGAACAGAACTTTCACATGACAATCATCTTGTAATCCTAAGATTGTCAAATTCTATGAGATGGTGGGAGTCAGATGCACTATCAGCCATAGCTTAAAATCAACAATTTATCCCAACAAAGAACATTGAGCTGTCAATGAAAGAGAGGTAGTCATTTTGACGAGGTTATACACCCGATGCAGTCAATTACTCAGGATTCCAACATCCAAGTGAGAGGACATGAAATTGCACATGGCAAGATTGACGACACAAAAAAAAAACACTTGCAAGATCAACTCCAGGGAAATCCATTTATAATGCTGAGCTATTTAAATTCTACTAGCTGGTTGGGGCTTCAGATACACCAGGGTCACAGACTGGAAGATACAAGTCCATTACACCTTCTAGCCTTCTATTCTTAATAAATTTATGAAACAAAATCAGTACAACAAGGATATTGATTGAAGATCTTCAACAAGATATAAGCATGAGAGCTCTTTGGTTCACATTATATGGTAAATCAGTTAATGAGCTTGAGGAAGAAGTAATGATTTTTTTGGCAGGAAAAAAGGGTAAACTGAACCACAAAGGAGACAACTACCATCAGGGATTTGCCTGTAGATTTTAACGGTTTAATGATTTCTGGTGACAGAAGGAACAATAATACTGATAAATGCAGGATAAATGCAGACGATAAATCAAAATTGACTTAAAGATGAAATTCTCAAACTGAAGGTTGAATTTGTGATCATAGATTAGTGTTACCAATATGTGATTTCGATTTTCGGGTTCATGCATGTGCACGTTTTATTGTGTTCTAGCCTTCTTGACTGGAACTCCATGAAAACTTTGATTAGCAATACAAAATTTCACAACTCTCAACGATGAACTGCAATACAAATGAAAATCAGAGTTAAGGAGGATGGCATATTGCATGCATTGATTATCATGTGTCATATTTTTCAAAACATGATAATCTGCAGGGTGCGCTCACACAACCAAAGTATAGAAAAAGCACCACACAGAAATTAACAATCAGATTATGTTAGGATTTTTTTGAAGTTCCTATTTACATATAGGTACTTTCAGTTCTAAGCTATGACTTGTAGACATGAACACGAGTTCCCAACCTATAAAACAACATGCTTTCATATAAAAAGAAGACCCTTTAAACATTTGAATAGTCTGGTAATTGATTTTGCCTTATTTCATAAGCTCAAATTGGTACCAAGCTTGGTCATTACCGAAATTATGTGGATGGTTGTAAATACTGTTAATGGGTTTGGCCAGAAATGGCCATCAAACCAAAATCTGATCCGACCCAATAAGTTAGTTAAAATATGTGTGGAATTTCCTTACATAACAGAAAAACGTTACGTGATTTTTTTCTGACGTAATCATGGGTCGGTTGGGAAAATTAAGGAAGCGATTATGGGGTGGAGAGAGTGGTTATGGCCCAATAAATTGAGAGGAGTTCTTCTCCTCGAGTATCAATCAACATCCATTCACCGGAATCTCCAAAATCTTCTTTCTATTTTCATACTCTCTCAGATATCTAAATCCCGCAGTGGTATCAGAGCTTTCTCCGATCCGAGCATCCCAACAGAAAAAATTCTCAACCGATCGTAGTTTTCATCGTTCCATGTGTCCACAGTTCAACCGCCTTGATCTCCTCCATGCGGCAGCCTCTCCACAGGTGCACAAATGCGCCACTTCCTTCCCGAGGCGACGCATCGTTCCACAGGCGCACAGACGCGCCGTTTCTCTCGCTGCTCCAACCATTCCTGAGGCAACTCATCGTTCAGAACTGTGCGGCCGTTCAAAACTATACTGGCCCGTTCATCACAATTTTTTTGCCTTGATCCACACGCGACGAAACAAAGCAACATGCCCCCACTTGTTTCATCGAGCCCTCACGCGTCAATCATCAAGTGCAACGGGCCCCCACTTGTTTCATCGAGCACCCAGGCGTCAATCCATCAGTGCGGCGGCCCCTACCTGTTTCTCTGGGGCTCTTTCTTCGAGGCAATCCAATCACCTATGTCGCGGTGTTAGGAAATTCTAGCATTTGAGTGAAAGAAATTTAGGGATGTGGAAGAAAAGATGATTTTTATAGAAAATAAAAAGAAAATTCAAGATAATTGGTTCCAATTAGATAGAACTACTTTCCTATCCTTTGATTCGAGATAAAGAGTTAATTCTCCCAAGACGTACAACTAATCTATAATCTACTCCTACTCTATCTTATTCTTTCTTCAAATTCAACATTCCCTAACCAAAACTCCTCACTCATATATATATATATATATATATATATATATATATATATATATATATATATATATATATATATGAGAATAATGGCTATCATACGCCATATGAGAGCCTCTCTCATAGGCCCTCTCACAAAAAGCACCCAAGTACAACCAAGTACAAGCCCATGTGGGCTTGTACTTGAGTGCTTTATGTGAGAGGTCGAATGAGAGAGGCTCTCATATGACGTATGATAGCCATTATTCTATATATATATGACTGATTTGTCCATATTTACAAAAAATGTCCATATGACCCAAAATTACAAAATTACCACCCATATCCCAAAATCACTAGATTGATACTGGTGGCCGTAACCCCCATTTCCAACACTACTCTCCGGAAAACCACATTATCCTCAAGGTGATGAATGAAGTCCATGGACATGCTAAGGATTGCTCGTTCCCTCCTGGATCAAAGGGATGCCCATCTCCTCCAGAATCAAAGGGCACCCCAGGTCACTGTCGTCCTCCGCGAGATATCGCTGCGACTGATTGCCAAACATCCAGGGACAGCGAGGCCCCAAAAAGTGCTCCACGCCATCACCTAACCCTACCGGATGTTCGCAGTAGCTCGGAATCAGCCGTCGCTGCCCGAAACCATCTTCTCTGTCAAACACAGCCACACAAGAGGAACAAAAATCCCATCTGATAGTCAGCGAAGCCCCGCGAGGGGATGGCGACTGCCTGGATGTTTGTTGGGCCTCTAATGGGTCATCATGGGATCAAATGCCCCAAGCGGGGTTGTCTAGGGGCCACGAGGCCCAATGCAAACCTGCTAGGGCTCGTCGGCCCGAGATGGGACCGCATGGACGCTGCGATGCCCCTGGAGGCCCTACCCAGGGTCACCGGCTTCCTGTAGGTCCTCCCACGCTTTCGTCGGATCTCGGTCGTTGACTCCACCTTTCTTCAATTCTGCGTCGCTAGCCTCCTTCCCTTTCATATCTAGTAGATCTGAGCTTGCGGGCTCCTTCAGAGGGAGGAATGCCTCCGAAATTTTTTACCATGACTCGTCAAGGTTTTGAATCGTCACGGCCACTTCATCGATGATTTCGTGGAACGTCTCTACAAAGATTTGCTTCATCGAGGACTCAAGTTCTTTGATAGTTGGCGGCCCGTCTCCTTGAAGTGTTGCTTCAACGTGGATCCCAACTCCTCCAGATCCGCCGTTGATTCCAGAATCGAGGGCTCTGATACCAATTTGTTAGGAAATTCTAGGGTTTGAGTGAAAGAAATTTAGGGATGTGAAAGAAAAGATGATTTTTATATAAAATAAAGATGAAATACGAGATGGTTTTTCAATTAGAGAGGAAACCACTCTCCTACCATTTGATTCGAGATAAAAGGTTTAATTCTCCCAAGACCCACAACTAATCATCCTTTACTCCTATTCCCTCTTCTTCTTTCTTCAAATTCAACATCTCTTTAATCTTGACCACTCACTCACTATATATATGAATGATGTACTCATATTTACAAATTTACCCCTCGGCCCAAAATTACAAAATTGCCACACGGAGCCCAAAATCACTAGATTGCCACTGGTGTGGCCACAACCCCCATTCTCAACACGCTGATTTCCCGCTCCAGCACGTCAATGCGTCAGATCCAACTCCAGTGCATCTCGCGTCACGAGGCGCCATCAGTGTGCATATGCATACATCAGCAACCGCACAACGCCTTCAAAACCAAGCAATGAATGCGCTTCCTAAGCGACATTGCTTACCCCTTCCATGCACCAAACAACGGTTTCCACGTTCTCAACCGTGCGTGAGCCCGCACATTCCCTGATCTAGGTTTCAGTATATTTTTTATATCTACATTTATTAGATTTGCATAGATTGTCCACTTTCAACTTAAAACTAATAAAATTTGTCCCTCACCATATTTAATTAAAAATCGAATTTTTCTTTGTCACATATATTTTATTGTAATTATGTTTTGCATAAATTGACCATCTCAAAACCTGATAACATTCACACATCAGTTGACTTAATTAAATCACTTTATTTTAACATTATCGTTTATTTTATTATCCAGTAACAGATAAATGACTAGTAAATTTGCATCAGAGCTGGCTAAGATTGAACATCTCAATGGTTTCAACCATGACATGTGTCATAAAAAATAAAATATGAACTTATACATGACAATTTAGACAGTGTCATTGAGACCATTGCTCATACTCTCGTTGAAATATCCCACTGATGCTCATAAAAGAGAGTTTGACCAGTGAAATATTAATGAAAATAAGGCTAAAAGCCTTATGCATGTAGTACTACTAAGAAAATATGGCAGACTGTTAAGAAAAAGTATGATATCACTTCAAATGTGAACATACAACTCCTGCTGCATATGTATAACTCGTGTTTGTGCAAGAAAGTGACAATGCCACCGAATATGTGAACAGAATAATTGTCATGGCTAAGGACATTACTACTGCATGAACTGATATTCCTGAAAAGCTGTAGGTGACAACTATTCTGAATAGTCTGCCACCATCACTAGATATGGCTGCCATAACACTTAGGTTAAATAAAACCATTAAGCGTGTCACTGACTTGCCGGCTTAGTTAGCAATGAAACTAGACTTTCTAGCTAGGATGACGGGCTCGATGTCAACCTTGTGCAAGAAGAAGATGCTAGCACTGTTCAATACCAAAAGGTACAAGGAAACACGCGTCTTGGACATGTGAAGCCCTCTTTCAAGGGAACGACATGTCGCAAGCTCACGGTAAGAAAGACATCCTGAATCCTGTTACATCTGCAGGAAGTTTGGTCAGTTCAAGACTAACTGGCCTTAAGCAAAGAATAATGACTATTCTAAATGCCCAGAAGAAAGACGATCAGTTAAGAGAAGAAAGAGGATCCATTAAGAGAGAGTTTATTGGTGTTATTGAATGTAACACTGCAAAAATTGATGCTAAAGGCTAGTGAAATGATTCGGATGCAACTTGACATCTAGCAAAGACAAAGGAAGGGATTGTTGACTTTTAGGAACTCAAGAAGGGAGATCAAAGAAATTATATAGGGAATAATACCTATCTGAATGTAACATGTATTAGTTCAAATATATTGGATCTTACAGATAGCATCATGATCCTCAAAGATGTGTTTTATGCACCTGGCATAAGACGTAACCTGAACTCTGTTCTAGTTTTGTCGAAGAAAGGTCTTGATGTGAGATTTTACAACAATAAGGTATCTATTTGGAAAGACAAAAAAGTACTTACTATGAATAAGCTTGTGCATGGACATGATTTGTTTTGTTTCTGTTCTAAATTCTGATATTGGAAATAAATATTATTATTTTAATTATTCATCGCGTCTTCTGTCTAATTATAATCTTTGACATATGAGATTAGGTCATCTAGGTAACAATAAGATGGACCAGTTAATCAAAATGGATTTATTACCAGAATTAACAGGAGTAAGAACATTACCATGTGAACATTGCTTAGCTGGAAGCTAGAAATCATTCTCAGAAGGTCAAATGGCCAATGAACTGTTAGAATTTTGACATTTGTGGGCCCTTGAGCATAAAAACATGTGAGAATACAGAATATTTCATAAATTTATAGATGATTATTCTAAGTATACTTTGTGCATCTTTTAAATAGAAAATCTAAAACCTTTGAACGTTTTAAAAGATACAAGGCAAAAGTAGAAAGAAAATCTGGAAAGAATATAAATGTGTTAAGAACTGATAGAGGTAAGGAATTTAACTCGAATGAATTTGATTATTACTATATTCAATACAGTATAAAGAAGCATACACATATTCCTTATACGCCACAACAAAATGGTGTGAATGAAAGGAAGAATAGAACATTAATGAATGCAGTAAGATGTATGTTATCACATTCAGGTCTCTCCAAGGATTTTTGGAGAGAAGCTATATTGACTGCAAATTATGTTCTGAACAGAATTCTCACAAAATCGGTCGATTCAACAACATATGAGATATGAAATGGACACAAAACTAATTTGAGTCATTTGAGAAAATGGAGTTGTGTGGCACAAGTTCTCATTTTATATCAGGTTAATAAATAAGCTAGATCTCAAAACTTTAAGATGTATATGCAATTCTGAAAAATCTAAAGCATACATTTTTTATGAAAAGGAGGCATTGAAAATAGAGACGCTACTGTTCTAAAAAATCTAAAGCAAGAAAATAAGTCCAAGAAAATATGTCCCCTTTGTTGGACTTAGATGATGTTTTCAATGATGACTTATACATAGTGGATGAAGTACATCATCCAATTATGGAAGATGATCCTGTAAATGAAAAATATGCCTATGGAAAATAAACCAGCAGAGCATATCCAACCTGCAAAGCTTAGTGGCAACAAAAGACCCAGAACTACACCTGCATGGATGGATACTTATTATTTATATTCATGTGAACCATCTTGTTTCTCAGTAGATATTGATATAGATAAGCAAGTTGATCACTTAAATTATGTGGATGCAATGAAATCCCTTAAATCAGATCAATGGCTTAAGGCCATGAAAATGGAGATTGACTTAGTTGAGTGAAACAATGTATGTGATTTATGCAACTTACAAGAAAAGAGGAAGTCTATATGATGTAAATGTATGTTGAAGAAGAAATACTTAATTGATGAGTCTGTTGATACATTCAAGGCACGGTTAGTTGCGAACGGATTTACACAGAGAACATGTATTGATTATCCGAAGACTCATTCAGGCACGGTTAGTTGCAAACGGATTTACATAGAAAACATGTATTGATTATCCGAAGACTTATTCTCCAGTGGCTAAGTTTGCATTCGTAAGGATAATCTTAGCAATTGTTGCACATCTTGATTTGAAACTTTACCAGATGGATGTCAAGACTGCATTTTTCAATGAAGAGTTAAAGGAAGTAACGTATATAGATCAATCTGAGGGATTTCAGGTTGAGAAACAAGAAGATAAAATGTATAAATTGAAGAAATCTTCATATGGGTTGAAACGATAATCTAGATAGTGATATATCAAATTTCACACTACAGTTATTCGACTTGGTTTTGTTGCAAAAAATAATAATTGTGTATATGTCTTGAAAAGTGAGAGCAGTTTTACAAAATTATTCTTATATGTTGATATTTTGCTCGCTGAAAATGACACTAAAGTGTTGAAGAAGATTAAATCAGCACCTTGTAGTGAATTTGAGATGCAAGACATGTGGATGCATCCTATGTTCTTGGTATGCATATCCTTAGAAATCAAAAGTCTAGAATATTTAGTTTGAACTAAAAAAGTATTTGCATACAATGTTGAGAAAGTTTAGAATGTAGAATTCTAATTCGGTACATACACCACTGGTTATGGAGGAAGCTGTTATGTAAAGAACAATGTCTTAGAAAGGGACATAAACCACTAGATGCTCTATATGCTCAAGCTGTAGGAAGTCTAATGTATGCAATGGCGTGTACTAGACCAGACTAAGACTTAGAGGACCACTGAGTTTGGTGAGTAGATATCAAAGTAATCCTGGTCCAGCTTATTGGAAAGCTGTTAAAAGCATTTTGAGATATCAGAAGGGTACAATGCACCATATGTTGGTTTACCAAGCAGATTCGTTTACTATTCTTGGTTACTCTGACGCAGATTTTGGTGGAGACAAATATGGCATGAAGTCCACTTCAAGACATTTGTTCATCTTTGGTGGTGCAGTTGTTTCTGACGGTAGCAAGAAATAGGGTTGTGCATCAAGATACACACAATAAGCAGAGTATATAACCCGTAGTGTGGCTGCTACTTATATGATTTGAATAAGATGGTTCATATTGGACTTGTTTGGTGGATAATCAAGCAGACATCAGATTGATTTGTAGTGGTGCAAACGATTTCAAAGAAAGACGTATTGAGATACAATATCATTATACTCATGATATGGTAGAAAAGAATGAAATCAATGTGACTTATATTATGACATGTGATATGATTGCTGATCCCTTAACGAATGGTATTCTAACATGTACGTTCATCAAATATGTGATTTAATGGGACTTAAAAGTATCTAAGTTAAGAAAACTTTCATGAATAATGAAAGGAGACAATCATGAATAATGGTTATACTCGGTTAATAAAATGTGCATAACTCACGGATAATGGGAGTATGTGAAATTACATCTTGGGTCATATCACACAAATAGTGAAAGTACGGCCGGACTGCACTTGGCCATTTCGACCAAATGAGAGATGATAATGGGTTTGGCCTGAAATGGCCTACAAACCGAAACCAGACCCGACCCAGTAAATTAGTTGATATAAGTGAGAAATTTCCTCACGTAACTACAGAATGATGTTACATGATTTTCTCTCACGTTATCGTGGGTCGGTTGAGAAAATCAAAGGGCAGTTACAGGGTGGTGGGAGTGTTGGTGACTCTATAAATTGAGAGGAGTTCTTCACCTCTATTGTCAATCAACAGTCACCCTCCGAAATCCCCAAAATCTTCTTTCTGTTTTCATTCTCTCTCATATCTCTGAATCCACCATCAGCTTATAGTGTCAATGTTAGAGACAATCAGATCAATTTCTGAATTATTTCAGTTCATTTAGAATACCCTTTAATCTAAAACCCTAAAACCCCTAAATGGGATTAAAAACCAAAAGGTACCTGCAGCGTCCTGGGCTCCTGCGCCTCCCTAATCGCCTGCACGAGTGCCGCCGTGGCCAGCGCTTCGACGCTCCGATTCCTCAGGCAAGTCACCGACGAGCAATCCTTGAACAACTGGAACGCGTGCTCCGATATATCGTGGTCCAGCCCCAAGATCGACGCCACGTCGATAATTTGCAGATAAGCCCTCAGATGATCCACCGAAACCATGGGAGCGGGGACCGAAGAAGAAGAAGAAGAAGAGCTGGAATCGAGAAGGGCGCGCTCGAGCTCGGCGAGGTGACCGGCGAAGGAGGAGGCGGATCGGGCCGGGACGGGGCCGGGTTCGAGGGAGAAGGTAGAGAAGGCCGTGATGAAGCCCGTGGGCCTGAACGGGTCCTCGTCGTCGTTAACGCCGTCGTCATTGGTGTAATTATGGAATTGTTGGAGATCGGGGGTGACTATAGGCAGAGGGTTGATGTGGGCCCGGAGGAGGAAGAGGGAGTGGGTGTGTGTCTGCCGCTCTTGGATCACGCGGCCGCATGCCGAGCACTCCGTGACGAAGCGGCCGGTGGCGGACGCGGTGGCGCACCGTGACTGGGCGGCGCTGCAGTACGGACACCGCTGCTGCTGGGCCATTTTTAATAGTTTATTTTTGTAAATGCTGACGAGTGAGAGCGAAGGTACTTTAGACTTGGGGATGTTTTTATTGGGCCCTTCAGTGTGCCTTCGACCTTGCATGATGGGCTATCACTGTTAGTCGGTGACAGCCCACAAAGGGAGGCCTATCCTCGTCCCTTCCCTTTTTCAAAGGATAAAGATAAACCCCTCTGATTTCAGAGAGCCAAGCTTCCCGTCTCGCTCTCGCTCTCGCTCTCGCCATGGCGGTTTCCTCTTCAATCTCAACGACGTTCTCTCTCATCTCTATCAACAGTTCATGCGCCATCTCGCCTAAATCCAAGCCCTCCGTCTCTTTCTCTGTCCTCAGCTCGAAGCCTCTCTTCTCACTCTCGGCACGCCCTTCGCATTCTAAACTATGCGCTGCTTCGGATGCAATGGAGGCTCAGAAAACCATAGAACCGCCGGCCGAAACCCTAGATGCAGGATTCCAGGTTCGCGTCTCTTTAACATCCCCATTTTACCCGCGTTTTCTTGCTATCACTTGATGTTCGCTTTTGGTAATGGTTGTAGGGATCAGAGATTGGCGAGACTTCTTCTCTCGCTGTTGGCACTGATGCAGAAAAGGTATTCATTTTGTTAATCTCATTGCTTTCTTTTGATAAGCTTGCTATGGAATTGGGAAATTGGCAGTCGTATTTATGTACTGGTAAGTTGAATTGAGAAGAAATGCGCTTCATCTGGTAATGCACCTCATGAACTTGTTGGGTTTCTTATGAATTTCAATATTGTCTGCAATCTTGTTGTTACAAGTCATCTTATGGAGGAGAACATACTCGTTGATGTGTATTCTATGTTTTCTTTAGGCTTTTGTTATTGCAAATATGCGATCTATGTGGCCTAGGATCAGTATTCGCGTTCTAAATTCCAAGTTTAGTAATCTATTATATAAAACACAACTTTTTTTGAATTCTAGGGCTGACTAGGACAAGCTGACTAGGACAAATAGGTTGATAGAAAGACGGCTCAGATTTAATCTTGATGAGTGAATGGTTGGGATGATAGTATGCGAAAATTTTTTGGGAGAACTTTTGGAGGGGGAACTAAAATTTTAGTGCATCATTATTGATATTCGTTTAAATTTAATGCATAAAAAGTTATGCTCTGCCTTTGAAACTTGGACCATCCTATTTCAAAATTTTATTGCCGAGAATTTAATGCAAGAAATTTCTATTCGAAGGCGCCCGCACATGCTAAAAATCACGAGTAAAAATCACGAGTAAGAAATCACGAGTAAGAAGCTTTCGCCACATGCATCATAAGATGTAAAAAGGTGAGTTGTATGCCCACAAAAGCCAATTACTTTGACTTGCTTGATTTGTAGGATTGAAAATCCGAAGGCGCCACACTAAATTTTTTACGCTAATTTGTTATTTCTAGCCGAATTTGTTGTTCATGCCTTCTGCGCACGCGCCGAAGATGCCACTAATTTTTTACGCTATTTTGTTGTTCTGCGCCGAAGGCGTCCTCGCTAAATTTTTTATGCTAATTTGTTATTCCGCACCGAAGGCGTCCGCGTCGAATTTGTTGTTCCGTGTCGAAGGCACATGCACCGAATTTGTTGTTTCGCGCCGAAGGTGTCCGTGTCACTAAATATTTTTACGCTAATTTATTCTTTTAAATTTTGGTTGTAGAAATAATTTTTTGGGGAACAAAGATTTCGCAGAGGAAAATCTTAAATGAACCGTGCCCGCGGCACGAGTTATTACTAGTAAGGTGTTAATTAAAAAGCATGCGTGAGATACATACAACATAAAGAATTGTGCATTATTTATGGTTTGTATTACAGGACATTATCGATGCATATGTACTATGAATGGAGGCAAGATGACATTTTGTGGACAATAATAATATTCTAATAATATAAGCACAGATGGAAGTTATAAAACACTGGATAGTTCACCTGCTAATATATAAAAGGACTAGTCATAACACATGACCACCGGTCACGAAGCATTCAAAATATTCCTCCAAAAATTCAATCCATTCAAAAATCCCCTAAAAAATTTGCAATATCTTCAAAAGAATCCAAAAAAATTGCAGCTACCTTCAAAATATTCTCCCCCCAACAAAATTTTTTAACGACATTCAAACCAAAATTTAGTTTTTCATAGAAAATTTAGTTTCCTCCAAATTTTTTAGTTTTTCAAAGTCTAGTTTCCTCCAAATTTAGTACCCCAAAATTTAAAATTTTAGTTCTATTCAGATTTAGTTCTTTTCAACATTTTAAATTAAAATCTTGTTCCCCCAGAGAATTAGTTCCCTCAAAATTTCGGTTACCCAAAAAGTAGTTCCCTCTAGATTTAGTTTCATCAAAATTTAAAATTTTGTTTCTTCTAAATTTGGTTCCTTTCATATTTTGTTTCCTTCAAAATGTTAGGGTTTCTTCCCAAAATTTTAGGGTTTTCCCACAAAATTTTCATAAACTCTCATCATATCTATTGATTCCTCAAGGTTCAATCTCAACCGAACTTCTACCCATCCTTTTGTCTTAGCCAACAATCCCATTAAAAAATCCTTCAATTGTATAATATATTTTCAAACCAAGGTAAAAGGTAGAACTAATAGAATGGGTGGGTGTCCTTGGATTTTGTAGTCTAATTTAAGATTACGATAGTTCACCTCCTAACATATGAATGGATTTTCAACATAAGGTAACAGATAGAACTGATAAATTGGGATAGAACTGATAGATTGGGTGACCTTGGATTTTGCGGTCTAATTTAAGATTTCAAAGTAGTCAAAGATTCAGTGTTTTTGACATTTATGAAGTCTAACAATTGCAGTACTATCCTATCTATGTCATGCTCTTATGAGTGCTAGACAACTTGAAGGAACCATTAACACATTATTACTTGAAAAACTAAGGCCAATGCATGTTCTGATGAGCAAAATAGAAGGCATGTGCATGCATATGAGCACGCACATAGTGCATATGAGCACGTGCATGCATTTGTGCACGCACATAGCACATATGAGCACGTGCATGACCATGTATTCTATCTTGCACATCAGAACATTACATATGCATTATTATTTTTTCAAGTGGGTTCACATGTGCACGCACATGGTTGATATCCATACGATTGTGTTGATATTCCAACTCAAAAATGGTGGGTGGGTCCAAAGAAATTTGATACCATTCGATATTTAGAGCTTGGAGACACCTCTCTTTTCAATTTGATGAGTATGTTGAAATTGATAGAGATAGCGAGTCTTCCTATCTTTACATAATTGCCACCATTCATTTTGATCTTCATATTATACCCAAGCATACCAAAGATATATTGAATCCAAAGCTTTTGCTTGTTAATCTATTTGTTGAAAAGTCAATGGTTTTACAACAATATAACTTTTTTCACTTTTAGATCAATAAGCAAAAAACCATGGGCCCACGATCTTTGATGTGATTAGGTTAGAACATAAAAATCAAGATAAACCGGAGTTGATCATTAAAAAAAGATGGTGGACTTTTCAAATGTGCCATATGACACAAGTGTGTTTATGTTATATGATGATAGATATGATACACATTATTCTTATATATATGTATATACACTAGTCATAACTCGTGCCCGCGGACACGGTTCATTTAAGATTTTCCCTCGCGAAATATTTGTTCCCCATAAAATTATTTCCACAGCTAAAATTGCGCGGAACAACCAATTAGCGTAAAAATATTTAGCGGTGCGGACGCCTTCAGTGCGGAACAACAAATTTGACGTATGCGCCTTCGACAAAGAACAATGAATTAGCGTAAAAAAATCGATGCGGGTGCCTTCGGCGTGGAACAACAAATTAACGTAAAAAAATTGCCCGGGCGCCTTCGACGTGGGAAATTATTCTCATCTTTGCCACATGGGTCGATGAGACGGCGGGCCCCGTGTTGAGGGAGAGATTATTCGATCTGCAGCAGCATTCGATCTGCAGCATTAAGTGCAAGTTAATGTTTTTTACCAAATGCATTAATTGCGTGCATTCTGCTATTCCCAAGAAACTTTCATTTCCCAGAAACTTTCATTTCCCTAGAAATGTTTTTTCCTCCCAAACTTTCCACAAAATCTCATCTCAACCATTCATTCCTCAAGATTAAATCCAAGCCGTCTTTTTATCAACCTGTTTGTCCTAGTCAGCTTGTCTTAGTCAGACCTAGAATTCAAAAATAGTTGTGTTTTAATATATAGATATATGTATATGTATGTATGTATGTGTATAAAATTGGATTACATAATTTTTGTTTATTTTTAACTGAAAACTTAATGCCCCAAATAAATAAATTGTGAATCCAAATCACAAATCATTCAACCATGAACTCAACTAACCTATCTACATGCAAACAATTCAAAGATTTTGATATGTTTTACACATGTATCAAGTGACGATAAAAATCAATGATGAAGAATTTTATTAAAAATGAATAATTTAGTACCTTCTTGATGCATGGAGAATGCATAGGTAAGATATACTAAAATCATGTTTTTATTTTAGATAGCTTAAATTGGTTAGATCACACCCAGTGGAATCAGTTTTTAATTGGGTTCATAATATGTTTATTTGGGACGTTAAGTTTTCATTTTAAAAATTAACAGAAATTTAGTCCATCTCTCTCTCTCTCATATGAGTTGAAGGTTTAGTTAAAATGGCATACTGTTCATGTGGTTGATCCAGATAAAAGTTAGGATGGAGACTTGTTGTTTATTACAAGTTTAATCAAAATTTACCCATGCTTTTTCTTATCTTTTGGATCAGTTAGATCATATTTAAGGTTTTTTAATATTTACTTTCTAGGGTTTTGGTGGATAGAATCCTAACAGAATTTTTTTTGAAGAGCACTTGATAATGAACAGAACCTGGGAAAAAGATATATGAAAAAAGAAGTTATTTTAGTACGATAATAGTGAGTATACTCTTATGATGCTAGAGTCTGTTTGGTTCACTTATGTTGGACATGTGCAAAAGGAAGCTTTCAAGCTCATAGTACCCATGTAAAGAAGAGTTGTATGATCTTAAGTTGAAGAAGCGAAAGGAATAATCTAAGGACAATTTTTGAGAAAAAGCCAACAATTAAAAAAAATTAGCAAAATTGTCCGGAATTTTTTTAGCAAAATCAACCAAGTTTGGTGATGTGATTAGGGTGCGGCGAATGTGGACGAGTTTTAAACTGGTAATGGTTTAATGAGAAAATCATGCCATTGAATGAGAGTGATTTTAGGCCGCTCATTTGGTAAGGATTTAATAAGAGAAAACTATTAGGACCCTCGTTTGGTAATAGTTTAAATAAGAAGGGTAATTTAGTCCTTTTTGGCTAATTACATAATTAGTGAGAGCTTGTTATAAATAAGAGAGCAATGATCATTAGAAGGGGTCTACGGTAAGAAGAAAGATTGTTCTAGGTTGGGAGATGTAGGCTTTAGTCTCGAAGGTAAAGCTAGTAAAGCGGCCTCCTCTCATAAAGAGGTCAACTATCTTATATTTTCTTTTACCAAATAAATAAAAATTCCATCTTATCATCTTTTCCAACATAAAAATCACATTTTCACTCTGAATTTCCATTGAGATCGTATCAAAGTGGGATCAGAGTACGACGATTCTGTAGCCAAGATGGAAGATCACTGTGTGTTTGATGAAATGCTACAAAAAGCTCACGTGCTACGGCAAGAAGGGAACAATCTTAATCGATTTGAAAAATTTCAGGCGGCAGATAACAAATATGTCGCAAAAACTCATTTCAATAACATTCCCACAGCTAAGGGTCGAATTCAACATTTACAATGTCTAGACATTGATGGGTTGTTATCTGGTGACTGGATGCTATCAAAGTTACATTGCATTAGGTTCAGATATTTTAAATTTTGATCCAAAGAATGTTACAGTTTTTCTTTATAGAGAACAAAAGTATAGAGCATAAGGTTTTTTCGAAGCTGCTAACTCGGACATGATGAAATTTTATGGGATTTTTCTGAGGATGAAGTAGAAGAAGAAACTGAAGAAGAAGATCAAGAAAAAGAAAAAGAAAAAGTTAGAAAATCATCAATTTTGAGGAGGCGACCCATCCGAAGGACAACACGACATCAAATCTGAACAAAGACGAAGACAACGATATAGATGCGGAACAAAAGGTGCTACCTTTGGACATGGACAATAGCAAAATCATCTATTTGGAGAAGGATGTCCAACAAAAAGAAGATCCGGCTTCTGATCTGAATTCAACCGACTACTCCGACGAAGATCCAAGGCATCACAACCATTGAAAGGATGTGGAAAGGGGCAGCGGCCCCTTCACAGGTCCCCATGGCTTTGCAGTACCTCTGCATGGCTGACAGGGTCCCCCACCTGCGCTGCAGGCCCACGCGGGACCCGTCTTGGCACCCGGGAGCCTCGCAAAGCTTTAGAGGTAGACGATGGGCTCAGTCGAGTCTCGTAACTAGCTTCATGCCATGACGAATCCATGAAAAACATTGGTAATTGTCGCAGCTTCCTTTCGGACTTCGTAGAGGACGATGGAGATCTTGGATGGCCTTTTGATTCAAGAGGCGACGTGCACCATTAGTCGGAGAGGAGTATCACACGCACTTCATGCACCTTGCGGACAAAGTGGTTCTTTGTAGGCGGAGTAATGATGCGATTGGGGTGCGGCGAATTTGGATTAGCGGTGCAGCGAATGTGGACGAGATCTCAATTGGTAATGGTTTAATAGGAAAATTATGCCATTAAATAGAATAGTGATTTTAGACCCCTCATTTGGTAAGGGTTTAATGGGAGAAAAATATTAGGATCCTCGTATGGTAATAGTTTAAATAAGAAGGAGAATTTAGTTCTTTTGGCTAATTACATAATTAGTGAGTCTTGTTATAAATAAGAGTGCAAAGATCATTAGAAGGGGGCATGTCTATGTTGAGAAGAAAAATTGTTCTAGATTGGAAGATTTAGGATTTAGTCTCGAAGGTAAAGCTAGTAGAGCGACCTCCTCTCCTGAAGAGATCAACGATCTTGTATTTCCTTTTTCCAAAATAAATAAAAATTTCACAGTTTCATCTTTTCCAACCATAAAAATCTCATTTTTACTTTGAAATTCCATTGAGATCGTATCATCTGGCCACATCAGCGCTTAAGGATGCCGATTGAGTACTGACGGTAGGGGTGGCAAACGGGTCGGGTTTGGGTCGGGTCAGGTTTGACCCGACCCGGATAAGGGTAAACCAGTACCCTACCCGAATTGAAGCCGGGTCAGGATCATGAAACCCGTACTCAACCCGGAAATAACCCGGGTCACCCGAACCCGACCCGGGTTCTTTAGAATTTTCAATTAAAATTTTTTTCCCAGAAAAACTGGCTTTCTTAAGGCTCAAACCCGCGATCATCTCCTAGAGATTCAATGCGCTAGCCAACTGGCCACAAGTGTTTTGGTGTTCTACAAGAAGAAATCAACACTTAAATACATTTACTGCTAATAAATACTGAATTAAGTTGGAAAAAAGTTGAAGGAGCAAGGAATTGAACCCGTGACCACATATAGGAGTGGCCAGCAACTCAAACCCAGTAACCAAACCACCACGTTGCTACTTGTGTTGATATCATTACATACTATATATAAATATAAATATTAAGTAAAATAGGTCGTATTCGCGTCAACCGGGTTGAGTGGTCAAACCCGTACCCGACCTGGATTTTATCCGGGTCGGTTGGGTTGACCCGACCTGGATTGGCCCCTACCCATACCCGGCCCAAGAGGCCGGGTTCGGGTCGGGTAGGGTAGGGTCCATTTTGCCACCCCTAACTGATAGATTTGACTGCACTTGCCAAGTGAGGCCAAATTGTTCAGATCCTACGTTTTGAAATCGTATATTAAATTAATTTGTGAGCATAGTTACGTGTGGGTGATTTTGTTGGGATGGTCTGAGCTCTCCTTTGGTTGCGGGGCGGCTCGGCTTCGAATCTCGTAACACCCATCTTCTCGTTTTTTAATTTTTTTGGAAAACTATTAATAAATATACATAAATCATACATTAAATTAGTTTGTGAATTAAATTTCCTGTGTGGGCTTGGCAGAATGGTCTGAGCTCTACTTTGACCGCATGGCGGCTTGGGTTTGAATCTTGGAACACCCATTTTATTCTTCTTTTTTAATATATATTTATTTTTACTTTATATTTATTTTAATTTAATGTATACCCCCGTTTGTAATTATTTTAATGTATATTTCTTTTTAATGTATACATACACATTAAAAATAAATATACATTAAAATAATTAAAAAGAGGGTATACCTTTAAAATGGGGTATACATTAAAATAATTACAAAAGAAAGTATACATTAAATTAAATATACATTAAAATAATTACAAAAGGGGGTATTCATTAAATTAAAATAAATATACATTAAAACAATTACAAAAGGGGTATGCATTAAAACAAATATTTAAAATAATTACCTAGGGGGTTATACATTAAATTAAAATAAATATACAGTAAAACTAAATATATAATAAAATAAATATAAGTTATTTCAAGGTTCGAAACCCGGTCATCTCGCACACAAAGAGGTATTCATACCACTAGACAAAGCACCCCAACGTGAATCCTTTTACAAATTTATTTATATGTATATTTATTAATTGTTTTCCAAAAAATAAAAATGAAGAAGAAAATAGGCATTCCAAGATTCGAACCCGGGCCGTCATGCCACCAAAGCAGAGCTCAGACCATTCCACCAAGCACACACACCCGCGTAATTAAACTCACAAAATAAATTTAATGTATAGTTTATGTATATTAATTTATAGTTTTCCAAAAATATAAATAAAGGAGAAGATGTGCGTTCCAAGATTCGAAGCCAAGCTACCCCGCAACCAAATGAGAGCTCGGACCATCCTGCCAAGACCACCCACAGGTAACTTTGCTCATACAGTAAATTAAGTAAATTAATATATGATTTCAAAACTTAAGGAGCTAAACGATTTGGCCGCACTTTGCAAGTGCGACCAAATGACTTGGTCGATTTTGCTAAATATTTTTTTTCGGTCTATTTTGCTAATTTTTTTAATTTTTGGCTTTTTCTCAAAAATTGTCCATAATCTAAAACAGTCATGAATGGCTTTTGTTAATTTGTTATTGTCATCAAATAAGCATCATATTTCGTGGACCAATTCACACATGTTTCTGTTAAATTTTGAATCCGCAAGGGATTAGGATGCACATATCATTTATCAATTAGATTCAATTCGTCTTTTATTTGGCATCAAATACGCATCTTGTCCTCAAGTACAGTTTCCCTCCTTTCTGCAAGCTGAAGCCTTTTGCGGGTCTCTATTGCATTGTCACCCTTCTTACCACCAACTTTCTATCCTAATATCCCCAATGTTAGTTTTGAGTTTTAGTTGATCCATCTGCTCCACATCTGTATGCAATGTTAGGAAAATTGAATAAGGCTTATTATGCTTTTTTAATAGATGTTGTAGGTCACATTCATGATTCATTTGTATCAATGTAATTTGAATTGGATGAACCATTGTGTTATTTGTGTGGTCTATTATCACATGTCAGTGTCCAAAACATATACTCTATGGCTACTTAGGATAATTGGCACAAGCCGAATCAAATCTGAGTTTTTTATTATTACCTTTTGGGATTTGTTATCATATAAATTTTATGGCCTCGTATGACAACATGTCTGTTTGCCATACAACATGTGTAGAGTTAGGGTAGTTGAATTTTTGAGAGAGAGTTGAGAAGAGAGTTATGGATAATTAGGATCATTGTCGCAAGTAGCAACTCCAGCAATCCCAGCTTTGAGCTGGGGTTAAAGTTGAAGCATTTGCCTTAAAACAATAAGTGGATAGAGTGCATAAATTTTTTAAATACCCAACTCTATCCTCAACTCTTTTGGTTTTTCTCCAAGCCCATTTAGGTTGTTTGGCTAGAGTCAATGCTAACTTTAGCACAACTCTTGTTGCCAAATGGGGCCTTAGGGTTTTCAAACAGATTACAATGATGAAATTGAGTTATAATGGTTGTTTTATATGAAGGGTTAGGGAATTGGTTTAGAAATTGTTGTGTGAAAGAAACTAATCAAAAGTTATAAAGAAAGGCTGCTTTGGTTCAGATTTTAGATTTGAATATAGTTGAACAAAATATAAACATTAGAATCTTCAGTATTAGTTCGGGTTGCTAAATGTCTAGATGTTTGGATTTTAATTGGTTAGGGTTTGTGATGCGATCCGCTCAAATTAAAAGAATAAATTGATATTTGTGGAAGAAAGAGAAGAAATTTGATTGTGGAAATAGAACTAAGCTTGAATTGAAGATAAGTGATCATTTTATGGAGTGGATCCCTCCCAAACTTGTGTTGATGGAACAAATTTAATCCCCAAAAACCCTAACATTAATACTCTTCAATTGCAAAATATTCGATAAAAACAAACTAGGACCGGCTCGCAGGCTTAAACCCCCTCCTAATCAAAATAGATAATGAAAGACTAATATGCCCTTCTAATTACTAAACACACTACTAAAGAAATTCGCCATGAGAAATAAGTCACCCATCAGGTCAAGTAGGGTTCGAGCCCACGACTTGACCCGTGCCTCGTGCCGCGCGCCGCCTCCGCCTGGTGTAAACCCGGATCTCATCATCACTCCTACCAAAAGACGAACCTTGTCCTCAAGGTTGAAATCCGGAATCTGCGAAAGGATGGTATCATAGCCCTCCCAAGTCATCTCATGGTCCGACAGTCCCCGCCATCGTATCAGCACCTCGGTACCCTGTCCGCCCTCACACTGCACCTCCACGACATCCTGAGGCTCAAGCAACACTTCTAAATCCGTCGTTAGAGTAGGTGGTAGGGTGGATGTAGCCATGTGATCTCCTATAGCCCGCCTCAACTGTGATACATGATACACTGGGTGCAATATCGATCCTATGGGCAGAGCCAACCTGTAAGCGACTGGGCTTATCCTCGCCAAGATCGCGTATGGCCCATAAAAACGAGACACAAGCTTTTCATTTCTCCGCCTAGCTAGGGATTTCTGTCGGTACGACCTCAGTTTCAAATAAACACGATCCATAACCTTGAAGTGAACCTCCCGGCAGTGCCCATCAGCCTGTCTTCATAATCTGATGTGCTCTCGTAAGGTGCTTCTTCAACTCTTGTAGGATGCCATCCCTCTCGCTCAAGTACTGCTCCAACTGCGAAACTGGAGTTGCTCCCTTGCTGTAGTGGACCAATGAGGGGGTCTCTCCCATATAAGATCTGAAATGGCGTAGTCTGGGCAGACAAATGATAGGAAGTGTTGTATCAATACTCTGCCCAGGCAATCCACCTTTGCCAACTCCTCGAGCACTCGGAGGTAAAACAACGGAGGTACGTCTCGATACTCCTGTTGACGACCTCCGTCTGGCCATCAGTCTAGGGGTGGTAGGCCGTACTCCTCCTCAAGGCGGTTCCCTGCACTCGAAAAAGTTCCTTCGAGAATTGGCTCATAAAGACTGTGTCTCGGTCTGACACTATCGACGTGAGAAACCCATGTAAGCGAACCACCTTACGTATAAACGACGCCGTATAAGGATGTAGTAATGCGATAAAATACACATACTTGCTCAGACGGTCAACCACCACCAGAATCACCGTGTACCCATCAGACTTCGGGAGCACGTCGATGATGTCTTTACGGATGCCCTCCCACACCTGATCTTGAAGGGCCAATGGCTGCAGTAGCCCTGTTGGGGCCATGGCCAGGTACTTGTGGCGCTGGCATATGTCACAACTAGCCACCAGTCTCGCAATGTCTTTCTTCATGTCCCGCCAAAACAGCTCCCTAGACATCTGCATATATGTCTGTTGAACACCAGAATGACACCCGACTGTGCTCCCATGGAACTCCTGAAAGATCAAAGGAATATGCACCGAAGTCCGTGGTATCACCAATCGCCCCTAAAATAGTAACCTCCACCCGTCAAGCGAATAACCTGGGTGGTCAGCGGTCCCCTTGGTAAGATCCTCATGTAACTTGGCCAGCTCCACATCTGCCTCAATCTCCCTCCACAGTGGCTTCCAATCTGCCAACAGAGGTACTGACAATACTGCGACGCCAACGACCTCCCCTTGCATGAAAGAGCGTCTGCCGCCTTGTTCCCCAATCCGGGTCAGTATTGAATCTCAAACTTGTAATCTACAAGTTTAGAGATCCACCTCTGGTGCTCCTCCGCTACCATCCTCTGCTCCAGCTGGTACTTCAAGCTCCGATGATCCGTATGCACTACGAACTGTCGCTCCAATAGGTAGGACCGCCACTTCTGGATTGCTAACACAATCGTCATCAACTCCCGCTCATATACGGACTTCAGTCTAGCCCGCGCTGATAGTACCTGGCTGAAATAGGCTATCGGCCTCTGCTCCTGCATCAGTACTGCCCTCAAGCCGTACCCCGAGGCATCAATCTCCACTACAAAGGCCTTGCCGAAATCCGGTAAGGCCAGGACGGGAACAATGGTCATCGCTCTCTTCAGCGCCTCGAGCGCCTTCGTGGCCTCCTCATTTTATTGAAAACTGTCTTTCTTCAACGGCTCAGTCAATAGCCATGTGATAGTGCTGCACCCCTCTACAAATCTACGGTAGTACCTAGTCAGGCCCAAACCCCCTGCAGTGCTCGCACCGTCCTCAGCTGCGGCCAATCTAGCATCGCCTCCACCTTTGCTCTGTCTGCTGCTACTCCTTCTGTCGAAACGACATGTCCCAAATACTCCACCTTCGTTTGTGCAAACGCACACTTCTTCTTATTGGCAGACAACTGGTGGGCCTGCAACTCCTGCAGAACTGTCTCCAAATCCCGCAAATGCTCCTCCACTGTCCGGCTATACACCAGAACGTCGTCGAAAAATACCAGCACAAACTTTCTCAAATTTGGCCTGAAAATCTTGTTCATGAGTGCCTGAAAAGTAGCGGGAGCATTTGTCAACTCGAAGGGCATGACTAGGAACTCGTATTGTCCGTCGTGAGTCCGAAAAGCTGTCTTTGGAACATCCTCAGCCTTCATCCTAATTTGGTGGTACCCCGACTTCAGGTTTATCTTCGAAAGGACTGCCGCCCCATGTTATTCATCCAGTAGCTCATCTATCACCAGTATTGGAAACTTGTCATGCACAGTTTCCTTGTTGAGGGCGCGATAGTCCACACAAAATCTCCAACTGCCGTCATTCTTCACCAGTAGTACCGGGCTAGAAAAGGGACTCACACTAGGCTATATCACCCCCGCCTGTAGCATCTCCCGTATGAGCCTCTCAATCTCATCCTTCTGTATATGAGGGTACCTGTACAGGCGCACACTGACTAGTGACGCTCCCTCGCGCAAGACAATAGCGTGTGTATGATCACGCTGGGGAGGTAGCCTTATGGCATCTGAAACACGTGCTCAAAACTGACCAACACTCTCCCACCTCTGTAGGCACCCTTGCTCCTCTGTTACTGCTCCCAACTCCTGGTATTGCACCATAAAGCCTTCCCCTCCCCCGAGCACTGTCCGCGCTATGGATCTGAGGGACACTGCACAACAACATAGGTTAGGGTCGCCTAACAGTACCACTGTCTTGCCCGCCTCCTGGTACTCCATCCTGAGTAACGTCCAGTTGAACTTGGTGTCGCTCAGCTTCTGTAACTGCACACCCAACACTACATCGACCTTTTCCAACTCCAGGGGTAAAAATCATCCACAATCTGAGCCCCTTGCACGTTCAGTATCACTCCTCGACAGACCCCCTGCTCTCCTCTCTGCGACCAGTGTCCAAAATCACCCCAAAGATCGATGTATCACTAAGCTGTAGATCCTGCTGCTCCACCACCCTCTGCGAAATAAAATTGTGCATCGTCCCAATGTTTACCAGCATTGTAACCTCCTGAGCTGCCACCCTCACTGCCAACTTCATGGTGTGATATGGAGTGAATCACACCACGGAGTTGAGTGAAATCTCCACTGTATTTAAATGTGAAGGCAACTCCTTCTCGCTCTTGCCTCCTTCGAGCAACACCACGTCCTCCTCTTCTTCCTCTGCTGCAATCTCTAGCTGCATAGCCCTCCCGGCACATCGGTGTCCAGGTGTGAACCTCTCGTCACACTTGAAGCAAATGCCTTTAACCCTTCGCTCCCTCGTCTATGCCTCTGTCATGTGGCGAGTCTGCCCTCCTGGCCGCATCTTCATCGCTGGAACCCCCGCTGGAACCCCCGCAGTGGTCCTGTGTGCCATAGTAGGCGTTGGATTGCGTACAGATATTCCACCCCAAGTTTCCCTAGACATCCTCTCTTCAGTCAGCCTGTCTTCCACTCTCCATGTCACCCGCATTATAGCCGTTAACCCCTGAGGGTTCTAGACTCGCAGCTCAGCCCTAACCACATGTTTCAGCTCCTTTAAAAAGTTCCCCCCATCGATTCATCAGATACACCCTCCATTCGGCTCGAGAGTCTCTCAAACTTCTCTATATACTCCCGCACCGACCCAGCCTGCCTCAAGAAATATAACTGCTCAAACATCCCTCCCCATAGATATCCTGAAATCTCTCCATAAGACATTCGATCAACTCCCTCCAAGTCCGAACGGGCCTCTGCTTCTGGGTCCATCAGTATCAAGATAGAGCTTCGCCTTCGAAACTCAGCGCTACTGCCCTCAGTTTCTCTGTCTCGGTGAAGCCCGCGACGTCAAAATATCTCTCTATCTGGTACAACCACCCATCGGGGTCCTTCACATCAAAGAGGGGTGCCTTCAACTTCCTCATCTTATTCTCTGGGTTGACGTCACCTCGTGGTGGACCCTTCCGGTTCCCCGCTTGGCGTCTCTGATAAGGAGGCTCCTCGACCCTCTACTGTGCTTCAGGTCACTGCCTTTTGTAACCTCGATCTCCTCCCCTGGCCCTCTCGTTGGCGAGACCTCGTACATCTTCCCACCCTTCTTCCTGCTCACGCCGAGGCTTCCATTGCAGCCACCCTCCTTCGCCCCCCCAAGGAGGCAGATCACCTCGCGGCCCTTAAGTGGGGCCGCCAGTCGTCGACGCCCGCCAGGGGGCGGAAAACCACCTGCGGACCCCAGATGGGGCCACCTGCTCTCACCGCCCCCCACAGGGGAAGTATTTGCCCATGCGGCTCCCAGGTGGGACCGCCTGCTCTCGTCGCCCCTCGCAGGGGTGGATCTGCTCGTGCGGCTCCCAGGTGGGGCTGCCTTCTCTCGCCGCCCCGCAGGGGGCGAAACACCTCCTGCGGCCCCCTGTTGGGGCCGCTAGCCTGCGCCGCACCCCGAGGGGGGGTGGAAACCCTCCCGCGACTCTTGATGGGGTTCGCCCGCCTTCGCCGTTGCCTTGGTTCGTCTGTGAGACCAGATCTGAAGATTCCGACGTTTTCGGATCTGGATCTCGTTGAAAAATTTGTTGGAGCATTTTCGCCACCTCCGCGAACCCCTCTTTCATCTCCTTGTAGCTTTGCTCCGAGATTCTCTTCACGCTCGCCTCCAAGGATGCGTTCAGATCTGCTATCAACTCGTCCTTCAGATCGGTCATCTCCTTCCTCAGCTCTAGGATCTCCGCATCGAGTCGTTCCTCCAAAGTTTTTGCCGCAACCGCTCACATGTTCGTCATGGCATCGAGCGCTCTGATACCAAATTGATGTGAACCGCTCAAATTAAAAGAATAAATTAATATTTGTGGAAGAAAGAGAAGACATTTGATTGTGGAAATAGAACTAATGCTTAATTTGAAGATAAGTGATCCTTTTCTAGAGTGGATCTCTCCCTAACTTGTATTGATGGAACAAGTTTAATCCCCCAAGAACCCTAACAGTAATACTCTTCAATTGCAAAATATTCGATAAAAAACAAACTAGGGCCGGCTCATAGGCTTAAACCCCCTCCTATTCAAAATAGATAATGAAAGACTAATATGCCCTTCTAATTACTAAACACACTACTAAAGAAATTAGCCATGAGAAATAAGTCACCCATCGGGTCAAGTAGGGTCCGAGCCCACGACTTGATCTGCGTCTCGTGCCGCGCGCCGCCGCCTCCTGGTGTAAACCCGGATCACATCAGTTTGAGACAAAACCATTGAAGAAAAACAAAAAAGGAGTGAAGCCTTTCACACCTTTGATTTGGCCTTACACCCTAGATTCGGCATCCCATCCCACCCGATCACTTCTTACTTTATAACACATCTCATGTCATATAGACGGTGATAGATAATTTTCAAAGTAACCACTTATTAAAAAAATCAATAGCATTCCATTTTTTTTACCTAAAAACCTTAATACTAATCTATATGGGGCTGAATTTACAAAATTACGAACTTACCCTTGAGCCGAAAAGACGTTCAAAACAGCCCAAAAGTCACAAAAAGCTCCTAAAATCAAATAGAAATATCCAATCATAATAACTAGCTACTAACAAAAGTAACCGACCCGTGAACAGTCGAACAAGAGAATCACAGGAGATCTCTCACCCCAATTCTCTCGCCGTAGATGCAAAAGGAATGTTGAAGTTTTTAATTTTTGTGAGTGGTAAAATCCCTACTATCATTTTATTTTATCACATGTGATACAATGATGGGAAGATATATTCTTTTGCATGTTCTCTTGCTTTCATCTTCCTAGAATAAAAGACTAACCTTGATCTTTAGGATTTTAAGTTTTTCCTAGTTTCTTGGGGTTCTGCCTAAACAGGGACATCTTCCTTTCTCTAAGGCCCAATGATCCTGGGGGTTTGCTAGTTTCTTAGGGTTTTGCTTAGAGAGGGAGGTCTGGGTCTTAGTTGCCTAGACTCTGTAATAGAATGGAAAGTTATTTGCAGTTGTAAGGTTTTGGGGTTTTTTTTGCTTGAGAGATTGCATTGTTTACCGGGACTCCCTTCTTGTTTACAATGAAGATCTTCTCTTAATTTGTAGATATCGTCCCGTTTTCCTTGCTAAGGGATCACACTAATGTGATATTTGGTTCGGTGTAAATCTCACGTATCACAAGGAAAACTGATCAACAAAGACTCAATAGCGCATGGGTTTGTTTGGTTCACCTTACGGCCAATGGAAAAAAAATTCATTGGTTTGAGAACCAACCAATAGTATCTTGCCACATCCGTGCTAAGAGTTCAAGCGTTTTCTAGCCAAAAAGCTTGGAAAATGTCGGAGTAACACGGTAGAAATCATTACCTTTTAATTTCCTTTTCACCGTCTTTCCAAAAAATCCCTTGTATCCACGACGAACCAAACATGGTCTACAAGATTTCCAAATACAAACAATTTTTCCTAACGATTTATTTTTGAATTTGGATTCAAAATCCTCCTCAATTAGAATCCATTTCAAGTTCGGACTGGATTTGGTAGCCTAACATCTTTGATTTGTTGGGCCTATAACTTCTTAGCCGTTTTTAACAAACTTTGTACTCATTATGAAGCTGATGAACAGAAATTTAAATTGGTGCCAGTTTCATGGCCAGATTTCTGGTATACAGATTCAAATCAGTGTTTTAAAACACTAAGCCACAACACGATGCATTGTAGCTTCTTAAGAGGCGATCTGTATGCATCTAGATGTAAGGCGTAAAAATTGTGTTCTTTATATTATTATATTATTGTTTGCATCATAGGGCTTGTTAAACATTTATGTAACTATAAATATGAATCAACCTACTTTGACAAAATACTAACATGCTTATAGTTTTAATGGTAGGGTTGTCTTACTGTACCGTGCAAAGTTTGATCACTAATACTCTTCGCAGAAGCAACATTAGCTCTTGGTTAGAGGATAAAAAATATGTTGAATTTATCGAAACTACCAAAAACGTACATCAATTATCCATGAACTAACATGTACCTTTTGAATTTCTCTAATTCTCTTAAACTTTCTTTAAACTGCCTTTCATCAGTATGCGTAGTTAAATATTTCATCATATGATTTTTTGCCGAAAATATCATTTTCGAAGAAAGAAGAAAATTAATTTTTACACATGCATTGCACATGTTTTATGTTTTTATTTTTCAATTTTTAATTTTTAGGACCAACATGTTAGTTCTAGGAAATAGTTTTTAATTATTTTTATAAGACCCGCATTAATTTCATGTATATCAAGGGTCAAAATATCATTTTCATCATCGTTATCAAAGCCGTTTGGTGGTTTAGAGGAAAATTGAAAGTTTATGAATTTAAAAAGTTCATGATAATAAAAGATAATCGATGTAAGTTTTTGGTAGTTAAGAAAAATTTAGCGAAATTTTAATAAGTCTTGATAAAAGTGTAGTGATTGGAAGTTTTTAATTATGTATTAAGATCGGAATTCAACTTTATTTATTATTTTGGAGATTTTATATTATCAAGTACGTTTGACGTTTTGTCATTAAAAGCAATATCAAATTTCATATTTTGTTAAAAAAGAGCTTAACAGACGAACTTTAACTATAAGTTAGCAATATATTAGGCTACACACACATAAGTTAGCATTAATACTAGCTAACTGAATTGTTCAAAATATAACCTTAAGCGAATATATTGATTTAAAAAGATTACTCAAAGAGTTTGTAAAGATCATATGTATTATTTTACTCAAGTTTCGATTTCGTTTTGCTTAATTAGCAAATAAAGATAAACAAATATTGAGTAAGAGAAAGAAAGAGAATAGAGGCAGAGAAGATGAAGTATTAAATGTGAGAGCGAGCAAAGAGGGAGCTTAGGGGAGAGAACACTAGCAGATTGCAAGAGAGAATGAAATTGGAGGAAAAAAAGGAAAACAAGAATAAATCAAAACTATAATAGAAATCCCTAAAAGAGAAGAAATTGGGAAAAAGTTAACAAAATTGATCAAAAATCCAAAATTTTGAAATTTAAACTTCAACTAACCTAAAGATTATTGGCCATTATGGTTTCCAAAGGCACTCAAACTACAACTGAGATGTGATAAGGTATAGTGAAGATGAATATGAATTCAACTTGTATCTTATCTAATTTTATTTTTGCATTAAGTTCTTTTTATCTGTTTTACTCTCTCAACAAAGGTGCATGCCTTAGCTCTTATGCGAGATATGATGCATGAAGCGTGCGGCTAGCCTAACCCTTAATAACTGAGGTGTTGGCTTCAACATTGGCCATGCATAATTCTTATGCCGTGACCCATAGCAGTGCAAAGCACGACTAGCCTCAAAAATGCTTTTTAAAACATTGATTCCAGCAACTCTATGTATTGGGCCTTTTTTATAGAATCTTGAATATCTTGGTCTCTTCAAATGCCTTGAGATCCTCCGGATCACTAACAAATGAATACTAAATATAACTCCTTGATCCCCACCAAGAAGCGTCGGTAGGGGGTGGCAAACGAGTCGGGTCGATCAGGTACATGTTGGGTCGGATCAAAACCCGTTTAAGGGCAGACACAAACCCGGCCCGGATTCCATCTAAGTAGGGAAGTTGATGGGGACATCAGGGTTTACACACGCAGACGACGTTGTGATCCCCAGCCTAGTTCACTATGGGTGGACCCAAGCCCACTTGAGATCTGAATTTTGTATTTTTATTTGTTTCTTCAGTTTAGTCCCACATTGGGTAAACTGTGTGGGTTAAGGGATTGTAAAAGCTATTTAAAGCCATGTATTGGGATGTTTTCAATCAATGAAAAGCTTGAGATCAAAATTTTCCTCAAACATGTGAAATGTTCTTTCCTTGGTGTGAAGCCTTGGATCCTTGGTGTGAAACGAAGTTATTTTCTTCCCCAAATCCCTCAAATCGTTCATGTTCTACATCAAATTGGTATCAGAGCCAAACGATTCTTTTTTCCTTTTCAAATTTTTCTTCTAATTTTGGCCACCAAAAACTCCACGCAAATCTCCAAACCATAGCTTCCCTTCCCAGCTGCCGTTTTCATCCTCACAAAAAAACCTTAGCTTCAAACCTGCAGCTGCCACCCAGCACCCAAGGTTTCACCGCCGTTTCAACAATTGAGCTTGTCGATCAGATTCCCTTCCGTAAGGCGCACGTCCTCGGCAACGTCGGTGATCGATGTTGCCTCAAACAGCAGTCCCAAATCCAATCGGGAGATATAGCACACACTCCTCGAAGATCTCCAGCTTTCTCGAAGATCCACAGCAATCGGGAGATCTGGTCCCGATTCTGCCACCCTACGTCATCTCTCTGGTGCCGCCTACGACCATCATCGGGACCGGAAACCCGTCCATCAACTTCCTCTCCCTCAGGTGCCACCAACACCACCGGTCTCAGGCGACTGCATCGTCGGAAATGCCCCAGCACCCAACGCCGACGCCGTTCCCCTTTCCTTCGATCGTCGGCGCCACCTCCGACTTCCACCGGTACCGACATCCCTTCCATTGGCCTCCTATCCCTTGGGTGGTTCCATCACAACAAATCCCGCGACGATTCGACACTGGAGTCGCCGGAAAACTCCAACGGTGTCACCGTGCTACAGTACAACTCGAGCAAGCCGTTTATGAAGAGGAGCCGAGCCAAAGAGCGAGCCGAGTACTTTTCATCGGCTCGTACTAAGCCGATCCCAAGCCGAGCCGAGCTGCTTCAGCCGAGCCGGCTAACTGAGCCACCAAACTGTTGACTATTCAACGACTCAACAGTGAGCCATTCCTATTTTCAGCCTAATTTTCTGGTATTTTCAGAGTATTTTCTACGCAGTCTTCGTAATTTGGTGATTTCAGGGTCGTTCGGAGTCCATATTCAGAACGGTGTGTGCCGATGCTTAGAGGACTCAACCACTGCCGCATTGCCATCCTACTTGGACCTGTTCATATTCTTTACGAGACGATGTGCTGTGAGTTTTCATTAGCCACTTGTTGCTACATTGTTGCTACATTGTTGCTAGCCCTCTTTGCAAACAAAATAACCATAGGACCACATTTTTGCCTAGATCCATAAAAATTTGATATTAATAGGAGAGCTTCAATTTGCTACCACAGTGATATAAAAATTATTTTCATTAAGAAAATTGAATAGTCACGTTACAGCTCACTAATCATCATTACATTCTCCAAATTAAAATATTTGAATTTGCTATGAGAACTGCATATGACTTGAATTTGAATTGCGCATTGACTTTTGCTAGTTGATCTCCATATCATTCACCTGCATCATATAGAAAGTTGCATTAGTTGCATTAACATCTCATCTATATTCATTAAACAAAAAAGAGCTTTAATTAGGTGTTCAGCATTTAGAAGTAGTTATATTGCATGACCACACGTAGCGGCAGAATTTTTCAGACTTCAAATACCATGGATGCTGACCAACTTACGCTGAGAGATATCATTAACCGGTTAGATGCTTTAGAAACCTAAGTCCAGAAAGGTAGATCTGAGTCTCGTGAGTGTCTAAACCGAGTGCTACGCCTAGAGAACACCAGACAGATGGCATCAGATGAGGGTTCACATGCACATAGTACGCCTAGCCCACCTAGGTGAATTAGAGAGACCCCGTCATGACAGACGGATGCCTAGCCCACCCAGACGATCTAGATAGAGACCCCACCATGATAGAGACACGTCTAGCCCACCTAGGCGATTCAGAGAGAGACACCGCCACGACCGACGTGACCGAGACGAGAGTGTGATCAAGGGTATTAAGGTAGACGTATCCACTTTTGATGGCCTCCTAAATCCTCAGACTTTATTGATTGGATGGCCGATATGGACCATTACTTTGGATGATATGATATGTCTGAAGAGAGAAATGTGAGATTTGCGAGGATGAAGCTTATTGGACCTGCCTAGTTGTATTGGCAAAATGTTGAGCGCATGTTAGCCTAGTGTAGGAAATAGCCCATAGGCATATGGGATGCGATGAAAGAGAAGTTGAAAGGAAAGTATTTACATACATTATATCACCAACGACTCCTTGACCAGTGGCAGAATCTTACCCAGGATAGTGGGTTGGTTTGTTAGTAAGTCGATAAGTTTGATGAGTACATGATAAGATGCAATGAGGGAAGATGTGAGTGTGACCTTGTCTAGGTTTAGGTATGGTTTTAGACCTGACCTACGAAAGGAGCTCATCCTTTGTGAGGTCCACACACTTGAGCAGGCTTACCATATCGTACTGGATATTGATAGCTTTCATCAAGCCCCAGTTGCTAGGCGCTACGATCCACGAGAGTTGTCGCGTCGCCCAACACCAGCTAGTAGCCGACCACACCAGGGTCAATCCCAGTCTAGATCAGATCCGAAACCCACCACCCATATGAGTGACAACGGAAAAGGAATTATGGGTGAGTCTTCTAGATCCGGTCCACGTACCCAATGCTACAAGTGTTAAGGTTTTGGTTACTTCGCTGGAAGCTGCCCATCCAAGGCCCTATTAGTACACGATCCCGAGGAAGATGACCAAATAGATGAGGAAGAAGAAGTTTATGAGCCAGGTGAGGCATATTATGAGACCGATCAAGAATCGGCTAGACTATGTTGTATTCAGAGCATACCCACGTGAGTAGAGCTTATCGATAGATGCTATGAAAACCCTAGACTTGTGTTGTATGTTGTGCCCTAGCTCAGGCCAAAGAGAGCGATAACTGACGTATGACTGCGATTTTTCACACATTTGTGACGCATGGTAACAAGCATAGTAATATGATCATTGATAGCAGAAGTTGCATAAATGCAGTGGCATCGCTTGTTAACCGCATATGTCTACATCAGTTCCCCACCCTAGTCCTTTAAGGTATCATGGGTGGATGCATCATCCATTAGCATCAAGGAGAAATGTCTTGTCCCTATTCAGTTTGGATCATATGAGGACAAGATTTGGTGCGATGTGCTGCAATGGATGTTGGTCATATCATCTTGGAGAGGCCTTGGATTTTTGATATGGATGTCACGATTTTCGGTCGCTCGAACTCGTGTACATTCACACATGAAGGCAAGAAAATCAAGCTGAATCACATACAACCCAAGATGATCGCACTTGAAAAGAAGGAAGCAATTAAGGGCAAGAGCTTACATATTATTAGTCCAAAGGAGTTGAGGAGAGAAGTAAGAAAGGACTCAGTCATGTATGCCTTAGTTGCGAGGGAGATTTGTGAGATCAGCCAGGAGGAGATCCCAGAAGAGATACCGTCGATAATGAAGGAATTCCGTGACATTTTCCCTGAAAACATCCCAGACTGTCTTCCACCCATGCGTGATATTCAGTACGCCATAGACTTAGTCCCGAGAGCTATACTTTCCAACTTGCCTTATTACCTGCTGAACCCTACTGAGTATGCTGAGTTGAAAAGGCAAGTTGACGAATTGTTAGCCAAAGATTTTATCAGAGAAAGTTTGAGCCCATGTGCAGTGTCGGCTCTCCTCACACCCAAAAAGGATGGATCATGGAGAATGTGTGGATAGCCGTGCCATTAACTAGATCACAGTCAAGTATCATTTTCCTATCCCTAGGCTAGATGATATGCTTGATATGATGACTTGCATCACAATATTTTCAAAAATTGATTTTAAGAGTGGCTACCATCAGATTAGAGTCTGCCCAAGGGACGAATGGAAAATGGCCTTCAAAGCGAATGATGGTTTATATGAATGGATGGTCATGCTCTTTGGCCTATCCAATGCCCCTAACACATTCATGAGAGTGATGACTCAAGTACTATGACCATTCATGGGGAAATTTTTAGTCGTATACTTTGATGACATCCTTATATATAATCGATCTAGGAAGCAACACATAGAACACTTGAGTCAGGTATGCATTACCCTGAGGAGAGAGAGCATTTATGCAAACCTCAAGAAGTGATCTTTCTTGACTGATAGTGTCATCTTCTTAGGTTTTGTTGTTTCCTCAGAGGGAGTGCGGGCAGATCCCCAAAAGATCCAAACGATAGTAGATTGGCCCGAACCCCGCAACCTACATGATGTTAGGAGTTTTCATGGGTTAGTCACATTCTACCGTCGATTCATATCGGGATTCAGCACTATCATGCCTCCAATCACTGACTGTATGAAAAGGGGGACTTTATATGGACTAAATCTGCTGCTAATGCGTTTGAGTATATTAATAGAAGTATGACTAATGCGCCTGTTATGCGCCTCCCGCATTTCATGAAATCATTTGAGGTAGCATGTGATGCTTCAGGTATAGGCATATGTGGAGTTTTAAGTCAAGCATGGCATTCTATGGAATACTTTGTGAGAAACTTAGTGATGCCAAACACCGCTACTCTGCATACGATAAAGAATTCTACGCGGTAGTATAGGCCTTACGATATTAGAGACATTATCTCCTACCACAAGAGTTCGTATTGTACTTGGATCATGAGGCCTTGAAATATCTCAATTCCCGGAAGAAACTAAACTCTAGACACGCTCGTTGGGTTGGATTTCTTCAGGAGTATACATTTGTCCTCAACCATAAGGCAACCATAATGCGGGGTTGAGAATAAGGCCGCGGACGCACTCAGTCGCAGAGTTGCTCTACTATTTGCTATGAATGTTCAAGTAATAGGATTCGAGAAGATTAAGGAGGATTACGTGTCGTGCCCAGATTTTGGATAGATTTTTACTATCCTTCAGGATAGGTTAGTACGAGAGCGAGATAGTTATTTCCTGCAGGATGGGTATCTTTTTAGGGCCACCCAGCTGTGTATTCCACGTACTTCTGTGAGAGATTTTATTGTCTGGAGATACATGCTGGAGGTTTATCAGGGCACTTTGGGAGGGATACGACGATTGAGTCTGTAGAGAGTCAGTTCTGTTGGCCGAGCTAAAAGAGAGATGTTGCCACACTGGTGGGTCAATGTCGAATATGTCATATGGCTAAACATAGAAAGCAAAATACTGGCCTCTACACACCATTACTTGTGCCAGATTGTCCTTAGCAAGACTTTAGTATGGATTTTGTGCTAGGATTTCCACACACACCTAAGAAGCACGATTCAATTTTTGTCATTGTGTATCGATTCTCTAAGATGGACACTTCATCCATTGTTTCAAAACCTCAGATGCATCAAACATTTATTTTGATGGGATTGTTCGTCTCCATGGTCTGCCTAAGAGCATAGTATCTGATGGGGATGTAAAGTTCATGAGCTACTTCTGGAGAATCATATGGCATATGATGGGCACTAAGCTCAAGTTCTCCACTGCTTACCACCCTCAGATTGATGGCTAAACTGAGGCAGTGAACCGTAATTTAGGGAATTTTCTCAGATGCTTAGTGGGTGAAAATCCGAGGAATTGGGATATGATATTGTTTACTGTCGAGTTTACATATAATGGGTCAATAAATAGGTCCATTAGCATGGGTCCATTTGAGGTAGTTCATGGTTACAAAGCTAGAAAGCATATAGACCTCATTTCCATGTCTCATCATCATAGAGTGCCTGAGTCAGCTGAGTCATTTGCACAACACATTCATGATTTGCATAAAAAATCAGCAAGAGAATTCATTCTAGCAATGAAAAATATAAGGCTTTTGCTGATACTCAAAAGCGCTTCAAAGAATTTAATAAATGTGATTATGTTATGGTGCGACTCAGATCTGAGAGGTTTCCTCCTGGAACCTCGAAGAAACTGCAAGCTTGTAGTGCTGGTACATTCAAAATCTTAAAGAAAATTGGTTCTAATGCATATGTGGTAGATCTCCCTACAGATTATGAGATTAGCTCTACTTTTAATATTGAAGATCTTGTGGTTTATAAGGGTTCAGCAGCAATACCCACAGACCCATTCTTCGAACCTTCCCAAGACGAATTAAGTATCCATGCTATTCCTCCTCATATTCATTTACCACCCACACATCCACTTAAAGAGCAGATTGATCGCATATTAGATTAGCAGGTTATATCAACCAGGTAAGGTGGTTATCAACGTTACTTGGTGAGTTGGAAAGGCCGGTCAGAATAAGACTATACTTGGATTACCAGAACAGAAATTCAGAGGTTAGACCCATATTTGCTTGAGTACTATGACAGCCATTAGGCCCTACACTCGTCAGAGCCGAGTTCTTCCCACCCGGGAAGAGTTGATGGGGATATCAGGGTTTACACGCGCAGACGACGCCGTGATCCCCAGCCTAGTTCACTATGGAAGGGCTCAAGCCCACTTGAGATCTGAATTTTGTATCTTTATTTGTTTCTTCAGTTTAGTCCCACATTGGGTAAAATGTGAGGGTTAAGGGATTGTAAAGCTATTTAAAGCCATATATTGGGATGTTTTCAATCAATGAAAAGCTTGAGATCAAAATTTCCCTCAAACCTGTGAAAGGTTCTCTTCTTGGAGTGAAATCTTGGATCATTGGTGTGAAACCAAGTTATTTTCTCCCACAAATCCCTCAAATCGTTCGTGTTCTACATCAGAAGTTAATACACATACCCGACCCGACGGGGTGTCAAGTTACCCGACCCCGACCCTGTTCGGTTAAATTTTTAAATTTAGAAAGTGAAGTTTGCAATAAATTGCATATAGCAAGCCTCGATGTGAAGACTTATCTTATGCATGCACAAAGCATCCAACTGAGCTATAAAATCACATGTTATGTTAATGCGTTTAATTAATTTATTTTTTTACACTTTAGGATTTGAAAGTCAATAACCAAATTTTACTTCTTTGAAAAAAATTAAGAGATTGTGGCGAGATTTGAACCCATGACCACACTTATGCTTACATAAAGCGCCGACCAATTGAGCCGGAGAACTTGATGTTGAATTGGTAAAAATTTTATATTATTTATTTCTTTTAAATCTTATGACGGGAAGTAAAAAGTTTCATACGCTATGATTCAAACCACCGACCAATTTTATGGAATGCCCCATGCATCAAGCTTGGAACCAAATTTCCACCATAGAACCTACGTGATGTTTATATATTATTTTATATATTTATAATATCAAAGCGGGTAGAATCCATGTCAATCTGGTTAACAGGTCAAATCCGCACCTGACCGAAATTTTATCCATGTTGGCAGGGTCGACCCGGATGCAACTCGATACGGTTAGCCTTCTATACATACCTGATTAAAGAGGTCGGGTTCGGGTCTGGTCGGGTTCATTTTTGACACCCCCAAGTGTTGGCAAGTCTCATGATCCTATAATCAACACAAGTCTGTGTAACTTCTTTGTGAACTGTGTTTTTTGACTTGTAGAACACAATCCTTTACGACTTGGGAATATAATGGCTTCAACCAACTTCTTACAGCCATTGCATATCTTTCTGCTGCAGTTAACGAATGGTGGTTGTTACGCCCTAGAGGCTGGCCCATGGAGTTAAGGCCCAAATGCCCCGGGGGCCCAAGCAGACACCTCACCGACTCTCCTGATGGGACACTTGCCGACCTGAAGATCGCCTCGACTTAGAGAAGCTCGCCTCGCCCCGCCTCAAGCTCGCCTCCAAGGCCAACTAAGAAGTCCGCTGGTGCGACCTACAAGCTCGCCATGCCGAGGACAAGCTCGCATACCCTCAACAAGAAGCATCGTCCAGAGGAGCCGAGCTTAATCGCCGATCTATGGCTCGTCCCTGAGGGCGACCAAGCATAAATATCTCTGACAGGGTGACGTAGGCTCACCTACTCTCCATTAATGCCAGGGGTTAAGGGCGAGAACTGATGGCCGCCACTCGCGTCTCATTAATGCTCCTGACACCTTCTGACACCACTAATGCGGTAAATATCCCTGACACAGCCTAAACACTTGAGTGCCAGCATGGTTGATTCGACGGCTGACAAGACGGCGAGCAACCGCCTCTCAGCTCTATAAATACCCCCTCATGTCTCCATGGAGGGGGTTGTTGGTCAGTTAAATTTTCTAACTCATTTTAATACACAAGGTCAGATATCTTCCACATATCTGCGCCTTCCTCATAAGCCCGCCGCACTTCGCCGATCTGTCTTAAGGTCGCCAAGTGTGCCCGGCGCCCACATTTTACGTCACCAGCTGACTTAGGCATCGGAGAGGCTACGGGCTGACAGCCAGCCCTGCCTTTCTGACTAGTTGTTGATTCTCGCAAGAAGCTCGTCTCAGCTACCGGGAGTAGGCGGTCTTCAGGTGATCTCCAGGCGACCTTGGATCCTTCACCTCTGAAGCGAGCTCCGAGTCGTGTTAACCTTGCCATCACCCAAAAACTTGTAAATCATTGTACCCGTGATTCCCATTACAAACAAATTTCATTGTGTGCGGATCTGACCCACAACAGCTGACGCCGTTTGTGGGAACGAGGGTTACACCCATGTCAGGATCCACACGTCCTCATCACAATCCTCTCCACAGCAAGTCACCCAACATCACACCCCCTCCGTCTCTGAGGAGGCCGGGTCGACTTGAGACCATGATAGACGATGCCCTGAGGCCACCTCTGGCCGAAGGGCCTCGTTCTCCCAGAAGAGCTTCCCCGGTGAATCAACCCCTTGAAGGGTCGGCTGCGACCATTCAGGACGCGGCCCTCGGCATCTATAAGAGCTGCCAGGGCTTCACCAGAATGATGGAGTGGACCGCTGCATGGCGAGCGGGACCATCTCGGGCTGAAGGCCCCTTCGAGCTCCGCAATGCAAGGAGAGACCTCCTCCACAGTTCGATGAGGAAGCAGTGGCACAGCAGAGGCGGTTCGACGAAGCGGAGGTAGCTGCTCTGGAAGGGAGATCAACAGAGAGGAAGAGGCCGCCCAGCACATGCGATTACAGGAGGAAGCATCTCTTCGACGGCTTCGCCTCCTTGATGCGGAGAGAGAGAGGCTTCAAAAAGGGAGCCGAGGAGTCCCCTTGGCGTCGGCCTCGATGGTGCGGAGAGACGCCCTGCTGGACCATCCCGTTGAAAGCTACCGTTGCGGGAGGTCACCTAGCCCGAGGTGACGGGGGCACGAGTTTCGTGACAGGAGCCCCCGGCGCGATCACCGCTCTCCTAGACATGGAGACAGGCGACAGAGGAGCCGTGACCGTAGTCCTATCCCTCGGGAGAGAGGGAGGAACGCCTCTGAGCGCCGATGTAGCTCATCCGGCGATTCCAATCGGCGGGATGGAGAGACAGCACCTCTCCCGGCCCCGAAGAGGCCAATCCGTTGACTCAAATGCTGATCTCAACCCCGGTACCCTATAGGTTCAAGCTACCACATGTTGAACTTTATGACGGTTCAGACGATCCCCTGTAGCACGTGCAACTATACCGAGGAGTTATGGAGATCAATGAGGCAGGTGATGCCCTCCTTTGTCGAGCTTTCTGAACCACTCTGAAGGAGGCGACAGTGGAGTGGTATAATTGCTTGCCTACTGGCTCCGTTGATTCGTTTGGCGACCTCTCGTGGAAGTTCTGCCACCAATTCATGGCGGGACGGAGGAAGAAGGCGTCAGATTATCTGTTCACGGTGGTCCAGAAGGAGGGGGAGACCATTCGTAGATTCCTGCAGCGCTTCTCAGAGAGTGACTCGGCGTGACGAGCTGCAGTGATGAGCTCCTCATGGCCGCCTTCAAGAACGGACTGGCGAACCGAAGTCTTCACAAATCGCTGCTCCGAGAACCGCCCGCCAACCTCTCCGACCTCCGCCAACCGCCCGTCACCTTGGGAGAGAGGCCTAAGGTCGTCACTCGGATGACGCAGTTTGTTGTCGTCGACGTCACCTCGGCGTACAACTGCATCATAGGCGACCTTACATGACAGCCGTCGAAGCCATCCCCTCACTCCTGCATCAGATAGTGAAGTTCTAGACTCCGTACAGAGTTGTACTGGTGCAGGGGTCACAGAAGCTATCCCGAAGCTGTTACGTTGGCTCCACCAAGCACATGTGGTCCGAGGAAGCCTTGCTGATCGACCTCCTCGACGATCGGAAGGACTTCGCTCATCTACGACCTGCTCCTGTGGAGGACGTAGAGGAGGTATCGGTGGCGGAGGCACAAAGCTCGTCGTGGGGCTGAGGGCGGACCTAATTGACCTCCTCAGGACAAATGCAGACATCTTCGCATGGTCGCCCTCAGACATGCCCGGAGTTGACCCAGACGTGATCGCCCAAGAGCTATATGTCGACCCCGAAGCACGCTCCATCCGGATTAAGAAGAGGGGCAGGAGGCGAGAAGAAGCAAGCAGCGGAGGAGGAGGTGAAGCGACTCTTAGAGGCCAAATTCATTAGAGAAGTGAGCTACCCTGAGTGGCTCGCCAATGTGGTCATGGTGAAGAAGCCTAGCGGCAAATGGCGGATGTACGTGGACTTCACTGACCTCAACAAGGCATGCTCGAAAGATAGCTCCCGCTGCCCAGGATCGACCATCTAGTGGACAACGCCTCCGGTTATGAATTGCTGACTTTCATGGTCGCCTTCTTCGGCTACAATCAAATCCAGATGGTGCCACACGACGAGGAGAAGACGTCATTCATCACTGACCAGGGGACGTTTTGCTACACCAAGATGCCTTTCGGCCTGAAGAACGCTGGGACGACTTATCAGCGGATGGTGGACAAGATCTTTCACTATCAGGTCAGCAGGAACCTGGAAGTCTACATCGATGATATGCTGGTGAAGTCCAAGAAGGCCGAGGACCATCTTGCCGATCTTGAGGAGACCTTTCAGAAGGTGCGGCGCTACAACCTGCGGCTCAACCTGACGAAGTGCATCTTTGGCGTCCAGTCTAGGAAGTTCCTCGGCTTCATGATCATGAAGCGAGGAATCGAGGCTAACCCGACAAGATATCCATCCTCATCGACATGAGCGAGCCAAAGATGATCAGAGACTTGCAGAAGCTGAATGACCAGATCACCGCACTGGGGAGATTCTTATCAAAGTCCGCTGAGAGGTCACTCCCCTTCTTCAAAATCTTGAGGGAGGCCCTCGACGTCAGGAAGGGCGAGAGGGAGTGAAATGGGATGACAGCTGCACCTAAGCCTTTGGCGAGCTTAAAGCCTATCTGCAGAGCCCGCCGCTGCTCGCCAAGCCGGAGGAAGGAGAGCAGCCCGGTCTCTACCTCGTCGCCACCGAAGAAGCTGTTAGCTCGGTCCTGATCAAAGAAGGGGGATTCAGCGGCCGATCTACTATGCAAGCCGGGTGCTCCGGAAAGCGGAGACTCGCTACAGCCCGATCGAGAAGGTCACTTATGGCCTAATACTGACGGCGAGGAAGCTCCGCCCTACTTCAAAGCGCATTCCATCATTGTCTACACCAACTTGCCACTTGAGAAGAATTTGAGGAGGTTGGAGAGATCGGGCAGGATGTTGAACTGTAGTGTCGAGCTCAGCGAGGTCGACATCTTTACAAGCCCAGGACGGCGATCAAGGGCCAAGCGTTGGCAGACTTCGTGGCGGAGTGCACCATCGAAGAGATTGGCTGTGCAGCGCCCGATGCCCAACCAGACACACAACAGCCACAGCTCGTCGACGAGAATCTTCCATCAACTTCCGCACAGCACGAAGGCGAGCTGTGGATCATTCATGTCGATGGGTCGGCCACGGTGGCGGGTTGCGGAGCTGGCATAGTCATCGAGACCCGGAGGGAAGCCTGCTGGAGTACGCCTGCCGCTTCAACTTTCCTGCAACCAACAATGTCGCAGAATACGAGGCCGCCATCAATAGGCTGAAGCTATACAGGGCACTGGAGGCGACGAATGTGCTGTTGATCAGCGACTCAAGACTCGTTGTCCAGCAGATTGAGGGCGGCTTCGAAGCATGAGAAGATCTGATGAAGTTATATTTGAAGTGCGCCCACGCCGAGCTACTCAAATTCAAGAAGGTTGTGGTCCAGCACCTCCCGAGGTCGAACAACCTCCCCGCCGATGCCCTCTCGAAACTAGCATCCTCTTCTCCGGTCGAGATTGGGAAGGCCATCTACATCGAGAATCTGCTCACACCAAGTCTCGGAGAGGAAGAGCTTCTATGCGTCGACCGAGAGCTCTCGTGGATGAGCCCGATTGTCGCCTACCAGTAGAGTGAAACCCGGCCAGAGGACAGACTGGAGGCACGAAGGATCGAGCGGCGGGCCTTGACGTTCGTGATCTTCGATGGCGTGCTCTACCGGAAGCGCCGTGCGAAATACGACGTCTTGCCTTATCTGAAGTGCATTGGGCCCAGGATGGCAGAGGAGGTCATCCGTGAAATCCATGAAGGGCTTTGCAGGAACCACTATGGAGGACGCACCCTGGCGCACAAGGCGATCCGACAAGGCTATTATTGGCCAATTATGGTGAAGGATGCGACTTACTATGTCAAGCGGTGCGGGGAGTGCCAAAAATTCTTCAAACATACAACGGACCCGCCAGCTGATCTGATTCCGATCCTCAGCCCGGTCCCATTTGCCAAGTGGGGCCTCGACATCCTCAGCCCGTTCCTCCCGATAGCAACTGGAGGAAGGAAGTACCTGGTTGTCGCCGTCGACTATTTCACAAAGTGGATCGGGGGAGAGCCGCTGGCGCGCATCACCTGGATGGACATAAAGAACTTCGTCTGGAAGTCAATTATATGCCGCTTCGGGAACCTTGCTTCATAGTGACGGACAATGGGAAGCAGTTCGACTCCGTGGACTTCAGAAGCTTCTGCTCGGATTGGGGCATCAACCTCTATTTCGCCTCCGTGGCGCATCCGCAGTCCAACGGTCTCGCCGAAGCAACGAACAAGTGCATCCTGGATCCGCTGAAGAAGGTCGGCAGCGCCCCCAGGACCTGGCTTGACGAGCTAACTGACATCCTTTGGTCCTACCGCACGACGTACAAAGTATCAACAGGCGAGAGCCCCTTCATGCTGGCTTATGGGGCAGAGGATGTCGTTCCAGTGGAGGTCGGCGAGGAGTCTCTACGCCTCCAGTACTTCAACGAAGGAGCTAATGAAGAGGGTCTCGACATCAATTTTGTGCTCGTCGACGAGGTAAGAGATCATGCGCTAACATGTTTGATCAAGCACAGCCAAAGGATGGCGAGATACTACAACTCCCGTGTCAGAAAGCGAAGCTTCAGAATCGGCGACCTCGTCCTCTGAGACGCCACTTTCAGGCCCGAGATCGGCTGACGAGGCAAGCTCTCCGCAAAGTGGGAAGGCTCCTACACCATAACAGACATCGTGGGACTGGCGACGTACATTCTGGCGAACATGGAGGGCGAGGAGCTGGCCCATCCCTGGAATGCTGAGCACTTGCTCAAGTTTTTTCAATAAATGCACTTATACATTCAGTTAATATTATACTTTTAATAAACCGCTGTGTTTGTACACTCAGTGCATTGTCTGAATTTGCATTTTAGCCCTCCCCGTTCGGCGAAGGTCGGCCATCCGTCTCGGAGCCTAAGCCTTCGCAACACACAACTCTGGGACAGGCTGACGAGCTTCGCCCTTGATAGGATCACCGGTGGGTTAAGGAACGAGCTACGGCTCGCACCCTCCTCTCCCTCAACTTCGGGGCAAGCCCAACGGCTTTGCCCTCGACAGTGTCGCCGGGTGGGACAAGAACTGAGCGACGTCTCGCACCCTCCCCTCGCTCAACTCCGAGACATCGCGCCACCAACGGAGGACGCGGGATCGGCTCCTCCCTATCGTCCCCCTCCCTGCCAGCTAGCCTTCAGATCCGGACTAGTCTTGCGGGGTCGGCAACGGCCCAATACCCGTCCGAATTGAGGTTGCAGGGTCGACGACGACCTAATACTCGCCCTCTCAAAGAACTCCGGGCAGGCTGACGAGCTTCGCCCTCGATAGGATCGTCGGTGGGTTAAGGAACGAGCTACAGCTTGCACCCTCCTCTCCCTCAACTCCGGGCAAGCCCAACGGCTATGTCCTCGATAGTGTCGCCGGGTGAGACAAGGAACGAGCGATGGCTCGCACCCTCCCCTCCCTCAACTGCGGGACAAGCCTAACGGCTTCGCCCTTGATAGGATCGCCGATGGGTTAAGGAACGAGCTACGACTCGCACCCTCCCCTCCCTCAACTCCAGGGCAGGCTGACGAGCTTCGCACTCGATAAGATCGCTGGTGGGTTAAGGAACGAGCTACGGCTCACACCCTTCACTCCATCAACTCCGGAGCAAGCCCAACAGCTTTGCCCTCGATAATGTCACTGGGTGGGACAAGGAACGAGCGATGGCTCGCACCTTTCCCTCCCTCAACTCCGGGGCAGTGTGTCACCAACGGAAGCCGCAGGGTCGGCTCCTCCCTATCGTCCCCTCCCTGGCAGCTAGCCTTTCAGATCCAGACTAGTCTTGCGGGGTCGACGACGGCCCAATACCTACCCGAATTGAGGTTGCGGGGTCGGCGACAGCCCAATACCCGCCCTCTCAAAGAATTCCGGGGAAATGCGTCGCCAACAGAGACCGCGGGGTCGGCTCTTCCCTATCGCCCCCTCTCTCGGCAACTCTCCTTCAAATCCGAAGCGGACGTGCGACTCCACAACATTCACCTTCTCCTCAGCCTTGCGCTCGTCAGTAGCAGAATGTTGGGGGCATCCCCATACAAAAGCACTGTCCGTACAACAGACAGATTTAACAAACAACAGTAAGGAGAAATTTCAAAGTTTATTTATACCGACTTTGTACATCTCAGGGTCAAAACCAAAAACAAGACTCCAGGCTCGGCCTCAGGGCCGGCCGTACAATTTCGCCCTAGTCTATGTCGTCTCGACTCGGCCGCCACACTCTTGACCGACGCCCTCCGGGGCCCGCGCGTCTGCCCAGTCGCCTTCCTGATCGTCGCCACCGGGAATCTCCGCCGCCTCGATCTCAGAAGCGGTTGAAGCCTCCGCCTCGTCATCGGACGCCGCTGACAGCCGACAAAGTCAATCTCCAAGCTGGGGTAGAGCTTTCCCAACCTCGCCTTCGCCCTCTCAAAGCCGGTCTCCAGACCGTCATCGATGCCCTCTGTCCTCATGGCCGTCAGCGTGGGGACGAGCTCGTTGTTCTGGTATTGAAGAACGGCCTGGGCCCTGACCCGGTCCAGGTCGATCTTCGCCAGTTCAACATTCCGTCGCTCCAGCTCGGCGATCTTTGCTCCAGTGCCGCTCTCTCTGAGTCCAGCAGCCCCTCGGTGGCGACTCTTCGGGTCTCTTCCTGGCGAGTCCTCTCTTGCAGCTCCCCGGCAGCCTTCTCCAGCCTGGCGATCTCGTTCTTCTGGGCCTGATATTCCCTATGGACCGTCGCTAGCCTCTCCATGGCGTCCTTCAGCTTCGCCTCTACGCCCTTGAGGGCGACCACCTTCCTCCCGAGCGCCGCCTCGAGCCGGTTAACCTCCGACGAGTGTCGTTGGAGGGACATCAGAGCGGCGACCACCTACAAAGAAGACCTGATAAGCACATGGGATAGAGAAGGATCTCGAGATCTTAGGCAAAGGACGACATACCTGCATATTATGCCAGATGGCCGTGCCGCAGAGGAGTTTGGCATCATCCTGCAGGGCCTCTCAGTCCCTCGGTAGCACACTATTCTCCGCCAGGCGGGCTGCCACTCCGGCCTCGTCAAAGACAGACTCCTGGGCCCATACCGGGTAGCGCGACGTGACAATTGTCTCCGGCGGGATGACGAGAACGCCTCCTTCGTTGACTTGGAGGTGGCAAGGTCGGCCTCGCAGCTCGGATGGCACGGCTTCCCCAGCCAGTGTGACAGGCATCCGTAAGGCCAGGCCGCCACCGCAGGACGGCTAGTGGTGGTTGGCGTCGTTGGAGGTCTCGGTGGAGCGGCCGAGCTTGTGGAGACAGTGGTAATGGCGTTGGTCGGCGGGCCCTGGCACTCTGCGGTTACTGGGCTGACCGCGGGCTCCTCCGGATCAAGGTCGACTACTCTGCTAGCTGCCGCCTTGCTCGAGCGGGCTAGAGGAGCTATGGCCACAGCATCCTTCCTCGACTTTTTGATCCGCTCCCCTTTCTCGGCCCGAGCGGTGGCGGACGTCTCCAAACTCTGCTTCTGTCCGGCCCGCGTCAAGCTCCTTGAGGCGGATTGCTGGCCCCTGCCCTTGCTCGGCGGTGGCTTTGATGACGCCTCCCTCGCTTTCCTCATCACCTCCTCCATGGACATGCTCATGACCGCTCCTGCAAAAAGAGAACAGATCAGGGTGAGCTTTTCAGATGTTCGCGGCACACGGAGTACATTCGAACCAGACGTGCTGGGCGATCATCTCGTCCGCGACCATGTCTTTGAAGACCCTGTTCGCCCTTGGGATCTCCTCCAGGATTCTAGCATTCTCCAGGTCGCTCCCCTCCAGGGCAATTTCGGCATTCACTACGGGATTCAGCGTCTCCCAGTTCGACCTCAGAGCTAGATCCGCCGGAGTCAAGACGAACACGAATTTCTCCTTCCAGTCCCTCACCTTGCCCGGTAGCCCGAGGACAAGTGTCTTGCCCGTCTTTGCACTGACATAGTAGTAGTCCTCCGTTTTCTTTGCCTAAAAAGTACTGGAAGATCGGCAGCGTCGGGCTTATTCTGTGGGCGGAGCAGAGAACGAGGAAGCCGACCATCGCGCTGATGGAGTTCGGCGTCAATTGAAAAAGGGGGAACTCGAGTAAGTGGAGGATGAGGAGAAGAAAGGGATGGAGTGGGAAGCGGAGACCCAGGACGAAGGTCGGATAGTACACACCTACCTCGTGGTCCCGTGGAGACGCTCATCGGGTTCGGGGAGGCGGACTGTGTAGGGGGGCCGGATGTACTTAGCACGGATCTTTGGGATCTAGGAGGGCAGTAGCAGAGACATTTGGGCCAGGATTCCCGCAGGGACCGCAGCCGTGGTTCCATCGCCGCCGGTGACCGTGGTGACTCTGGCGGCCTTGGCGGTCGACTTGGGCGCTTTTCCTTTCTTGGGCCCCTTATCAGCACCGACGATGAAGCTACGGCCTGTTCAACTGCCGTGTCTCCCTCCGGCCCTGACATCGACGGCATCTCCGACACCACCGGTTCCGTCTCGGTGGCATCACCCCCGCCAACCTCTCCGAAGTGCTATCCGATATGGATATTCAAAGAAGAAGAAGTTGCGGGAGAAGCAGATGAAGACATCGCTGGAGTTGAGAGTGTACCCAAAGAAGTAGGGATGAATGAAGCTCCGACAAATGGCGGCGGTCGGCGGCAGCTGCTCTCGACGATGCAAGGGGGAAATCTGAAGTTTCGAAAAATTCTGGCAAAAGTCTCTCCGGCTCTATTTATGATAAGAGGCGGTCGATCACCACCGTCTGGCGTAGGCCACGTGGCGAAATCCGAGCGGGTCTGGCTGGCGCATCGAATTCTTCTCCAATCACCTCGGCCACGCGTCATCTGTTCAGCGGATGGGCGCCTCGAACTCTCCCCGTCATCGGATCGCCATCATGATTTCTGAGATTCGGTCGTCAGAGTTCATTAAATGCAATTGGCCCGCCTTCGTTCGGGGAATGCGATTCGTCATCCAAACTGAAGCTGGGCTGGCCGCGTCAAGCTCGAATGATGGGGGCAATTGTTACGCCCTAGAGGCCGGCCCATGGAGTTAATGCCCAAATGCCCTGGGGGCCCAAGCAACACCTCACCGACTCTCCTGATTGGACACTTGCCGACCTGAAGATCGCCTCGACTCAGAGAAGCTCGCATCGCCCTGCCTCAAGCTCACCTCCAAGGCCAACTAAGACGTCCGCCGGTGCGACCTGCAAGCTCGCCATGCCGAGGACAAGCTCGCATACCTTCAACAAGAAGCATCGTCCGGATGAGCCGAGCTTAACGCCGATCTATGGCTCGCCCTTGAGGGCGACCAAGCATAAATATCTCTGACAGGGTGACGTAGGCTCACCTACTCTCCATTAATGCCAAGAGTTAAGGGCGAGAACTGATGGCCGGCACTCGCGTCTCATTAATGCTCCTGACATCTTCTGACACCATTAATGCGATAAATATCCCTGATACAGCCTCAGCACTCGAGTGTCAGCAGTGTTGATTCGACGGCTGGCAAGACGGCGAGCAACCGCCTCTCAGCTCTATAAATACACCACTCATGCCTCCATGGAGGGGGTTGTTGGTCAGTTAAATCTTCTAACTCATTTCAATACACAAGGTCAGCTATCTTCCACATATCTGCGCCTTCCTCATAAGCCCGTCGCACTTCGCCGATCTGTCTTAAGGTCGCCAAGTGTACTCGGCGCCTACATTTTACGTCACCAGCCGACTTAGGCATCGGAGAGGCTACGGGCTGACAGCCAGCTCCGCCTTTCTGACCAGTTGTTGATTCTCGCAGGAAGCTCGCCTCAGCTACCGGGAGTAGGCGGTCTTCAGGCGATCTCCAGGCGACCTTGGATCCTTCACCTCTGAAGCGAGCTCCGAGTCGTGTTAACCTCGTCATAACCCAAAAACTTATAAATCATTGTACCCGTGATTCCCACTACAAACAAATTTCATTGTGTGCGGATCTGACCCGCAACAGTGGTGGTCGACCTGCCCCCTCTAGGAGGCCTGGAAAACAGTTAACTCATAGAAAGAAGTGTCCAAGGAATAATTTGGAGAGAATCGTGTGGGGATTTTACATGATGTTGGATCAAGTAATCTTGTGATATTGTGCCATGGATTTCAATCTTCAAATGAGAGCAAACCTATAAGCTGCATTGTTGTATTTCTGACAAATGAAAAATCCGCATTTTTTTGTTGTGATTTTTCTGGAAAGGGGGATAGTGAAGGCTAATTCCAATATGGTAATTCCTAGAAAGAAGTGGATGATTTGTGTTCTGTGATTTTATATTTATCTGGCTAGAAGCGTCAAGTGGATGCTATTGTTGGACACAGTAAAGGGGTTATGTGGTACTCCTCTATGCTTCTATGTATCTTTATGTTTCCACAATCATATCCATTTCCAGACACTTCAATTTGAAGAGAGGTATTGAAGATCGTCTAGAGAAGGATTATATGCGAAGGATAATAAAGGATAGATTTATTAATGTGACTGGCAAAATGAGAAGCTTTATGTATCAAGTCACAAAAGATAGTTTGAAGTATTGCCGAAGCACCGACATGCATGCTGCATGCTTGTCAACGGACAAAATTTAAAAGGTCTTGATAGTTCATGGTTCAGAAGATGAATTTGTACCATTGGAAGATGCCTTGGGTTTCTGAGCTCATTGTCAATGACAAATTGCACATTATACAAGGGGCTGATCATAAATACATGTTACATCCATTGGAGTTAGCCCCAACCTTGCTTGAATATATTAGAACTAACCAAGTTGAAGACTTGAATAAAGTTTGATATTGTGAGGATATCAAATTTGGTATGGTTTCCCATGTTATTTCAGCATTTTGGGAACCAAGAAAAAGTATTCTGTAAGGTTTAATTTACTTAAATTTTACTTGTAAATCAAAATTATTATTCACCAAATGCAAATTAGTTTATTGTCTCTACTAAGACTTTTATGAATCCTAGAATACATCTCTGTTTTACTTTTTGCATGTGCCACAATTTGATCATGTATGAGGTGGGATACTTAAATGAAGTAGACAGACCTGTATGAGATATGTAAATACTTGCTCATGTATTAACCCTGTTTGCCTCATGTTCATTTTATCTGTCATTTTTAAAGAATAACTTAAGCGACCTGAGGCATACTGGATTTCATAGTAGTATCATGTCCTCGTAACTTCAAGGAGGCAGTGCCACTTTCTGGAGGTAACAAAGCGACCTTCAGGCAATGTAGAATTTCCTTCTATTGGCAACAATTGTATGTCGTCCATTTAAAGCCAGCTTGGTTTAGATAAGAGTTGTGTCATGTGTACTGATGTAGTGATGTGGACCATTTGGGTGGAGTGTGATGGGCCTGGGCCCATCCCCATGCGGGTTTACACCCGACCCTCTTTTTTTGTACTTGCCCTTTCCGAGTCCTCCTTGGAGTAGGATTCCCCATCCCGCCCCGAGTCCTCCTTGGAGTAGGATTCCCCCTCCCGCCCCGAGTCCTCCTTGGAGTAGGATTCCCCCTCCCACCCCGAGTCCTACTTGGAGTAGGATTCCCCCTCCCACCCCGAGTCCTACTTGGAGTAGGATTAGCCGGACTAGTCCTACTTGGTTTAGGATTGTCATGGTTTCTATTATAAATAGGGGGTAGCCTTCTCTTATTTTCTCATGCTTAATATTGGAGAGAATTCTATTAAGCGTCCTAGGAGTAGTTCTAGATCTAGACGAGTGCGGACGTTCTCTAGGCGTCTTGGGAGGAGGGCACACCTCTTTTGTGCTCAAATATCTTGTTCTTCTTTATTATTTTGCTATAAAAATCGGATCTTTGGTTGGTTCCTAACAATTTGGTATCAGAGCACGTGACGATCCATGGCGACTACGACGAGATCCCACGACAAAATTGAGGCGTTGGAGGCCAAATTCACGAGCGAAATCGACGGAATCAAGAAATCCTTGGCGGCCAATGACGAGTCCTTGACAAAATTGACGGAGGCCGTCACCCAATTGACGGCCAATCAAGCCAAGCACGACGACCAATTTGCACAGATGATGGCGACCCTGAAGCAATTGGCGGCGAACAACAAAGAGGAAGAAAACCCTAATTTGGGGGAAAAGGCGGCACCTTTGAAGAGGGAGAAGGAGAAAGTTGGAAGCTTTGTCCCAAAAAGTGATTTTTTGGTGGCGGATTTGGCCGACGATGAGGACGAGGAGCCGTGGAGGGGTGATTCGCGAGAAGAAATTAGGCGAAAAGCCGCGGAAGCCCAAGGAAGGATCGGCAACTACAACGGATTCCGCGCGAGAGCCCACGAAGACGGCGGGGGGCCACGGAGACCCTCCCAGGGGTCGCCGGCCCCCAGGACCACCAGGGGGGTCCGGCGAACCCCCCCTGGGGTCGGCCGGGGGCGCCGAGCCCTTCTGGGGCTCCGGCGGCCCCTGCCGACCCCCGGGGGGGCTGCTGGGGCCCCCAGGACCACCAGGGGGGTCCGGCGAACCCCCCCGGGGTCGGCCGGGGGCGCCGAGCCCTTCTGGGGCTCCGGCGGCCCTTGCCGACCCCCGGGGGGGGCCGCTGGGGCCCCCAGGATGCTCGGGGGGGCCCGGCGAACCCCCCCTGGGTTCGGCCGGGGCGCCGAACCCCCCTGGGGTTCCGGCGACCCCCGCCGACCCCAGGGGTGACCGCGGGGGCCCCCGTGACCCTTCCAGGCAGCGCACCGAGGCAGCGGTGGCTTTTGGCGGCGATTTGGGGGTTTTTCCGCAAGATCCGCCACGGCGCGAGGCTCAGGCACGTGTTTTCGAGGAGTGGGGACCCGGGGATTTTCAGGAGAATGATGACGATTATCGGGACCCTTCCGACACCCGCTTTGACGACGGAGGGTGGCAGCCACCGCCCCACCGCCAGGAGAGGCACACCGCAGACACCAGAGGGAGGTTCGGAGACTAACAGGAGTGGCCAGAGGACGATGTTGGAGCAGACGCGGGGCACAGAGACCGAGGGGACTACGGGGGTCGCAGGGGAGGGCCACCCAGGCGATACGAGACCATGGACGAGAGGCGACAGCACTACCGTCCGCGTCACAGAGACGATGGGAGGCCAGAGCAGGGGCACTTTGGAGGGGATTGCAGAGTCCGGAAGTTGAAGATGCCGATTTTTTCTGGGGAGGATCCACACGCCTGGCTGTTCACGGCAGAGAGATATTTCGCGGCGCATCACATGACCGAGGCACAGAAGCTGGAGGCGGCGGCCATCTGCATGGAGGGGCGAGCTTTGGGGTGGTTCCAGTGGAAGGAGAGGAGGCAGCAGATCCGGAGCTGGGAGGACCTGAAGGACATGGTTCTGGAGAAGTTTAGAGACCCCCGCTTGGGAAACTTACATGAGCAGCTGTTTGCCCTCAGGCAGGAGGGGCCGGTGCGGGAGTACATTGAGAAATTTGAGACACTGGCAGGACGAGTTCATGGGGTGTCGGATGAGTCGCTGGAGGGCTCCTTCTTGAAGGGGCTCCGTCCGAGTCTTCGAGCTGCGGTGAGGCCATACAAGCCTCGAGGGCTTTCAGAGGTCATCGAGATGGCGCAGATGGTGGAGGACTCCCGAGCTGAGGATAGGCGAGGCGGAATCGGCTACAGTGGGCAGATGCAGCGGATCACCACGACTGGGTTAGGCGGCGCAGGGGTCCCTACTGAGACAGTTCAGACAGGGCTTGAGAAGACAGGGGAGCCGACACCGCTACCAGCTGGGGGTCCATTCCGACGGATGACTGATGCGGAGATGAGGGAGAAGCGGCAAAAGGGACTCTGTTTTAGATGCGACGAGCGCTTCTCTCCCGGACACCGTTGTGTGGATCGGAAGCTGCAGGTTTTGATAGCGGAAGCAGCCGAGGATGATGGCTTGGAGGACGAAGGCATTGGAGGGGAGGACGACTCCCACTCGGAGTAGCACCACCGGTACTTACACCACCTTGAGGACAAGGTGGTTCTTTGGGGGGGGGGAGTATTGATGGGCCTGGGCCCATCCCCATGCGGGTTTACACCCGACCCTCTTTTTTTGTACTTGCCCTTTCCGAGTCCTCCTTGGAGTAGGATTCCCCCTCCCGCCCCGAGTCCTCCTTGGAGTAGGATTCCCCCTCCCACCCCGAGTCCTACTTGGAGTAGGATTCCCCCTCCCACCCCGAGTCCTACTTGGAGTAGGATTAGCCGGACTAGTCCTACTTGGTTTAGGATTGCCATGGTTTCTATTATAAATAGGGGGTAGCCTTCTCTTATTTTCTCATGCTTAATATTGGAGAGAATTCTATTAAGCGTCCTAGGAGTAGTTCTAGATCTAGACGAGTGCGGACGTCCTCTAGGCGTCTTGGGAGGAGGGCACACCTCTTTTGTGCTCAAATATCTTGTTCTTCTTTATTATTTTGCTATAAAAATCGGATCTTTGGTTGGTTCCTAACAGAGTGCAACAATGGGAATCTCAATGTGTGGCATGCATGATTTGCCCCTAAATTGAGTTTGAACTCGTAAGTTTATAATATAGTCTATATATATTTTGATCACAACCTTAACAAGTTGGCCACTTTGCTCAGTTGGTTAGGGTGTCTTGCTGGTTGCGTCTAGGTTCCATGTTCAAGACTTACAAGAGCCATTTAAATTGGGTTTCATGATTAAAATTAAATTTTTTTGGACTTGCTACTTTTGGACATGCTACCCTATATTTTATTAATTTTAGTTTTGCACATCAACATCCACATTAATTTGTTTCATCTTAAATCAAAACTAAATTCTGCTCCTTTTGTAGATACGACCTATTACAATTTAAATTTGTAAAAACTATTATAATATCAAGTAATGTTAGTGTAATTGTACTTAATTAATTTTGCATATTTTTGTATTGATTGGCATGTTGCAGGGTCCTACTATTTTGATTGTTACCTCCCAAGCATTCATATTAATAAATTTTTTCGTTTTATTGGGTGTCATCTAAGACATTACATGTAACTAACCAACAACTTCATGTTTGCATTAAAACCCCTCGGTGGGTCTACCCAGTCCTACTCATGAATCTACATTCTAATATAATTTTTAATATTTATGATATATGTATAATTATATTGCTTTCTATAACACATACACACATGCATCTATATAATATGCTACTCTTGTTACTATGTTGAAAAATTGAATGTAAATTAAGTTTCTATTTTAAGAAGTTTTTATTGTATTAGAGTTATTAGGTTAGTGGTTTTTACTAGGGTTCTATAGAATATGGTACTTTTGCTTATTGGTTTTTATTGTATGCAGAAATTATTTTGTATTAGCTTATAATTTGTCCCCTAAATGAAAATTTCTTGGCTCCGCCACTGCATGCATCAATATCCTGGAGTGACACAATAAAGATGGTGTTATGAGCACGACATGTCTGTCCATTTTCATAGATATTATGATAGCATGCATATTGCATTCCTGGGAAAACAATCACCTATGTACGTGTGCATCATGGGGAGTTACAGACACTTAGGGAGGAAGGCCAGCAATGATCAGCCATGTATAATATACACACACCTCTAACTACTCATAATCCGCATGGCTTGAAAATTTACAATGATTATGATTCCATCTAAGGATAAGACTATGTGGTTATCACGTGCACATTTTAGGTTTACGCCAAATTTCGGAGAGGTTACAAAACCAAGGATACTACGATGGTATTGTTTGAGATAGTTTGGAACATGTGCTATTGACATAAATGGGTGCTTAAGAGTGATACAATGATAGTTGAATGATTTAATGAACCAAGATGATGCGGTAAAAATTGTCGGGGTGACCGTCATTATATATCTGCATCTTGGGGAAATGATTTCATGCAGCCAACCTCCATGATTTGGGGTAGATGATTAGTTGTTTCTACGGTTTCTGCTAACGTCACCAAATGGTTCCATGCTTCCAAATGCAACTGTATTGATGCTTTTATGACCAAATTCAACTTGATAATGATAACGTAATTGCATCTGATGTTTCCTAACAGATGGCTCCGAAACAGAAAATAAGGATAAAACTAAGGTCCTTCTGGGTGCCGTTGATGGAGGACTCATGCAAACAGATCATGGACGCTGCTAGGAACACCAATGCCAAAACCATGGGTCCTGTTCCCTTGCCCACCAAGAAGCGAGTCTACTGCGTTCTCAAGTCCCCCCATGTTCACAAGGACGCACGGTTCCATTTTGAGATCCGTACTCATCAGCGTCTAATTGACATTCTGTACCCTACGGCTCAGACCATCGACTCACTGATGCAACTCGATCTTCCTGCAGGCGTCGATGTAGAGGTCAAACTCTGATATCACGAAAGAAAGGTAGTACAATTTTTGTAAAATGCCGTATTTTTGGTATGTTTATGCCCTATTGTTATGATTGCTTTATGTATCAAGCACTAGCCGGCAGAAGAAAGAACAAGAAATATTATTGATAATGCTACATGAAATCTATGCAAAATTTGATGTCTCTATTAACTTTATCGTCTATATCAAAATGATGCTCTTTCCATGAAAATGAAAGAACCATTTATTAGGGAATTTGATCATGTGGTTAATGCATTTGAACCAATAATTGGTGGCTGCTTTGCTTGTTTTGTTCCTGTATTTTTTTTAAAACTGTATATATGTTGTCATTGCTGATCTAATAATAGTATCATCGATCCTTTTCCTTTTTTAAAGAATACCAAATTGACAAGGTCCATAATCATGAAGAAAATAATGTAATAGCCTATTCAGTCAGAGAGTCAAAGGTCAAGAAATTCACGCTTTGTTTATTTGGACAGCGTACACACGAACAACATAAATTATCAAGCGTCATCCCAAACGTCACCATTCCCAAATTATCTAATCTTGCTTAGCATAAATCCACTGTCATTAGCAAATAATCATGGTCAAAAAGTCAAGATCACGTCCATGCCTTGCCGTTCAAGACTTCCTCTTTCAATGCTCGCCGCCGCCGTGGAGGTCGCATATCCAACGACCAAACTTCGCCCATCAGATCAAAATCCAACGGCCTTGACGACAACTAATGATCTCAAACGCAAGGCGTTACCTCACCATCCTTTTTATTAAATTATGTGGGCCCCGAACGACCAGATAAAATTAAATAAAATAAATACAAAGGTTTTCGCATTATTTTTATTTAAAAACTTATTTTTTTGCGGAATTTTTGTCCCCCACACACAAGAGACTTCTACTTCTCACTCGTATATAAACACCACCAAATCAAAATCCCAAGCTTCAAACAGATCTCAATGGCAACCTGCATCGACAACTGCCGATCCTACGGCAAGCGCCTCCTCGAATTCTCGCCGCCTCGCCTCCCCGATCTCTTCCCATCGAACCACCACGACGACGAAATATGGCGGCAGATGCGGGAAGAGGCCGAGTCCGACGCCGAGGACGAGCCCATCCTCCGAAAATACTACTTCGACCTCGTCCTCTCCCACGCCTCCCTCGAGTCCGCGCTCGCCGGCCACCTCGCCGGCAAGCTCAGCCTGCCCAGCCTCCTGCCGGCCACGAGCCTCTACAGCCTATTTTTCGCCGTGCTGAAAGAGGACGAAGAGATCAGGAGGGGGGCCCGCTGCGACCTGAAGGCGGCGCGGGACCGCGACCCCGCGTGCTCGAAGATGGTCCACTGCTTTCTCTACTACAAGGGATTCTTGGCGGTCCAGGCCCATCGGATCGCTCACTGGCTCTGGAAGCACGATCGCAGCGCCGCCGCTCTTCTGATCCAAAGCAGGGCGTCCGAGGTTTTTGCGGTGGATATTCACCCGGGCGCCAAAATTGGGTCGGGAATTTTGCTGGATCACGCGACCGGCGTCGTCATCGGCGAGACCGCCGTCATCGGCGACCACGTGTCGATGCTGCATAACGTGACGCTGGGCGGCACCGGGAAGGCGACCGGAGACCGGCACCCGAAGATTGGGAACGGGGTGCTGATCGGCGCCGGGTGTCAGATCCTCGGCAGCGTCGTGATTGGGGAGGGCGCGAAGGTTGGGGCCGGGTCGGTGGTGCTTAAGGACGTGCCGGCGCGGACGACGGCGGTGGGAAACCCGGCGAGGTTGGTCGGCGGGAAGGAGAACCCGGTCCGGCTCGGGAAGATGGCCGGGTTGAGTATGGATCACACTTTGGGGTGCGATGCAACGATGGAGCGAGAGTGAACGGTTTTTTTAATCTCTCTGTGATTAGAGAATCTCTGTTCTCTAAATTCACACACAGTCATTTAAAAAATAAAAGTCTTTTTTGCTTGTAATATTTGCTTTTGGTCATGCTCATGGCCTTGAAAGGGCCAGAGTTCCTGGAAAACAAGGTTGTCAACCCGATCAATAAACGCCAAAATGATCGGGGTTGTCAACGCCGGTCATTTTCATTGTAGTTGCTATACCGAAATGGTCGTGGTTGGCAACTCCGGTAGTTTGGAGTGTGTAGTTACTGTATGGAGAGTGCATAATTTGATCGGGGTTGTCATCTTCAGTTGTTTTTCAGTGTTAGTTTCAGTGCGAAATTTGATGTGACGAGAAGTTGATTGGCTTTGATAGTTAAATATAAATTTAACTGCCTTTTTAAGTTATGTTTAATTTGTCTTTTTATAAAAAATTTGTTCTCTCTAAAGAGCTTAATTTTCAATGTAGGAATTATATGGGATGCAAAACAAAAGTCTGATGTATTATTATCGTTTAGATGAATCGAATAATATTGGCTACAATACGGTATGAGTATACAACTTTTTTAAAGAAGAATTTGTACACTAGTAGACAAAGACGGAGATCGAGGGCAAATAGCCGAAGTCTCCTTCACACAATGCTTTATTAAATCAAGCTCCCAAGTAATTGTATGCGTTGACAAGCCTTTTGCATTGCAAACAGTGTCGATGAATGATTATTCAAATGTAAAGCCGACGACGTCACCTTATCCGAAATCCCTGGACGGTTTGTCACGACCCATCAAAGTTGGGTGCTTGCGTGCAACCATTGCTAACATACCACTGAATGTTTATACCTAAGTTGCCTATTTCTTGAAAAAGGAAAAAAAGAAAAAAAAACGTTTGCTTACCATCATTGGTTAAAGTTGGGAATTTGGGTCCTCGCACGATGAGGACGACGACATGCCTAATTAGAACTTCACTAAACAAACATTCAATTAGAACTTCAACATATGACAGCTAAAGTAGTAACAAACAGTGCCACTACCCAAAACACAATTGCAAGGAACTATATGAAAGCATAACACAACATGGAGAGAAATCAGTCTCTTCCTTTATTCATGCCAAACACAAAACAACGGCCAGAAACTGAAACCAGTGCTCCGGTCACAGCTCAGGCGCTTCCAGAGACGCAGAGCCACTGGCCAACGAAGAGCGTCTCACACACAAGATTGGGGTTTATAGCGGCGAACTCCTCGGGGGTGATGTTGAATTGTTTCTGAACCGAAAAGCACGTCTCCCCGCTTTCCACACCATAAACCGCTTCGCAGCTTGGAGTCCGAGGGGCCGGCTCTGCCTTCCCAACGCCAACTGTTTAGCATACATGAAAACATGCATGTTAGGGACATATCAGAACACCATCGACTGCCATATTGTGCATATCCAATATTTAACATAAATAACCCAATAATAGTCTGAACATATAAATTCATTATTCTGGCAAAAAAATCTAAATATATTGAACTCACGGGCGACAAGTCTTCCGTCTGCCATGGACATGAGAAGGAGCGAGAGCACGAGCGCCAGGTTAAGAGACAGAGCAGCAGCCTTGGCCATCTTCTTCCAATATATTCTATGTCTCTGAAAGACTGGAAGTATTGGATATCCTTGTCTGAAGTTGGTTGAATGTTGCCCTTTCTATTTATAGTTTAAGTTTGAAGAGGAAGGGACCAAGCCAGACAGATTATAAAACAAAACTCATGGGAGAATACGGATATGGGCCGTATTTTCTTGAACTGTTTCTGTATAGACTATGTCCGTGTTCTTGCGCAAGACTAAGGGGGCGAATTGGATGTGTTACCTTTGGACGGATGGTCCAAGAACTCGGACATAATCCATACAGAAATAGATGATTAATTCTATATGCAACTACACTTGTTTTCCTGAAAAGGGGACTGTGGTGTGGGCAAGGGCCTCATGGATTAGCACATAACACAGGTAACTGGAAACCAAAATGGCGATAGATTCAGGTACATTCATTGAGATTGACTTTGGATTATCAGTCCAAAGTTAACACATACAATTCTCCACCGTAGTCTTATGCAAGAACTCGGACATTGTCCATACAGAAACAGTTCAAGAAAATACGGCCCCTAACCGTTTTCTCCAATGAGTTTTGTTTTATAATCTATCTAGCTAGCTTGGCCCTTCCCTCACACTTTACTATAAATAGAAAGAGCAGCATTCAACCAACTTCAGATAATTAGAAGATCCAATACTTCCGGTCTTTCAGAGAGAGAGAGAGGATACAAAGGAAGAAGATGGCCAAGGCTGCTGTTCTGTCTCTTAACCTGGCCCTCGTGCTCTCGCTCCTTCTCGTCTCCATGGCAGACGGACGACTTGTCGCTCGTGAGTTCAACATATTTAGATTTTTTCCTCGCAGAATAATGAATTTATGTTCCTGAAATTATTGTGGTATTTATGTTAAATATTGGATGTGCACCATACGAATATGGCAGTCGATGGTGGTCTGATATGTTCCTAACATGCATGTTTTCATGTGTGCTAAACAGTTGGCTTTGGGAAGGCCAAGACCCCTCGGACTCCAAGCTGCGAAGCCGTTTATGGTGTGGAAAGCGGGGAGACGTGCTTTTCGGTTCAGAAACAATTCAACCTCACCCCTGAGGAATTTGCCGCTGTAAACCCCAATCTTGTGTGTGAGACGCTCTTCGTTGGCCAGTGGCTCTGTGTCTCTGGAAGCGCATGAGCTGTGACAGGAGCACTGGTGTCAGTTTCAGGCTGTTGCTGTGCGTTTGGCATGAATAAAGGAAGAGACTGATTTCTCTCCATGTTGTGTTATGCTTTCATATTTCCATGCATTTGTGAAGTGGGTCTGTTTGTTATTGCCTTCAGATGTCATTTGTTAGAGTTCTAATTGAATGTCTGTATTAGCGAGGTTGATTAACTTAAAGATTCATCTTATGCGCTATATTATAATATCATCTTTCTTGTTTGTTGTTGAATTCTCAAGTTGGGCTGTTCGTGTTAATTTCCGGATTTAAACATCTTGGGCTCGGGCTCCACTTTGGTAAGATATTATCTGCTCTGGGCCCGCACCGGCGCCCGCACGGTTTTAAACATGGGGCTTTCCCCCCAAAGGCATCTTACTAATGGAATTCACAAGCCACTAATTTAAACCCCCGGATCCCCCCACTTTGGCCGATGTGGGACTATTCGAAATCCCAACAATCCTCCCCTCGAACTAAGACCACATCATGAGCCTCCACTCGAACGATCATCCATCTGCCGCCCTAACTGTGCTCCGACCAAGTGTACTCCAATTTGGCTGCCTCCCCGTGGCTAGGAAGGTCCATCCCCTTGATGGTGTCGAGCCACTTCCGCTTGCGCCGAGCTCCGCCTCCGAGCTATACCCGCGAGGCCCCGCCTCCGAGCTGAGAGCTCTCCTCCATCAGCATCGGCAAGCCGTGCCCGAGCTTTCCTTCAGATCGGCACATGAGTTCGCTCCGCCCTGAGCATTGCGGACTTTCATACGCCGGCATCCCCCTGTGGATCCGATTCGGGCTCGCCACGGTGGGCATCACTCTGTTCGCCATGTGGAGCGCTCCGTCCTTTTTTTTGTTCGAAAAAGCCGAGCTCATCACTGCTCGGAAAACATGTCGACACATGTGTCGGCACCAGAGGTTCAAACACTTCGGCGGATCTTGGGTCTTGTTCTGATACCATGTTAATTTCAAGGTTTAAACACCTTGGGCTTAGGCTCCACTTTGGTAAGAAATTGTCCACTCTGGGCCTACACCGTCGCCCGCACGGTTTTAAACACATGGCTTTTCCCGAAAAGGCCTCTTACTAATGGAATTCCCAAGCCACTAATTTAAACCCCCCGGATCAACCCACTTTGGCCGATGTGGAACTATTCGAAATCCCAACAATTCTTATCCTAGTAACACGGTCTACTCGGCCTCGGGCATCCTCGCAACACAGTCTGCTCAGCCGACCAGCCCCGAAGGTCCTCCTCGTCTTTCACGTCAACGACGACCTTCGGACCTTCATACTACCAACCTGTGGTGAGAAAACACCCTGAAACATCTGATGCCGTCTATGTAAACGAGATCATCACCCACTTCATCCACAACACTTAGCATGGAGCAGCACAATGCCGGAGGGACGTACACACCGCCTATCCTAGAGGATGTCAGCTACTCGCCGCCCGCCACTGACTTCGACCATTCGGATGAAGGGAAGCCGAATCGCATCCGATAACCCACGAACAATTCCACCTGTTCACCAAGGAGATGAATGCCACTATCCAAACACTGGCAGCAGCAGTACAATAGTTCGCCGATCCGCAACACCCACTGGTGAGGGGTCCGCCAGGGTTCCCAGACCACTCGTGGCAGTGCCCCACATTGCGCTCCACCATGGTCACCAACCATGACGGAGAGTACATGAACCCACAGCAACGGTTCGAGGTGCCCTCCCTCTCTCCTTGGTGATCCCGAACCATTGTTTCCTCCCGACGCGAGGGGAGACAAAGAAGCAGGCGAACCCCGGATGAACCGTCCACGGCCACATCCAAATGGTCAAGTCGACCCGAGAACAATCGAGCAATCGTCCAACCATCGATGACCGACGAGGGCAGAGTAGGAGTCCCCGTCGAAAGAGACGAGCAAGCCACAGAGAGCGGCACCGAAGGGATACCTCCCGACCGCCAACCCCAATGCCCAACTCGGGAGGTCGTCGAGGCGGTCCCTCCCACACCTCCATCGGCCAACCCATGCAACCCAAACCCCAGACAGATGGCCAGCTGCACCACCCCCCCTTCAGGAGCTACCGGGGACTACCGCAACCCGTTGGCGAAGAATATCACTTTCACACGGGTGGCGTCCAAGTTCAAAGTACCAAACTTAGAGAAGTACGATGGCACGGGGGATCCCCAAGAGCATTTCCAGGACTACAAGGGGATCATGAAATTCCAAGGGGCCGACGATGCCCTGTTCTGTTGAGGCTTTTACACTACCCTGCAAAAATCAACGATGGAGTGGTATAACGGCCTCCTTGATCGATCTATCAGATGTTTCCGAGAGCTGTCACAAGCCTTCTGTCGATAATTCATGGCCGGACGAAGGAGGAAGAAGATCTCAGACCACATGTTTGGTGTGGTGTAGAGGTAGGGCAAAGCACTAAGGGATTACATGCTGCGCTTTAACGTCCAGAGGCTGAGCGTGGAGAACTGCACCAAGGAGATCATCATGGCGGCCCTGAAGAAAGGGGTCCGGTATAAAGATCTCAAGAAATCATTGCACCACGACCCCCCCCAAGGATCTAATCCAGCTCATGACGTGGGCAGAGCTATTCATGCTGGCATAGGAAGCCCTAGTCACAGTGGAGGAAGATCCCCGCAAAGCTCCTGCCGAGGCAAGGAAGCATTCAAAGCGCGACGAAAGCGCGTGCTACAATCCATAAGATCGCAAGCTGGGGGAGAAGAACCCATATGGGAGACCGTGCAAAAGTGAAGCAGCTCCCGTCAAGCTGAATACAACCCAGGACGTCGTCCTGACCCAGGCCCAGAGTGAAGGCCACATCAAAGCTACCCCGAGGATGAAAGACAGCCAAAAGGATGCGGCAAAATTCTGCATGTACCCCAAAGACTACGGGCACGACACCGGCGATTACTGGCTTCTAAAGAAGGATATTGACCAGCTGATCAGCCAGTGGTACTTGAAGAATTTTGTCGATGCTCCAAAGACAGGCCCGTGAGAGAGCCCCTCCAAGCCAGCGGACAAAGGAAAGGGAGTAAATGTTACCTAGACTCCCTTACAAATCATCGAGTGAGCATGGGACCAACGAGAATAAAGTGCGGCATTGCCTCCCTCTTATCAGGCAAGTAACACTTGCCCATCTTTATTTTTCCTGTTTCATTTCCTTCGCAAAAATTGTACCTTCTCCTTTCCAATAAAACACCGACAGATGCTGCCTCACTTGATCGTTTATCTTCCAATGCTCTTGCACTCTTTGTCAAATCGAGCACTGCTGAAAGAGACCAGGTCCTACCGTAAGGCTGGAGTAACTCCCCCAGTATGCCGACCATTCGATTGGTCGCAGGGCTGTGGCCACTCCCCCAGCAAGCTGATCACAAACTTGGTTTTGCTGTAACTGTGGATAACTCTCCCAGCAGGTTGACCATCCGATCGACCGTAAGGCTGGGGGGCCACTCCCGCAGCAGATCGCTTGTAAACTTGGTTCTGTCGTAAGGCTGGGGGCAACTCCTCAGCAGGCAGACTAATCGATCGGCCGTAAGGCTGGGGCCACTCCCCCAGCAGGCAGCTCGTAAACTTGGTTTTGTCATAAGGCTGTGGGCAACTCCCCCGATCGATTGTATGGCTAGGGCCACTCCCCCAGCAGGTGATCGCTTCACAATGTAACCCAAAAAGAGCGACCGTGTAGTTTTACCGCAAGCGCACGGTGTAGCGGCGAGCGGGTTATCGAACACAGGGAGGACGAATGACGGTGTCTTCTCTGAACAACCTGGCTATTAAGAACAGAAAAGAGGGAATTTGCCTTTGGCGATCCTGTCACAATCGTCAGACAAAATATGGAGATATTAAATCAAATAAAGGACGCCTAGGGAATGGGGAATCCCCGCTACTCACCGTATCTCGTCAATGTGATTCATTGGTATCAACATTGCTAGGGTAGAATTTCAGATGAACTAGTTGCAACTGAATGTAAAACCTAGCTCACGCTCTCGCGCTGTTGCCGGTCTATAGCTATCCTAGGTTTGGGTCCAATCTCTTGCAAACCCTAGCCTAGGCAAGCTAGCATTAGGATCAACATCATCGTTCAATCGCGCCCCGAGCCCACTCTCGTGCAAACTCGGGCCGCGACCTAGGTTGGGATAGTTCCTACCCGTCCAATCTCTTGCAAACGGGGATCGGCATGGAATTGCAACCGAGAACCCTAGTATCGGTTCAATCTCTTGCAAACCGATACTACGGAAACTCAATTTCAACCCAATTCGGATTTCTAGGGTTTCCTATCGAATTGGGATCCAATCTCTTGCAAATCCCAATCGATATGAACACCTAGCTATCCGTGTTAAATCGATTTCAAACTAACCCTAATAGCAATTCTAGCAATATTTCTACCAAATCATCACAAATCAGAAATTGGGCTCGTAGGGTTCATCCCCACGCCCCAAGACGTAAGGACTACTCACAATTCATAGCACAAATACAAAAATAATCAATGGTATTAACAAGAGAATTCATCACAATATTCAAATAAGCAATAAAAATAGTATTTTTAAAGGAGAGAGAGACAAACCAATAGAGTTCTCCAAGAATCCAACAAAAATAAACTTTTCTCTCCTCTCCAATCACAATAATCAAAAGCTAAAAAGTTTAATCTAAAAAGCTGCAAAAAGTAAAGGAAAAGCTCCCTAACCTAGGTCAAAAACTGGGGTTAAATACCCCCCCAAAATCGTCCAAAAAACTGTGACCAAAATGCCCCTGCGCAGCCTGAAAATCGCAATTTACGCTACAGGCAGCGCGGCTCACTCGGCCGAGTGACAAAAGTCGCTCGGCCGAGTAAGAAACCCTGAGAATTTCCAGTAAGTCTGGGTCTTCGGGGGTCTTCACTCCGGGGGTCGCTCGGCCGAGTGAGCTGTCGTCACTCGGCCGATGGCTTCTAGACACTCGGGCGGTCGGCATTTTCCACTCGGCCGAGTGGGTCTTCTGAAGCTCAGGCAGACGAAAAACAGTAAGTTGGCTCTTTTTGATGGGCGTCGTCTGAGTGCCACTCGGGCGGACGGAGTCTCGTCACTCGGCCGATGTGGCTTCCGACGCTCAGCCGAGTGCACATATGAAGCGTATCCGATCTGGCCGGCCGAGCGGGGTCTCGCTGGTCGGCCGAGTGACTCCTTCACTCGGCCGAGTGAGACACCAAAAATGCCCAAACAGCTTGTTTTTGCCTCCTCGTCGCTCCTGCGACGTTCTTTCTTCTTCCGCTCCTCTCCAATGGCGAAATACCCCTCGGGGAGGTCATCGGTGACACTCTGGAGTGGGTGTATCTCGGGATCACTCCAAATCACTCCAAATCTCCTGAAATACGACAAAAACAACAAATCGTGAAAAGTATCGCAATATTGTCGATAAATCGTGAAAAACATGATTTGAGCGATCTAAATGGCATGCAAACATGCGGGAAAAAAGTGTAAAATATGGAGTGATCAAAATCCCCCAAGCTTACCTCTTACTCGTCCTCGAGGAAGATAAGTAAAAGGCGAACCCGGTGGATTTCGAAAACGAAAACGGCGGAAAAATGGAAAACGAAAAAACGAAGAAGATAGAAGAAAGCGAGGAGGGAAGCTACTAGATCATTTTCTCAGGACGTGGGTTTTGCTCAATCATATAGCATGCACCGAATGTAAAAACACATGTCAAGAAATTTATTTCGATATCATAGTATAATGGTGCAAACAGAAATAGAAAACCCAAGAATATTGATATATCATGAAAAACGGAATAATTTTAGAATTAACATCGTCTGAATCATTTAAAGCGGTATACAATATCGCAGATCACACACTTTTCAATTGAATGCTTTCTATGAGGAGTATAAGAATATCACGCAATAGAATAGAAAGAATAGAAAAGCATGGATTTCATGAAATGAGTGCTAGGCATAGATTTCTGGATTTCGTGAAGCTAAAAATAATCTCACCGAGTATAAAATATTACTTAGCCTAGGTTATCGTGCAACGTCAAGTAGTCACTCTCTCACACATCAATGGATTCTCTCCCCCAAGCTAATCTATAAGCGTGTTGGCACAAAAAAATATTTACATCCCTATTTCTATAAAGCTCCAAAAGTGATAAAAATAAAAAACAAAAAGGGGGAAAGAAAGAGAGAACATGAGATGGGATCTTTTATTGAGGTTCTTTTCTCTTTTCTTTTCTTTTTTTCTTTTCTCTTTTTTTTTCAAATAGCATATATACACAACGATCCCAAATCAAAGAGAAATAAGGATATACAAGAATTTTTCTTTTTCTTTCTTTGGTTTTGGGAAATTTGGAGCTAGGAATTAATAGCGGGGGAAATGCCATATATTAGAATCGCTAAGGGGAGATTCACCAATGATTTTAAAATAGAGAAATGATGTTCAAGATATGTGGAGAAAGAAATAAATACGTCTCTCAGTTCACTCTATAGGACGTGCATGACAACTTCAGCAGTGTAATCTAATCTACTCAGTTTCGATCACAAAAAAGCTAACTAATCCAGATTCATCATAGCTAACATCATTCAATCATCCTGAAGTGAAATGTACAAATCATGCATATAGAAGCGATATAGGAAAAAACGGTACTCCAGATATAAGCATTCAATGCGTGAATCTTGGTGTGTTTTCTGCGATAGCATACATATGAATATTCAGACTCAGCTAATAATAAAATTTCATCCATTTTCATGCGGAAAAAATGTGGGTTACTATCTCTAAATGCAAGGCAAATCATAGCATATGATATCGGAAATAAAATCTAAGACATGACAAATATAGCATGCATATATAGAGAAAGCTAACACCACGTCATCATCATCATAGAAAAGTCATCTCTAGCATGAGATGAAAAAGAAATAAAGATAAAGAGGGAAAATGAAAATATTTACAATGCAGCACACAAAGAAAATAAGGAAAACGTGATGCATGGTAAAAAAAAGAAAAAGTGGTGAAAATGAGTGCAAGAGTGTAGAATGGCGTGAAAAAACTAAAAATAAAGGTGGCAAATCGAAAAGAACGTGAGAACTCACTCACTCCCCCAAGCTAAAGTGCACAGTGTCCTCAATGTGCGAAGTGTGGCACACTGAGAGACGTGTAATGTGAGGGGAAGGTGAGGATGCATGCATGATGAAAAAGAAAATAAAATAAAATAAAATAAAATAAAAAAATAACGAAATGAAAAATATGATGCGGACATTATGCATGCAGATAGAGGAGTGAAATATATATAAGTGTGACACCAAAAACTCTCCCTCTCTCCCAAAAATGATATATAAATATATGATCAAAATGTGAACCCAAAAACAGTGAGGGGAGGTAGGGGGTGGGAAAAAATCATCAGGACCCAGCAGAGACGGGCAGCACGACGGCAAAAAAGAATCAATGGCATCAAGGGTGCCTAAGAGGGTGGGGCTGCGCCGTCTCCGTCCTGAGGCGGAGGAGGTGGTGGTGGTGGTGGTGGGCGGGGAACAGACTGCTGAGTGGGTGTGGGTGTGGAAGCAGGCTGGGTGTGTGTAGGAGTGGGGGTGGGTACCTGCTGGGTGGGTGTGGGTACGCGAGGGAGCCGCTCGAGAACCTGGGTGAGGCAGTAGTAGGCGGAGGAGAGTCCTCCACCTCGTGGGAGGGGCCGGTATCATCCGACCGCTTCCGCTTGGCGGAAACTCTCCTCGACCGCGGCCGTGTCCGGGGCGGCATATGGGCCCCGAGTGCTCACCAAAAAACGTGAAAAGTGCGGCGTGCGTAAAATCAAGGAAAGAGTATACCGCGACACGCCGCAAGAGCGAAGTAATGGAAGCGTGCGAAGACGACGCCTCCACGTAGCCCAAAACAGTCCCCGGAAGCTCCCCTGTGCTCCCCTAAGCTCCCCAATATAACCTGCGCATGAAACGGAGATATCAGCGAGTAATATTCAAAACGTATGGGGCGTTAGGGGTATAATAGATAGAAAATGAATTTAATTTGGGTTTGGGGTTCGTTAGACACATGGATCATTGAAAAATACACCAAAAGAGGAGAAAAAGGCGAAAAATTGGGTTACCGGAGCTCGGCCGGCGAGGTGACCGCTGGCGGCGACTCGGGCGAGGGGCGGCGACGATCGGTCGGAGTTGGGTGGCTGAGCGCCGGCGCGGGGTGCGTGGTCGGGCGAGTGAGCGAGGGCAGCGGGCGATGGAGATGAGGGGTCGGGCGATTCTGGGTTTTGCTCGTTTCGAAAAACGCGCCCCCCCCCCCCCCCGCCCCCTTTTATAGAAAAAGTTACGACTCGGCCGAGTGACTAAGTCGCTCGGCCGAGTGAACTCAACGGAAAATATCGGAAAATTTCCCCCCGCTAATGACTCGGCCGAGTGGCCTTGCCACCCTCGGCTGAGTGGAGTAAGTCCATTCGGCCGAGTGGCTCAAGCTACTCGGCAAGACTCGCCCTAGGAGTGTATCAGTTTTACTCGGCCGAGTGAATATATATACTCGGCCGAGTGGCAATTATACTGAAATCAAGAAAAGAAACAGAGAGTTGGGTACAGCAGACTTCCCTCGTTCGTGGGCCGCTCGGGCAGACGAACTTGTGTGCTCGTCCAAGTGACTAGTATACTCGGTCGAGTGAAACCTGTTTTCTGCTGCTTGTCTTCGTTTGGGCTCTAAACTCTGTTTTTCTTCCTCCAGTCGATTTCATCTTCCTCCTAAGCATCTAACGCCTTCCTGGAGTGCTCCTCGTCTCCTTGTTCATCCTCCTAATGATGGGTACCTTGTTCTCCTCTCCTTTCAAGAAAAATAGGACCCGTTATCACAAAATTTTTGGTCGACGACTCAAAACACTAATAATTTCTAAAACAAAAATAAAGAAAAAGTAAAAATAAAACGATAACCGTCGGGTTGCCTCCCGACAAGCGCTCGTTTAAGGTCGTGAGCTCGACCCCCTTTGATTTTCAATTAATGCGGGATATTTGGTGCATAGGAGATGCACCCGTCAAATTTTCCGGGGAGAACGCTTAAATTTTGATGTTGTGGCGGGGCGTCCTTCCTCGGTGCTCCTTTGCCTCGGGTAGTGTTGGGGGGTGGCTCCCCCAAGCTAGAGCTTTCTCCGGGCCTCGGCTTTACCGGTGACACCGATTTCCGTATCGGCGGGGCTTTCTTCGGAGACTTCAATTTTGAGAGCTTGCAGAGCTCTCGAATCCTTGCGACATCAGCGTCGCCTTCGTCAATTCCCATGGAGAAGTCGGGAGAATGCTCCATCTTCTCTTCTTGGTCCAAATCCGGCCCTTCCTCGAAATCTTCCTTGAATAGAGTGCCGATCGAATGGGGGATCGCCTCCTCAATAACCTCGTCAAGGAGGTCCATATAGTCCAGCTTCTCGTGGTAAGGCATGTGTTTCATTGCCTTAGGAATATGAAGCTCCACCTCGATGTTGCCGACGTTCAATGTTAGGGTACCTTCTCGTAAGTCGACAATGACACCGGCGGTGGCGAGGAACGGTCGTCCAAGTATTAACGACGTATCTCCCTCCTCCTTAACATCCATAATCACGAAGTTGCATGGCAAGCATATGCCCCACGGGACTTGTAGCGGGATGTCCTCTGCGATCCCTACCGGCCTTGTGATCCGACCATCGGCTAGTTGTATCCGCATGTCGGTAGGCTTCAATTTCGTGCCGGTATTTAGCCTTAGGAACATGGAGAGAGGCATGAGGCTAACACTAGCCCCTAAGTCCACTAATGCCTTTTGAAGGGGGACGCCGCCTAAGGTGCAAGGAATTCGAAAACTCCCCGGGTCTTTGAATTTAGCCGGCTCCTTCTCTCTCTTGGTGAACCAAGTCCCCTCCTCAGCTAGCATTATTTTCTCCTTCCTCTTTCTTCCCGTAATTAAGTCTTTTAGGAACTTGGCGTATGTCGGGATTTCAACGATGGCGTCGAGGAAAGGAATGTTGAGGCTTACCCCTCTTAAATACTCGAGAAACTTTGCTAGCCGTTTCTCCATTTTTGCTCTAGCAAGCCTCTGGGGGAATGGGACCGGTGGCATAAAACGCCTCTCTTCAATCAATAGCTCCGCTCTAGATTTCTCTTTTTCTTGCGGCTCTTTCTCCTTCTCAACTTCAACTACCGGCTCAAATGGCTCTACATTCTCCTCCACGGGCTCTTCGGTTGGAATCATGCCGGGAGTGGTATCCTTCCCACCTCTAGTTGTAACTGCAACCACGGCATTGATGTGGCCGGTGGCGCCCCGTGGGTTTTGCTCGGGTTGAGCTGGCAATTGATGAGTATTTCGATTGAGCAACGCCAATTGCTCCGAGATTTGGGCTACAACGGTTGTAAGGGAATCTTGGCCCGCCTTCAAGGAAGCATTGATTTTCTTTTGCTTGACCATGAACTCCTCCACCAGTGGTGGCCCATGCAGGTCGCTTCTGTAACTGCGATTTTTGGAATAGCGATAATAATATTAGAATGTCCAATAAATTAAGTTCGACGTCCGAGTCATAAGCTATGAGTCTAATCTGATTCGTTTTCTGTATCACTAGATGGCAGGAAGACGTTTCACCCGTGGTGGGGGTAGTGGTGCGACCCCTCATGATGAGGAGCCTGAGCGGGAACCCACCAGCGGTGAGATGGTGCGGATGATGCTCCAGATGATGCAAGTGCAGCAGGGCGTGCTTCTGCAAGTCTAGAATGCTCCACTTGCTCGAGCTGCCCGGGCTCTTCCGGATGCCCCTCGCTCTGAGCCAGGAGCGAAGCAATTTCGGGAGCTGGGTCCCGCATATTTTGATGGTTCTGAGGGTCCTCTGGCTGCCGATGAGTGGATTCGGAACATCGAGGACAATCTGAAGATGGCCAAGATCACCCCGGCTGGATGGGTTGATTTGACGAAGAGGCAACTCAAGGATAATGCTCGGAATTGGTGGGATGCGGAAGAGAAGTTGTTGGTGGAGCCGATCATCTGGGCTACCTTCAAGGCTAGATTTGATGGTGAGTTCTTCCCGAAGGCTGACAGGGAGGAGATGCTGCAGCGTTTTATCGATCTGAAGCAAGGGAACTCGTCGGTGGACATGTATCACCAAGAGTTCATGAGGCTGAGTCGGTTTGCACCAAAGATGGTGCAGGACGCTGAGGAGAAGGCTCAGAGGTTCCTGCAGGGGCTTGCTTCGGAGCTCCAGAGTTTTGTGACCTCCTCTGACCGGGAATCTTATCAGAAGGTTCTGGTCGTTGCCAAGAGGCAGGAGCTGCTCGTGAACCAGAGGAGGAGGTCTGTTGTTGGTGCTGGGAAGAGGCCTATGGAACAGGCGAGAGCCGTGGTTAGACCTGGTTTCAGGCCTAATCAGTCCGCTCAGTTTAAGAGGCCAGGAGGGCCTATTCTGAAGTCTTGTCATTTCTGCGGTAAGCCTAGCCATATCAAGGATCAGTGTCGGAAGTTTTTGGGCCAGTGTCTGATTTGTGGAGATGCTTCCCATGCCGCGAAGGATTGTCGGCATGCGGGTCCGCTGCGGAGGGCTCCTGTTGCAGCTCAGCCGTTGCAGCAGCGAGCGTCTGTTCCTGCTGGTCGTGGGGCAGCTCTTGTTCCGCAGAGGCAGGCTTTTCAGCAGGCTGTTCCGCCGAGGAGGCAGGCTTTTTTGATGACCGCTGCGGAGAGCGCGGCTGTGGATGAGGTTATCGCAGGTAATCCTCAATGTAGCTGTTACTTTCCTAGCTGGTTTTGATTGTTAGATTGTGTTGTTTGCTCGAACATGGCTGTTTGCTAGAATAGGGTTTGATTGTTAATTGATTGTTAGGTGTGGTTTTGGTTTGCACATTTCCTGCACGAGTCCTCTTTGACTCTGGTGCATCGATGTGCATTATTTCTCGGAGTTTCATGGAGAGGCATTCCTTGTCGACGTCCCCTCTTCCCAAGAGTTGGAATATCGTTACAGGGAATGGCATGGTCTCGGTGCATCGTGGTTGCAATTCTTGCTCGTTGGTGGTCTGTGGACATGAGCTTTTCGCTGATTTCATTGTCCACGACATCATCAACTATGATGCAGTTCTTGGGATGGACTGGCTTGCGAGCTTCTATGCTACGATTGACTGCAGGAGGAAGAAGGTGGTGTTCGAGATTCCCGGACATCCAGTGTTTGAGTTCAGTCGTGGTAGCAGTTCGCTTGGTCCTGTCAGATTTCGGGCCAGGCCGGTGGAGGCTGTAGCTATGCAGATGGAGCTGGAGTGGCCAGCTGTGGTGCGAGATTTTGGCGACGTCTTCCCCAAGGAGATGTCTGGTTTGCCGCCTGATCGAGCTTTGGAATTTTCTATCGATCTTGTTCCAGGTGCGCAGCCGATTTCGAAGGCGCCGTATCGTATGGCACCTGCAGAATTGGAAGAGTTGCGGAAGCAGTTGGATGAGCTTTTGCAGAAGGGTTATATTAATCCTAACGTGTCTCCGTGGGGAGCACCGGTATTGCTGGTTAAGAAGAAGGATGGTTCGTGACGCATGTGCGTGGACTATCGGGAGTTGAATGCGGTGACCATTAAGAATAAATACCCGTTGCCTCGCATCGATGATATTTTTGATCAGCTTGGAGGTTCGAGGGTGTTTTCTAAATTGGATTTGAGGAGTGGTTACCATCAGTTGAAGTTGAAGAAGGGAGATGTTCCGAAGACAGCGTTCAGGACGAAGTATGGACACTATGAGTTCGTGGTTATGCCTTTCGGCGTAACTAACGCGCCCGCAGTTTTCATGAATCTGATGAACCTGATTTTCTACGACTTTTTGGATAAGTTTGTCGTTATCTTTATTGACGACATTCTGATCTATTCGAGGTCGGAGGAAGAGCATGCCTCGCACTTAAGGACGGTGTTGGAGATTTTGAGAAAGCATCGTTTGTATGCTAAGTTTTCGAAGTGCGAGTTTTGGCTGGATAGAGTTGCTTTTCTCGGGCATGTGGTGACTAGAGATGGTATCTCAGTGGATCCTGAGAAGATTCGGGCCATCAGGGAGTGGCCTGTTCCGTCGTCTGCGTCTGAGATTCGGAGTTTCCTTGGACTTGCTGTTTATTATCGGTGATTCATTAAGGACTTTTCTTGTATTGCTGAGCCGATGACCAGGTTGACGCAGAAGGATGTTGCTTTTGTTTGGTCGGGTGATTGTGAGAGTGCTTTTGGTGTTCTGAAGGAGAGGTTGACGACTGCCCCTATTCTTGTTGTGCCTGATCGCAGCGGTGGATTTGAGATCTTTTGCGATGCTTCTGGCAAGGGTCTCGGTTGTGTGTTGCATCAGCATGGGCATGTTATGGCGTATGCGTCTCGTCAGCTTAAGGTTCATGAGAAGAATTATCCGACGCATGATTTGGAGTTGGCTGTCGTTGTGTTTGCTCTTAAGATTTGGAGGCACTTCCTGCTGAGTGAGAAAGTGAAGATTTCACCGATCACAAAAGCTTGAAGTATATTTTCACTCAGAAGGAGCTCAATATGCGACAGCGTCGATGGTTGGAGCTTATGGCGGATTATGAGATTGATTTGCAGTTTCACCCTGGCAAGGTGAATGTGGTTCCGGATGCTTTGAGTAGGCTTCCAGCGGTGATGATTTTGACCTCGCAGTGGAGATTGCAGCAGGATTTTTGCGAGTCTGGTGTGGAGATTGTTCTTCCTGGGGAGGCTTCGTCGTTGATGTACATGCAGGTACAGTCGACGATCGTGGATCGGATTAAGGCTGGCCAGGCTGAGGATCCGAAGCTGGTGACGATTCGGGAGCAGGTGGAAGCCGGTCCGCGGACTGACTTTTTGATTCATGAGGATGGCTCGCTGAGATTCGGAGCCAGGCTGTGTGTGCCAGCTGGGGATATCAGAGAGGAATTGATGGTGGAGGCACACAGTTCGCCGTATTCTGTGCATCCTGGTGGCACCAAGATGTACCAGGATCTTCGTCTGAATTATTGGTGGCATGGTATGAAGAGGTGCGTGGCTCGGAGTGTAGCCAAGTGCTTGGTTTGCCAGCAAGTGAAGGCGGAGCATCAGCGTACGGCCGGGTTGCTACAACCGCTTCCGATTCCGGAGTGGAAATGGCAACACATCACTATGGATTTCGTGACTGGACTACCTCGGAGTCCGAAGCAGAATGACGCGATTTGGGTGATCGTAGATCGATTGACCAAATCTGTGCACTTTATTCCGTTCCGAATGGGACAGTCCACTGAGGCGCTAGCGAGGAGATATATGGAGGTAAAATTCTTTTACTCTCCATTTTATGTCCTTTTTCTAGTTTGGATAGTGATGTAACGTGAATCGTGCAGGAGGTTGTGCGACTTCACGGAGTCCCCGTGAGTATCGTGTCTGACAGAGACACGAGGTTCACATCTCAGTTCTGGCAGAGTTTGCAGAAGAGTTTGGGTACGTGTCTGAGTTTCAGCACGGCGTACCATCCGCAGACGGATGGCCAGTCCGAGAGGACGATTCAGATTTTGGAGGACATGCTGAGGGCGTGCATGTTGGATTTCAAGGGTTCGTGGGAGGACCATCTACACTTGGTGGAGTTCTCTTACAACAACAGCTTCCAGGCGAGTATTGGCATGGCGCCTTTCGCCACTCTTTATGGGAGGAAATGTCGATCGCCATTGAGTTGGGATGACGTTGGTGATCGGGAGTTGTTGGGACCTGAGATGATCGTGGAGGCCGTGGATATCGTCAGGAATATTCGGGAGAGGTTGAGAATTGCTCAGGACCGTTTTAAGCATTGGACGGATGCTAAACGTCGTCCTTTGGAGTTTCAGCCGGGCGACCATGTGTTCTTGAAGATTTTCCCGAATCGTGGTGTGATTCGTTTCGGGAAGCGTGGAAAGTTGAGCCCGCGATACATTGGACCGTTTGACATTTTGGAGAGGGTTGGTGAGGTAGCTTATCGCTTGGCCTTGCCGCCATCTTTGGAAGGAGTTCACAATGTTTTCCATGTGTCGCAGCTTCGTCGATACATTAGCGATCCGTCTCATGCGGTAGATTTTTCGGAGATTACCGTTCGCCCCGATATGACGTATGACCAGCATCCAGTGCAGATCCTGGACAGGCGTCAGAAATCGCTTCGGAACAAGATTGTCAATCTTGTGAGGGTGATGTGGCGACACAGCTCACCTGGAGAGTCTACTTGGGAGAATGAGGATGAGATGCGAGAGCGTTTCCCACTTTTGTTTCCGGACTCGTAAGTATTTGGAAATTCCGAGGACGGAATTTTTCTTAAGTTGGGGAGGATGTAACGACTGCTTTTCATGTATCTGGATTTATTATAATATAATATATGTTTTGGTGGATTTTCTCCTCGTGTGTGGTTTTCGTCTCCGTAGCTTTCATTTTCGATCGATTCGTCGTAATTTCTCGTTTCTTCCTTAGGATCGTCGATTTCGAAGTATGTCACTCGTGACGGACTTCATAACGGTCGTATCTAACTATTAGATCAAGCCTAGGAGTCTTAGAAATCGATCCCGGGGCCCCGCGCTCCGTATCGGAACTTTTGGTGCTCATTAGCCGGTGTAAGAAGGGCCACCGACCGACTAGATGACGATCCAGTCGGTCGGCAATCCTTCTTGGACCGACTAGTTAGCTTTCTAAATTTCTCAGGAGTTACTGTTTATCGTTAGTCGGTCTAAGAACGTTGGTTGACCGACTAGGTTGCAAACTAGTCGGTCAGCAATGCTTCTTGAACCGACTAACTCATCATCTTATTTTTGTATCAGCTACTGTTTACTCTTAGTCGGTCTAAGAACGTTCATCGACCGACTAGATGTTAAACTAGTCGGTCAGTAATTGTTCATGGACCGACTAACTCTAAAATCCTATTTTCGTTCAGGAGTTACTGTTTGCACTTAGTCGGTCTGCGTTGGTCGACCGACCGACTAGTTGCCAAACTAGTCGGTCAGTGGTTGCTCTTTGACCGACTAACCAGTGTTGAAACCCTAATTTCTGGGCAGCCGCCAGCTCAACCTATTTAAACCCAACCCAAACGATTTCATCTTCTCCAACACGACCCAAAACCCTAAAATCTTCCCCCTTGAGCCCCCCATCTTCCTCCAAGCTTCATTTCTTCATTCCAAGCCCTAAATCCATCATCCAAACCATCCATCCACTCTATCTACCTATCATCTTCCCCAAAATCTCATCAAATCCATCAAAATCCCCAAATCCCCCAAAACCCTAGTTTCCCCAAGTTTCTCCAATCTTTTCCAGATCTGATCCTAGGGTTCCCCGGAGTGTTTCTTCTGTCTCCTCTTGGTAAGAAATCGATCTACCGTTGTTTTCTTAACTTATTTATAATTTTTGTGAAACCCTAATAAATTTCATGTTATTTGATGATCGTTCCCCCAAAACAGCGATTTACCCGTAGATTGGCATCCGTGTGACGAAGTGGTCGTCATCTCCGGTGCTAGGCAAGTGAAACTTGCCACTTAGGGTTTAGGCCATGTTTTAGGCCATTTGCTTGTTGTAGGCGTAAAAGAGGCTAGGCGACGAAATGATACTCGCCTAGGCGCAAATTGGGGAACTAGCTTGACAACGAAGCTAGTTCCGACATTTAGCATGTTGCACAATTACCATGTCATGTTTACTTTCCATTAACGGTACGCAATTTAAATGTCATGTCATTGCATTCTTTTGGTGATCCCGTGATTGCGTAGCATCGCTACAATACTTGTGTTTCCTGGCTCGTGACCAGAAGCGAGCATAATGAGTTGCTAACCCCAAAGCTCGATATATTGAATTGTGAACTAAGAAACAAGCTCCCGTGCGGGGCAACCCTGGCTCACTTGCTGGGCTCATGTTCAGGGACCCTGGCTTGTTTAGTGCGGGATGGGGTAAGGGTTAAGTGGCCATTCAGCTGGGGGTCTGTTTGATCAACAACTGCAGTTGTAAGGCGTAAACTCTTTGGGGTGGGGTAGTGTTTAGTGCCGATCGGTCTGAATGTTTACCATTCAGCGAAGGGCGTAAACACCTGCAAACGATGTGAATTGATTGAGATTGATAGTAGCGTGGCTACTCTTGTCTTGTCTTGTCTTGTCCCGATGATGGTTCTCTTGTACAAATCGTCTTGCCATGTTTTAATTGTGCACTCATGTTATAACTGTCATGTCATGCATACTAAACTGCTAGGTTGCTAGTTGCCTTACTTTCAGTTTCCTTGCCCAAGTCTTTTTAGACTTGCTGACATGTGCCCCTTTACTCTTTTGGGTGACACATGTTAGATCCCGAGCCTGAGTACCTTGTTGAGGACGATGTGTTTGCTGACGCCGAGCCCGAGCTTGTGTTTGACGGGGAGTACGTGGACACTGGGGACCAATCCTAGTGTCTTCGTTGTGTTTTACTTTTGTTAGACAGTTGTTTTGTTATCGGTGCGTAGCACCTATACTTTGTTATGTAGTCGCTTTTGTTGGCCTTGTTCTGGGCCTTGGACTCTTTTCTTTTAGCCTGGTGGCTTTTCTGGATGTTGGACTTATTTTTTTTTCTTGTTGGACAATTTATGAGATGTGAGATTTTATTTCAGTCTCTCCTTGTGTTATTGTTGTTATTCCGTTGTGGTTACAGGGACCTGCTTATGTATTTTATTGACGCTTATCGGATTTGGGGCTTCACAGCTCCACTCTCGTGCGGACCTTCTCACGTCTCGCCTCCATTTTAGGGAAGCGGGTCGTGACACCACCTTAGCTTCAAATTCGGATCGTTGATGAGCTTGTGTGGGGTTTGGATTTCTCCACCCTTGATTGTATCTGGGCGGCCTATAGGGTCCAACTTGTTGCTTTGGTGGGAAATGTTGTTGTGGAGGCCCCCTCGGTGGATATTGTTGTTGTGGTGGTGGTCGAGCTTGTTGAGGTTGTTGTTACGGCGGGTTCAACGCTCCATCATTGTTTGCATAGGAGAAACCGGGATGGTTTCTAGTGGCCGGATTGGCCCAATATCCTTGATTCCCCGCGACGTATTGGACTTGCTCCAAAGATCCCTCTCCTTGTTCGCCTCCCAAATACATGGCTTGAGATTGGTCTTGCCAATCACACATTTGATTCGTTGGTGCGGAGGTGGAAGGGGTTCCTTGGGGCTCCGTGATATACTTCTCCAGTCTCTCCACTACCTTGTGGAGAGAATCAAACTTGTTTGTCAGCTCCGCTACGGCCTTTGCCTCATAAATGCTAGATGGCTTCAAGGAGGACGAAGAGTGTCCACGCTCGTCGCCCCATTTTTGATTGTTTGAGGTCATCTCCTCAATTAGGGCCGTAGCTTCGTCGGGAGTCTTCGATAGGATGGCACCATTTGCCACCGCATCAATAATCTGCTTGGTCCCCGGTTGGAGACCATTGTAGAAGCTATGAACTAGCTCCCAATCTTCAATGCTATGGTGCGGGCACTGATGCTGCAGGTCTTTGAAACGCTCCCAAGCCTCGTAGAGTGTCTCTTGGGGTCCTTGCTTGAAGGACATAAGAGCACTCCTAATCTTTACCGTCTTGGAGGGCGGATAGAACTTGTCAATGAACGCGCTCGCTAACTCGTCCCATGTGGTAAAGACTCCCTCAGCTTGCGTCCTCAACCAATAAAGTGCTTTGTCTTTTAATGTGAAGGGGAAGAGGCGCAGTCTGATGGCATCGATGGAGACCCCCGTCATCTGAAATGTGGCGCACTTCGACAAAAATAGCTGGATGTGGTAGTGGGGATTTTCATGGGCATTCCCATGAAATGGATCCTGCTGCATCAGAACCACTAGTCCGGTTTTCAGCTCAAAATTCTTGTCGGCCGCCAACTCCGGCATGGCAATGGATGAGGTCGTAGAAGAGGTCTTAGGCCGAAGCCTATCGCGAATGGAAATGATCCTCGCCATCCTTGCCGCTAACTCTTCTGGCGTCTCCCGGGCGTTCATAAACCTCCCTTCCGGATCTTGTCTCCTCTCCGCTCTAATTCTTCGCACAGTACGTTCAATCTCGGGATCAAATAATATAGCTTCAGGGTCTGCCGTTGATCTCGTGTACATGCAATGAGAAAACAGAGTTTCAAAGAAATGATTAGCACAGTGGAAGGGTTAGATAAAAAATAAAGAAATAAAAACAAAAAGAAGAAATAGCTAGGGTGATAAGATCAAACACTATCGCCTCCCCGGCAACGGCGCCAAAAACTTGATCGCTTCACAATGTAACCCAAAAAGAGCGACCGTGTAGTTTTACCGCAAGCGCACGGTGTAGCGGCGAGCGGGTTATCGAACACAGGGAGGACGAATGACGGTGTCTTCTCCGAACAACCTGGCTATTAAGAACAGAAAAGAGGGAATTTGCCTTTGGCGATCCTGTCACAATCGTCAGACAAAATATGGAGATATTAAATCAAATAAAGGACGCCTAGGGAATGGGGAATCCCCGCTACTCACCGTATCTCGTCAATGTGATTCATTGGTATCAACATTGCTAGAGTAGAATTTCGGATGAACTAGTTGCAACTGAATGTAAAACCTAGCTCACGCTCTCGCGCTGTTGCCGGTCTATAGCTATCCTAGGTTTGGGTCCAATCTCTTGCAAACCCTAGCCTAGGCAAGCTAGCATTAGGATCAACATCATCGTTCAATCGCGCCCCGAGCCCACTCTCGTGCAAACTCGGGCCGCGACCTAGGTTGGGATAGTTCCTACCCGTCCAATCTCTTGTAAACGGGTATCGGCATGGAATTGCAACCGAGAACCCTAGTATCGGTCCAATCTCTTACAAACCGATACTACGGAAACTCAATTTCAACCCAATTCGGATTTCTAGGGTTTCCTATCGAATTGGGATCCAATCTCTTGCAAATCCCAATCGATATGAACACCTAGCTATCCGTGTTAAATCGATCTCAAACTAACCATAATAGCAATTCTAGCAATATTTCTACCAAATCATCACAAATCAAAAATTGGGCTCGTAGGGTTCATCCCCACGCCCCGAAGACGTAAGGACTACTCACAATTCATATCACAAATACAAAAATAATCAATGGTATTAACAAGAGAATTCATCACAATATTCAAATAAGCAATAAAAATAGTATTTTTAAAGGAGAGAGAGAGAGAGACAAACCAATAGAGTTCTCCAAGAATCCAACAAAAATAAACTTTTCTCTCCTCTCCAATCACAATAATCAAAAGCTAAAAAGTTTAATCTAAAAAGCTGCAAAAAGTAAAGAAAAAGCTCCCTAACCTAGGTCAAAAACTGGGGTTAAATACCCCCCAAAATCGTCCAAAAAACTGTGACCAAAATGCCCCTGCGCAGCCTGAAAATCGCAATTTACGCTACAGGCAGCGCGGCTCACTCGGCCGAGTGACAAAAGTCGCTCGGCCGAGTAAGAAACCCTGAGAATTTCCAGTAAGTCTGGGTCTTCGGGGGTCTTCACTCCGGGGGTCGCTCGGCCGAGTGAGCTGTCGTCACTCGGCCGATGGCTTCTAGATACTCGGGCGGTCGGCATTTTCCACTCGGCCGAGTGGGTCTTCTGAAGCTCAGGCAGACGAAAAACAGTAAGTTAGCTCTTTTTGATGGGCGTCGTCTGAGTGCCACTCGGGCGGACGGAGTCTCGTCACTCGACCGATGTGGCTTCCGACGCTCGGCCGAGTGCACATATGAAGCGTGTCTGATCTGGCCGGCTGAGCGGGGTCTCGCTGGTCGGCCGAGTGACTCCTTCACTCGGCCGAGTGAGACACCAAAAATGCCCAAACAGCTTGTTTTTGCCTCCTCGTCGCTCCTGTGACGTTCTTTCTTCTTCCGCTCCTCTCCAATGGCGAAATACCCCTCGGGGAGGTCATCGGTGACACTCTGGAGTGGGTGTATCTCGGGATCACTCCAAATCGCTCCAAATCTCCTGAAATACGACAAAAACAACAAATCGTGAAAAGTATCGCAATATTGTCGATAAATCGTGAAAAACATGATTTGAGCGATCTAAATGGCATGCAAACATGCGGGAAAAAAGTGTAAAATATGGAGTGATCAGCAGGTCGCTCGTAAACTTGGTCTCAAACTCTCAAACTCTCCCTATTTGCATAAACTCTACGTTCAAGCACTGAAGTCTCAGCTCTCGCCTCTCGGTCAAGACGGTCTCACAAGTCTCAGCTCTCTGTCAACTTCGCTGTCAACTCACCGTTAAGCTCAAGTCTCAACTCTTTGTCAAACTCAACTTTGCACTCAAGTCTCGGTTCCATCCGCTCTCAAGCTCTGTCTGCTCTCTACACCACTCGTAAGAACCCGACAATCAGGTTACTTTATATATTAGCATAATGGATGGGCCAAACGACCGTATGAATTTTAACTTGTACTTTGCCAACACTGAGGAATATGATAATTTTACTATGATAAGGAACAACCCTATAGAAACACCAGATTATGAAATTGATATGTCACAACCCGAAACATATGAGTACACGCTTCCTACACATGTGTGTACTACTTCTGAACAGACTTCTTCTGTAAACGCTTCTACTCCTGCACAACCTACTAATTCTGTTGTTCCTTCTACGCAATAAACCCCCAACCCAGATCACGAAAATCTACGGTTTGGAATCACTTTGCGATTGAACATGTCCCTAGCAAAGGCTAGCAGGCAGTTTGCAAAATATGTAGAGAAAATTTTAATTGCAACCCTTTTGACGGCATAACACACCTTAAGAGACACATAGCATCTCACGAAAAAATATTTTAAACAGACCACATTAAACTTATCTGCATCTTCTTCCTCTCTATTTAATTTCTCATACTCTGCTGAGATAATGAGAAAAGAGATGTCTAGAATGGTTTTATGCCAAGAATTGCCATTTAGGTGTGGGGAAAGCCCCGATTTGAACGGGTTAACCAAGTGGCCCTTAACCCAGCATTTAGAATAGTGCCTAGAAACACTTTTCGAAGAGATGCTATGTCAGCTTTTCAAGCTGGGAAAGCTAAATTGCTAAAAAAAATTGCTAGCTTAAATTCTAGAATAGCTTTAACTTCAGACATTTGGACAACAAAATGGGGAGCGTCCTATTTATGTGTAACATCGCATTATGTAAATCATGATTACATGCTTAACAAGATGATTATAGGATTTAGAAGGTTATAGTATGTTCATACTGGGGGTGTTATTTCTTCTGTGATAATGTTTGTTATTCATGATTTTAATATTTCTGAAAAAAAATTTTCATTTACTTTTGATAATGCATCTAATAACACTGGTGCAATTAGTTGTTTAAAAAGAAATTTGACCTCCGATATGGATGGGTTGTTGTTTCATCACAGATGTGCATGTCACGTCTTGAACTTGATAGTTCGTGATGAACTTAAAACTTCTTTGGGTTTTTAGATAAAATTAGGAACCTCATGTTATATATACAGACTTCTGGTACTATGTGACTTCAGCACAAACAACTGTGTCGTACTAGCTAAAGACCGTACATTGCCTTTAAATTTGATGTTCCACATATGTGGTATTCAACTTATATAATGATGTGTTCGATGATTAAGAATAGAGATCAACTTACAGATTTTGCAATTACATACCTTACACATGACCCATTGTATGAAATTGGTGAAAACGAGTGGATAACTGTAAATCATCTTCATGATTTTTTGATATATTTTTTACCGCTACAAATAAACTTTCAGGTGTTTACTACCCAACATCGATTTTAGGATTAGAATAATTAGTTCTAATTTCCGAAGTTTTATCTAAGCATAGAGACAATTCACAACATAACACTGCTCTTATGCCTAAGATTGAAGCCATGTCGATAAAAATAGATAAGTATTGGAATCATGTTCCAATGCTTTACTCTTTAGCTGAAGTTTTTGATCTACATTTTAAGGTGGATGTTGCAATTGGGGTATTATAAATGTATTATGAAAATATGAGATTTCCCTATGCTGAACATGTAGCTACGTTTAAACATAGCTTAAGAACCCTTTTTGCAACTTATGAGACTAGATTTGGTAGGGCTTCACATACTTCTCATGTGCCTGCTGCTGCTGCTGCTTCTTCTTCTTCTTCTTCGAGTAGGATCTGCAAGATTTTAGTGAAGAAGAAACAAAAAACAGTGGAGTCAGATAGTTCTTCTAGTAAACTCTCTAAGTATTTAGCAAATCCGTTTCCTTTTTTTAGGCAGAAATTGCTGATGAAAATTTTGTTGCTCTTGCTTGGTAGAAAGGATATGAATCAGTTTATCCTATTTTTTTCATCATGGCTCGTGATTTGTTAGTTGTCACTATATCTACCGTTGCTTCGAAGTCTGGTTTTAGTGTAGGTAGTCGCGTTCTGAACAACGAGAGGTCAAGGTTGAAGGAAGACATAATTGAAGGTGCGGTTTGTGCGAAGGATTGGGTAAATGCTGAAAACCGCTCGCAGGACAAGAAGGACCGTTCCAAAGATTCCGACGAAAAAGAGGCACAAGATGAGTGATTTTCATTTCTTCAGTCTATTATTATTTTCTTATTTGTATTAGTGATCTTTTTTGGCCATTGTATGAGGTGTAAGGCTAGCCGACTTAAGTCACACTCTCAAAAAGATTTTAATTAATAAAATTTAAAGGTTCAACCCGGAACCTTCGAGAATTTCGGGCTTAAATACGTTTCTGTCATGTGGCACTACTGTATCTATTTAGTAATAATATAATTTAATGTTTTCTCGTTTATAAGATTTTTATCTACTTACAATTTACAAAAGATTATCTATTTGTTATTTTTTTATAAAATACTATGTTTTTTAAAACTATCTATCTTTAAAAAATTTAATACTATGTATAAATGGCATATATTATGTGTAAATATTTTTTTTCATTTTTAAAATATTCTTAGAATTTCTTAGAATTTTTTTGATTTTTTGATTTGTTTTAAAAATGAAATAAGCCTGGCCCGGCTCGCCAGGCTAGGCTTCCGGTTATTGGCCGGCCATCAGGCCGGGCCGGGCCGGCCCGTAGCCCGGTCAAAGCCCGGCCTGGCCCGGGCCGGGCCGGGGCGATGGACATCATGACTTGCGGGTGTTGATCGAACTGTACATGAATAATACAAAAATTTGTGCGCCCAAAGATAGCCTCTGAATGAAGCTATTCAAAATACATCTCATGCTGAAAATAATTCTAACCGATCTAAAACTGAAGTAATAAATCAGAGAGATATCACCATAACATAGAGCCCAAAGTTGTGCTCGTCTTAGCGAAAATGGTTTGTCAATCCGAGCTCTGTAGAGAAAGTTATGCACTTTCAGCGTCAAATGTAGAGCTTCTTCTTCTTTCTCTACCTTGATGATCTCTTTGAAGCTTAGATGGAGAAGGAGAAAATTCGGTCTAGGAGGAGGATAATTGATCTCTGAAGATTTTAGCTGGATGGATGCTTCTCCAAAGGATGAGTCTCTTGCTTTTATAGAGGATTAGAATTCCTCTTAGAATTCTTAATCCTTAATTCAAACTCCAAATCTTCAGTCTAAATCCCATTAACTTGAATAGATCTCTTTTAATTGGAAACTCCCAAAAGAATATGTCTTCAACATCAATAGAAACTCCAATCAATCATAGGAAGTCAACTCTAACTAGGTGTTTGACTGGTCAAACCAATCAAACCTAGGCAATTTAGGATTTTAGCATGTATGGCACGGCCGTGTCAAGTGAACTATGGCTCGGTCGTATGGCAATCTACACGGCTGTGTCGGTTCCGTACAGAAAATAGCCAATCTTTCGCAATTGTGGCACGACCATGTTAGCTCCCGCACGTCAGTGTCACTTTGGCACTTCTTTGATACTGGTCTTTCTGATACGCACGGTCGTGCCGACTGACATGCGCAGTCGTGCAAGTCCTGTTTTGCACATATTACGTCCGTTTGACTTCCGTTCGACCTGAAATTCACTAGATAGACATATTAGACCAATATGACTTGCTTGACATCATCAAATTTTAATTTTAATCTTAGTTAGTGTGCTAACTTAGGCCAATAGCCATTGCATGACCTAGTTGTGCATAGTAGCACTTATGTGCATTCCTCAGGCACCACTACAGCCCCTAACCCTATCCACATGTATAGCTCATTAGCACACATCAAATATATTGTCAGTATTAATGATATAGGTTTAGGGGTTTTAAGATTTAGAAGAACAACAACTTCAATCTCCTTGATCGAGGGTTAAAACTTGTTGTCAAAATAAAATTGTAAAACCAAACTTATGATCCAATTTCAATCAATATGAAATAATCAATTATCACATAGCAAAAATCGAAACATGAATGTATGGATCATAAACAAATAGATCAAAGCTAGATCAATAATACAAATTACAACTTTAAGCAATAACTTAAAGATATAGCTAGTTACACTATAGATCCATATTCAAACAATTAAGTTTAAGATGCGAAAATTAGATCTTTGTGCAAAAAGTTTTAAATAAAAAAATCCATCCTTTAATCTTAATGTTAGGAGTTCTAATGAATAAACATATTAAAAACCTAATCATTGAAGGAGATTAATAGAGAAAAGATATTTTCAATGAAGCCCTAATCCTAGGTCCTAATATCATCTGTTGGCATATCTTATTCTAAACTCAAATTTCATGCGAATAGGAATGTTAATTACCTTTATTTCTGTTTCTCAATTGCAGTATCATGCAAAAGAATTCCCTTCAAAAGTAGAGAGATCTTGTAGAAAAATGTAAACTAACCTCAAAGAAAGCCAATTCAATTGAATTGGATTCAAACACTAAAAGGAAAAAAAACTGAGAGAAAACCAAAAGAAAACCAAAAAAGAAAATGATAAATCAAAGAGAGAATTTCAGTATTTCCCTACACACCTTCTTACATGACCTTTGGGGGTTTTATACCAGTTTTTGAGGGGAGAAGGCGGATGTCTTCTTACAAAATCATTTATCATATTCTCCTCTTAACCACCTTAACCGTTTAACCGTTTCAACCGCTCCAACTGCTATTAACTAACATTTTCTAGAAGAATATGGTTGGAATATTGTTGAAGTTTGTTGAGATGGAAGTGTTCTCCTCGTTCTCCCATAACCATTCTGTTTTTCAACTGGTTAGTCCACTAATGCCGTGGCATTAGTCGACTGACGCTAAATTCAGTCGATTAACGCTTCTTCCTTAGTTTACTAGTAAACGTCATGTTCTGATTTTCTTCCAATGGTCACTGTTAGTCAACTAACTCCAACCCGCGCTGTTGTCTTTTTTTTTGAAGGTTTCAACATTAATTTTGGGTTCCCAACAAGGAATATAAATGAATTAATTTTGGGTGGCTAGGGATTTCTTGAAGACATAGCCGACCAAACATAGCTAGGTTGGGTCAGCTCCTTGAACTGTAACGCCCCAGAAGCAGGAACCGTCACACTCATAATAATTTGCAGATCTTGCAGGTACCAGTGAAGTCAATATAGTTTTAAACAGGAAATATTGAAGACGAAGATAAAGGAAATACTCATTTTATTAAACCTTGAAAGGAATAAAATGGGCCGACTTGGTCAATCGATCAACGATCACCCAAACGGTGTCATGTTGCGTCTTGCTCTTTGGAAGGCCTGTCACGAAATCCATCGTGATATGTTGTCACTTCTACTCGAGGATGGGAAGGGGCTGTAACAGACCGGCAACGCAATGCTGCTCAGCCTTGCCATATCTACCCAGGAATCCATAGGGGCTCGTACCGCCTCCAGCATATGAGTAATGGACCGCAGCCATTCCTCTGTAGCTAGAGGGTCCTCGCGTCCAGTGAAGATGGTGGACGTAGTAACCGAAACTCTTGTACTCCCCCTTCTCGTATTGGTTCCTGCCGCACGGGTTCCTGTCGCATGGCTTCCTGTCGTATGGCTTGAACCATTTCTCGCAATGCTTGATCAGATATCTGGTGCACCGTCGGAGGTTGTTCAGTATCAGCATTGTCATCATTGCTAGCACCGTTTCCATTGAGGCCAGGATTGATATTGTTGGCGAGATCTTCATTGTTGGGGACAACCTGGATGTGGGTTGGGTCCGCTCTCACGTGGATTTCTGAACAAAAAGTCCAACTACAAGAAATATTCAAATCTCATGAAAGTGCCTGAGTCCTTCAGTGCTGATGATATAATATCTACCAGAAAACAATGGTAGGCGAAATGGCTTTTTAATCAGATTGCCTTGCATAGGTCAATGAATTTTTTTTCCTTTATTTCCTCTCTTTTTATAGCCAAGGATAGCTCAAAAGTTGAAGATCAGATAAGTTTTAACACAATGAATCACCAAATAAGATAAAACAAAACCATGGTAAGCTAAGTATAGCATAGTGCATAAGATGATGCATTAGTCAGAATCTTTAATCAATCAACCTCACTAAACAAACATTCAATTAGAACTTCAACAGATGACAGCTAAAGTAGTAACAAACAGTGCCACTACCCGATACACAAATGCATGGAACTATGAAAGCATGACACAACATGGAGAGAAATCAGTCTCTTCCTTTATTCATGCGAAACACATAGCAACGGCCTGAAACTGAAACCAGTGCTCTTGCAACAGCTCAGGCGCTTCCAGAGACACAGAGCCACTGGCCAACGAAGAGCGTCTCACACACAAGATTGGGATTTATAGCGGCAAACTCCTCCGGGGTGAGGTTGAATTGTTTCTGAACCAAAAAGCACGTCTCCCCGCTTTCCACACCATAAACCGCTTCGCAGCTTGGAGTCCGAGGGGCCGGCTCTGCCTTCCCAAAGCCAACTGTTTAGCATACAAGAAAACATATGCATGTTAGGTACATATCAGAACACCATCGACTGCCATATTGTGCGTATCCAATATTTAAAATAAATAACCCAATAATACTCTGAACATAAATTCATTATTATGGAAAAAAATCTAAATATGTTGAACTCACGAGCTACAAGTCTTCCTTCTGCCATGGACATGAGAAGGAGCGAGAGCACGAGGGCCAGGTTAAGAGACAGAACAGCAGCCTTGGCCATCTTCTTCTTATGTATCCTCGCTCTCTGAAAGACTGTAAGTATGGGATCTTCTTGTCTGAAGTTGGTTGAATGCTGCCCTTTCTATTTATAGTTTAGGTGTGAAGAGGAAAGGACCAAGCTAGACAGACTATAAAACAAAACTCATCGGAGAAAGCGGTCAGGGGCCGTATTTTCTTGAACTGTTTCTGTATGGAATATGTCCGAGTTTTTCTGGAAGACTAAGGTGGAGAATTGTATGGTTAGCTTTGGACGGATAATCCAAGGTCCCTCTCGATGAATATACCTGAATCTAGTGCCATTTTGTTTTCCAGTTACATGTGTTATGTTACGCGAAGGACGGCTACCCAATATTCATGAAGAGACTCAAATGGTAGATCTCAAATTGGTCGACTTCCTAATAGCTGAGAACCAACCAGTTATGTGCTAATCCATATTGAGGCCCTTGCATACACAACAGTCCCTTTGTCAGGAGAACAAGCTGTAATTGCATATAGAATCATCTATTTCTGTGTGTACTATGTCCGAGTTCTTGCATTATCCGTCCAAAGCTAACACATACAATTCTCCAAGTTAGTCTTACGCAAGAACACGGACATAATCCATACAGAAACTGTTCAACGAAATACGGCCCATATCCGTATTCTCCAATGAGTTTTGTTTTATAATCTGTCTAGCTTGGTCCTTTCCTCTTCACACCTAAACTATAAATAGAAAGGGCAGCATTCAACCAACTTCAAACAAGAAGATCCCATTCTTACAGTCTTTCAGAGAGTGAGAATACATTGGAAGAAGATGGCCAAGGCTGCTGCTTTGTCTCTTAACCTGGCCCTCGTGCTCTCGCTCCTTCTCATATCCATGGCAGACGGAAGACTTGTCGCTCGTGAGTTCAACATATTTATATTTTTTTAGCAGAAAATAATGAGGTTATGTTCAGGAAATTAGTGTGTTATTTTTGTTAAATATTGGATATGCACAATATGGCAGTCGATGGTGTTCTGATATGTTTCCTAATATGCATGTTTTCATGTATGCTAAACAGTTGGCTTCGGGAAGGCCAAGACCCCTCGGACTCCTAACTGCGAAGCGGTTTATGGTGTGGAAAGCGGGGAGACGTGCTTTTCGGTTCAGAAACAATTCAACCTCACCCCCAAGGAGTTCGCCGCTGTAAACCCCAATCTTGTGTGTGAGACGCTCTTCGTTGGCCAGTGGCTCTGCGTCTCTGGAAGCGCCTGATCTGTTGCAAGAGCACTGGTTTCAGTTTCAGGTTGTTGCTGTGTGTTTGGCATGAATAAAGGGAGAGACTGATTTCTCTCCAAGCAGTGTTATGCTTTCATCATATTTCCATGCATTTGTGAACTGGGTCTGTTTGTTATTGCCTTGTTGAAGTTCTGATTGAATGTTTGTATTAGTGAGGTAGATTAACTAAAAGATTCTGACTAATGTCGTCAGAATTCTCAAGTTGGGCTGTTCTTATCCTAGTAGAAAAATTCTGCAAATTTTTTAGAAATTCACCTCGCGAAGTAGTTAAATGCCGGATAAATTCAAGGAGTCAATCGACAGAAAGAATAATAATGAATTAAGTGCTATTTTTGGCGAAGTACTCTTAAGGAATATAACCATTGACTAACAACCAAAAATCAAATGCATTCACCGCTTGAGCACTTTATTCTTAATTATCTCTTTGTTGAAGATAATCAACCATGGCAAGAGCCCATAGTTCCATTTTATTATATTTCATATGGGAGGGGAGACCAATAGTCTCTAAAATACCAAAGGTTCACCCCACTACCATGTAGTGGAGTGTCATGGTGGATAAATGAGGGGAGGGGGAGAGACCATAAGTCTCCCCACTCATAACACTCCCTCTTATCCATCTATTACCTTGGACTTAGCATATGAATACTTCAGGATTCATGATGTTAATGAGGTGGATACTTCTGGATCTAGAGTAAACGTGTTTGCCTCGTTAAAACCTTAGCGCGGGGACGGGAGGACCCCCCTGGCATGATGGATCAAGCCCCCCCTTCTGGGGGATTTGGGGGAAAACCGTGATTTTTTTTAAAAATATGTTATAAACCCCAAATTAGGGGAATTTGGGGGAAAACAGTATTGGTTTTTTTATTTTTTATTTTGATATGTTGATTTGAGTAATACAATCAACATACATATGTAATAAAATAGAATATGGTCCTTAATCTATATCTACGGGATTAGAATTTTACCTCTAGATCAATGATCTAGGAAAGAAAAAATAAAATCTGTAGAAAGGAAAATATAATTCATGCTCCCGCTATTCCACGAAGGTAATCAATTGATCGTCGTCGCAAGAGCTTTGCCGCAACTATAAGATTCCTTCGCAAGAGGAGAATTTTGTGGGGAGGATGAAAAATAATGTGGCTAAAATTTTTTTATAGAGCATGATCGTGCTAATAACGTGTTTGAAGAGAGTCACCATAGCCAATAGCATATGGTCCCATTTTATAACTTAATTTTTAGAACAAGTGGCCCATTTTGGTACTTTATGGTAATGATAGATGCATCATCTAAATGGTCTTATGTGTGCCTCTTGTCCACCTGCAACCTAGCTTTTTCAAAGTTTTTGACACAAATTATTAAGTTGCGGTCTCATTTTCCCAATAAGCATATCAAGAAACTATGTCTTGATAATGCGGCAGAATTCACTTCTCTACTCTTTCTAGACTATTGCCAAGCAACTAGCATCGAAGTTGAACATCCAGTAGCACATGTTCACACCCAGAATGGGTTGGCAGAATCTCTGATAAAGAGACTGCAATGGATTGCACGTCCATTGCTGATGCAATCTCAGTTGACTATGGATGCTTAAGGCCATGTCATATTGCATGCCGCATCGCTTATCAGAATACGGCCCTCTGGTGGCCATATTTTATCGCCGATTCAGCTGGCATATGATGCACCTCGAATATCTCTCATTTGAGAGTGTTTGGTTGTGCAGTCTACGTCCCCATTGTACCACCTCAAAGGACCAAAATGGGTCCACAGCGTCGTTTGGGTTTCTATATAGTGTTTGATTCACCCTCTATTATAAGATATCTTGAACTCCGACGGGTGACACATTTAAGGCACGTCTTGATGACTGTGAGTTTGATGAAAATGTGTTTTCAAAACTAGGCACACAGTCTAAGAAGCCAGAAGCTCCTGAGACAATTTCTTAGGACACAAAGACTTTGTCTCATTATGATCTACGTACTAGTCAATGTGAAGATGTGATCCTGAAGATCCTTCATCTTCAGAATATAGTACATTTACTACCAGATAATTTTACTGACAACCAGAAGATTGTCAGATCACACGTCCCTGCTGCCAATACGCCAGCTAGGATTGACGTCCCCAAAGATGGATGCAATCCACCGGCAGCAGAATCGGCTGTACCTTAATTAAAGAGAGGACGCCCACCACGTTCGAAGGACAAAGATCCTCGAAAAAGAAAAAATCTTGGAGAAATAAAGATGAACCCTACACAGGATGCTGAGCTCAGACTAGCTACCTCTCACCTCCTACATTCCCCTGAAGAGGAAACTATATGAGAAACATCATTAAATTTTGTACATACTGGGGAGGTACTGGACAGAAATAGCACTGTCGTTGACGACGACTTTGCTTTTAATATTACTATGCACGTCGCTGAATATGACGATGACATCGAACCACGATCTCTTGCTGAATGTAAACGCAGAGATGATTGGCCAAAGTGGAACGAGGCAATAGGAGTAGAGCTGGACTCACTCTTGAAACACGAAGTTTTTGGACCAGTAGTCCAAACACCTGAAGGTGTAAAACATGTGGGTTATAAGTGTGTTTTCGTCAGAAAAAGAAATGAAAATAACGAGATCGTACGTTACAAAGCACGTCTTGTAGCACAAGGATTCTCCCAATGACCAAGATAGATTATGAACAAACCTACTCCCCTATTATGGATGCGATCAAGTTACGATTTTTATTAAGTCTTTCATCTCTGGAAAGCCTAGAAATACAGCTCATGGACGTTGTGACTGCATATCTATATGGCAATATAGATAAAGAAATCTATATGAAACTCACTGAAGGATATAAATTACCTCCAGAGAAAGCAAAGAGACCTTGGGACGTCTACTCTGTAAGGCTTCAAAGATCATTATATGGTCTTAAGCAATTAGGTAAAATGTGGTATAACAGACTGAATGATTTCCTTTCACATCAAGGTTTCACCAATAATGAAGTCTGGCCGTGTATCTTTATTAAAAGATCGGGAACAAGATTTTTTATAGTCGCTATTTATGTGGACGACTTAAATCTCATTGGATCTCCTGCAGAGATTGCTGAGATATCTGCAAGCCAAAAGAATACTTTTGAAATGAAAGACCTAGGCAAAACAAAGTATTGTCTTGGCGTACAGATCGAACACCTACGTGGTGGTACACTGTTACACCAATCCACATATAAAAGGAAATTACTGAAAAAATTTCACATGGATAAATGTCATCCTATAAGTACACCAATGGTCGTAAGATCCTTGGATGTACATAAGAACCCCTTTCGTCTGCTGGAAGAGGGGGAGGAAATGTTAAGTCCTAAAATACCTTATCTTAGTACCATTGGAGCACTTCTATATCTGGCTAACTGTTCCGATATAGCGTTCTTAGTAAATCTTCTAGCTAGATATAGTGCAACGTCCACAAAGCACCACTAGAACAGAGTTAAGCAGCTTCTGCGCTACCTCCAAGGGTCGATTGACCTGGGATTATATTTCCCTAAAAGTGGATCTCCCACTTTAATTGGTTATGCAGATACAGGTTACAGGTCTGATCCTCACACCGAGAAATCACAAACTGGTTTTGTGTTCAACTACAGTGGTACAACCATCTCCTGAAAATCTGTGAAGCAATTAACCACTACAACTATCTCTTCCAACCATCCCGAGCTCCTCGCGATCTATGAAGCAAGGAAAGAATGTGTATGGCTTCGTTCAGTGATTCATCACATCCTAATGACTACCGACCTGACGACTGGTAACCTTGAGCCAACCACGATATTTGAGGACAATGCATCCTGCATAGCTCAACTACAGACTGGTTTCATCAAGGGCGACAAGACGAAGCACATGTCTCCTAAATTCTTCTGAACGCACGACCTACAAAAGGAGAAGCAAGTTGAAATACAGCAGATTTAGTCTTGTAATAATTTAGCTGATTTGTTCACTCAGGCTCTGCCTAGATGTATTTTTGTAAAACTTGTAAAAGGAATCGGGATGAGACAGCTGAGAGACATACAAGCCTGAAGCTTGTATGGATCAGGGGGAGTAACCTGTGGGTTGTACTCTTTTTCCTTAAGACTGTTGGTTTTTTTCCACTGGGTTTTCCACAGCTAAGGTTTTAACGAGGCAAACACGTTTACTCTAGATGCAGAAGTATCCACCTCATTAACATCATGAATCCTGAAGTATTCATATGCTAAGTCGAAGGTAATAGATGGATAAGAGGGAGTGTTATGAGTGGGGAGACTTATGGTCTATCCCCCTCCCCTCATTTATCCACCATGACACTCCACTACATGGTAGTTGGGTGAAGCTTTGGTATTCTAGAGACTATTGGTCTCCCCTCCCATATGAAATATAATAAAATGGAACTATGGGCTCTTGCCATGGTTGATTATCTTCAACAAAGAGATAATTAAGAATAAAGTGCTCAAGCGGTGAATGCATTTGATTTTTGGTTGTTAGTCAATGGTTATATTCCTTAAGAGTACTTCGCCAAAAATAGCACTTAATTCATTATTATTCTTTCTGTCGATTGACTCCTTGAATTTATCCGGCATTTAACTACTTCACGAGGTGAATTTCTAAAAAATTTGCAGAATTTTGCTACTAGGATATAAGAACAGCCCAACTTGAGAATTCTGACGACATTAGTCAGAATCTTTTAGTTAATCTACCTCACTAATACAAACATTCAATCAGAACTTCAACAAGGCAATAACAAACAGACCCAGTTAACAAATGCATGGAAATATGATGAAAGCATAACACTGCTTGGAGAGAAATCAGTCTCTCCCTTTATTCATGCCAAACACACAGCAACAACCTGAAACTGAAACCAGTGCTCTTGCAACAGATCAGGCGCTTCCAGAGACGCAGAGCCACTGGCCAACGAAGAGCGTCTCACACACAAGATTGGGGTTTACAGCGGCGAACTCCTTGGGGGTGAGGTTGAATTGTTTCTGAACCGAAAAGCACGTCTCACCGCTTTCCACACCATAAACCGCTTCGCAGCTAGGAGTCCGAGGGGTCTTGGCCTTCCCGAAGCCAACTGTTTAGCATACATGAAAACATGCATATTAGGAAACATATCAGAACACCATCGACTGCCATATTGTGCATATCCAATATTTAACAAAAATAACACACTAATTTCCTGAACATAACCTCATTATTTTCTGCTAAAAAATATAAATATGTTGAACTCACGAGCGACAAGTCTTCCGTCTGCCATGGATATGAGAAGGAGCGAGAGCACGAGGGCCAGGTTAAGAGACAGAGCAGCAGCCTTGGCCATCTTCTTCCAATGTATTCTCACTCTCTGAAAGACTGTAAGTATGGGATCTTCTTGTTTGAAGTTGGTTGAATGCTGCCCTTTCTATTTATAGTTTAGGTGTGAAGAGGAAAGGACCAAGCTAGACAGATTATAAAACAAAACTCATTGGAGAATACGGATATGGGCCGTATTTCGTTGAACTGTTTATGTATGGATTATGTCCGTGTTCTTGCGTAGGACTAAGTTGGAGAATTGTATGTGTTAGCTTTGGACGGATAATGCAAGAACTCGGACATAGTACACACAGAAATAGATGATTCTATATGCAATTACAGCTTGTTCCCCTGACAAAGGGACTGTTGTGTATGCAAGGGCCTCAATGGATTAGCACATGCATAACTGGTTGGTTCTCGGCTATTAGGAAGTCGACCAATTTGAGATCTACCATTTGAGTCTCTTCATGAATATTGGCTAGCCGTCCTTTGCGTAACATAACACATGTAACTGGAAAACAAAATGGCACTAGATTCAGGTATATTCATCGAGAGGGACCTGGATTATCCGTCCAAAGAGAAATGTTAGGATTTATTCTGTGGTCATTCTAGTTTGCGTCTTGTCATATGTGGCACTGGAGAATGTTGGATAGGTTGATATCCCTGCCATATGTAGAAGAGAATGTTGGACATTTTGTTGAACAGATTGTTGGACTAGGATGTTCAACAAACTATGCTTACTTGCATACCTGGTGCGCCGTGGTGCTCAATAGGATGCGTATCTGGAGCCAGCGTATTCCGCTTTTTCATTCTTGCTGTTTCTGCTCTTATGGTGGTTATAAAATGATTTATTGATAATTGTGCGTTATCTCTTGCGAATCGGTTGAAGAGAGATTTTCGGCAAATCAATACTCTTGCCGCTGCCACGTTCGAATCTATCGGGATCTCGTAACCACCACTTTAGGATCTCTCGGGATCTCCTTCTTGTTGAAGATGGTGCAGTTGTTGCTGAAGATGGAGCCGAATCTAGGTTTGATTGGCTGCGTGGAAATTGAACCAAAGATGGCAGGGGCGTTCCCTTTTAAGCCATGGGTTGTTTGGCGGCTAGGGTGAACGCTTGAGTTTAAGAAGTTTAAGGATAATCTCCGGGAGGGAGGCCGACGGCTGCGACACGCAGGATCAAGGGAGTTGATCGAGTCGGTGGTGCAAGGGGAGCTTGCAGGCAAGGGGAGCTTGCCAAGAATACTTCACGGGGTTGATTGCGATCATCCCCTCACGGTTTGTTTTTAAGGATGAGAGTGTTCTTCCTTATTAAAGCGTGAATTGTAGAATTTGTATTCTCCAATCTTTTTAGTGAAGTATTCAATTTTCTGGGCGTGGCCCCGCAGATGTAGGTGTGCGCACCGAACTGCGAAACCAATTCTTGTGTGTCCTTGCATGTTGCGTGCCTTTACGCTGTTTGCTATATTCTTTACTGCGTACTGAATTTCATTTGGTATCAGAGCTTGTCATCTACAATACTTTGACCTTCTTTCAAAGTGGATGTGATCCTGTAGGTCAGTACGCTGATCATGAACACAAAAGAAGGTGCTTCGGTCACTCGTCCCCCTTTGCTTACTGGATCGAACTACACCTATTGGAAGTCTCGTATGCGAGCTTTTATCAAGTCCTTGGATGAAAAAGCTTGGGTTGCTACAGTTGAAGGATGGAATCCTCCGGTTGAAGTCAACAAAGAAGGTAAGGAGAGTTTCAAACCTGTTAGAGACTGGAATTCTGATGAAGAACGTGCTGCCTTAGGAAACTCTAAGGCGGTTAACGCCATCTTTACTGCCGTTGATGAAGAGCAGTTCAAGCTTATATCAACTTGTGAGCATGCTAAAGAAGCTTGGGACATACTTCAAAATGTGCATGAAGGAACCAGCACTGTTAAGGCCTCAAAATTACAGATGCTCGCCAGCCAGTTTGAAAATCTAAGGATGAACGAAAACGAGACGGTTGCAGAGTTCAATGGAAGATTGAGAGATATTGCTAACCAGGCGTTTCAACTGGGTAAGAAGTATTCACAAAAGAAGCTTGTTGAAAAAACTCTGAGGTCCCTGCCAGATAAATTTTCAGCAAAGATTGCAGCTATAGAGGAGGTAAGGAACACTTCGACCATGAGATTGGACGAACTCATGGGATCCTTACAGACCTATGAGATGAATCTCAAACAAAACAAAAAGGAGAAGGGTGTTGCCTTGAAGATTGAAGCCAGTGAACCATCAAAATCTGATGATGAGACAGAACTCGAAGATGATATCGCGCTTCTCACCAAAAACTTTAGCAAGATGATGAGAAAGATCAGCAATAAAGGTCAGAATTTTAAAGCTACCAATAAAAAGGTGCGGACAGGACCTCCTGCAGGTGAAAGGAATGCTGGTCGTCCTATACAAAGGTATGAGTCTAAAAACAAAGGAAAGGGAATACAGTGTAGAGAATGTGAAGGTTTCGGACATATACAGGCAGAGTGTGCAAACACTCTAAAGAAGCTAAAAGGGAAATCCCTTGCCAGCACTTGGAGCGATGAAGACTCTGGAGATAGCGAGGAAGATGAAGACATAACCAGTAATTATGTGGCGTTCACAGCTATTCTGAATGACAAATCTGAAGGCAAGTTCGCCAGCCTTGTTGAACATAATGTTGCAACATGTACTGCTACAACGAAGCACAAGGGAGAACATGTTGTACAAAATGTTACAACAAACAAAGCTGATTCTGACAGTGAAGCTGAATCAGAAGTCGGGAGTGAAGAAGATATTGATGATGAGGAAATCCGCGTAGCCTATCAAACTATGTTCTACAAATGGATGGAAATTTGTGAAACCAACAAGAAACTGAAAGATGAATGCTCTAAGTTGAGGAGTGAGAAGAATACATATCAAATCAAACTTCTGAAGACTGAAGCAAGTCTCCGGAACTGTGAGAGAGACATGAAGAGAGCCATAATGAGAGCTGAGAAGGCTGAAAGCACGGTTAACAGATGGAACTCTGGGAAAACCAAACTCAATGACATCCTCAACATGGGAAAAGTCGCTGGAGATCGAACTGGAGTTGGGTACAACAGAGGAAGCAATTTTCACACACCCAAGACTAGGAGTAGTCTCAATGCTAAGGAACATGTTAAATGGAATCCACATGATGAGGTCAAGCCACGAGGAAAGAACAGAAGAGGTACTACTCTTAGACAACTTATATGCAGTTACTGTAAACAAATAGGACATAATGATTGGAGGTGTTTCAAGCGCATGAAGCATGTGAGTGAAGGAAGAAATATTGTTCATCCACAGCAACAGACAAGCATGAAGTGGATTAAGAAGTCGGAACTGGTCAGTATGGTTGCATACACCTCTTTAGCTACCTTTGCAGAAAATCAGTGGTACTTTGACAGTGGGTGCTCTCGGCACATGACAGGAAACAAGGGACTTCTGTCTGAGTACATTGCTGGAAATAAAGGTCATGTCACCTTTGGGGATGGACAGAGAAGCAAAGTTATTGGAAAAGGTAATCTCAATATGACAGAAACTCTGAAATTGAAAGATGTGATGCATGTTGAAAATCTAAAGGCTAATCTTATCAGTATAAGTCAGCTGTGCGATCAAGGGCTGCTGGTTCGGTTCAACAAAAATGAATGTCTTGTGTTTAACAGTGATAAAGTATGTATTCTTTCTGGAAAAAGATCCAGTGACAACTGCTACCTATTGCAAGAACCTGACAGATGTCTGAGTATCACCACTGATGCTTCTGAACAATGGCATCAGAAATTAGGCCATGTTAACTTCAAGACCTTAATGAAAATCTCCAAAGCAAGAGCTGTCCGAGGAATGCCTACGTTAATCAAGAAGAAGGAAGGAGTGTGCGAAGCTTGCCAACTGGGGAAGCAGAAGAAAATTAGTCACAAACAAATTCAGAGTATCACAACATCAAAAATTCTGGAGCTACTGCATATGGATCTGATTGGACCCACCTCAGAAACAAGTGTCGGAGGTAAGAAGTACATTTTTGTTAGTGTTGATGATTTTTCACGCTTCACCTGGGTGGATTTTCTGAAGGAAAAATCAGACACTTTTAATGCTTTCAAAAACCTGTGTACTCGTCTACAAGTAGAAAGAGGAGACAACATAGGGAAAGTCATTCGAATCCGTAGTGATCACGGAAAAGAGTTTGAGAATCACTCATTTTCTGAATTCTGTGAGGCACAAGGTATAGGACATGAATTCTCGGCTCCTAAGACTCCTCAGCAAAACGGAGTTGTCGAAAGGAAGAATCGAACTCTTCAGGAAATGGCTCGTGTTATGCTGAATGCTCGAAAAGTGAATACTAAGTGGTGGGCTGAAGCGATTAATACTGCTTGTTACACCATCAACAGGGTCTATCTTCGACCACTGACTGAGAAAACTCCATATGAAATATGGAAAGGTCGAAAGCCTGATGTCTCCTACTTTCATATTTTTGGAAGCAAGTGCTACATCCTGCAAGATCGAACACCAAGACGGAAATTCGACACCAAGAGTGACAAAGGAATTTTCTTGGGGTATTCTACACGGAGTCGTGCGTTCCGAGTGCTGAATGAACGAACAGATGTCATGATGGAATCCATTAACGTTGTGGTTGATGATTTTGATCAAGGAGAATCTATTCTGACCGGTGAGAAAGGAGTTCAAGAAGACATAAATGAAGATGATGTTCGTGTTGAAAGTGATGTTGCAACAAACAAAACCAAACAGAACCATGTTGAACAAATTGTTGCAACACAGGATACTGCCAACATGGAGTCAACCCAAGTAGAAGCTGATAATGCTCAAGATGCTGAGGGAATTACAAAGATCATACGAGATCATCCGCCGGATCTAATCATTGGTGACGTTCACGACAGTCGTCGCACCAGAGGCACTAGTCGTGTTAATTACAGAGATCTGGCTGGGTATGCTTGCTTTCTTTCTACTATCGAACCCAAAAATGTGAAGGAAGCAATGGGTGATGAATTCTGGGTCTCGGCCATGCAAGAGGAACTGAACCAATTCCAACGAAATGACGTTTGGAGTCTTGTGGAGAGACCAAAAGGAACTAATGTCATCGGGACAAAGTGGATATTCAAAAATAAGACAGATGAGAAGGGAAATGTCACCCGGAATAAAGCCCGGCTTGTTGCTCAAGGGTATACCCAAGTGGAAGGCATTGACTTCGATGAGACATTCGCCCCTGTAGCACGGTTGGAATCTGTTCGACTGTTACTTGCGGTTGCCTGTAGCTTAAACTTCAAACTGCATCAAATGGACGTGAAAAGTGCCTTTCTAAACGGGTTGTTGAATGAAGAAGTGTATGTTGAACAACCCAAAGGCTTTGCTGATCCGTTTCTTCCGAATCATGTGTACAAGCTGAAGAAGGCGTTGTATGGGCTGAAGCAAGCACCAAGGGCCTGGTATGAGAGATTGACCACGTATCTTCTCAAAAAGGGATATGAAAGAGGAGGAGCTGATAAGACCTTATTTGTTCAAAGGACAAGATCAAGTGTGATGATTGCCCAGATCTATGTTGATGACATAGTCTTCGGCTCAACATCACAACAACTTGTGCATGAGTTCATTAATCTCATGCAAAGGGAGTTTGAAATGAGCATGGTTGGTGAGTTGAATATATTTCTTGGGCTCCAAGTTAAACAGTGTCAGGATGGTCTATTCATCTCGCAGAGCAAGTATGCTAGAAATCTTGTCAAGAGATTTGGTTTAGAAAGTGCCAGACATGTTAGGACTCCCATGAGCACATCTGAAAAACTCTCTAAGGATGAAGGAGGAAGAGATGTTGAAGTTACTCTTTACAGAAGCATGATAGGTAGCCTGTTATATCTAACAGCTAGCCGACCAGATATCAGCTTTAGTGTTGGAGTCTGTGCTCGTTATCAAGCAAGCCCTAAGGAATCTCATATTGTTGCCGTAAAAAGGATTATCAGGTATATCAGTGGAACTGCAGACTATGGTATATGGTATACAAAGGATACGAATACTCTTGTCTCAGGATATAGTGATGCTGACTGGGCAGGAAATACAGATGATCGGAAAAGCACCACCGGAGGGTGTTTTTATGTGGGGAACAATCTGGTGTCATGGTATAGTAAAAAACAGAACTCCATATCGTTATCTACAGCAGAGGCCGAGTATATTACTGCAGGAAGTTGTTGTACACAATTGCTTTGGTTAAAGCAAATGTTGATAGACTATGGTCTGGAACAAGGAGCCATGACTATTTTATGCGACAATCAGAGTGCTATAAATATCTCCAAGAATCCTGTTCAGCATTCTAGAACGAAACACATTGACATCCGACATCACTTTATTAGAGAGCTGGTTGAGAAGAAATCCCTGGTTATGGAGTATGTTGCTACAGCTAATCAACTAGCAGACATTTTTACAAAGCCTCTTGATTCAGCCAGATTTGAGGAACTGCGGCAAGCCCTAGGGCTGTGTCGTATCTAATGTTGCCCCCTGTATTGTGCATTTTGTTGCAACAGTTTGTTGCAACACTATGAGGGTCTTTCAATCTCTGCTGACGGGTCGGTATTTGTTCTCTTTTATTTTATTACCCGTTATTATTACCCTCTACCTCTTTTCATTCCCAAGGCGCATTTTTGCTTTTTCCTCAACTCAAATCTTTCTCCAAGATTCTCCTTCACCCGCTTCTAGGGTTCTTGAAATTGGCTTGGTTGAAGCTTCTCCCAGTTTGTCTACCATGACTAGAAATCAGTCGGGAGAATCATCTCTGCCCCCTCGTCGGTCTTCTCGACGATCTTCCGCTCGTAAAAGTGCTCCGCCGTCCTCGTCTTCTTCGGTTAAACGTAAAGGGGTGTTTCCTCGTTCTGTGCAAAGAACCTCAAGTGGTAATCCCTCTCCATCTCCCTCTTCTTCCTCGTTTGGGAGCATGCATCCTTCCAAAGTCTCGAATTTTGAGTTGGTGAACTTTTCCCCAATTCTTGAATTCCCCCTTCCCAAAATTCCCGAGGATGATGATGTGTATGATGATGATGAATGCTATCCTGATCCGGTTACTATCCAAGACTGGTTCTGGTATTTGAGAAGAACAGGAAAAGAATTGGATCTCTCTTATGTGGATGTATCACATATTCATTTTAAAGGTCTGATGCGTAAGAAGATTTTGGGAAAAGTTATGACCGTGAGAGTTCCTCGAGATAGAAAAGTTGTCATTCGCACCTGGAATCCGACATCTTTTGTTAAAATCTCTGAAATTGATGTGATAGACATCTCTGATTCTGAAGATTCCCCTGTGTTTGCTGATTTGCCTAAGTCGAGAGGGACTTCAGGAGCGTCATCGGCTAATATGTTCTCTGAGAACTCTTTTGTGCAAAGTGATGAAAAGATGAACAAGGATGTTGAAATGGAAGCTGATGTTGATGCTGATACTGTGCCTACTATTCCATCTCAGGAAGAGGTCCCTGTCCCTCTGTCTCCCAGATGTGAAGTTGATGTGACCGCTCAAAATGTGGCTAATGTCAATAATCTTGATTCAAATGAAGGTGCTCAGCCTGTATCTCCTGTCTTCTCTCAGCAAGTGCCTGAGTCTGAAAGAGAACCCAAGGATGATGCATGTGTCCAAGGAGCATGCCTTGACTACTCTTCTGTGGGTCAAACTGTGTCGAGTGGAGCTGCGGAGCCTGCCGGTGATGTTTCTGAAAATAGGCAGTCTCCCAAAGATGCTGTGGGGTTGGTCCCTGGTCCTATGAATGTAGACATTTCAGGAGAACCTCTGACTGGCCAAGATGTGGATCTTCCCTCAGTGCTGCCTGAAACTGATGCTGTGCAAGTTGGCCTAGATGATGTTGTTGTTGCTGCTGAGACTCTGACGGGTTCTGCTGATCGTTGTGGCGTGACTCAAGACTCTTCTGTTGCTGATGGTGACATTTCTGGGTCAATTACTGATGCTGTTCCCCGTATGGAGGATGGTGATGAAGATTTTGTTGCACAAAATGTTGCAACAAATCCTTCAACATGTGAGTTACCTGATGAAAATGATCCTCCTCTGTCCTCTTATATGCGCAAGAGTAGATCTGTGTCCAAGAAGCGCCCTATTCCTCCACCATCCAGGAGTGCTGAGTCCTCTCCTTCCAAGCGACCTAAACTTTCAGCTTCTGCTCCTTGTCGCCCTCCCTCATTTTCATCTTCAGATGCTCTGAGCAAAACTTTTTTTGACAAATCACGTAAGAACAGATGGCTAGCTTACCCCGAGAAACCTCTCATATCTGAAAAAATCCTCAATATATCGTCCTTTGACAAGACTCAGTTGGAATCTATTCTGAAAGATCTTGGTCTTTTCCATGCTGCCACATGCTTCAGCGTCTATTATCCTACCTTGGTGCGAGAGTTTTACTGTAATCTCTCCAAATCTGCTAGTGATGGATCCTCTCGTTGGAATTTCAGAAACTATGTCCGAGGAAAGATTGTCACATTCTCTCCTGCATCTCTGAACAAATTGTTAGAATGGAAATGTTCACAATCTGTTCCTGCGTTTGGTGACACCTCTGGAGTGAGTTTTGATCGTCTGATTGAAGTCGTGACTGCTGGAAAGTTGTCACGCTGGCCTACTAAGTCTTCTGTGTTTCCCTCATCTGCACTTACGGCAAAGTATTTTATTCTATTCAGAGTTGCTACTCGAAACTGGTTGCCCACCTCCAATGTTTCAGTAGTCACTAGGGACATGTGCAAACTATTGTTTTCTGCTGGCACGTCTCAGGTGTTCAATTTGGGAAGAATCATCTTCGATTCTATCGTATCTTTTGCTGAACTCTCTTCCTCCGGGACCTCTTTACCTCATGGAGCTCTCATCTCCATGTTACTTTTGGCTCAAAAGGTGCCCTTGTCCCCTTCGGATCTTCCCTCTACCTGTGACAGTATCTCATATACAGTTAAGTCGGTGGCTGGTAAACTCAATGATATCTCTGAGGTGGTGCCCTCTTTTCCTGATAGTCTGTCTCCACCTCCAAATGCTGAACCGTCTGGCTCCGTGCCTCCTGCATCTCAGTCTCCTCCACTCGGTTCTGCTAATGCTTCTACTTCCTCCGCAAGTACGGTTGACATTCAGTTTCTCGAAACTGCCCTTCAGAATATTGATGATCAAATTCTGGTTCTTGAAAGCCAGCGAGTTCTTCTGAATCTCCACAAGGAGCTATTGTAGAGCAAGCTGTCTTCTCTCCGGGGTGGTCCCTCCGCAGGTCTCTGAAGTATTTGTCCTTTGGTGGCGCAAAAGGGGAGAATTTATGTGGTATGCTTTGTTTTCCCCTCTCTGTTATTTTACTGGGTGGTTTGTTGGAAGTTTTGTTGGATATCTCTGTTATTTTACTGGGTGGTTTGTTGGAAGTTTTGTTGGATATTATGTTGCAAGTTTTGTTGGACATAGTTAGATATTATGTTAGAAGTCTATGCTGGAAGTCTTGTTGGACCTCGTTGGTCGTTTTGTTGAACATATTGGTGAATGTTGTTGTGCTGGGTGTTGAGCGTCTACTAATCAAATGTGGCTTCAGGGGTTTGAAAAGTTATCAATGACCTTCTCTTCTATCATACCGTATGTTGTGCCACCAATTGACAAAAGGGGAGATTGTCAGGATTTATTCTGTGGTCATTCTAGTTTGCGTCTTGTCATATGTGGCACTGGAGAATGTTGGATAGGTTGATATCCATGCCATATGTAGAAGAGAATGTTGGACATTTTGTTGAACAGATTGTTGGACTAGGATGTTCAACAAACTATGCTTACTTGCATACCTGGTGCGCCGTGGTGCTCAATAGGATGCGTATCTGGAGCCAGCGTATTCCGCTTTTTCATTCTTGCTGTTTCTGCTCTTATGGTGGTTATAAAATGATTTATTGATAATTGTGCGTTATCTCTTGCGAATCGGTTGAAGAGAGATTTTCGGCAAATCAATACTCTTGCCGCTGCCACGTTCGAATCTATCGGGATCTCGTAACCACCACTTTAGGATCTCTCGGGATCTCCTTCTTGTTGAAGATGGTGCAGTTGTTGCTGAAGATGGAGCCGAATCTAGGTTTGATTGGCTGCGTGGAAATTGAACCAAAGATGGCAGGGGCGTTCCCTTTTAAGCCATGGGTTGTTTGGCGGCTAGGGTGAACGCTTGAGTTTAAGAAGTTTAAGGATAATCTCCGGGAGGGAGGCCGACGGCTGCGACACGCAGGATCAAGGGAGTTGATCGAGTCGGTGGTGCAAGGGGAGCTTGCAGGCAAGGGGAGCTTGCCAAGAATACTTCACGGGGTTGATTGCGATCATCCCCTCACGGTTTGTTTTTAAGGATGAGAGTGTTCTTCCTTATTAAAGCGTGAATTGTAGAATTTGTATTCTCCAATCTTTTTAGTGAAGTATTCAATTTTCTGGGCGTGGCCCCGCAGATGTAGGTGTGCGCACCGAACTGCGAAACCAATTCTTGTGTGTCCTTGCATGTTGCGTGCCTTTACGCTGTTTGCTATATTCTTTACTGCGTACTGAATTTCACGAACCATACAATTATCCACCTTAGTCTTACAGAAAAACTCGGATATATTCCATACAGAAACAGTTCTAGAAAATACGGCCCCTGACCGCTTTCTTCGATGAGTTTTGTTTTATAGTCTGTCTAGCTTGGTCCTTTCCTCTTCACACCTAAACTATAAATAGAAAGGGTAGCATTCAACCAACTTCAGACAAGAAGATCCCATACTTACAGTCTTTCAGAGAGCGAGGATACATAAGAAGAAGATGGCCACGGCTGCTGTTCTGTCTCTTAACCTGGCCCCGTGCTCTCGCTCCTTCTCATGTCCATGGCAGAAGGAAGACTTGTAGCTCGTGAGTTCAACATATTTAGATTTTTTGCCAGAATAATGAATTTATGTTCAGAATATTATTGGGTTATTTATGTTAAATATTGGATATGCACAATATGGCAGTCGATGGTGTTCTGGTATGTTCCTAACATGTTTTCATGTATGCTAAACAGTTGGCTTTGAGAAGGCCAAGACCCCTCGGACTCCAAGCTGCGAAGCGGTTTATGGTGTGGAAAGCGGGGAGACGTGCTTTTCGGTGCAGAAACAATTCAACCTCACCCCTGGGGAGTTCGCCGCTGTAAACCCCAATCTTGTGTGTGAGACGTGTTGGGTAAATTGCAGAATTAGAAAGGATGGTGCTATAAAAAACAGAGAAGGAAAATGACTTATCGGTTAGCCGAAGCGTGCTAGGCACTGTCCTTAAGAGTAGATTTCCGCCCCTCAGAGTATGAACTCGGTGCAAGTCAGGTCCAGCGGCTACCCTCCAGGATTCAACGGCAACGGCCTTGTAAGTGTGCACTCACAGTACAAGGCTCCAGCGAGCAGCAACAATTCTTCGATCTCGCAGGAAGAGGAAGAGGAAGAGGAACAACAAGGACATCAATAGAAGCAATGAACTTTTGGAGGAAGAATGAATTTTCGCAGCCACAGAACTATAGAAAGGCTGAGTTTATATAGAGCAAAAATTGAGACTGTTGGGATTCGCAATCAATAGGAAATTTTAATTCAGCCATTAAACAAAATATGACCGTTGGAATTCATCATTAAGGGAAAAATGGCCGTTGCGAAATTAAAACAGTGATTAATAGAAAATATGGTTGTTGAGACATTAAACAGTGCTATTAATGGGAATATGACTGATGGGAAAAATTAAAAGCCGTAACGGGCCTTTCAAATTCATTAAAACAAGGGCAAAAAATCTTGAGGCAAAACTCGGGCACTCCGCGCGTGCACCCGTGAACCCCCCCTGCGCAGGCGCGACGCTAGCGCACACACGCTGAGGTTTTCCGGATCCGTCGCCCACAATTTCCATTCGGTTCAACCCGGTTTGGGCTCAGCCTCTTGCTTGGGCTCATGCGCACGCGAGCTACCCCCAAGTCCTAGCCCATTAACAAGTCCATTAGCCCATTATCAAGAAGACTCAAATATACACATCCAAGAGTTATCTCCCATCCAATGTGGGACTATCTTATCTTTGAAATTGAAGAAAGATCCAACAATCCCCCACAATTTCAAAATTTCAAAAGGTAAGGAAATAAGAATCCAACATGAGGAAAAAGGAAAAAACGTGAGATCAAATACGACAATTCAATACATTAGCAATGGTGACTTTCGGTCTATGAACCATTACTTAGGGAATGAAAGTGTGTTCCACAAGAAGTTGGTGAAACATTGTTTCTATGAACCAATCTCCTTTATTGTAAAACATTGACTCACAACCCATATTGAATCATCAATGAATAGTTGCTTGCTCTTTCGGGTTGGCACGTTTCGGCCATGCGCCATACCTGGATTTTCATGAGTGCTCTAGCGAATGTACCCAAATTCGCATTGGAAGCGGCCCCACTTCCACACCCATATAGGTGGACCCATCAAGTGTGCTCGACGATTATGCACACCACCCAACAAGGGCTATGGTTTCCATTAAGAGCCATATGCTCATCCTCTCTCATTGTCGATAGCACTATCTACACCATAGGATGGGACATGAACATAATGATAGTGCTCCTCACGATCAACAAGTGACTTGTTGTTACCCATATGAACCTACTTCATGAGATCATCAATCACATAGGTTGGGTTACCATCACTCTTGACCTATGTTTTAGGTATCAGTCACATTCCCCTCGATGTACTTTCCACTAACTTCCTATTTAGTGGTTTTGTCAGAGGATCTGCCAAATTCATCTATGACCTCACATAATCAAGGGATACTATCCCATGATCTAGCAGCTGCCTTACAATAGTGTGCCTTAGGCGTATATGCCTACTCTTCCCATTAAAAACATTATTTCTGGCTTTTGCAATTGCAGCGTGACTATCTCACTGGATAGACACAGGCGGTACCGATTTTTCACAAATGGGAAGATCATCTAGAAGGTTCTTAAGCTATTCGGCTTCACTACATGCCTTCTCCAAGGCAATAAACTCGGACTCCATAGTAGACCGAGCAATATATGTTTGCTTGGATGATTTCCAAGACACCACACATCCACCAAGTGTAAAAACATAACCACTTGTGGATTTAAGCTTATCTGAATCAGAGATCCAGTTTGCATCAGTGAACCTTCTAAAACTGATGGATCGCAATTAGTCTCCTTCCTAATTCTTTTCTTAGGTTCTGGTAAAAGAACTTTAGCTGGGCACCCCCACACATTAAGGTAAACAAGGTTTTTTATTTATTTCTAAAACAAGCTCAAACTCTTGTTTTGACACAATGATTACTAATGGTCAAGACACCTGACAAGTTTAGCAACAATTTGTTCATGCAAATCAGATGATGCATATGCAAGAGTGGGTACACTGTCCTGCCAACTAAATATTTAAAAACAGCATAAAACAGAAGTTTCAAAATACCACACAACTAATGGAGCACATATATTTTGCAGTGACAGTAATCAACTTGAAGCAGTCAGAGATCATTTGACCATAATTAATGTACATACAAAAGGGATGCAAAAGGAGGATATGACACCATTTCCTGTAACATTATCCTAACCAAAATAAACATTTCAACTTTGAAGCAGATGGCTGAATTTGCAACACGCACTTAAAATTTTTCAGAAGTTTAACATATATCTGAGACTATCATATACAAGAAATGAGAAAAATATATCTGGGTGCAAAGAATTAAGTTCAAAACAACAAGCAAGGAGCAGCCATCCCTTTTATTTCTAAGAAATCATTTTAACTTGGACAATGCTAAATGCACCGCAGCAGTTGCAGTGCATGGTCATTTAACTTTAGCAGATCATTTTCCAATTTTGCAAATGAATTTCTATGTACTTCAAGTACCTCATGATAACAAGCAGTTTTAGTTAACATGCATCCACATTAACCCATCCAAGAAAAATAGCCATCAAACATTGACTGTTTCCTTGGAAACGCCCAAAATACATTGTACGAAGAAAATGGCAAAAGACCTACAGCTTTCAAATCACAATCCTCACTTACAAATAACAAAACAAAAAACATTTCAAAACTTGCCTCATTTCTATTTTCACATCTGAGAACATGCAAATATTAGTCATCAAAATTTTGGTAACATAAACGAAAATGAGGTCCTGTTTTGAATTACACCCGCAGCAACCACCCAATGACAAAATGCAAGAGACACAGAATTCCACAAAAATATTTTCTTGTTGGTGCTTCTACACACAAACTTGCAAATGAAATCAAAAGCTCGTCTTTTGACACAAAAAGATTTTTTTAATTAAAAAATAAATAGATATGCATTTCATACTAGAATACTTAATAAGGAGTAGATTGCATCTAATTGATAAAGCCCACAAAAGAGTTCATGAAACGAAGAATGCCTTCTCAGCTTCAGTCTTTGAATACATCAATCAAATGAAAATTTACACATCCCCTTAAACTAAATCCAAGCAGACAAATAATCACACGAATCATCAAAAAAAGGAAAATACCCATTTTCATTTTATGATAGTTAAGTATATATGTAGACAGCACATTATATGAGATCATTACTCCTCTGTAAATTTAGAGTACAACTCTATGTTTAAGGCTTCAAGAAAAAATTTAGACATCATCTAAAAATTGTCAACCAATAACAAATTCTTGGCTGAGTTGGCTCAAGGAGCATGGGGAAGAGACAAGTTTCAAAAATAGGATATCACCCTATATCAAAAAATGCCAATAGTTTTCATGTTTAAGCTCATGCAACCAAGATAAGACGGAAGGGAAGTCAAACACAGTAGACTACACATACCCAAAGCATATGTAAACATAGAAAGTGCAATGGACCCATTTGAGACCCCAAAAGAAAAGTTGTCTTGATATAATCATGATCCTTAGTTAAGCTTACTAAACACTTTTACCAAACTACGCAGAATTATGTTTCTTCATTATAATGTACTTATCTGTATGAATACATCAGGCTACCTCCCGATAATTAATCTCCAATAAAACATTTTCTATAAAATACAAATTGTGCCAACAATGTAAATTCAGTATATTAAGTAAACCGAAAGAAGGTTAGAGAGCTTGCATGTTTTAGAATGTAACACATAACATACAATACAAGTGAAGGTCATCCATCCAAATCTTCATTTTAAGCAATTATAACTTTAGGACAGTTAATGAGATATCATTGAAGAATTTTAAAATAGATAATGTAACATAAATTCTTATATTCACTATGTGCTGATCATGCATATGTATGATCACAAATAGGCTTGAACCCATTTATACAATATTCTTATTGAGCATGACATGAAGACCAGCAGAATGTAACAATCCTTGAATAAATATAGCTTCCATGTAACCGTATACAAGAACATAATTTTTATAACTTGAAATTTGGTTGTCTTGGGCTGTCCATGAAATAAAGTTATAAAATTAGCTATAAAGTAGGCTCTATAACAAAAGAAATATCAATAGGAGAAAATAAATAAGTGTACTTTGTAGATAACTTTGTTGGTTCCGTAAATATGTGTTCATGAATTAAATGGTATTAAGGCACAAATCAGTTTGCATTGTTTAGTTCCATCTCCAAGATTGCTGATGTAACAGCCACATAAATCCGAATGTCATTAAAGCTTTATGCCAATATAAATTAAAAATTCAACCACAAGTTTGAGGTGAAACGTAAGCATGTTCATATTTTACAAGTATAAAAACACAATAGCACAGGCACCATTTACAATTTATAATTAGCGACCAGAATTCACAAGTATAATAAACGACATCAGACACTCAGCAAACGAATCGTATGTCCGATATCAGACCGAACTCAATGCAAAGAAAGGCCCAATATGAATGTACCCCTTAAATCCTCACAGAGTAAGGCATACATCTACAAACAGTAAAAAGTAGCATATCTACGTATATAAAAAATGTAAGTATAATAAGAGATAGATCTGAATTCGTTTGGTAAGGAAATAGACCCAATGAAAACATGATATATAAAGAGGGCCAATTTTTTTTCTCTCGATATTTTAAAGAAACTAATACAGAAAAGTTCAATGGTTGAGGTAGCAGGCAAAGCCTAATTAGTGACAATAGCAGCATCCACAATCTACTCTTAAGATTGTTGGGTAAATTGCAGAATTAGAAAGGATGTTGCTATAAAAAACAGAGAATGAAAAGGACTTATCGGTTAGCCGAGGCGTGCTAGGCATTGTCCTTAAGAGTAGATTTCCGCCCCTCAGAGTATGAACTCGGTGCAAGTTAGGTCCAGCGGCTACCCTCCAGGATTCAACGGCAACGGCCTTGTAAGTGTGCACTCACAGTACAAGGCTCCAGCGAGCAGCAACAATTCTTCGATCTCGCAGGAAGAGGAAGAGGAAGAGGAACAACAAGGACATCAATAGAAGCAATGAACTTTTGGAGGAAGAATGAATTTTCGCAGCCACAAAACTATAGAAAGGCTGAGTTTATATAGAGCAAAAATTGAGACTGTTGGGATTCGCAATCAATAGGAAATTTTAATTCAGCCATTAAACAAAATATGACCGTTGGAATTCATCATTAAGGGAAAAATGGTCGTTGCGAAATTAAAACAGTGATTAATAGAAAATATGGTTGTTGAGACATTAAACAGTGCTATTAATGGGAATATGACTGTTGGGAAAAATTAAAAGCCGTAATGGGCCTTTCAAATTCATTAAAACAAGGGCAAAAAATCGCGAGGCAAAACTCGGGCACTCCGCGCGCGCACCCGTGAACCCCCCCGCGCAGGCGCGACGCTAGCACACATGCTGAGGTTTTCCGGATCCGTCGCCCACAATTTCCATTCGGTTCAAGCCGGTTTGGGCTCAGCCCCTTGCTTGGGCTCATGCGCACGCGAGCTACCCCCAAGTCCTAGCCCATTAACAAGTCCAATAGCCCATTATCAAGAAGACTCAAATATACCCATCCAAGAGTTATCTCCCATCCAATGTGGGACTATCTTATCTTTGAAATTGAAGAAATATCCAACAAGACGCTCTTCGTTGGCCAGTGGCTCTGCGTCTCTGGAAGCGCCTGAGCTGTTGCAAGAGCACTGGTTTCAGTTTCAGGCCATCGTTGTGTGTTTGGCATGAATAATGGGATAGATTGATTTCTATCCATGGTGTGTTATGCTTTCATGGTTCCTTGCATTTGTGAACTGGGTCTGTTTGTCATTGCCTTCAGCTGTCATTTGTTAGAGTTCTAATTGAATGTTTGTATTAGCGAGGTTGATTAACTAAAAGATTCATCTTATGCGCTATATTATCATATCATCTTTCTTGTTTGTTGTTGAAATCTCAAGTTAGGCTGTTCTTGTTAATTTCCGGGTTTAAACACCCGGGCTCTATTTTGGTAAGATATTGTCCGCTCTGGGCCCGCACCGGCGCCCACACGGTTTTAAACACGGGGCTTCCCCTTAAATGCCTCTTACCAATGGAATTTCCAAGCCACTAATTTAGACCCCCCGGATCCCCCCACTTTGGCCGATGTGGGACTATTCGAAATCCCAACAATCCTCCCCTCGAACTAGGACTACATCATGAGCCTTCCCTCGAACGATCATCCATCCGCCGCCCTAATTGAGCTCTGACCAAGCGTACTCCATTTTGGCTGCCTCCCTGTGGCTAGGAAGGTCCATCCCTTTGATGGCGTCGAGCGACTTCCGCCTGCGCCGAGCTCCGCATCCACTATACCTGTGAGGCCCCACCTCCGAGCTGAGAGCTCTCCTCCATCAGCCTCGGCAAGCCGTGCTCGTGCTCTCCTTCAGCTAGACACATGAGTCCGCTCTGCCCTGAGCATTGCAGACTCTCATATGCCAGCATCCCCATGTGGATCCGACTCGGGCTCGCCATGGTGGGCATCACTCTGTTCGCCATTTGGAACGATCCGTCCTTTTTTGTACGAAAAAGTCGAGCTCATCACTACTCGAAAAACATATTGACACCCATGTCGGCACCAGAGGATCAAACACTTCGGCGGATCTTGGGTCCGGCTCTAATACCATGTTAATTTCTAGGTTTAAACACTGTGGGCTTGGGCTCCACTTTGGTAAGATATTGTTCGCTCTGGGCCCGCACCGGTGCCCTCAAAGTTTTAAACTCGGGGCTTTTACCCAAAAGGCCTCTTACAAATGGAATTCCCAAGCCACTAATTTAAACCCTCCGGATCCCCCCACTTTGGCCGATATGGGACTATTCGAAATCCTAACAATCCTCCCCTTGAATTAGGACCACATCATGAGCCTCCCCTCAAACGATCATCCATCTGCCGCCCTAATTAAGCTCCAACCAAGCGTACTCCATTTTGGCTACCTCCCTGTGGCTAGGAAGGTACATCTCCTTGATGGCATCGAGCCACTTTCGCTTGCACCGAGCTCCACCTCCGAGCTATACCCATGAGGCCCCGCCTTCGAGCTGAGAGCTCTCCTCCATCAGCTTCGGTAAGTCGTGCCCGAGCTCTCCTTCAGCTAGGTATATGAGTCCGCTCCGCCCTGAGCATTACGGACTTCCATACGCTGGCATCCCTATGTGGATTCGACTTGGGCTCGCCACGGTGGGCATCACTTTATTCTCCATTTGGAGCCCTCCGTCCATTTTTTCGAAAAATCCGAGCTCCTCACTGCTCAGAAAACATGCCGACACCCGTGTCGACACGAGCGGATTAAACACTTCGACGAATCTTGGGTCCAGCTCTGTTACCATGTTAATTTTCGGGTTTAAACACCTTGGGCTTGTGCTCCACTTTGGTAAGATATTGTCCGCTCTGGGCCCGCACCGGCGTCCGCACAGTTTTAAACACGGAGCTTTCCCCCAAAAGGCCTCTTCCCAATGGAATTCTCAAGCCACTAATTTTAACCCCCGGATCCCCCCACTTTGGCCGATGTGGGACTATTCGAAATCCAAACAATTATTATCATAGTAACACGGTTTGCTCGGCCTCGGGCATCCACACAACACGGTCTGCTCGGCCGACCGGCCCCGAAGGTCCTTCTCGTCTTCCACGTCAGCGACGACCTTCGGACCTCCATACTACCAACCTGTGGTAAGAAAACACCTTGAAATATCTGGCGCCGTATGTGTGAACAAGATTATCACCCACGTCATCCATAACACTTAGCATGGAGCAGCACAATGCCGGAGGGCCGTACACGCCGCCTATCCTAGAGGATGGTAGCTACTCACTGCCTGCCACTAACTTCGATCATTCGGATGAAGGGACAGCCAAATTGCATCCGATAACCCATGAAAAATTCCACATGTTCACCAAAGAGATGAATGCCAATATCCAAACGCCGACAGCAGCAGTACAACAACTCGTCGATCTGCAAAACCCACGAGTGAGGGGTCCGCCAAGGTTCCCAGACCACTCGTGGCAGCGCCCCACATTGCGCTCCACCATGGTCGCCAACCATGACGGAGAGTACATGAACCCAAAGCAAAGGTTCAAGGCGCCCTCCCTCTCTCCTCGGCGATCCTGAACCCTTATTTCCCTCCGACGCAAAGGGAGACAAAGAAGCGGACGAACCCGGGACGAATCGTTTGCAGCCACATCCAAATGGTCGTGGTTGACCCGAGAACGATCGAGCGATCGCCCAACCAGCGATGATCGACGAGAGCAGAGTAGGAGTCATCATCGAAAGAGACGAGCAAGCCGCAGAGAGCGGCATCGAAGGGAGACCTCCCGAATGCCAACCCCAATGCCCGACTCGGGAGGTCGTCGAGGCAGTCCCTCCCACACCTTTACCGGCCAACCCAGGCAACCCGAACCCCAGACGGATGGCCAGCTGCACCACCCCCTTCGGGAGCTACCAGGGATGATCGCAACCCGCGGGCGAAGAATATCACTTTCGCACGGGTGCTGTCCCAGTTCAAAGTACCGACCTTAGAGAAGTACGATGGCACCAAGGATCCCCAAGAGCATTTCCAGGACTACAAGGGGATCATGGAATTCCAAGGGACCGACGACGCCCTGCTCTGTCGAGGCTTTTACACTACCTTGCAAAAATCAGCAATGGAGTGGTATAACAGTCTCTCTGATCGATCTATCAGAAGTTTTCGAGAGCTATCATAGGCCTTCTGCCGATAATTTATGGCCAGATGAATAAGGAAGAAGAACTCAGACCACCTGTTTGGTGTGGTGTAGAGGTAGGGCAAAGCACTAAGGGATTACATGCTGCGCTTTAACGTCCAGAGGCAGAGCGTGGAGAACTGCGTCGAGGAGATCATCATGGCGGCCTTGAAGAAAGGGGTCGGGTATAAAGATCTCAAGAAATCTTTGCATCACAACCCCCCAAGGACCTAGACCAGCTCATGGCCTGGGCAGAGCTATTCATGCTGGCAGAGGACTCCCTGGTCGCAGAGGAGAAAGGTCCCCGCAAATCTCCTGCCGAGGCAAGGAAGCATTTAAAGCGCGACGAAAGCACGTGTTGCAATCCAGAAGATCGCAAGCTTAGGGAGAAGAACCCCCATGGGCGACCGTGCAAAAGTGAAGCTGCTCCCATCAAACTGAATGCCCCCCAGGACATCGTCCTCACCCAGGCCCAGAGTGAAGGCCACATCAACAAGCCACTCCGAGGATGAAGGACGGTCGAAAGGATGAGGCAAAATTCTGCAAGTATCACAAAGACTACGGGCACGATACAGACGACTGCTGGCATCTAAAGAAGGATATTGACCAGCTGATCAGCCAGGAGTACTTGAAGAATTTTGTCGACGCTCCAAAGACAGGCCCGTGAGAGGTCCCTCCAAGCCAACGGACAAAGGAAAGGGAGTAAATGTTGCCCAGACTCCCCTACGAATCATCAAGTGAGCATGGGACCGGCGAGAATAAAGGGTGGCATTGCCTCGCTCTTATCAGGAAAGTAACACTTGCCCATATATATTTTTCCTGTTTCATCTCCTTCGCAAAAATTGTACCTTCCCCTTTCCAATAAAACACCGACAGATGCTGCCGCACTTGATCATTTCTCTTCCAATGCTCTTGCACTCCTTGTCAAATCAGGCACCGCTGAAAGAGACCGTGTCCTACAGTAAGGCTGGGTAAATTCCCAGCATGCCGACCATCCGATCGGATGTAGGGCTGGGGCCCTCCCCCAGCAAGCTGGCCGCAAACTTGGTTTTGCATAAGGCTGGGGTAACTCCCCCAGTAGGTCGACCATCTGACCGGTCATAAGGCTGGGGGCCACTCCCCCAGCAGGCCGCTTGTAAACTTGGTTATACCGTAAGGATGGGGACAACTCCCCCAGTAGGAGGACCGTCTGATCGGCCGTAAGGCTTGGGGCCACTCCCCCAGCAGGCCGCTCGTAAACTTGAGGCTAGAGACAACTCCCCCAGCAGGCGGACCATCCCATCGGACGTAAGGTTAGAGCCACTCCCCCAGCAAGTGAACCATCCCATCGGACGTAGGGTTGGAGCCACTCCCCCAACAGGCTGCTCGTAAACTAGGTCTCAAACTCTCAAACTCTCTCATGCTCTCTCTATTTGCATAAACTCTACGTTCAAGCACTTAAGTCTCAGCTCTCGCCTCTCGTTCAAGGTGGTCTCGTAAGTCTCAGCTCTCTTTCAACTTCGCTCTCAACTCACCATCAAGCTCAAGTCTCAACTCTCTGTCAAGCTCAACTTCGCACTCAAGTCTCAGCTTCCTCCGCTCTCAAGCTCCGTCTGCTCTCTACACCACTCGTAAGAACCAGACAATCAGGTTCCTTTATAAATGAGCATAATGGCTTGGCCAAACGAACGTAAGAATTTAAACTTGTACTTTACCAACACTGAGGAATATGATAATTTTACTAGGATAAGGAACAACCCTATAGAAACACCAAATTATGAAATTGATATGTCACAAACCGAAATATATGAGTACATGCTTCTTACACATGTGTATACTACTTCTGAACAGACTTCTACAGTAAACGCTTCTACTCCTGAACAACCTACTAAGCATGTTGTTCCTTCTACACAATAAACCCCCAACCCAGATCACGAAAGTCTACGGTATGGGATCACTTTACGATTGAACATGTCCCTGATAAAGGCCAGTGGGCAATTTGCAAAATATGTAGAGAAAATTTTAATTGCAACCCTTCTGACGGCACTACACAGCTTAAGAGACACATAGCATCTCACGAAAAAATATTTTAAACAGACCACATTAAACTTATCTGCAACTTCTTCCTCTATATTTAATTTCGCATACTCTGCTGAGACAATGAGAAAAGGGATGGCTAGATTGGTTTTATGCCAAGAATTAGGAAAAGCCCCGAATTAGAACGGGTTAACCAAGTGGCCATTAACCCTACATTTAGAAGAGTGCCTAGAACCACTCTTCAAAGAGATGCTATGTCAGCTTTTCAAACTGAGAAAACTAAATTGCCGAAAACTTTTGCTAGCTTAAATTCTAGAATAGGTTTAACTTCAAACATTTGGACAACAAAATAGGGAGCATCCTATTTATGTGTTACATCGCATTATGTAGATCATGATTACCTGCTTAACAAGATGATTATAAGATTTAGAATGTTAGAGCATGTTCATACTGGGAGTTTTATTTCTTCTGTGATAATGTTTGTTATTCATGATTTTAATATTTCTAAAAAGATTTTTTCATTTACTTTTGATAATGCATCTAATAACACTGGTGCAATTAGTTATTTAAAAGGAAATTTGACCCCCGATATAGATAGGTTGTTGTTTCATCAAAGATGTGCATGTCACTTCTTGAACTTTATAGTTCGTGATGGACTTAAAACTTCTTCGGTTTATTTAGATAAAATTAGGAACCTTATGTTATATATACATACTTTTGGCACTAGGTGACTTCAGTACAAACAACTGTGTCGTACTAGCCAAAGACCGTACATTGCCTTTAAATTTGTTGTTTCACATAGGTGGAATTCAACTTATATAATGCTGTGTTCCATGACTAAGAATAGAGATCAGCTTACAGATTTTGCAATTACATACCTTCCACATGACCCATCGTTGAAATTGGTGAAAACGAGTGGATAACTGTAGATCATCTTCATGATTTTTTGATAAATTTTTACCGCTACAAATAAACTTTCAGGTGTTTACTACCCAACATCAGATTTATGATTAGAACAATTAGTTCTAATTTCCAAAGTTTTATCTAATCATATAGAAAATTCATAACCTAACAGTACTCTTATGCCTAAGATAGAAGCCATGTCGATAAAACTAGCTAAGTATTGGAATCATGTTCCTATGATTTACTCTTTAGCTAAAGTTTTTTATCTACATTTTAAGGTGGATGTTGCAATTGGGGTATTATAAATGTATTATGAAAACATGTGATTTTTCTATGCTGAACATGTAGCTACGTTTAAACATAGCTTAAGAACCCTTTTTGCAACTTATGAGACTAGATTTAGTAGGGCTTCACATACTTCTTCTGTGCCTGCTACTTCTTCTTTGAGTAAGATCCGACAGATTTTAGGGAAGAAGAAACCAAAAACAGTAGAGTCAGATAGTTCTTCAGTAAACTGTCTAAGTACTTAGCAAATCAGTTTCCTTTTTTGAGGTAGAAATGGATGACGAAAATTTTAATGCTTTTGCCTGGTGGAAAGGATATGAATCAGTTTATCCTATTGTTTCCATCATGGCTCGTGATTTGTTAGATGTCCCTATATCTACCGTTGCTTCGAAGTCTGCTTTTAGTGCAGGTAGTCGCGTTCTGAGCAACAAGAGGTCAAGGCTGAAGGAAGACATAGTTGAAGGTGCGGTTTGTGCGAAGGATTGGATCCATGCTGAAGACCACTCACGGGACAAGAAGGACCGTTCCAAAGATTCCGACGAAAAAAAGGCACAAGATGAGTGATTTTCATTTCTTCAGTCTATAATTATTTTCTTATTTGTATTAGTGTTTTTTGCAATTGTATAAGGGGTAAGGCAGGCCAACTTAAATCCCCCATCAAAAAGATTTTAATTAATAAAATTTAAAGGTTCAACGTGGGACCTTCGAAAATTTCGGGCTTAAATATGTTTCTGTCATGTGGCACTACTGTATCTATATAGCAATAATATAAGTTAATTTTTTCTCATTTATAAAATTTTTATTTACTTACAATTTACAAAAGACTATATATTTGTAATTTTTTTAAATACTATGTTTTTATAAAACTATCTATCTTTAAAAATTTTAATACTATGTATAAATAGCATATATTAAGTGTAAATATTTTTTTCATTTTTAAAGAATTTCTTAGAATTTTTTTGATTTTTTTGATTTTATTTTTATTTTTTGATTTGTTTTTAAAATGAAATAATCCTGGCCCAACCCAGCCCGACCCGGCAGGCTTCCGGCTCTTGGTGGGCTTCCGGCTCTTGGCCGGCCACCAGGCCGGGCCGGGCCGGCACATTGCCCAGTCAAAGCCTAGCCAGGCCCGGTCCGGCCCGGTCCAATGGACATCATGACTTGCTGGTGGTGATCGAACCGTACATGAATAATACAAAAAAATTGTTCGTCCAAAGATAGCCTCTTAATGAAGCTATTCAAAATACACCTCATGCTAAAAATAATTCTAACTGATCTAAAACTGAAGTAATAAATCAGAGATATATCACCATAACGTAGAGCGCAAAGTGTCCTGGCGAAAATGGTTTGTCAATCCGAGCTCTGTGGAGAAAGTTATGCACTTTTCAACGTCATCTGAAGAGCTTCTCCTTCTATCTCTAACTTGATGATCTCTTTGAAGCTTAGATTAAGAAGGAGAAAACTCAGTCTATGAGGAGGATAATTGATCTCTGAAGATTTTGGCTAGATGGATGCTTCTCCAAATGAGGGGTCTCTTTCTTTTATAAAGGATTAGAATTCCTCTTAGAATTCTTAATCCTTAATTCAAACTCCAAATCTTCAGTCTAAATCACATTGATTTGAATAGATCTCTTTTAATTGGAAACTCCCAAAAGAATATGTCTTCAACATCAATAGAAACTCCAATCAATCATAGGAAGTCAACTCTAGGTGTTTGACTGGTCAAACCAGTCAAACCTAAGCAATTTAGGATTTTAGAATGTATGGCACAGCCGTGTCAAGATAAAAATATTGGCTTCTTCATAACTTTCGCAATTGTGGCTCGGTCGTATGGCAATCTACACGGCTGTGTCGGCTTCGTACAGATAATATCCAATCTTTCGCAATTGTGGCACGGCCTTGTTAGCTCCTGCACGGCCGTGTCACTTTGGCACTTCTTTGATACTAACCTTTCTGATACGTACAGCCGTGCCGACTGACATGCACGGCCGTGCAAGTCTTGTTTTGCACATATTAAGTCCGTTTGATTTCCGTTCGACCTAAAATTCACTAGATAAACATATTAGACCAATATGACTTGCTTGGCATCATCAAAATTAAGTTTTAACCTTAGTTAATGGGCTAATTTAGGCCAATAGCCATTGCATGACCTAGTTGTGCATAGTAGCACTTATGTGCATTCCTCAGGCACCACTACAGCCCCTAACCCTATCCATGCCATATCCACACGTATAGCTCATTAGCACACCGCAAATATATTGTTAGTATTAATAATTTAGGTTTAGGGTTTTTAAGATTTAGAAGAACAACAACTTCAATCTCCTTGATCGAGGGTTAAAATTTGTTGTCAACATAAAATTGTAAAACCAAACTAATGATTCAATTTCAATCAATTATGAAATAATCAATTATCATATAGCAAAAATCGAAACATGAATGTATGGATCATAAACAAATAGATCAAAGCTAGATCAATAATCCAAAGTACAACTTTAAGCAATAAATTAAAGATATAGCTAGTTACAGCATAGATCCATATTAAAACAATTAAGTTTAAGATGCAAAAATTAGATCTTTGTGCAAAAAGTTTTAAATAAAAAATCCATCCTTTAATCGTAATGTTAGGAGTTCTAATGAATAAACATATTAAAAACCTAATCATTGAAGGAGATTAATAGAGAAAAGATATTTTCAATCATGAAGCCCTAATCCTAGGTCCTAAGATCATTTGTTGGCATATCTTATTCTAAACTCAAATTTCATGCGAATAGGAATGTTATTTACCTTTATTACTGTTTCTTAATTGCAGTATCATGCAAAAGAATTCCCTTCAAAAGCAGAGAGATCTTGTAGAAAAATGTTAACTAACCTCAAAGAAAGCCAATTCAATTGAATTGGACTCAAACCCTAAAAAGAAAAAACTGAAAGAAAACCAAAAGAAAACCAAAAAAGAAAATGATAAATCAAAGAGAGAATTTCAGTATTTCCCTTCACACCTTCTTACATGACCTTTGGGGGGTTATACAAGTTTTTGAGGGGAGAAGGCAGATGTCTTCTTACAAAATCATTTATCGTCTTCCCCTCTTAACCACCTTAACCGTTTAATCGTTTCAACTGCTCCAACGGCTATTAACTAACATTTTCTAGAAGAATATGGTTGGAATATTGTTGAAGTTTGTTGAGATGGAAATGTCTTCCTCGTTGGTTAGTTATGTCATCCATGTGGTTGGATAAGGAGGCTGAATCAATAACCGAAGAATCAACCGACACGTTCCCATAACCATTCTGCTTGCAGACGTCATGTTCTGATTTTCTTCCAATTGTCACTGTTAGTCAACTAACTAAAACCCGCAAGCTGTTGTATTTTTCTGAAGTTTTCAACATTAATTTTGGGTTCCCAACAAGGAATATAAATAAATTAATTTTGGGTGGCTAGGGATTTCTTGAAGACATAGCCGACCAAACATAGCTGGGTTGGGTCAGCTCCTTGAACTGTAACGCCCCAGAAGCAGAAACCGTCACACTCACAATAATTTGCAGATCTTGCAAGTACCAGTGAAGTCAATATAGTTTTAAACAGGAAATATTGAAGACGAAGATAAAGGAAATACTCATTTTATTAAACCTTGAAAGGAATAAAATGGGCCGACTTGGTCAATCGATCAACGATCACCCAAACGGTGTCATGTTACGTCTTGCTCTTTGGAAGGCCTGTCACGAAATCCATCGTGATATGTTGCCACTTCTACTCGAGGATGGGAAGGGGCTGTAACAGACCGGCAACGCAATGCTGCTCAGCCTTGCCATATCTACCCAGGAATCCATAGGGGCTCGTACCGCCTCCAGCATATGAGTAATGGACCGCAGCCATTCCTCTGTAGCTAGAGAGTCCTCGCGTCCAGTGAAGATCGGTGGACGTAGTAACCGAAACTCTTGTACCCCCCCTTCTCGTATTGGTTCCTGCCACACGGGTTCCTGCCGCATGGCTTCCTGTCGTATGACTTGAACCATTTCTCGCAATGCTCGATCAGATATCTGGTGCACCGTCGGAGGTTGTTCAGTATCAGCATTGTCATCATTGCTAGCACCGTTTCCATTGAGGCCAGGATTGATATTGTTGGCGAGATCTTCATTGTTGGGGACAACCTGGATGTGGGTTGGGTCCGCTCTCACGTGGATTTCTGAACAAAAAGTCCAACTACAAGAAATATTCAAATCTCATGAAAGTGCCTGAGTCCTTCAGTGCTGATGATATAATATCTACCAGAAAACAATGGTAGGCGAAATGGCTTTTTAATCAGATTGCCTTGCATAGGTCAATGAATTTTTTTTCCTTTATTTCCTCTCTCTTTTTATAGCCAAGGATAGCTCAAAAGTTGAAGATCAGATAAGTTTTAACACAATGAATCACCAAATAAGATAAAACAAAACCATGGTAAGCTAAGTATAGCATAGTGCATAAGATGATGCATTAGTCAGAATCTTTAATCAATCAACCTCACTAAACAAACATTCAATTAGAACTTCAACAGATGACAGCTAAAGTAGTAACAAACAGTGCCACTACCCGATACACAAATGCATGGAACTATGAAAGCATGACACAACATGGAGAGAAATCAGTCTCTTCCTTTATTCATGCGAAACACATAGCAACGGCCTGAAACTGAAACCAGTGCTCTTGCAACAGCTCAGGCGCTTCCAGAGACACAGAGCCACTGGCCAACGAAGAGCGTCTCACACACAAGATTGGGATTTATAGCGGCAAACTCCTCCGGGGTGAGGTTGAATTGTTTCTGAACCAAAAAGCACGTCTCCCCGCTTTCCACACCATAAACCGCTTCGCAGCTTGGAGTCCGAGGGGCCGGCTCTGCCTTCCCAAAGCCAACTGTTTAGCATACAAGAAAACATATGCATGTTAGGTACATATCAGAACACCATCGACTGCCATATTGTGCGTATCCAATATTTAAAATAAATAACCCAATAATACTCTGAACATAAATTCATTATTATGGAAAAAAATCTAAATATGTTGAACTCACGAGCTACAAGTCTTCCTTCTGCCATGGACATGAGAAGGAGCGAGAGCACGAGGGCCAGGTTAAGAGACAGAACAGCAGCCTTGGCCATCTTCTTCTTATGTATCCTCGCTCTCTGAAAGACTGTAAGTATGGGATCTTCTTGTCTGAAGTTGGTTGAATGCTGCCCTTTCTATTTATAGTTTAGGTGTGAAGAGGAAAGGACCAAGCTAGACAGACTATAAAACAAAACTCATCGGAGAAAGCGGTCAGGGGCCGTATTTTCTTGAACTGTTTCTGTATGGAATATGTCCGAGTTTTTCTGGAAGACTAAGGTGGAGAATTGTATGGTTAGCTTTGGACGGATAATCCAAGGTCCCTCTCGATGAATATACCTGAATCTAGTGCCATTTTGTTTTCCAGTTACATGTGTTATGTTACGCGAAGGACGGCTACCCAATATTCATGAAGAGACTCAAATGGTAGATCTCAAATTGGTCGACTTCCTAATAGCTGAGAACCAACCAGTTATGTGCTAATCCATATTGAGGCCCTTGCATACACAACAGTCCCTTTGTCAGGAGAACAAGCTGTAATTGCATATAGAATCATCTATTTCTGTGTGTACTATGTCCGAGTTCTTGCATTATCCGTCCAAAGCTAACACATACAATTCTCCAAGTTAGTCTTACGCAAGAACACGGACATAATCCATACAGAAACTGTTCAACGAAATACGGCCCATATCCGTATTCTCCAATGAGTTTTGTTTTATAATCTGTCTAGCTTGGTCCTTTCCTCTTCACACCTAAACTATAAATAGAAAGGGCAGCATTCAACCAACTTCAAACAAGAAGATCCCATTCTTACAGTCTTTCAGAGAGTGAGAATACATTGGAAGAAGATGGCCAAGGCTGCTGCTTTGTCTCTTAACCTGGCCCTCGTGCTCTCGCTCCTTCTCATATCCATGGCAGACGGAAGACTTGTCGCTCGTGAGTTCAACATATTTATATTTTTTTAGCAGAAAATAATGAGGTTATGTTCAGGAAATTAGTGTGTTATTTTTGTTAAATATTGGATATGCACAATATGGCAGTCGATGGTGTTCTGATATGTTTCCTAATATGCATGTTTTCATGTATGCTAAACAGTTGGCTTCGGGAAGGCCAAGACCCCTCGGACTCCTAACTGCGAAGCGGTTTATGGTGTGGAAAGCGGGGAGACGTGCTTTTCGGTTCAGAAACAATTCAACCTCACCCCCAAGGAGTTCGCCGCTGTAAACCCCAATCTTGTGTGTGAGACGCTCTTCGTTGGCCAGTGGCTCTGCGTCTCTGGAAGCGCCTGATCTGTTGCAAGAGCACTGGTTTCAGTTTCAGGTTGTTGCTGTGTGTTTGGCATGAATAAAGGGAGAGACTGATTTCTCTCCAAGCAGTGTTATGCTTTCATCATATTTCCATGCATTTGTGAACTGGGTCTGTTTGTTATTGCCTTGTTGAAGTTCTGATTGAATGTTTGTATTAGTGAGGTAGATTAACTAAAAGATTCTGACTAATGTCGTCAGAATTCTCAAGTTGGGCTGTTCTTATCCTAGTAGCAAAATTCTGCAAATTTTTTAGAAATTCACCTCGCGAAGTAGTTAAATGCCGGATAAATTCAAGGAGTCAATCGACAGAAAGAATAATAATGAATTAAGTGCTATTTTTGGCGAAGTACTCTTAAGGAATATAACCATTGACTAACAACCAAAAATCAAATGCATTCACCGCTTGAGCACTTTATTCTTAATTATCTCTTTGTTGAAGATAATCAACCATGGCAAGAGCCCATAGTTCCATTTTATTATATTTCATATGGGAGGGGAGACCAATAGTCTCTAAAATACCAAAGGTTCACCCCACTACCATGTAGTGGAGTGTCATGGTGGATAAATGAGGGGAGGGGGAGAGACCATAAGTCTCCCCACTCATAACACTCCCTCTTATCCATCTATTACCTTGGACTTAGCATATGAATACTTCAGGATTCATGATGTTAATGAGGTGGATACTTCTGGATCTAGAGTAAACGTGTTTGCCTCGTTAAAACCTTAGCGCGGGGACAGGAGGACCCCCCTGGCATGATGGATCAAGCCCCCCCTTCTGGGGGATTTGGGGGAAAACCGTGATTTTTTTTAAAAATATGTTATAAACCCCAAATTAGGGGAATTTGGGGGAAAACAGTATTGGTTTTTTTATTTTTTATTTTGATATGTTGATTTGAGTAATACAATCAACATACATATGTAATAAAATAGAATATGGTCCTTAATCTATATCTACGGGATTAGAATTTTACCTCTAGATCAATGATCTAGGGAAGAAAAAATAAAATCTGTAGAAAGGAAAATATAATCCATGCTCCCGCTATTCCACGAAGGTAATCAATTGATCGTCGTCGCAAGAGCTTTGCCGCAACTATAAGATTCCTTCGCAAGAGGAGAATTTTGTGGGGAGGATGAAAAATAATGTGGCTAAAATTTTTTTATAGAGCATGATCGTGCTAATAACGTGTTTGAAGAGAGTCACCATAGCCAATAGCATATGGTCCCATTTTATAACTTAATTTTTAGAACAAGTGGCCCATTTTGGTACTTTATGGTAATGATAGATGCATCATCTAAATGGTCTTATGTGTGCCTTTTGTCCACCTGCAACCTAGCTTTTTCAAAGTTTTTGGCACAAATTATTAAGTTGCTGTCTCATTTTCCCGATAAGCATATCAAGAAACTACGTCTTGATAATGCGGAAGAATTCACTTCTCTACTCTTTCTAGACTATTGCCAAGCAACTAGCATCGAAGTTGAACATCCAGTAGCACATGTTCACACCCAGAATGGGTTGGCAGAATCTCTGATAAAGAGACTGCAATGGATTGCACGTCCATTGCTGATGCAATCTCAGTTGACTATGGATGCTTAGGGCCATGTCATATTGCATGCCGCATCGCTTATCAGAATACGGCCCTCTGGTGGCCATATTTTATCGCCGATTCAGCTAGCATATGATGCACCTCGAATATCTCTCATTTGAGAGTGTTTGGTTGTGCAGTCTACGTCCCCATTGTACCACCTCAAAGGACCAAAATGGGTCCACAGCGTCGTTTGGGTTTCTATATAGGGTTTGATTCACCCTCTATTATAAGATATCTTGAACCCCGACGGGTGACGCATTTAAGGCACGTCTTGATGACTGTGAGTTTGATGAAAATGTGTTTTCAAAACTAGGCACACAGTCTAAGAAGCCAGAAGCTCCTGAGACCATTTCTTAGGACACAAAGACTTTGTCTCATTATGATCTACGTACTAGTCAATGTGAAGATGCGATCCTGAAGATCCTTCATCTTCAGAATATAGTACATTTACTACCGGATAATTTTACTGACAACCAGAAGATTGTCAGATCACACGTCCCTGCTGCCAATACGCCAGCTAGGATTGACGTCCCCAAAGATGGATGCAATCCACCGACAGCAGAATCGGCTGTACCTTAATTGATGAATCGGCAGAATACCATTTATTAGGATGTGATGAATCACTGAACGAAGCCATACACATTCTTTCCTTGCTTCATAGATCGCGAGGAGCTCGGGATGGTTGGAAGAGATAGTTGTAGTGGTTAATTGCTTCACAGATTTTCAGGAGATGGCTGTACCACTGTAGTTGAACACAAAACCAGTTTGTGATTTCTCGGTGTGAGGATCAGACCTGTAACCTGCATCTGCATAACCAATTAAAGTGGGAGATCCACTTTTAGGGAAATATAATCCCAGGTCAATCGACCCTTGGAGGTAGCGCAGAAGCTGCTTAACTCCGTTCTAGTGGTGCTTTGTGGACGTTGCACTATATCTAGCTAGAAGATTTACTAAGAACGATATATCGGAACAGTTAGCCAGATATAGAAGTGCTCCAATGGTACTAAGATAAGGTATTTTAGGACTTAACATTTCCTCCCCCTCTTCCAACAGACGAAAGGGGTCCTTATGTACTTCCAAGGATCTTACGACCATTGGTGTACTTATAGGATGACATTTATCCATTTGAAATTTTTTCAGTAATTTCCTTTTATATGTGGATTGGTGTAACAGTGTACCACCACGTAGGTGTTCGATCTGTACGCCAAGACAATACTTTGTTTTGCCTAGGTCTTTCATTTCAAAAGTATTCTTTTGGCTTGCAGATATCTCAGCAATCTCTGCAGGAGATCCAATGAGATTTAAGTCATCCACATAAACAGCGACTATAAAAAATCTTGTTCCCGATCTTTTAATAAAGATACACGGCCAGACTTCATTATTGGTGAAACCTTGATGTGAAAGGAAATCATTCAGTCTGTTATACCACATTTTACCTAATTGCTTAAGACCATATAATGATCTTTGAAGCCTTACAGAGTAGACGTCCCAAGGTCTCTCTGCTATCTCTGGAGGTAATTTATATCCTTCAGTGAGTTTCATATAGATTTCTTTATCTATATTGCCATATAGATATGCAGTGACAACGTCCATGAGCTGTATTTCTAGGCTTTCCAGAGATGAAAGACTTAATAAAAATCGGAACGTGATCACATCCATAATAGGGGAGTAGGTTTGTTCATAATCTATCCTGGTCATTGGGAGAATCATTGTGCTACAAGACGTGCTTTGTAACGTACGATCTGGTTATTTTCATTTCTTTTTCTGACGAAAACACACTTATAACCCACATGTTTTACACCTTCAGGTGTTTGGACTACTGGTCCAAAAACTTCGTGTTTCAAGAGTGACTCCAGCTCTACTCCTATTGCCTCGTTCCACTTTGGCCAATCATCTCTGCATTTACATTCAGCAAGAGATCGTGGTTCGATGTCATCGTCATATTCAGCGACATGCACAGTAATATTAAAAGCAAAGTCGTCGTCAACGACAGTGCTATTTCTGTCCAGTACCTCCCCAGTACGTACAAAATTTAATGATGTTTCTCATATAGTTTCCTCTTCAGGGGAATGTAGGAGGTGAGAGGTAGCTAGTCTGAGCTCAGCATCCTGTGTAGGGTTCATCTTTATTTCTCCAAGATTTTTTTCTTTTTCGAGGATCTTTGTCCTTCGAACGTGGTGGGCGTCCTCTCGTTAATTAAGGTACAGCCGATTCTGCTGCCGGTAGATTGCATCCATCTTTGGGGACGTCAATCCTAGCTGGCGTATTGGCAGTAGGGACGTGTGATCTGACAATCTTCTGGTTGTCAGTAAAATTATCCGGTAGTAAATGTACTATATTCTGAAGATGAAGGATCTTCAGGATCGCATCTTCACATTGACTAGTACGTAGATCATAATGAGACAAAGTCTTTGTGTCCTAAGAAATGGTCTCAGGAGATTCTGGCTTCTTAGACTGTGTGCCTAGTTTTGAAAACACATTTTCATCAAACTCACAGTCATCAAGACGTGCCTTAAATGCGTCACCCGTCAGAGTTCAAGATATCTTATAATAGAGGGTGAATCAAACCCTATATAAAAACCCAAACGACGCTGTGGACCCATTTTGGTCCTTTGAGGTGGTACAATGGGGACGTAGACTGCACAACGAAACACTCTCAAATGAGAGATATTCGAGGTGCATCATATGCTAGCTGAATCGACGATAAAATATGGCCACCAGATGGCCGTATTCTAATAAGCGATGCGGCATGCAATATGACATGGCCCTAAGCATCCATAGTCAACTGAGATTGCATCAGCAATGGACGTGCAATCCATTGCAGTCTCTTTATCAGAGATTCTGCCAACCCATTCTGGATGTGAACATGTGCTACTGGATGTTAAACTTCGATGCTAGTTGCTTGGCAATAGTCTAGAAAGACTTGAGAAGTGAATTCTTCCGCATTATCAAGACGTAGTTTCTTGATATGCTTATCGGGAAAATGAGACCGAAACTTAATAATTTGTGCCAAAAACTTTGAAAAAGCTAGGTTGCAAGTGGACAAGAGGCACACATAAGACCATTTAGATGATGCATCTATCATTACCATAAAGTACCAAAATGGGCCACTTGTTCTAAAAATTAAGTTATAAAATGGGACCATATGCTATTGGCTATGGTGACTCTCTTCAAACACGTTATTAGCACGATCATGCTCTATAAAAAAATTTTAGCCACATTATTTTTCATCCTCCCCACAAAATTCTCCTCTTGCGAAGGAATCTTATAGTTGCGGCAAAGCTCTTGCGACGACGAGCAATTGATTACCTTCGTGGAATAGCGGGAGCATGAATTATATTTTCCTTTCTACAGATTTTATTTTTTCTTCCCTAGATCATTGATCTAGAGGTAAAATTCTAATCCCGTAGATATAGATTATGGACCATATTCTATTTTATTACATATGTATGTTGATTGTATTACTCAAATCAACATATCAAAAAAAAAATAAAAAAACCAATACTGTTTTCCCCCAAATTCCCCTAATTTGGGGTTTATAACATATTTTAAAAAAAATCACTGTTTTCCCCCAAATCCCCGAGAAGGGGGGGCTTGATCCATCATGCCCGGGGGTCCTCCCCTCCCCGCGCCGCTGCCCCCCTATCGGGGGGATCCGTTGCCGCGCTGCCCCCCAGTCGGGGGGCTCCGTCGTCGCACTGCCCCCCTGTTGGGGGGCTCCTCTCACGCACCGCCCCCCTGTTATCTAGATTTTTCAGAATTTCCAGTAATTTTCTGGTATTTTTCTGATATTTTTCTAGATTTAATTGAATTTTCTGAGATAATTTATATTTAAAACAGAAAGATAACATAACCCAATTATTTAAATAAAAGCCCGTATGCTTGCTGCGGGCTTCAGGCCCAACAGCCAATTAAAAAACTATGCAATAGGTTCATGTGGGTTACATGCCCAACATCCAATTTAAAATCTCTATTTTTACTTATAATAAATGGGTTAATGAACAAAAAGCCCATATGTTTAGTGTTGCAAAAATAATATATTCAGTCCCAAAAAGAATGAAATTGAAAACAATTTCATCATCTCCCCCAATCCCCAAAGTTCAATTTCGTCATCTCCCCCAATCTTCTTTCAAATTCCCAATTTGATTTCAAAATAAAAAAAACTTCGGCCAGAAGAAGATCCCCCTCGTAGAATTAATCCTTTCGGCATCTACCCCAGGGCGGAGCTTCTGGACGCCCATCCTGCCACCGACAGGGGGCGGAACACTAGGAGGAGCCCCCTAACAGGGGGTGGAGACGCAGAAAAGGAGGCCCCCGATAGGTGGGGCGACGCAGGAAATGGGCCCCCGACAGGGGGGCAGCGCCGGTGAAACTCCCCCGACAGGGGGGGTCAGGGGAGGGGGCGGCGCGATTAAAAAGCCCCCGAACAGGCGGTGAAGGGAAGAGCCCCCCCAACAGGGGGTGGCGGAGTCTGGTGGAGCCCACCCCCCAGACAGGGGGCAGCTCAGTGATGAACCCCCCTCCCCGGACAGGGGCGGCGGCGGCGCAGGAGCCCCAGACTGGGTGGGCGGCAGGGCGACGGAGCCCCTGGGGGGCGGTGGGGCGACGGAGCCCCCCGACTGGGGGGCGGTGGGGCGACGGAGCCCCCCCGACTCGGGGACGGTGGGGCGACGGAGCCCCCCGACTGGGGGGGGGCGGTGCGGGGACGGAAGGAGCCCCCCCTTCGAGGGGATAGGGGTAAACATGCTTTATTTATATATTTTTTATTTTTTATTTTTTAAAAAAAATCTAGCATAAAACCACAAATAAGGGGAACTTGGGGGAAAAATAGGATTGTGTTTTATATATTGATCAAGTACACCAAAAATCAAAATATGTTCTTAAGATTTTTTTTTCTCAATTAAAGAGGTGTATGTTCTTGATTTTTAGCAAAAATGTATAATATTTTGCATAACTCAATTATCTACGAGCCAAGGAATTTACCTCTAGCTCAGTGATCTAGGGAAGAACCAATAGAATATGCAGAGAGAAAACAATATCTCCGCTCCCGCAACGTCTTGGAGATTTGTCGCAACTTTGCCGCAACAAACAAGATTCCTTCGCAAGAGGAAAATTTTGTGGGGGGAATGGAAAAAAAAATTTATGGCTCAAATTTTTTTCTCTAGAGCGAATTCGTGCTGATTACGTGTTGAATATAATCAACCATGGCAAGATCCCATAGTCCCATTTTATTATATTTTATATAGGAGGGAAGACCTACCAAAGGTTCACATCACTACCATGTAGTGGGGTTTTATGGTGGATAAATGAGGGGGGAGACCATAAGTCTCCCCCACTCATACCACTCTTTAGGTTTTTTAACCCCTTAAAGCTTATAGTAGTTAAGTGGTATTTGCAAACCATACATTATCGGAATAATACCAAACGTTATCAGGATATTTGGAATTTTTGTTAATTCACCGCAGTTTGTTTCATTTTAGCCTTTATATTAAATTGACCCCATCTCTCTCACCACCACCCCCGCGTCATTTTTTATTAATTTCACCGCAAAACACCTCTCTCCTCCCTCTCTGTCTCAAAATCATTAATTCGGCGGTTGGATCCGTGCACTCTTGGATGAAGCCGAGAACGAGCTACTGCACCTCATGACCTTCATGGAGGTCGTACAACCCAAATGGTACTAGCGTGCTCTAGTCCTTGCAGTTCAAGGTGCGTTCTTCAATTTTTTTTCTTCAAATGGTTGCCTGCAGGGTGACTAGCTATCTCGAAGAAGAGGTTGTACGTTCATACACCGAGTTCCTTATCGACCTTGACATTGGTACAATTTAGAACGTCAATGCCCCTGCAATTGCATCCTCCTTGGATAGTGAACTACATTTGCATCTTTTTTTTTCTTCTATTTGGAGCCTAGGGCATGTTAATTCGGCGACATGGACGGATGAGCCGGTAATAAACCTGTTGCGAGGTAGAACACGTGTACAATGAATTTGTATTAGGGGGAACCAAGGGCACTGTGGTTATGTTAATGAAGGGATTAGGGTAGGATATTTGATAGGTGATTAGAGGGGTGATGATGCTAAGCTTGTCGTTGAGGCTAACCACGGAGTCGAATCTGACAGGATGCGGTTGAGGAAGATCGGGCTACCGGAGCTGAAGGCGAACACAAGCCGGGGGACGAGCTCTCTTGCGCAATGAGCAACTCGTCAGAAAGGCCGGGTTGAGGTCCAACCCTTAGCCTCTCTGATGCCTAAGTCAGTAATAGGACTTAAAGCGGGGGCTAGGCATGTAGGTCGAACTAAGGGTGAGTCGACCGTACGGGACGAGCTGTGAGTGGGAGAGCAAAGATATGGACGACCTCTGCTCTCGTGTGTGAATAATGAGATTGAGAGTAAATTTGCCAACCTCTTCACCGTCGGAGGCAAAGGGGTATTTATACCTGGCGGTCAGTGGGCAGATGAGGCTGACCTGGCGTACTGACTCACCGTGCTGAGCTGGCCTCGCTGTCAGTGGAAACATCGGATGAGGATGTCAGTAACAGGAGTGTCTGCTATGCTTTTGTCAGACGATGCAGCGGTCAGGGGTGCCTTTGTCAGGATGTCAGGGCCGAAAGCATTAAATGTCAGGGGGCGCGGCAGCCAGGGGGTGTTTTGTCAGGTGGTCGGGCGGCGTTAGTGTCAGTTATGTCCTTGTACTAGGTTGTTTGTCGTGTCCGATGAGCCAAGGATCCTGCGGGACGCCCCCCAGCAGCAAGGCCCTCCGACGATCCTCTGGGCCGATCTGTCCAAGGGGCAAGGCGAGCTGCGCCCATCCCCTTGCAGTCTGGGGCTTTCGAGCCGGTTGGCGCCCTACAAGCCTCCAAAGCTCGGGCGAGAGGCGCCCCGTCATTGGGCTGGCCATCCGTTCGGGGGGGACGTGCCTACGGGGCATTTCGGCGGATCGTGGTGGAAGGTCGGACTATCACGATCTTCAGGTCGTAACAATTGCCCCGGCATTCGAGTTCGAGTCGGGGACCCGATTCGGCTCGGATGACGTAATTCTACCTCCCTTTGAACCAGCGGTTCGGGTTTTGGTCCGTGCTCGGGAGTGGCAGCGCAGGTCGGGGAATTCCCGCTAAGCTGGTCGTTATCGTGAGTTGAAAGCGCCTGGGGGAATTGAAGAGCCTCCGCCAGCAGTCACGCGACGTGTGGATGAAGGCGACTTTCACGTCGAGACGTCAGGGATGCTCCGTTGGGTGATGTGTGGTGGCGCACCAACAGCCGTGATGGCGTGTTGTCCTCTATAATTAAGGGGAGGGGATCGGCGGAAGCTCTCGTCTGGCTTCACCTCTTTTTCCTACCTTCTGGTTGTTGTCGGTCGTTTGCTAACGTGGTCGTTGTTGCTTTCACCGGGGGTCCGTTTCCGGTCGCCTTCTCAGCTCTGCCGCTTGCCGGGTAATTCCGGTATCCTTTAAGCGATGGTTTCTCCTTCTGACTCTATAATGGGTAGCATGGTGGTGACAGAAGAGGCCCTGTCCAAGGAGAGGTGGTGGGGAGCGCGGGGGCCTCAGCGGAGGGGAGCGTGGTGCCCTGTTCGCCCGTGGATAATGAAGTCGGGGTCTACATCCGATATTTCGAGTTAGGACTTCGATTCCCAATCCACCCTTACCTCCAATGCCTGATGGACTTCCTGGAGGTGCCGACCTTCGCCTTGGCGCCCCGCTCCTGGGGCTTGCTGGTGGGGTTTTCCGCACTGTGCTCTGCCGACTCCCTGAGTCCGTCCCTGGTTTTGTTCCAGCACTTCTTCATAGTCCGGAAGAGGGGGATGTGCCACTGCATCGGTGCGCGGAAGGGGAGGGAGCTCATCGTCGGGGTGCCTGCCGACGTCGGTAGGTGGATGGAGGATTTTGTCTTCGTCGATATGCCGGTCGACATGGTGCTGATGTCGGATTGGGGGGCATTGAACCCTCTGGCGAGTGATGGGGTGGGGCTAACCGGGGGGACCTGGTGAATGCACGGGTCTTGGCGGGGCTGCCCAAGGCGCACCACCGGTGGGCGAATCTTGATGCGGGTCGGCTAGCTGGTCCATGTGTGGTCGGCTAGCTAGCCCTGGATAGCTGGTCCATGTGTGGTCCGACCCGGGCGTGCCCTTATCCGCCGTTACCGTGATGAGCGTGTCGCCCCCGGGGGGCCAGTCGAGGTAACGATGTACTCTTGGTGTTCTCCATGAATGGCCTCGCTTATTTGAAATAAACTGGTTGGGTTGATCTTGCCTTCGTTTTGTCTTCTTGTGAGGGTATAATTGCCCCCAACATTCCCTTGTCCGAGAGCGCTAGGTCTGGGGGAGGGGGATGTTGATGGCCGATGCGTGAGCTTCGGGCGGACTGGGGGACAACAGGTTCGGGTTGGGGGGTCGTTGCCGCAGTCCGGTCCCGAGCGGGTGAAACCTAATGACCCTGGCCGCCATGAAGATGGCGAGGTTCTTTTTGGATCCGGGTGGGGGACGAGGCTGGGTGCGAAGTTGTTTTGGCTTGGCACGATCATTTTGATGAAAAACAGGGCGGAATTCGGAGCGTGGCGGGCTCCTTTGCATGAACATGAGCTATCGTTAGTGCGGTAAACCCTTCGGTTTCCGTATCGAGCGGAGGAGCTTCGGACGGAAGTGGCCCGACAAGATAGGTCTTATCTCGCCCCCCTTTGTTGGAAGGTAACGGTGGGTTCGGTTCGAAGGTGGTCTCGTTTTGAAACGTCGGCCCTTGCTACTATCGTAGGGTTCAAACTACGTGTACGTAATTTCTGTTGGTTGCGTCGTCTTTTGTTTGGTGACGTTCCAAGTTATTCCTACGGGGGGAGTGCGCTGCTCGGCCCCTCTTTTCTCCGTCGTGATGGGTGGCCCCGTTTCGTGAGCTCGCCCCGCAATTTGTCGGGGGATCGTTCCCAAGGTAGAGCGTGCTCGGATAGTTATTGTGGATTCGCTTGAGATAGTCGTTTTCATTTAAATTTACAAGAATTCCACTTTGGTTTGTACATGAGGTGTTGGCAAGGTCTTAGGTAGTTAGGTGGGTATGACCCGACCCGTAGGCGGGCTGTAGAGCTGTTCCCTCCTGCTGTAAACTGCATCAGGATGGGCGGATTATCATCTGGGGGCGGGCCTCTTTGTCTTCCGTTGCTTGTGGCGTCCCGGTGTGTGCCTTCCGTGCTGAAATGTTGCAAGGTATCTTCGGCTGGTTGGATTCACCAGGGAAGCTATCTTGCTATCGCTGTCACCTTTGTCCAGGTGAGCGAATCCCTGTCCATCGGGCAGCCCTCCCTCCATTGCTCTGTCATATCCCTCCACGCCTCGCGGTTTGGGTTTGCGGGGAAGGTCGACGGCGAGCAGGTGGGTCGTTAGGAAGCGCGTCGATGTGGACCTGCGAGCACGGGGGGCTTTTGCCTTTCCCGCCGGCGGGGATCGGTGGGGAACGGATGCCAACCTTCCCCTGTCTCATCTGGTTTAGAGCAGACGGAGGGGTGGAAGGTGGGGCTCCCCTTGTGTAAGGGGAATAGCCTATTGGCAATCCGTTTGTAAGAGGAATATCCTATCGGTGGTCGTCGATTGGAAGCGATCGCCGATCGGGGAGGCGGGATCCATTGGTGGCCAGTGGCCTCCCTTTTGTTTGGGCGAGGTGTCTCGGCCCTTTTCCTAGTTGGTGGAGGGTGCTGGGACCGGTTTCTCATATTTCCTTCTGGTGGGACCGGAAAGGTGCTCTCTCTCAAGTGCAAGAGTCCGTACAAGTAGTAAAATCTGGGAGTCCAGATGTCGAATCCACGAGAAGAAATCTGTTGCAACCACAATTCAAATCAAATAGAAATCTATCGGAAAGAAACTAAACACTTCAACAATGGTGACGGTGACGGTGATGTGAGCACGTGAACAATATAAACATAGAAATACGTGTATGAAAATACCTATAAAGAGTATGCACATGGTATGGGTTCGTTAGTGTCAACGATTCGTATTAATTTGGTCGATAGGTATAACACAATGAATTCTCCTTTTGGGAGCAATTCACCGGAAAATACCCAATATAACTCAATGAATTCTCCTTTTGGGAGCAATTCATCGGAAGATGCCCTTTTGGGGGTTCAAACAAAATATTCAAAAAGATCGTCGCTAAAGCTATAATACGATATGAAACTCTCTTTTGGAGAGATCAAAACTACGGTATGAAACTCCCTTTTGGGGAGATCAAATCTCACCCTTTTGGGGCGATCATCAACTAAATTAATTCTTTTGGAATCTAAAAAAGTCGATTTACGAACAACGATTACAATTTTAGCGACGTTTAACGATTAAGCACAAGGAATTTCAACCAAATAAACACGAATAATATCCCCTAACTACTCCATACCCTGCACAACAGAGATTTAGCTACACATCATGCGAAAATAAACAAGTTTCATAGCAAAATACGTTAAAATTATATCAAAATACGGAAGAAAAAGCATCAAATAAGGAGTTTAAGTTAAGAATTCATCACCAAATATCCTTGAAAATACATCAAAACTCTCTGAAAATAAGAAAATAGCCTCTGGAATTTTACAGAATTTTTCAGAGGGGAAATACGGCTCCTAGAGCCTCCAATACGCCCAAAATACGCCCCAATCTGCTTGAATACGCCCAAAAAACCCTAAATACGCTTATATATAAATCATTGCGGGTTTACTGTGCTATCGGGTTCAAAACCCGCTTCATTTACGCGCCCGATCAAATCCAGACCGTTGATCTCGAGCGGGGCATTTCTTGGCCGTTGATCAAAGCGGGATTAATCCTCACGCTGCCACGTGTCCTCAAAGTTGGCGGATGCTCGCTCGAACCCGCTTCATCCTCGCATCCGAATCCAATTCTCCGAGATCAGCTCGGATTAAACCCACACCGTCGGATCGCTCATCGAACGGTTGAGATTGACCATCTGTCGATCGCTTCTCGAAAATGCGGGGCGATTTCCATCCGTCCGATCGGAATCGGACGCTTCGAAGACGGCCACGTCGCCCGCTCTGCGATTTTGATTTCAAATTGACGCGAACCGTCCGATCAAGCGGGAGTGCACGGATCGCCGCCGCGTGTCCCCGATCGTCGCTGAAATCCGCTTCGCGCTGGGCCGTTGGATCATCATCCAACGGTTGAAACGAAGCCCGCTTCGCTGTGTTGGATCGAAGATGTGGGCCGTTGGATTAAAATCCAACGGCTGCGGTATTTCCACGTAGCCCGCTTCTGATAGCCGTCGGATGAAGGCGGGAACTGTTCTGATACATCCACGCATTGCGCCAAGATTCGTGCCAACTTTATTTAATTCCAATAAATGGTATTCTGCATTCAAAAATTCATAGAAATTAGCACAGAACTCAGAAAAATACAAATAAATAGTCGTTGGAATCGTGAGATCGAGACGGTGCTAAGAAAAATATAATAAGTGCAGAAATACTTCATTATTTGCTGTTTTGTGCTCAAATAGTGTGTTTTCTCTAATAAATAAATGTGTAGAAAATACGTATGAATTAGAGAACAATGTAGCATCTCATGAGCACAAAATAGGGCTAAATGGGGGGTTAAATATGTAATATTGAACCCGAATCACACCCCCCAACTAGCGATTTGCTAGTCTCTAGCAAAAATAGCGATAGATACGGACGATCAATAAAACAATAAGTTCTTTCGAATTGCTTATGGCTTGGCTCAATAATACGCATTCCAACATGGTCTTGGCCATCAATATACACATCCATGAACAAATTCAATCACATGAAATTTTCTCTAATTTAGTATGAATAAATAACATGCAAGCATCGTTTTGCGCAAGCGAAAGTATAACACGTCGTTATAAACTAGTATTCGTGTTTCCAAGGAATTGGCCTATCAAAACAATCACTCAAATTATGGGTATTGAAGTTGCTTAGTATATTCGCCATTTCTTTTCTTTTATTCGTTCTGCGTAACGCGCATCAAGCAACATTCGCAGAAAAAAGTATAACTTGGATCGCTCCATCAAATGAGTGAGTTTCCGGTCAATGGCTCCAAAATCAGACGATCTTAGGGCATTAGGCCAAGAAGGACCCCTCGGACTGTACTACTCGAGCCAACCAAGTTATTTATTAGTGACATACGTATTCATTCATTTTTCATCATTTTTCTTTTCATTCATTTTTCTTTTCTTTCTTTTCTTTCTTTGTAAGCAACTCAAAACCCATCAACATGAATATAAACATTAGTAACCAAGGCCAAATTCCTCTTCAACTTGAAAACTTTCTAATAAATCGTGTATACTTAAGCTTTTTCATCACATTAGCATGCATGAGATAAATTCAAACTATTTCGAGATATTAATCATGGAAATTGAAAATTTTCAGGTATAGCATATTAACGGCAATTCCATGAAGGAAAAATAATTAATCAAGCCATAAACAATTTTTAGAACTCAATTAATGTATAATCATCCGCATTCGAGGCATATGAAGGAGTTTTTAAAAGATGAGATTTGGTGATTTATTCTTCTCAAAAGAAAAAAAAATCCTAAGGTCTCATACACACCCCCCAACTAAAGATGGACATTGTCCTCAATGTCGGAAGAGGTACGAGTTTATTCAAGCAAGCAACCTAGAAAGCATTTAAAAACTACACTACTGGAAAGAACACACCGTGATCAAATGGCGGATCCCGAATCTTTAATTGTGGAGGAAGTTGTTCAATTTGCTCCTTGCGCTCCTCGGCGATTATTTTTCCTCCAAAAACTAATTTGGACCCCAGCAACACAACTCCAAGCATCTCCATAAGCTGTTTGTCAATGTCCTGCGAGAGACGAGTTATGTCAGTCCAAATTAATTTAAGATTCTTCGCAATAAAAATATTCCAAATATAGTCATCAAAATAAGTGAAAGAAATTAAAGCAAGTTGACGACTACTCCCTGAAAGATTTGCAGTACTCTCTGTACGATGCTCGTTCATTGTGGAGAGGGGTAAATGATTTTGGGACAAAACTGGAGGAGGGCATGGTTCTGACTCCATGGCGATAATCTCAAAACTCTTGTCCCTAGCTGTCTCCTCCTCTCTTTTGCACACACTTCCTGCCATGTGGATGTTTATATTCGTGTCCTCAACGTGACATGGCTCGCTCGATATACCTGCAATAGAAGATGAAATCGTATTAGATTCTTTAAGTTGAATATCAAAAGAATTACCTTCTTCTACGCAAGTGGCAATCAAATTAAGATCTTCAATGGATTTCTGAATTTGCCGAATCCGAGCAAGGAAATTTTCTTGGAATTGATGGGATGTGGCCTCCTGTGTCTGAATAGTCAGGTAAGCATCCTCTTTCAAGGATTGCAAAGGTACGTCTACGCTTTGCTCTTCTCGATCAAGGCTCGAAGGCTCCGTTGAATCGCTTTCTGAAGTCTCTTCCACGGTTTCTTCGTTTTCTTGCAGAGACTCCATGTATTCCCACGCCACTGTCGGCGTCATGCTTCCCAATAATTCCTGCAGCTGCGGTTGTAGTCCTTCTAGGAAGAACGCCATAAGCTCTTCATTTGTGAAACCATGCTGCGGATAGCTCGATACGATATTTGTGAACCTCCTCCAGGCCTGAAAGAAAGTTTCACAATCAGTTTGATTAAAATTAACGATTTTGAGCTTTTCCATCCTATGTTTGTGTGCATTAGCATACCTTGCATCATACAGATTGTTCGTGCAATAAAAGTTCATATATTCCATTTTTAAAAAAAATTAAAAGAAAATAATAAAAAAAAGTTTGTGTACAGTAAAGTGGAAAGATCTCACCGAAGGTCCTCTAAATGAAATAAACCGTAGTCACAAACCATTCCTCCCCGGCAACGGCGCCAAAAACTTGGTGGGACCGGAAAGGTGCTCTCTCTCAAGTGCAAGAGTCCGTACAAGTAGTAAAATCTGGGAGTCCAGATGTCGAATCCACGGGAAGAAATCTGTTGCAACCACAATTCAAATCAAATAGAAATCTATCGGAAAGAAACTAAACACTTCAACAATGGTGACGGTGACGGTGATGTGAGCACGTGAACAATATAAACATAGAAATACGTGTATGAAAATACCTATAAAGAGTATGCACATGGTATGGGTTCGTTAGTGTCAACGATTCGTATTAATTTGGTCGATAGGTATAACACAATGAATTCTCCTTTTGGGAGCAATTCACCGGAAAATACCCAATATAACTCAATGAATTCTCCTTTTGGGAGCAATTCATCGGAAGATGCCCTTTTGGGGGTTCAAACAAAATATTCAAAAAGATCGTCGCTAAAGCTATAATACGATATGAAACTCTCTTTTGGAGAGATCAAAACTACGGTATGAAACTCCCTTTTGGGGAGATCAAATCTCACCCTTTTGGGGCGATCATCAACTAAATTAATTCTTTTGGAATCTAAAAAAGTCGATTTACGAACAACGATTACAATTTTAGCGACGTTTAACGATTAAGCACAAGGAATTTCAACCAAATAAACACGAATAATATCCACTAACTACTCCATACCCTGCACAACAGAGATTTAGCTACACATCATGCGAAAATAAACAAGTTTCATAGCAAAATACGTTAAGATTATATCAAAATACGGAAGAAAAAGCATCAAATAAGGAGTTTAAGTTAAGAATTCATCACCAAATATCCTTGAAAATACATCAAAACTCTCTGGAAATAAGAAAATAGCCTCTGGAATTTTACAGAATTTTTCAGAGGGGAAATACGGCTCCTAGAGCCTCCAATACGCCCAAAATACGCCCCAATCTGCTTGAATACGCCCAAAAAACCCTAAATACGCTTATATATAAATCATTGCGGGTTTACTGTGATATCGGGTTCAAAACCCGCTTCATTTACGCGCCCGATCAAATCCAGACCGTTGATCTCGAGCGGGGCATTTCTTGGCCGTTGATCAAAGCGGGATTAATCCTCACGCTGCCACGTGTCCTCAAAGTTGGCGGATGCTCGCTCGAACCCGCTTCATCCTCGCATCCGAATCCAATTCTCCGAGATCAGCTCGGATTAAACCCACACCGTCGGATCGCTCATCGAACGGTTGAGATTGACCATCTGTCGATCGCTTCTCGAAAATGCGGGGCGATTTCCATCCGTCCGATCGGAATCGGACGCTTCGAAGACGGCCATGTCGCCCGCTCTGCGATTTCGATTTCAAATTGACGCGAACCGTCCGATCAAGCGGGAGTGCACGGATCGCCGCCGCGTGTCCCCGATCGTCGCTGAAATCCGCTTCGCGTTGGGCCGTTGGATCATCATCCAACGGTTGAAACGAAGCCCGCTTCGCTGCATTGGATCGAAGATGTGGGCCGTTGGATTAAAATCCAACGGCTGCGGTATTTCCACGTAGCCCGCTTCTGATAGCCGTCGGATGAAGGCGGGAACTGTTCTGATACGTCCACGCATTGCGCCAAGATTCGTGCCAACTTTATTTAATTCCAATAAATGGTATTCTGCATTCAAAAATTCATAGAAATTAGCACAGAACTCAGAAAAATACAAATAAATAGTCGTTGGAATCGTGAGATCGAGACGGTGCTAAGAAAAATATAATAAGTGCAGAAATACTTCATTATTTGCTGTTTTGTGCTCAAATAGTGTGTTTTCTCTAATAAATAAATGTGTAGAAAATATGTATGAATTAGAGAACAATGTAGCATCTCATGAGCACAAAATAGGGCTAAATGGGGGGTTGAATATGTAATATTGAACCCGAATCACCTTCATCTTTTTCTTTTTCTCCTTCGGTGGGGTGAGGGGGGCATTTATAGGGGGATTTTGTTAACTGTTTCCCCCCTAATTAATGCGATGAGCTGGCATTATTAATGGGCTCCTCAGAATCACGCCCTTTGGAAACCGCTTTTGCCTGGTAGCGCCTGTGGCGATTCGTCAGCCCTAGTCTCTTCGGGGGGCGTGTTGTCATTAATGGCGCATTTCCTGAGCGTCCTTCTGTTTTGATGGGTCGCATCGGGGATCTGCTTTATCGGGACCCGGCGTTTACCCAGCAGGCATTGTTTGGCGGTCCTCGGGCTGCGTCTGGTCTGCCCCGGTTTGTGTGCCTCGGTTCGCGTGCCCTTGTCCTCTCTCCTAGGCCCGAGATTTCGAGGATCATGGGTCCGCGTGGGGGTGAGGTAGTGAGCGGGTGGATATTTCATTTTGCGCCCCTCCTTGGCTCGGTTGGTCGGGGTCCGTCAAACCCTCGGGGGGCTGGCCCTGCCCGGGAGGTCTGGAGGGGGAAGCGAGCGCGTAGCTCGGCCCATGCCCTTTTCTGGTTTGGGTGGCGAGGGTTGGCCCTGCCCCAGAGGTCTGGAGGGGGGAGCGAGCGCGTAGCTCTGCCCGTGCCCTTCTCTGGTTTGGGTGGCGAGGGTTGGCCCTGTCCCAGAGGTCTGGAGGGGGAGCGAGTGCGTAGCTCGGCCCGTGCCCTTCTCTGGTTTAGGTGGCGAGGGTTGGCCCTGTCCCAGAGGTCTGGAGGGGGGAGCGAGCGCGTAGCTCGGCCCGTGCCCTTCTCTGGTTTGGGTGGCGAGGGTTGGCCCTGCCCCAGAGGTCTGGAGGGGGGAGCGAGCGCGTAGCTCGGCCTGTGCCCTTCTCTGGTTTGGGTGGCGAGGGTTGGCCCTGTCCCAGAGGTCTGGAGGGGGGGAGCGAGTGCGTAGCTCGGCCCGTGCCCTTCTCTGGTTTGGGTGGCGAGGGTTGGCCCTTCCCCAGAGGTCTGGATGGGGGGAGCGAGCACGTAGCTCTGCCCGTGCCCTTCTCTGGTTTGGGTGGCAAGAGTTGGCCCTGCCCCAGAGGTCTGGAGGGGGGAGCGAGCATGTAGCTCGATCCGTGCCCTTCTCTGGTTTGGGTGGCGAGGGTTGGCCCTGCCCCAGAGGTCTGGAGGGGGGAGCGAGCGCGTAGCTCGGCCCGTGCCCTTCTCTGGTTTGGGTGGCGAGGGTTGGCCCTGCCCCAGAGGTCTGGAGGGGGGCGAGCGCGTAGCTCGGCCCGTGCCCTTCTCTGGTTTGGGTGGCGAGGGTTGGCCCTGCCCCAGAGGTCTGGAGGGGGGAGCGAGCGTGTAGCTCGGCCAGTGCATTTCTCTGGTTTGGGTGGCGAGGGTTGGCCCTGCCCCAGAGGTCTAGAGAGGGGAGCGAGCACGTAGCTCGGCCCGTGTCCTTCTCTGGTTTGGGTGGCGAGGGTTGGTCCTGCCCCAGAGGTCTTGATCGTTCCAACTGAAATACTCACGTGGAGACAACAAAGTTTGGAAAAGTGCATGAATGAAGATCTTTCCTTAAAAAGACTCACAATTATTGGAAAAACTTTAGCAAGTGTTCCGCATTCCAAGGGTGGGCTAGCTCGCTTCCGTCTGGGGTCGCCAGGATGTATGTGGCCGGCCCGATGATGTCGATGACCTTGTAGGGCCCTTCCCATTTGGCGGCCAATTTCCCTCGGCGGGCGGTCTCAGGTCAGAAGGTGGCGTCTCTGAGGACCAGGTCGCCGATTCTGATGGTCCGCTTCTTCACCCTGGAGTCGTAGTGTCGGGCCATCCTCTGGCTGTGCCGGATGAGGCTCGTCAGGGCTCGGTCCCTTACCTCGTCCACTAGTTCGAGACTGAGGCCAAGTCCCTCCCCATTGATATCCTCATCGAAGAGTTTCAGCCGGAGTGTCTCTTCTCCGATTTCCACAGGAACGACCGCTTCCGATCCGTATGCTAGCATGAACGGGCTTTCTCCAGTCGAGGCCTTGTGGGTGGTACGGTAGGACCAGAGGATTCCCGGTAGCTCGTCGACCCATGCCCCAAGAGCGGCGTCTACCTTCTTCTTCAAAGGACTCAAGATGCATTTGTTCGCGGCCTCCGCCATTCTGTTGCACTGCAGGTAGGCAACCGACGCAAAATGGAGCTTGATCCCCCAGCCTGAACAGAAGTCGCGGAAGCCTTCGCAATCGAACTGTCTTCCGTTGTCCGTGACTATAGAGCAAGGTATCCTGAAGCGACATATAACGGACTGCCAGATAAAACCCTTCATGTCCGTCCACGTGATGCGTGCCAACGGCTCGGCCTCCACCCACTTTGTGAAATAGTCCACTGCAACGACTAGATATTTCCTTCCACATGTGGCCTTTGGGAAAGGCCCAAGGATGTCAAGCCCCCATTTGGCAAACGGGATCGGGCTCACGATGGGCACCAAGTTGGCCGGAGGCGCTGCCGTATGTCGGCCGAATTTTTGGCACGCCTCGCATCTTTTGACATACTGAGCCGCGTCCTGGATCATTGTCGGCCAATAATACCCCTGGTGCATTATTTTTTGGGCGATGGTGCGACCGCCATGGTGGTTCCCGTTGAAGCCTTTGTGCACTTCGCGGACGACTTGCTCCACCCGCTCAGGCCCCAGGCACTTCAGGTACGGCAAGACGTCGAAGTTGGCGTAGCACCGGCGGTATAATACTCTGTCGAGGAGTACGAATGATAGGGCCCGCCTCTCCACCTTCTTAGCCAGCATCCGCTCCTCGGGTAGGGCCCCTGTCTCCAGGTATTTCACAATGGGGGTCATCCATGTCGTCACCGAGCCGACACACATTAGTTCTTCTTCGTCAATAGTGGGTGTCAACAGGTTCTCGACATAGATGGCCTTCCCGATTTCGGTCGCGGAGGAAGAGGCCAGCTTGAATAGGGCGTCCGCCCGGAGGTTGTTGGAATGGGGCAGGTACCGGACCTCCGCTCTCTTGAACTTCCGGAGCTCGGCTTGGATCCGCTTAAGGTAGTGCTTCATCGTTTCTTCTCGAGCCTCGAAGCTCCCTTGGATCTGTTGGATGACGAGCTGTGAGTCGCTGAGGAGCAACACATTCGCCGCCCCCACCGCCCTGCTGAGCTTCAGCCCGTTAACCGCGGCATCATACTCCGTGACATTGTTGGTCGTCGGGAAGTTGAAGCGCAAGGCGTATTCCAACGAGCATCCGTCGGGGGTTTGAATGACGATCCCCGCCCCCGTCCCGGATCCCGTCGCTGAGCCATCGACGTGGATGGTCCATAATTCGTCCATGTCTTCCTGGGGGGGCTCCGAAGGTTTCGCCATCCCCACCACTGGCAGGGGTATGGTCGCCGATGGTGCGTCCCCCGGGGCGTCCTCAGTGGTGCATTCTACCACGAAGTCCGCCAATGCCTGGCCCTTGATCGCCATCCGGGCCTTGTATGTTATGTCGAACTCACTGAGCTCGACGCTCCAATTGAGCATCCTTCCTGACCGCTCTAACCTCTTCAGTTTCTTCTCGAGGGGCAGGTCGGTGTGGACGGTGATGGGATGGGCCTGGAAGTATGGTCGGAGCTTTCTTGCCGTTGTGACCAGGCAGTAGGCGGCCCTCTCGATGGGACTGTAGCGAGTCTCTGCCTCCAGAAGAATCTGGCTGGCGTAATATACAGGGCGATGCATGCCCCCTTCCTCTTTGATTATGAGGAGCTGACGGCCTCTTCATTGGTCGCCAAGTACAACCCTAGCGGTTCTCCTTCTTTCGGCCTGGCGAGGAGCGGCGGGCTCTGCAGGTAGGCCCTCAGCTCTGTGAATGCTCAAACGCAGTCATCGTCCCATGGGATCACCTTCCTTTTGTCCTTTGCTTCGCCGAAGGCAATGCGCAAGACCCTGAAGAAGGGGAGCGATCTCTTCGCGGATTTTGACAGGAACCGCCCCAGAGCGGCGATCTGGCCATTCAGGCATTACAAATCCCGGATCGTCTGTGGTTCCGCCATATTAACGAGGGCCATCACCTTGTCGGGGTTCGCCTCAATCCCTCGCTTTGTTATCATGAAGCCTAGGAATTTCCCTGACTGCACGCCGAAGACGCACTTCGCCGGGTTCAGCCTTAAGCCGTATTGACGAACCCTTCGGAACGTCTCCTGTAAGTCGGCAAGGTGGTCTGGGGCTCTCCTACTATTTACCAACATGTCGTCGATGTAGACCTCCAAGTTTCACCCGACCTGCGGGCTAAATATCCGGTCCACCATCCGCTGATAGGTCGCCCCGGCGTTCTTCAATCCGAAGGGCATCTTTGTGTAACAGAATGTGCCTCTATCGGTGACGAAGGACGTTTTCTCTTCATCCTCCTCCGCCATCGGGATCTGGTTGTAGCCTGAGAAGGCATCCATAAAGCTCAACAACTCGTAGCCAGTCGCCTGGTCTACCAAGTGGTCGATCCGCGGGAGGGGGAAGCTGTCCTTCGGACACACCTTGTTAAGGTCGGTGAAGTCGACGCACATGCGCCACTTCCCGCTGGCCTTCTTCACCAAGACGACATTGGCGAGCCAGACCGGGTAGTCCACCGGCCTGATAAACTTGGCCTTGAGAAGCCGCTCCACCTCCTCCTCGGTTGCCCTCTTCTTTTCGCCCCCGGCGCTCCTCTTCTTCTGCCGGACCGGTCGAGCTCCTGGGTCCGCATTCAACCTATGGGAGATCACCGTCGGGTCGACCCCTGGCATGTCCACGGGCGACCAGGCGAAGATGTCCACGTTTTCCCGGAGCAAGCTGACGAGCGCTGCCCTTAGAGTGGCCGGGAGCTTCGTCCCAATGGATACAGTTCTGCCCTCCTCCGCGGCCACGGGCACCTCTTCGACCTCCTCGGCATGGGTCGACCCTTGGTGGCAGAAGTCCTCCCTCTCGTCGGGAATGTGGAGTGACAGGGCCTGCTTCAGGCTCTGGTGCCTGGTCGACCCTTCGTTGCAGCTTCTGGACAGCACCTGGTTTCCCCGCACCAGCCCCACCCCTCGCGAAGTCTGGAATTTCACCATCTGGTGTAGCAAGTTGGGGAGCACCTCTATAGACGTCATGTATGGGCTCCCAATGATCCCGTTGTACGCCGACGCGATGTCGACGACGACGAATTATGTCCCTCGGGTGACGGCCCTCGGCTCCTCCCCCAGAGTCATCGGCAAGGTGATCATCCCTTCAACGGGGATCGCATGGCCAGTGAAGCCGACGATGGGCCCCGTGCAAGGCCTTAGGTCTGCCCGCTTCCACCCCATCTTCTCTACTGTTGACAAAAAGAGGATGTCGCAGGAGCTTCTGGTGTCGATCAGGAGCCGGCTGATGATGACCGTTCTGACCTGGGCCTCGATGACGATGGCGTCATCATGCAGATACTCGACCTCCCGAGATCTTCATCGGTGAATGTGATGGGGGGTCGACTTACCCTTCTCCGCTTCGACTTGCCGCTGGCGCCCGCTGCCATCACCTGTCAGGCACATACCTCCATGCTCGCGGGCGACGCCCCACCTGGGGGCGGCCCCCCGCTTATCATGTCTATGCGCATGATCGCCCTAGGGGGGCGCGGCTCCTCCTGACCATGGTCTGCCGGTGGCTCTTGTAGGGTTTCCGGGACCCTTAGGGCACAAAAACTCTATGCACGTCCTAAGTCGGACTGAACATAGACAAAAAAGCAGCGAAAAAATTATCATGTTAATCTAATTAACATTTAACCCTAAGGTCCAAGACCCTAATCCAAGATCTATGCCGACTTGGGATGGGTCTGACCATCCCAAGAAGGATCTAGCCTACTGCGATTAAATTAAACTAATGCTTAATTAAACACATACCCGGAATCTCGGCACTGGGGCAGGCGAGATGTTCCGCACCGTCTTCCGAGCCGCTCCCGTCCCACGCCGAGCCGCTCCTCGAACTGCTCCCCAAACCGCTCCTCGAACCGCTCCGCATCCCGAGGCGATCAATCCCGTGTCGCCGAGCCAACCACGTGCCGAAGAAAGTTTCACGCGAGTGAAACCTCCGCCTAGATTTCGGATCTGAATCCGAACTCCTTTGCGGCTTTGCTAGAGCCCTCAGGAGCAAGGCAAAAATTTATAGGGAGATGAGAAATATTAATTTAAGCCTAGATCCGAGCGTGCTCCAACATTTACGAGAGCCGCTCAGATCTAGAGCTTGGGACGAGTTTTGAGGAGGAGAGCAGACCCCTATTTATATAGGTGGCTGACTGCTCCCCTTTACTCAAAATCCGATGTGGGACTATTAATTGGGTTAATAAAATCAAGTTAGTTTGTACTTCACAAAGTGCAAACTTCCGTGAATTTTAATTCCATCACCGTTGAACTTCAGGATTGATACAACCTATCAATTCGAAGGGTGTTCAACGGTGAACGCATAGGAAAAAACCGTTCGTCAATCGGAGTTCGTTTGACCACTCAATTGTATGTCCAAAGTTCAGCCCACGACTTGTTTTTCGTAAAAACCAGCCGTCAAATCTGCCATCAAACCTAGGGTTCAGCACCCTGAGGTGGGGCCCAACCTGTGGGCCCCACAGCCTCAAACCCAGGCTGACTGGGCGCCTGCCCAGACCTGGGCACGGGCTCCCAGGTCTGGGCGCGGGCGCCCAGGCGCCTGGCGCCTGGCGCAGGCGCCCAGGCGGGCGCCTGGGCCGGGCCGGGCGCCCGGCCCAGAACGCCTGGGTGCCCAGCGCCCGGGCCTGGGCCTGGGCCTGGCGCCCAGGCCCAGGCGGGCTTGGGCGCCCAGGCCTTGGCGGGCCTTGGCTCTGGTGGGCTTAGCGAGCAGTCTAGGCCAGACCCAGTTTGGGCTGGGTCTGCCTGATCTGGCTTGATCTACTCTTAGATCTGTTTTGGGCATAACTTGGGCATTTGGCGTCCGATTTGGACGCCGTTCGAACCTGGGTCTAGACCGAGACATTCCCGTCTTACCCGTGAACTTTTCCTTACGTTTATACTATTAAATATTGTTTTAATCTATTTAAAACACATTTAATCTCTTTTGCATCAAATGTAAAATAGTCCCTATCTAAGCTTAAATTATCATTTGCATCAAATACAAATGATCTGAGGGCATATTTCCCTACATCTCCCACTTGCACTCAGGATCATTTATCCCGAATGCTGGAGATTATTGCAAACATCTTTTGCAATGTTTTATCCCTTGCATCAAATGCAAATTATTCTCCCTAAATAATTTCTATCTATTACTAGACGAAGATCGCACTCTGTATGAGACCCTACAGTCTGACCCTTACAACAGGTTGGGCTCGAAGCCCTATACGACAGTGACCACGTGCAGTGGTTGCCGTCCCTGCTTCAGGAATCATCATTATGTGGTTAACTCATTGACATGAGTATTGTCGGGACCACCCTGACTGTTTCCGTGATGAATTCCGCAGTTATAGTCTCTTCATCTAAACTATGTCGTATAGATCAAGTCTAGGGTACGGTCAAACTGTCAACCCCAATAACTTGACTTCGGTTAGTTTCTTTCGATCTTTTAGTCAAAAATGTTGGACTTCTTCCAACATACTCTGGCCAGAGTTTTTACTAAAGACCGAACTAACCCTACGACACTAACTCCCATTGACCGGGAGAGACGAATCCTCTCTTGGTCATTATTCTCCTCATACGTTTCAAGTGTCACCCAATCAAAGACCTTTCAACAGGCCTTGCCTCGAATCTAGGTCATTTGATCTAAGTGGCACCGTTCACGCACAGGTTCGTCGAAATGACCTCAAGTCAAAAGACCAACTAGCCTATCATCACTCAGAGTCATCATTGACAGATTGGTCAATATAACCATATGATAACTCTTGTGGATCGTTCAGTGAACTCATTCTCTAATGAGCACCTGTGTCTCGTCTACGACTTCGCCAAGTCAAGCGATCATGAGATCATCGCCACCGCTAAACGGTGAAGACTAAGACACAATGGTCTATCCGATGTTTCGATATCCTTGTCTCGAAACATCTACGACCACGAACCCTTTTAGACTTATGCTACAGACGGTCAAACATTTCTCCATGATCGAGATACTTATCTCGATACATGTTTGACCTTGCATAAAGTCTCAGGACTTTACCTAAGTTAATATCTAATGTTAACTACATTATAACATAACTTTAGATAAATTATTACCAAACAGCTTACTGTTATTTCGAACAAGATGTTTGTGCTATTCACACATGAAGATAGCTAGCCTCGAGGGTATCATCTCTCAACATCTCCCACTTGCACTCAGGCCCATTGGTGGACCGGAAAAGGTGCTTCTCTCAAGCGCAAGAGTCCGTACAAGTAATATAATCTGGGAGTCCAGATGTCGAATCCTCAGGAGGAAATCTGTTGCAACCACAGCTCAAATCAAATAGAAATCCAACGAAAAGAAACTAACCACTTCAACAATGATGACGGTGATGGTGATGTGAATACGTGAACAATATAAACAAGGAAATTCGTGTAAGAAAATATCTATAAAAAGTATGCACATGGTATGGGTTCGTTAGGATCAATGATTTGTATTAATTTGGTTGACAAGTATAACGCAATGAATTCTCCTTTTGGGAGCAATTCACCGGAAAATACCCAATATAACTCAATGAATTCTCCTTTTGGGAGCAACTCATCGGAAGATACCCTTTTGGGGGTTCAAGCACAATATTCAATAAGATCGTCGCTAAAGTTATAATACGATATGAAACTCTCTTTTGGAGAGATCAAAACTACAATATAAAACTCCCTTTTGGGGAGATCAAAACTCACCCTTTTGGGGCGATCATCAACTCAATCACTTCTTTTGGAAGATGAAAAAGACGATTTAATAACAAAGATTACAACTTTAACGACGTTTAACGATTTAGCACAAGGAATACAACCAAATAAACACGCATCATATCCCCTAACTACGACATACCATGCACAATAACAATTTAGCTACTCATGGTGCAAGAATAAACAAGTTTCATAGAAGAATACATCAATCTAATAGCAAAATACAATAGAAAAGCACCAAATACGATGTTTAAGTTAAGAAATTTATCACCAAATATCCTTGAAAAGACACCAAAACTCTCTGGAAATAAGAAAATAGCCTCTGGAATTTTACAGAATTTTGTGGTGGCAAAATACGGCTCATAGAGCCTCCAATACGCTCAAAATACGCCCAAAATCTGCTTGAATACGCCCAAAAACCCTAGAATACGCTTATATAATAAGATTGCGGGTTTTAGTCGTGCTAACGGGTCTAAACCCGCGCCCAAATCGTCTTTAACCCGCATCCAAAGTCGGCGCAATTGTCAGCCGTCCATCGCATGCAGGATTTGATTCCATGGCGACACGTGTCCCGCATATCGGATCCAATCTCGCGCGCGCCCGTTTGCATCGATCTAGTCCGACTTCGTTTTGGATTGATTCATGGCAGTCCGATCGCGTGATCGAACGGAGCCAAGCACGCCACGTGGCCGCTGAGAACGCTGCTCTCCGCGCTCTCGTTGCAAGTTGCGGGGTCGCCTGTGGCCGTAGGATGCGTCATCAACGGTCTGGAATGAAACACGTCGACCCATGATCGTAGCCGTTCGATCTGAATCGTGCGTTCTCAAATGGGCCGCGTAGCTGCTCTGCGAGATCGATTTGGGGACGATCGCGGGCCGTAGGATGAAGATCGTGCGGATGAGAGTAAGCCACGTCGCCCGAACACTGAGGGCCGTTGGATGAGGCGGGAGAACGACGATACGCGCCACGTCATGCGCCAAGATTCGTGCAAACTTTAATTTCTTCTTTTTATTGGTATTCTGCATTCAAAAATACACAATAATTAGCACTGATCTCAGAAAAATACAAATAAATAGTCGTTGGAATCGTGAGATTGAGACCGAGCTAGGAAAAATATAAGAAGTGCAGAAATACTTTGTTAATTGCTGTTTTGTGCTCAAATAAGGTGTTTTCTCTAATAAATGATTGTGTAGAAAATACGAATGTATTAGAGAACAATTTAGCATCATGTGAGCACAAAATAGGGCTAAATGGGGGGTTAAATATGTAATATTGAACCCGAATCACACCCCCCAACTAGCGATTTGCTAGTCTCTAGCAAAAAGAGCGATTAATACGGATGAGTAATAAAACAATAAGTTCTTTCAAATTGCTCATGGCATGGCTCAATAATACGCATTCCAACATGATCTTGACCATCAATATACACATCCATGAACAAAATCAATCACATGATATTTTCTCTAATTTAGTATGAATAAATAACATGCAAGCATCGTTTTGCGCAAGCGAAAGTATAACACATCGTTTTGTTCTAGTTTTCTTGTTTCCAAGGAATTGGCCTATCAAAACAATCATTCAAGACATGGGTATTGAAGTTGCTTAGTATATTCACCATTTCTTTTCTTTTATTCGTTCTGAGTAACGCGCATCAAGCAACATTCGCAGAAAAATGTATAACTTGGATCGCTCCATCAAATGAGTGAGTTTCCTGTCAATGGCTCCCAAATCTGACGATAATATGGCATTAGGACAAAAAGGATCCCTCGGACTGTACTACTCGAGCCAACCAAGTTATGTATTAGTGACATACTTCTTCATTTTCTTCATTCATTTTTTTCATTCATTTTTTTCTTCTTCTTTTCTTTGCTTTTTTCTTTGTAAGCAACTCAACACCCGTATTTTCGAACATAAACATTAATAACCATGGCCACATTCCTCTTCAACTTGAAGACTATTCTTATAAATCGTGTATACTTAAGCTTTTTCATCACATTAGCATGCATGAAATAAATTCAAACTATTTCGAGATATTAATCATGGAAATTGAAAATTTTCATGAATAGCATTTAACGGTAATTCCATGAAGGAAAAATAATTTAATCAAGCCATAAACAATTTTTAGAACTCAATTAATGCGTAATCATCCGTATTTGGGGCATATGAAGGAGTTTTAAAATGATGAGATTTGGTGATATATTCTTCTCAACAAAAAAAATCCTAAGGTCTCATACACACCCCCCAACTAAAGATGGACATTGTCCTCAATGTCGAAAGGAGTACGAGTTTATTCAAGCAAGCAACCTAGAAAGCATATAAAATCTACACTACTGGAAAGAACACACTGTGATCAAATGGCGGATCCCGAATCTTTAATTGTGGAGGAAGTTGTTCAATTTGCTCCTTGCGCTCCTCGGCGAGTAATCTTCCTCCAACGACTAAACTAGATCCCAGCAACGTAACTCCCAGCATCTCTATAAGATGTTCACCTGTAACCTGCAAGAGATGAGTTGCGTCAATCCATTTCAGTCTAAGATTTTTCTCAATAAAATTATTCCAAACGTAGTCATCAAAATAAGTGAAAGAAATTAAAGCAAGTTGACGACTACTCCCTGAAAGATTTACACTACTCTCGGTATGATGCTCGATCGTTGGGGAGAGGGGTAAATGATTTTGGGAAAAAACTGGAAGATGGAATGGTTCTGGCTCCATGGCGATAATCTCAAAACCCTTGTCCCTAGTTGTGTCCACCTCCTGTTCATCCAAAATTGCTAGCTCGTCCTCTCTTTTGCACACACTTCTTGCCATGTAGATATTTTTATTCATGTCCTCAACGTGACATGGCTTGCTCGATTTTCCTGTAATAGAAGATAAACTCTTATTAGATTCTTGAAGTTGAATTTCAAAAGAATTATTTTCTTCTAAGCAAGTGGCAATCAGAGTAAGATCTTCAATGGATTTCTGAATCTGCCGACTCCGAGCAAGGAAATTCTCTTGGAATTGATGGGATGTAGCCTCCTGTGTATGAATAATCAAGTAAACTTCCTCTTTCAAGGATTGCAAAAGTACGTCTACGCTTTGCTCCCCTTGATCGAGGCACGAAGGCTCCGTTGAATCGCGCTCTGAAGTCTCTTCCCTGGTTTCTTCATTTTCTTGCAGAGACTCCATGTATTCCCACGCCTCTGTCGGCGTCATGCCTCCCAATAATTCCTGCAGCTGTGGTCGTAGTCCATCTAGGAAGGACGCCATAAGCTCTTCATTTGTGTACCCATGCTGCGGATAGCTCGATACTATGTTTGTGAACCTCCTCCAGGCCTGAAAGAAAGTTTCACAATCAGTCTGATTAAAATTAACGATTTTAAGCTTCTCCATCCTATGTTTGTGTGCATTAGCATATCTTGCATCATACAGATTGTTTGTGCAATAGAAATTCATATACTCCATTTAAAAAAAACTAAAAGTTTATGTACAATAAAATTAAACAAAAATTTATATACAGTAAAGTGGAAAGATCTCACCGAAGGTCTTCTAAATGAAATAAACCGTGATAGCAAACCATTTCTCCCCGGCAACGGCACCAAAAACTTGGTGGACCGGAAAAGGTGCTTCTCTCAAGCGCAAGAGTCTGTACAAGTAATATAATCTGGGAGTCCAGATGTCGAATCCTCAGGAGGAAATCTGTTGCAACCACAGCTCAAATCAAATAGAAATCCAACGAAAAGAAACTAACCACTTCAACAATGATGACGGTGATGGTGATGTGAATGCGTGAACAATATAAACAAGGAAATTCGTGTAAGAAAATATCTATAAAAAGTATGCACATGGTATGGGTTCGTTAGGATCAATGATTCGTATTAATTTGGTTGACAAGTATAACGCAATGAATTCTCCTTTTGGGAGCAATTCACCGGAAAATATCCAATATAACTCAATGAATTCTCCTTTTGGGAGCAACTCATCGGAAGATACCCTTTTGGGGGTTCAAGCACAATATTCAATAAGATCGTCGCTAAAGTTATAATACGATATGAAACTCTCTTTTGGAGAGATCAAAACTACAATATGAAACTCCCTTTTGGGGAGATCAAAACTCACCCTTTTGGGGCGATCATCAACTCAATCACTTCTTTTGGAAGATGAAAAAGACGATTTAATAACAAAGATTACAACTTTAACGACGTTTAATGATTTAGCACAAGGAATACAACCAAATAAACACGCATCATATCCCCTAACTACGACATACCATGCACAATAACAATTTAGCTACTCATAGTGCAAGAATAAACAAGTTTCATAGAAGAATACATCAATCTAATAGCAAAATACAATAGAAAAGCACCAAATACGATGTTTAAGTTAAGAAATTTATCACAAAATATCCTTGAAAAGACACCAAAACTCTCTGGAAATAAGAAAATAGCCTCTGGAATTTTACAGAATTTTGTGGTGGCAAAATACGGCTCATAGAGCCTCCAATACGCTCAAAATACGCCCAAAATCTGCTTGAATACGCCCAAAACCCCTAGAATACGCTTATATAATAAGATTGCGGGTTTTAGTCGTGCTAACGGGTTTAAACCCGCGCCCAAATCGTCTTTAACCCGCATCCAAAGTCGGCGCAATTGTCAGCCGTCCATCGCATGCGGGATTTGATTCCATGGCGACACGTGTCCCGCATATCGGATCCAATTTCGCGCGCACCCGTTTGCATCGATCTAGTCCGACTTCGTTTTGGATTGATTCATGGCCGTCCGATCGCGTGATCGAACGGAGCCAAGCACGCCACGTGGCCGCTGAGAACGCTGCTCTCCGCGTTCTCGTTGCAAGTTGCGGGGTCGCCTGTGGCCGTAGGATGCGTCATCAACGGTCTGGAATGAAACACGTCGCCCCATGATCGTAGCCGTTCGATCTGAATCGTGCGTTCTCAAATGGGCCGCGTAGCTGCTCTGCGAGATCGATTTGGGGGCGATCGCGAGCCGTAGGATGAAGATCGTGCGGATGAGAGTAAGCCACGTCGCCCGAACGCTGAGGGCCGTTGGATGAGGCGGGAGAACGACGGATACGCGCCACGTCATGCGCCAAGATTTGTGCAAACTTTAATTTCTTCTTTTTATTGGTATTCTGCATTCAAAAATACACAGTAATTAACACAGATCTCAGAAAAATACAAATAAATAGTCGTTTGAATCGTGAGATCGAGACCGAGCTAGGAAAAATATAAGAAGTGCAGAAATACTTTGTTAATTGCTGTTTTGTGCTCAAATAAGGTGTTTTCTCTAATAAATGATTGTGTAGAAAATACGAATGTATTAGAGAACAATTTAGCATCATGTGAGCACAAAATAGGGCTAAATGTGGGGTTAAATATGTAATATTGAACCCGAATCACCCATTTATCTCGGTATCTAATACCGTTTTTACACATAAGTTTTCCCGACTTCATGTGGTAGAGCCTTCGTGAGTGGATCTGCTAAAACCGTCTACACTATAGACTTAAGGAGTTTCTATGTTCATATTAGACCAACCATTTGAATCTCATTCAAATAATTCATTTGGTCTGTCGGAATCTATAATATTTTATTTATTTGGATCTTATCCAGTTCATCGTACCTTACGATAATAATCTTAAATTAGTTAATGGTCATAAATGGCTCATATCTATTTCTGATAAAGTATCAAACTCTTTTGATCACTTCATCAAAATATATATGTTCCATCCCTTTGATGCCTCACATGTAATTTACACGCTCCCACTGACCTTGAAAACTATCGGGCTAATTCATATAAGTTGGTCCGTCTAAATCATATTTAGAAAAACGAACTAGTAAGTGAATGCTCCAATTTTCATGGTCAACTTAAGCGTTTACATCGAGTTTTGTCCGAGTAGTTCTGTACACATCTGTTGGTGGAAAAACGGTTTCATTATAATCCGTTTTATAGGAATTAGTATGGAAAAACCGTTCTCGACCAACATGATTGCACTTCACTATATTCCTTTCTGCACCGATCTTTCAACTTAAAGATTTACTTGCAGAAAGTGATGAAACATTTTTCTTGTGCACGTAAACTAAATTCCAAAATTTATTTACGCACACGGACCTATTCTGATTGCATCAAGTTTTTAAATCGGAGTTACTACTCCGAATTTCATCCCGGAAGTTGATTAAGTCATCATCAGTTATGATGTTTAACTCGACTCTTTGTCTCACGAAATTCGAGTAATTATACAACTTCCTAATGATTGATTTAATGAATATCTTATTGATAATGTCCTCACAGAACATTATCAAAACCTAGGCATTAATATCTGGGACTTAACCCAGAGGGAGGACTTAACTCAGAATCACTTGCTATGGATCGCACCAAGTCTAACTTAGTGTGATTCATACTTTTAACACATAATGTGTTAACAGACTTGACCTGAGAGAAAATCACATTTTCTTTTAGTTACGCAAGATTTTATGTAGCTAAGTATTTGACCATTCGATCTAATCGAATCAGTTTAAATACTTTAGTCATTTCGTTCTTTATTTTATCAGACTTGTGTTTCATCAAGAACACATGTCTTAATAAAATATACGAATAACTTATTTTGGTTGATCTAGACTCGGGTACATCAGTATGTACCAGACTGAGTTCGACAACTCATTCTCCCACTGTCTTACAGATGGGTTTCGGCCAATTTTATCTAAGAGGATAAGACTCACAAGTGTCCGTAGACTTCATAATACAAGAGGTCAGACCCCTCTTTATGTGACTTGTGAAGCTTAGTCTCTCGATACGGCCTAGTCTATTTTGCCATATAAGTTTGCTACTATCTTGTGTATTTATATGTTAACATTTAATATATTATAGTTATTACAAATTACTAACACAAAACATTGCTTTGGAAGCAAGGTGACGACATTCGTCAAATTGTGTTAGACGTCTTTTGTATAACAATAATTATGAAATTGTGACATCAAAATATGTCACATTTTCATATCCTCCTACTTATGCCTTTATTAATGATAAATTAAACTAACTTTCTCAATTGACTTTTCCGGAGTGCCTTCTTCCTTTTCTAAATCACATTTAGATATTTAAATTGCCCAACATAAATAAATAGCTACACAAGCGTCTCATGTATCCAAACGCCTGAGAGTTGCAATCTTGAGTGTAGCTCAAGAAGTTGCTTGTCTTAAGATCCGGTTGGGATACATAGCCTTGCATCGCTCATGCACTCGTATTCGACTCAAACGGTTTGATCGAATTTTCGAACTTTGCGGATCAAAATTGTTTGTCCATACAACCTTGAGGGTAGCTCGATAAGTTGTAGGGATAAACATACTTCAAATATCCTATATGTTCAAGCTGCCTCATATAGAGACGAGTGACATGTAGCGTGAATTTATTTGTTGGACCCAGAACTTAATGAAATCATATTTCTTAAGTCTGTTCTTTAGAAGGTCATTTAAATGTCAACGAGAATATAGTTTTAATTCTATCAATTAGAATTTAACTTTATATTCAATTAATCAACCTAATTGACCAGTTAACTTATTAAAATGTTACAAGTTGATTCCTTCGGTAAACATAGACTTGCCCTAGTTTAGCATATGTTCAAAATTAAATATAGGTAGAATGGCTTTTATCTATCTATATCCTCCCACTATTTTACGATCGTTTCAAAGCTTAATAACGAACGATTTAATCGAATTAAAACATTTAAAATTTAGTGAAAGAGGGATCCAATCATCCTGAACCTCACAACCTTGAGGAGACTCAACAAGTTGGTTGGTTCCATGATTGGTAGACTAACTCTTAGTCAATCACATCACATGTGACTTCCTATCGTTTTTTACCCACAGTCACTTATGATCTTGAGGAGACTCAACAAATCATAATGACTGGTCTAGTCAGACCCTTGATTTCGTGTCCAGATTTGACTTAGATCGATGCTCGAGGAGACCCGACGTATCGATTTGGGTCAAGTCTAGACTACATCACATGTAAGTTGGAGTTTGTTCCTTAAAGATAAACATGTCATAGCTTGAGGAGACTCAACAACTATAATTGTCTTCTTTGAGTTACCAAGCTCCAAAATCAAGGAGGGATACGGATTAATCTTTAATAAGATTTATTACGCATTGACTAGATATAGTCCAGGGTGTCATACAATCACGATTCGCGACATTGCGGTCCAACGGAACACAGCCAGGGAATTGACTAAGCCAGGATCACTGCCCCTTGGACTAGCAAGGGTTGATCCAGAACTCTTAGCCAAGCACATTAACTGGATCATGGTCCATTGAATGAAGCTTGTCACTTTTATATGTGTGCCATAGACTAAACAGCTTTTATTAACAACTAATTAATCCTATCAACTAGTTGCATCCTTAAATTCAAAATTTTAGAATTTGTTTAATAACTTTTATTAAGTCCTTATCAACTATAAGGTTCACGTGCTATCCTAATCGTTATTAGGATTTTAATAAATTTTATTAACAACGCTAAAAGCGAAGTCCTTTAATGAAAATTAATAATAACAATTAGAATTAAGAAACATTAAAGGGACTACCCTAATCAGGAATTAGGTCTTGAAGTGTTGTTAATATTTTATTAAAACATAGCATGTCATTAAAATTTAAGTAATAAATTTTAATCATTTCTTAATGGCTAACCTAAAGGGGTGTCTTGTGTTATCAAATAAGGGACAAGATGAACTAGCCATTAAAATAAAGCTACACTAATTTATCGCATAAAGATAGTGCACAACTACTTAACAATTAAATAGACTAAGTTTATCGCATAAACAATTTTAGCATGCATACATAAATTTAACATTGAAATTTAAAATATGATTTTTAAAATATTTTATTTTTATCTCATAAAAACTTGTTTTTAAAATCACAAATTTGCATGTCACTTTAAAAAATTTATCTCATAAAAATTTTAACCTTTAAAATCAGTTTTAAAATATCTCATAAAATTAAAACATCATTTTAAAAAACTTTCATGATTAAAATTTTATCATATAAAATTTTTAGGCACTTTAAACTTATCACATAAATTTTAAAAGATTTAAAATTAGTTTTAAAAATTATCACATAACTTTTAAAACGTTATTAAAAAATTTCCATATTCAAAAATTTATCACATAGATTTTTAAACATCAAAAACATTTTTAAAATTTATCTCATAACTTTGAAAACATTTTTTAAAGTATTTAAAAGCATTTCATGTGTTTAAAGAAATCGCAGGCTAGATCGTTACGCAAACCTACGCTCCGATGCCACTGTAGGGTTTTCCGGGACCCTTAGGGCACAAAAACTCTATGTCCGTCCTAAGTCGCACGGAACATAGACAGAAAAGCAGCGGAAAAATTATCATGTTAATCTAATTAACATTTAACCTTAAGGTCCAAGACCCTAATCCAAGATCTATGCCGACTTGGGATGGGTCTGACCATCCCAAGAAGGATCTAGCCTACTGCGATTAAATTAAACTAATGCTTAATTAAACACATACCCGGAATCTCGGCCCTGGGGCAGGCGAGATGTTCCGCACCGTCTTCCGAGCCGCTCCCGTCCCACGCCGAGCCGCTCCTCGAACCGCTCCCCGAACCTCTCCTCGAACCGCTCCTCGAACCGCTCCGCATCCCGAGGCGATCAATCCCATGTCGCCGAGCCAACCACGTTCCGAAGAAAGTTTCACGCGAGTGAAACCTCCGTCTAGATTTCGGATCTGAATCCGAACTCCTTTGCAGCTTTGCTAGAGCCCTCAGGAGCAAGGCAGAAATTTATAGGGAGATGAGAAATATTAATTTAAGCCTAGATCCGAGCGTGCTCCAACATTTACGAGAGCTGCTCAGATCTAGAGCTTGGGACGAGTTTTGAGGAGGAGAGCAGACCCTTATTTATATAGGCGGCTTACTGCTCCCCTTTACTCAAAATCCGATGTGGGACTATTAATTGGGTTAAAAAAATCAAGTTAGTTTGTACTTCACAAAGTGCAAACTTCCGTGAATTTTAACTCCCTCACCGTTGAACTTCAGGATTGATACAACCTATCAATTCAAAGGGTGTTCAACGGTGAACGCATAGGAAAAAATCGTTCGTCAATCGGAGTTCGTTTGACCACTCAATTGTATGTCCAAAGTTCAGCCCACGACTTGTTTTTCGCAAAAACCAGCCGTCAAATCTTCCATCAAACCTAGGGTTCAGCACCCTGAGGTGGGGCCCAACCTGTGGGCCCCACAGCCTCAAACCCAGGCTGACTGGGCGCCTACCCAGACCTGGGCACGGGCGCCCAGGCGCCAGCCTGGGCCGGGCCGGGCGCCCGGCCCAGAACGCCTGGGCGCCCAGCGCCCGGGCCTGGGCCTGGGCCGGGCGCCCAGGCCCTGGCGGGCCTTGGCTCTGGTGGGCTTAGCGAGCAGTCTAGGCCAGACCCAGTTTGGGCTGGGTCTGCCTGATCTGGCCTGATCTACTCTTAGATCTGTTTTGGACATAACTTGGGCATTTGGCGTCCGATTTGGACGCCGTTCGAACCTGGGTCTAAACCGAGACATTCCCGTCTTACCCGTGAACTTTTCCTTACGTTTATATTATTAAATATTGTTTTAATCTATTTAAAACACATTTAATCTCTTTTGCATCAAATGCAAAATAGTCCCTATCTAAGCTTAAATTATCATTTGCATCAAATACAAATGATCTGAGGGCATATTTTCCTACAGCTCTGGCCTCCGTGCTTCTCGTGGGGCCCTTCCTTCCTGGATTGCATGCTTGTTTCCCATGAAGCCTCCCGAGTGGCCCGCCTGGATCAACCGCTCGATCTCCCTCTTGAGAGTGTAGCAATTGTCGGTGTCATGACCGTGGTCCCGGTGGTACCGGCAGTATTTTCGAAGATCCCGCTTTGTTGGGTCTGACCTCATCTCCCGGGGTGGCTCCGGCAGTAGTCCGGCCCTTGTCACCGCGGCCAACACCTCTAACATGGGGGCGTTGAGCTGTGTGTAATGGGCCTGCAGGGGCCCCTCCGGCCTCGGGATGGGTCGAGCGAGCTCTTGGGCCGGGGCGAACTCTCGGGCCGGACCGGGGCGATCTTACGGGCGACGCCCCGTCGGGTCGCGCCTTGGTTGGGCCAGCTGGTCGTGCCCCCGATGCCCGTCTTCTTGCTTTGGTCGTGGATGCGATCGAGGCTCGCCTTGGGGCGGCTTCACCGGGGGGAACAGCTTCTTCATGCCGAGAGTCTCCTCGGCCAATGCATGCCTTTCCGCCATAGCGACCAGCGCCTCGTAGTCGGCCGGCGGATCTCTGAGCAGGGACTTATGGAGGCTCCGAGTCCGCAGTCCTGTCTTGAAAGCCAACATGAGCACATCATCACCGCAGGTCACCACCGCCCGTCTCTCGTCCTGGAAACGACGCATGTACTTCCCCGTCGTCTCTCCTTCCTGTTGGACTATCGTGCTGAGGTAGTCCAAGGGCTTCTTCTTCGTTTGTCCGGCCCGGAACTCCTGGCAGAACCTGTGGGACAGTTCGCCAAAGCTCCCAATGGATCTCGCGGGTAGGTCGAAGTACCAATCCAACGCTGTGTCCCTCAGACTTTGTGAGAAAATTCGGCATAGGAACACCTCATCTACATCCTGCGCCTCCATTGCCCCCCGGTATTACTGCACTTGCGAGAGGGGGTCGCCCCTTCTGTTGTAGGTGGCCAAGTGGGGGGCCTTGAATCTTACGGGTTTCGGGGCGGACGTGATCTACCGTGCCAACGGCGTGGCCTCCTCCGGGTAGGCAGAGCGCTCGGGCGCGTACCCCCTCTGCCACTCTGGGGTTTGGCTCCGGTCGCGCCTCGGCTGCCGACGGTCGTCGTGCCCTGGGGAATAACGAAATGGCCACCTGGGGGACTTCTTCTGTGGGTAGAGGATTCGACAGGCGGCGGGCTACGGTCATCCCAGTACCACCGCCCTCTAGCCGTCTCCTCCGGGACCCCTCTCCGCTCCTGATTCTCCCTCAGGAGCCTTTCGCGTTCGGCGGTGAGGAAGCGGAGTTGCCGTCGAACGGCTTCTTCGTCCGGACAATCGGGGGAGAGATGCTGACGAGGAAGACTTCGCCCCCATGGTGGAGACTTGGCAAGCGACGGGCCGCGCCCGTCCAGGTGTCGCCGGCCCGTCGCTGACACCTTCGGGATCCCCCGGTTCTCCTCGTTCTCCCTCCAGAGTCTTTCACGTTCCGCGATAATGAAGCGGAGCTGACACCAAGTGGTCTCGTCGTCCAGGCGGGCCTTCTGGGCGGTCTCGGCCGTCCCACCCAATTGCCTTTGCGCGGCGGCTGCCTCCTCCCGGCACCTCCGCAGCCGCGCGACCTCCATCTCCTCCTCCAGGAGCTTCCGCTAGGCCGCAATTTCCTCGCCGAGCCCCTGGTCTCCCCCCTCCTCCTCGAACTGAGGGTGAAGATTCCGTCTCACGTTTGGGGGCTCAGAGGGGCCGGGTGGTGCTTCTGTCCCTGTTGCTGCGAAGCCTGCCATCGCCTTAGTGAAGGCCTCAAAGCTTTGTTGTATTACGCGGGCCGAGGCTTGGACTGTCTCGACCTCTATCCCCGGAGGAGGGTCAGTCGCGGGAGTCATTGGTTGAGAGTGTGGTTCTTGATCCATGGGATCCTTGCCGTGGTCAGGGTTTTAGGTGATTGGTATGGGGTCTGACATGGGTGTGACCCTTCGTTCCCATAGATGGCGCCAATTGTTGCAAGGTAGAACACGCGTACAATGAATTTGTATTAGGGGGAACCAAGGGCACGGTGGTTATGTTAATGAAGGGATTAGGGTAGGCTATTTGATAGGTGATTAGAGGGGTGATGAGGCTAAGCTTGTCGTTGAGGCTGACCACGGAGTCGAATCCGACATGATGCGGTTGAGGAAGATCGGGCTACCGGAGCTGAAGGTGAACACAAGCCGGGGGACGAGCTCTCATGCGCAATGAGCAACTCGTCAGAAAGGCCGGGTTGGGGTCCAACCCTTAGCCTCTCCGATGCCTAAGTCAGTAATAGGACTTAAAGCAGGGGCTAGGCACGCAGGTCGAACTAAGGGTGAGTCGACCGTACGGGACGAGCTATGAGTGGGAGAGCAAAGATATGGACGACCTCTGCTCTCGTGTGTGAATAATGAGATTGAGAGTAAATTTGCCAACCTCTTCACCGTCGGAGGCAAAGGGGTATTTATACCCGGCGGTCAGTGTGCAGATGAGGCTGACCTGGCGTGCTGACTCACCGTGCTGAGCTGGCCTCGCTGTCAGCGGAAGCTTCGGATGAGGATGTCAGGAACAGGAATGTCTGCTACGCTTTTGTCAGATGGCACAGCGGTCAGGGGTGCCTTTGTCAGGGTGTCAGGGCCGAAAGCATTAAATGTCAGGGGGCGCGGCAGCCAGGGGTGCTTTGTCAGGTGTTCGGGCGGCGTTAGTGTCAGTTATGTCCTTGTACTAGGTTGTTTGTCGTGTCCGATGAGTCAATGGTCCTGCGGGGCGCCCCCCAGTGGCAGGGCCCTCCGACGATCCTCTGGGCCGATCTGTCCGGGGGCAAGGCGAGCTGTGCCCATCCCCCTACAGTCTGGGGCTTTTGAGCCAGTTGGCGCCCTACAAGCCTCTAAAGCTCGGGCGAGAGGCGCCCCGTCATTGGGCTAGCCATCCGTTCGGGGGGACGTGCCTACGGGGCATTTCGACGGATCGTGGCGGAAGGTCAGACTATCACGATCTTCAGGTCGTAACAAAACCAGATGGCACCACTATGTTAGAGCTCAATTCGTTGATATGTCGATGGGTTCAAAGGCGAGGGAGCTGGGTGCTATCCCAAGAAATGAAAGCAAGGGGCTGGACGGACAAGAAGGGCCTAACGGTCGAGTAGCAGCTGGGGACGATGTGAGCCGTTGGATCATGGGGTAATAAGATCGGGTCGTCGCTTGGAGTTTAAATATGAATCATTCATTGTTGTTGGAAGCTTTTAATCTGGGCCGCTAAAATCAATCTAAGGGTGGGCCCCACCATTTGGATGTATCTCTAACGGCCTGATGGAGGGAGAGCTGGATTTCATCTCCATGGTTCGACGAGAGGCGACGACGAGCAGCTAATTAAATTTGTTAGGCCGTTAGGAATTTGTTAGCTGAGGGGTATAAATTCTGTTTTTTTTGAACTGAAGGAGGCATCGATGAATGGAAGGAACTTTTTCCTCCATTTTTTCTCTTTAATATTCATTGCTCTGTAATTTCTTTCTTTTAGCTATAAAATTCTCTTTGATTTTCTTCATTGTTGGCAAAATCAGCGTGGTGAGCAATTGGTGTTCATTAATTTGGTATCAAAGCACGGCTTCGCTACCATGGGAAGGAAGAAAAAAGCTCATGCCTAAGCAATTTATAGGGCTGAAGGGGGTCAGGAGAAAAGTACTAATCCTGATCCACCCATTTACGATGAGCATGAGGATGATGCTAATTCGTGGCGACTACAGCAAGAAGATAGACTATACCAAATTCAGTCCCAACTTCAGGCGTTGATGGATTTCCAAAGACAATCAAATGAACACATGACTGCTCAAATCCAAATTATGTTGAATAATCAAAGTAAAAAATGAAGAGAGGTTCAACAATCAGGAGGTTCAAATGCAAGTGTTGCAGAATACTCAGAATAGAAATGAAGCGCGCATAAGCAATCAAGAGCTTGGTTCTCGTAACCAAGGGGATGAAAGAAGTGGAGATCTCAATAACAACGTGGAGAGGGGCTCAAATAGGAGAGGAGTGCAAGGAGAAAACCCACCTCACATACAGCAAAGGGTGCTCAAGCCTGGGTTTCCTACTTTCAAGGGTGATGAACATGTACTACCATGGTTAAGTCAGGTACAACAAATCTTTGGCTATTATTCTACTCCATATGTTAATTGGGTGAATGCTTGATCATTTTACTTGAGGGGTGCCGCATTACATTGGTTTGAATGGGGAAAGGTTAATGCGGCTAATTTCTTTTATTGGGAGACATTTAAGGAGGAAATGGTTGTAAGATTTGGCCCAACTAAATTAGATAAACCATATGTCGTATTTTCCAATATTAAACAAACTAGAAATGTGAAGGAGTACCTGGGAAAATATGAACAAATTGTGGGGTTGTTGCAGAAAATGCTAGAGGAATATATACTAGATAAGTTCATAAATGGATTGAAAGATGAAATTCGCTTTGATGTCATGACTTTAAATCCAGAAAATTATCTTAGGGCTATGCAACTAGCTAGAACATTTGAGGAGAAGTTAGTTTTAGCTAAGAAAAATAAATCACCATTGATTTCCAGTTCCTATCATAAATACCACCAATTTCAGCCACATGGGGCCCCTAAAGAGGTATCTAGAGAAGCAAACAAGGAGGTGGTTCCATTTGTACCTAGAGAACAACATATGCTTCACATGTAATGAGAAGTGGGAAAGGGGTCATAAGTGCAAGAAGCAATTATACATCCTAGATATTGAAGAGGAGTTGGAGGAATCTGGAGTAGAGTGTGAAGTTGGGAATGTAGAGAAAACTCAAGAATGGTAGGAAGTAACTGTAGGGAAATATGCCCTCAGATCAGTTGTATTTGATGCAAATGATAATTTAAGCCTAGATAGGGACTATTTTGCATTTGATGCAAAAGGGATTAAATATTTTTATAAATAGTTTAAGACAATATTTAATAATATAAACGTAAGGAAAAGCTCACGGGTAAGACGGGAATGTCCCGGTCTACGCTTAGGTTCGAACGGCGTCCAAATCGGACGCCAGATGCTCAAGATATGCCAAAAACAGCCCTTTGGATCAGATCGGGTCAGCCCAGGCTGACCCAGGCCAGACTGGGTCTGGCCTGGGCGCCTGGCCAGACCCAGGCCAGACCCAGTCTGGCCTGGGCGCCTGGCCAGACCCAGACAGTCTGGGGCGCCCGGCCCAGGCCCAGACCCGGGCGCCTGGGCGCTGGGCGCCCAGGCGTTCTGGGCTGGGCGCCCGTGCCCAGGTCTGGGCAGGCGCCCAGTCAACTCTTTTTGGGGCTGTGGGGCCCACTTGCTGGGCCCCACTAATGGGTTCTGAACCCTAGATCTATTGGGCAGATTTGACGGCTGGTTTTTGCGAAAATCAAGTCGTAGGCTGAACTTTGGACATACAATTGAGTGGTCAAACGAACTCCGATTGACGAACGGTTTTTTCCTATGCGTTTACCGTTGAACACCCTTCGAATTGATAGGTTGTATCAATCCTGAAGTTCAACGATGAGGGAGTTAAAATTCACGAAAGTTTGCACTTTGTGAAAGGCAAACTAAATTGATTTTATTAACTCTAATTATTAGTCCCACATCGGATTTTGAGTGAAGGGGAGCAGTCAGCCGCCTATATAAATAGGGGTCTGCTCTCCTCCTCAAAACTCGTCTCAAGCTCTAGATCTGAGCGGCTCTCGTAAATGTTGGAGCACGCTCGGATCTAAGCTTAAATTAATATTTCTCCTCTCCCTATAAATTTCTGCCTTGCTCCTGAGGGCTCTGGCAAAGCCGCAAAGGAGTTCGGATTCAGATCCGAAATCTAGGCGGAGGTTTCACTCGCGTGAAACTTTCTTCGGCGCGTGGTTGGCACAGCGACACAGGATTGATCGCCTCGGGATGCGGAGCGGTTCGAGGAGCGGTTCGGGGAGCGGTTCAAGGAGCGGCTCGACGTAGGACGGGAGCAGCTCGGAACACGGTGCGGAACATCTCGCCTGCGCCAGGGTTGAGATTCTGGGTATGTGTTCAATTAAGCATTAGTTTAATTTAATCGCAGTAGGCTAGATCCTTCTTGGGATGGTCAGACCCATCCCAAGTCGGCATAGATCTTGGATTAGGGTCTTGGACCTTAGGGTTAAATGTTAATTAGATTAACATGTTTATTTTTCCGCTGCTTTTCTGTCTATGTTCCGTCCGACTTAGGACGTGCATAGAGTTTTTGTGCCCTAAGGGTCCCAGAAATCCCAACAGTGGAATCAGAGCTTAGTCTGTGTTACGATCTAGCCTGCGATTTCTTTAAACACATGAAATGCTTTTAAATACTTTTAAAAATGTTTTTAAAGTTATGAGATAAATTTTAAAAATGTTTTTGATGTTTAAAAATCTATGTGATAAATTTTTGAATATGAAATTTTTTTTGACGTTTTAAAATTTATGTGATAATTTTTAAAACTAATTTTAAATCTTTTAAAATTTATGCGATAAGTTTAAAGTGCCTAAAAATTTTATATGATAAATTTTTAAGCATGAAAGTTTTTTAAAATGATGTTTTAATTTTATGAGATATTTTAAAACTGATTTTAAAGGTTAAAATTTTTATGCGATAAATTTTTTAAAGTAGCATGCAAATTTGTGATTTTAAAAACAAGTTTTTATGAGATAAAAATAAAATATTTTTAAAATCATATCTTAAATTTAAATGTTAAATTTATGTTTGCATGCTAAAATTGTTTATGTGATAGACATTGTTCTATTTAAATTGTTAAATAGTTGTACACTTTTATTTTATGCGATAAAATTAGTGTAATCTTATGTTAATGGCTATGCATAACCTTGTCCCTTATTTGATAACACAAGACAACCCTTTAGGTTAGCCATTAAGAAATGATTAAAATTTATAAATTGAATTTTAATGACATGCTATGTTTTAATAAAACACTAACAATGCTTCAAGACCTAATTCCTGATTAGGGTAGTCCTTTTAATGAAAATCTTAATTCTAATTGTTATTATTAATTCTCATTAAAGGACTTCGCTTTTAGCGTTGGTTAATAAATTTATTAAAATCCTAATAACGATTAGGATAGCACGTGAACCTTATAGTTGATAAGGACTTAATAATAGTTATTAAACAAATCCTAAATTTTTGAATTTAAGGATTCAACTAGTTGATAGGATTAATTAGTTGTTAATAAAAGCTGTTTAGTCTATGGCACACATATAAAAATGACAAGCTTCATTCAATGGACCATGATCCAGTCAATGTGCTTGGCTTAGAGTTCTGGATCACCCTTTAAGGGATAGTGATCCTGGCGTAGTCAATTCCCTGGCTGTGTTCCGCTGGACCGCAATGTCGCGAATCATGATTGTATGACACCCTGGACTATATCTAAGTCAAATACATTAATGATCTTTTTCAAGATTAGCCGTAGCCCTCCTTGTTTTAGGGGTTAGCAACTATAGGGCCCGTGTTACAGTTGTTGAGATACACTCAAGATGTGACATGGCAACCCTGTAGAAACCAACTCCTTAAATACATAAGATGAAATCTTGACTGACCCAAACCGTCGTCTCGTACCCCGAGCGTCGGCGTAAGTTACGTCAACGACGTAGTCTGACTTGATGTAGTCTAAGACCTGACCCAAACTGACGTGTCGTGAATACACCGAGCGCCGGGCAAGTCAGGCTAGACACGAAAATAAGGGACTGACTAGACTAGACATTGTGATTTGGATGAGCACACTCATGATCACAAATGGCTAGGGGCAAAAACCGATTAAGAGAGTCATATCTGATATGATCGATGAAGAGTCATCTTCCGATCGCAGAGTCAAGCAACTTGTTGAGCTACACTCAATGTTGTTAGGCTCAAGGTGATTGGACCTCTTACCCATTAATTTTAATTCCATTAAAGCGTTCGTTATTAAGCTTTGAAACGATCGTAAAAATAGTGGGAGGATATGGATAGATAAAAGCCATTCTACTTATATTTAATATTGAACGTATGCTAAACTAGGGCAAGATTATGTTTACCGAAGGAATCTAATTATGATACTTTAATGGAATAAGTTAACTGGTCAAATAGGTTGATTAATGGAATATCAAGTTAAATTCTAATTGATAAAATTAAAACTATATTCTCGTTGACATTTAAATGACCTTCTAAAGAACAGACTTAAGAAATATGATTTCATTAAGTTCTGGGTCCAACAAATAAATTCAGGCTACATGTCACGCGTCTCTATGTGAGGCAGCTTGAATATATAGGATATTTGAAATATGTTTCTCCCTACAACTTGTCGAGCTACCCTCAAGGTTGTATGGACAAACAATTTTGATCCGCAAAGTTCGAGAATTCGATCAAACTGTTTGAGTCGAATACGAGTGCATGAGCGGTGCAAGACTATGTATCCCAACCGGATCTTGAGACATGCAACTTCTTGAGCTACACTCAAGATTGCAACTCTCAGGCGTTTGGATACATGAGACGCTTGCATAGCTATTTATTTAAGTTGGACTATTTAAATATCTAAATGTGATTTAGAAAAGGAAGAAGGCACTCCGGAAAGTCAATTGAGAAAGTTAGTTTAATTTATCATTAGTAAAGGCATAAGGAGGAGGAAATGAAAATGTGACATATTCTGAGGTCACGATTTCATAATTATTGTTATACAAAAGGTTAACACAGTTTGACGAATGTCGTCACATTGCTTTTGAAGCAATGAATAATATGTATAACGATAATATATGTATTAAATGTTAATATATAAATACACAAGATAGTAGCAAACTTATATGGAAAAATAGACTAGGCCGTATCGAGAGACTAAACTTCACAAGTCGCATAAAGAGGGGTCTGACCTCTCGTATTATGAAGTCTACGGACACTTGTGAGTCTTATCCTCTTAGATATAATGGCTGAAACCCATCTGTAAGACAGTGGAAGAATGAGTTGTCGAACTCAGTCTGGTACATACTGATGTACCCGAGTCTGGATTAACCAAAATAAGTTATTCGTATATTTTATTAAGACACGTGTTCTTGATGAAACACAAGTCTGATAAAATAAAGAACGAAATGACTAAAGTATTTAAACTGATTCGATTAGATCGAATGGTCAAATACTTTGCTACATTAAATCTTGCGTAATTAAAAGAAAATGTGATTTTCTCTCAGGTCAAATCTGTTAACACATCCGTGTGTTAAAAGATATGAATCACACTTAGTTAGACTTGGTGTGATCCATTGTAAGTGACTCTGAGTTAAGTCCTCCTTCTGAGTTAAGTCCCAGATAGTAATGCCTAGGTTTTGATAATGTTCTATAAGGACATTATCTATAAGATATTCATTAAATCGATCATTAGGAAGTTGTATAATTACTCGAATCTCGTGAGACGAATTGTCGAGTTAGACATCATAACTGATGATGACTTAGTCAACTTCCAGGATGAAATTCGGAGTAATAACTCCGATTTAAAACTTGATGAAATCAGAATAGGTCCGTGTGCGTAAATAAATTTTGGAATTTAGTTTATGTGCCCAAGGAAAATGTTTCCTCACTTTCTACAAGTTGAAAGATTTGTGCAGAAAGGAAAATAGTGAAGTGCAATCATGTTGGTCGAGAACGGTTTTCATATTAATTCCTATAAACGGATTATGTTGAAATCGTCTCGCCAACAGATGTGTACAGATCTACTCGGACCAAAACTCGATGTAAACGCTTGAGTTGATCATGAAAATTGGAGCATTCACTTATAAGTTCATTTTTCTAAATATGATTTAGACGAATCAACTTATATGAATTAGCCAGAAAGTTTTCAAGGTCAGTGGGAGCGTATAAATTACATGAGAGACATCAAAGGGATGGATCATTTATTTTGACATAGTTATCAAAAGGTTTGACACTTCATCAGAAATAGAAATGAGCCATTTGAAATGACCAGTAACTAATTTAAATGATTATCGTAAGGTACGATGAACTGGATAAGATCTAAGTAAATAAAATATTTTGGATTCCGACAGACCAATTGAATTATTTGAATGAGATTCAAATGGTTGGTCTAACATGAACATAGAAAACCCTTAAGTCTATAGAGTAGACGGTTTTAGTAGATCCACTCACGAAGGCTCTATCACATGAAGTCGGGTAAACTTATGTGTAAAAAACGGTATTAGATACCGAGATAAATGGGCCTGAGTGCAAGTGGGAGATGTTGAGAGAAGATACCTTCAAGGCAATCTATCTCTGTGTGTGAATAGCATAAACGTCTTGTTCGAAATAACAGTAAGCTGTTTGGTAATAATTTATCTAAGTTATTTTATAATGTAGTTAACATTAGACATTAACTTAGGTAAAGTCCTGAGACTTTATGCAAGGTCAAACAGGTATCGAGATGAGTATCTCGATCATGGAGAAATGTTAGACCGTCTGTAGCATAAGTCTAAAAGGGTTCGTGGTCGTAGATGTTTCGAGACAAGGATATCGAAACATCGGATAGACCATTGTGTCTTAGTCTTCACCGTTTAGCGGTGGCTATGATCTCATGATCGTTCGACTTGGCGAAGTCGGAGACGAAACACAGGTGCTCATTAGAGAATGAGTTCACTGAACGATCCGCAAGAGTTATCATATAGTTACATTGACCTATCTGTCAATAATAACTCTTAGTGATGATAGGCTAGTTGGTCTTTTGACTTGAGGTCATTTTGACGAACCTGTGCGTGAACAGTGCCACTTAGATCACTGACCTGACTTCGAGGCCATGCCTGTTGAAAGGTCTTTGATTGGGTGTCACTTGAAGCGTACGAGAAGAGTAATGACCAAGAGAGGATTCGTCTCTCCCGGTCAATGGGAGTTAGTGTCGTAAGGTTAGTTCGGTCTTTAGTAAAATCTCTGGCCAGAGTTTGTTGGTAGAAGTCCAACATTATTTGACTAAAGATCGATAGAAACTAACCGGAGTCAAGTTATTGGGGTTGACAGTTTGACCGTACCCTAGACTTGATCTACACGACATAGTTAAGACGAAGAGACTATAACTACGGAATTCATCACGGAAACAGTCAGGGTGGTCCCGACAATACTCATGTCAATGAGTTAACCACATAATGATGATTCCTGAAGCAGGGACGGCAACCACTGCTCGTGGTCACTGCCGTATAGGGCTTCGAGTCCAACCTGTTGTAAGGGTCAGGCTGTAGGGTCTCACACAGAGTGCGATCTTCGTCTAGTAATAGGTAGAAATTAGTTAGGGAGAATAATTTGCATTTGATGCAAGGGATAAAATATTACAAAAGATGTTTGCAATAATCTCCAGCATTCGGGATAAATGATCCTGAGTGCAAGTGGGAGATGTAGGGAAATATGCCCTCAGATCATTTGTATTTGATGCAAATGATAATTTAAGCCTAGATAGAGACTATTTTGCATTTAATGCAAAAGGGATTAAATATATTTTTAAATAGTTTAAGACAATATTTAATAATATAAACGTAAGGAAAAGCTCACGGGTAAGACGGGAATGTCCCGGTCTACGCCTAGGTTCGAACGGCGTCCAAATCGGACGCCAGATGCTCAAGATATGCCAAAAACAGCCCTTTGGATCAGATCGGGTCAGACCAGGCTGACCCAGGCCAGACTGGGTCTGGCCTGGGCGCTTGGCCAGACCCAGACAGTCTGGGGCGCCCGGCCCAGGCCCAGACCCGGGCGCCTGGGCGCAGACCTGGGCGCCTGGGCGCCTGGGCGCTGGGCGCCCAGGTGTTCTGGGCCGGGCGCCCCGCCCGGCCCAGGCGCCAGGCGCTAGGCTGGCGCCCGCGCCCAGACCTGGGCGCCCGTGCCCAGGTCTGGGCAGGTGCCCAGTCAACTCTTTTTGGGGCTGTGGGGCCCACTTGCTGGGCCCCACTAATGGGTTCTGAACCCTAGATCTATTGGGCAGATTTGACGGCTGGTTTTTGCGAAAATCAAGTCGTAGGCTGAACTTTGGACATACAATTAAGTGGTCAAACGAACTCCGATTGACGAACGGTTTTTTCCTATGCGTTCACCGTTGAACACTCTTCGAATTGATAGGTTGTATCAATCCTGAAGTTCAACGGTGAGGGAGTTAAAATTTACGGAAGTTTGCACTTTGTGAAAGGCAAATTATTGATTTTATTAATTCTAATTATTAGTCCCACATCGGATTTTGAGTGAAGGGGAGCAGTCAGCCGCTTATATAAATAGGGGTCTGCTCTCCTCCTCAAAACTCGTCCCAAGCTCTAGATCTGAGCGGCTCTCGTAAATGTTGGAGCACGCTCGGATCTAAGCTTAAATTAATATTTCTCCTCTCCCTATAAATTTCTGTCTTGCTCCCGAGGGCTCTGGCAAAGCCGCAAAGGAGTTCGGTTTCAGATCCGAAATATAGGCGGAGGTTTCACTCGCGTGAAACTTTCTTCGGCGCGTGGTTGGCTCGGCGACACGGGATTGATCGCCTCGGGATGCGGAGCGGTTCGGGGAGCGGTTCAAGGAGCGGCTCGGCGTAGGACGGGAGCAGCTCGGAAGACGGTGCGGAACATCTCGCCTGCTCCAGGGTTGAGATTCCGAGTATGTGTTCAATTAAGCATTAGTTTAATTTAATCGCAGTAGGCTAGATCCTTCTTGGGATGGTCAGACCCATCCCAAGTCGGCATAGATCTTGGATTAGGGTCTTGGACCTTAGGGTTAAATGTTAATTAGATTTACATGTTTATGTTTCCGCTGCTTTTCTGTCTATGTTCCGTCCGACTTAGGACGGGCATAGAGTTTTTTATGCCATAAGGGTCCCAGAAATCCCAACAGTAACAAATGAAGAGTTCCCTTCTATATCTGTCCATGTTTTGACTGGATTTTTAGCTGCACAACCCCTTCGACTTAAGGGTAGTATCAAAGGGCAGACATTTAATATTCTAGTTGATACTGGATCTACACACAATTTTATTCACCCTAAACTTGTTAAATCTCTGGGATTAGAAGTACAGAAATTAAATGTTTTTGATGTGGTGCTAGCTAGTGGGGAGAAAATTCAAGGGTCAGGACTATGTAAAGATGTTCAAATACAATGTCAGGGTGTATCAATTTCTAATAATTTGTTGATATTACCATTGGTTGGTCAACAGATTGTCCTGTGTACTCAGTGGTTACAACAATTGGGAGATATAGTCTTCAACTTCAAAACAATGCAAATGAGGTTTCAATTGGAGAGGGGAGGAGTGTTTATGGCAGGGAACAGTATCCCAGGGATCTCAATTTGTAGGTGAAAGGGAAATTGACAAAGCACTTAAGCAGCAAGGGGAAGGGTAATGGATACAACTTAGTTTTTTAGAATTGGAAGATTTTTCAGTCAACAAACAAATAATATCCCTTGAGATAGAAAGTCTTCCCAGGGATTTAAGGGATATCCTTGAGCAGTATCCTGAAGTCTTTAAAGAACCTGAGGGGATACCTCCCAGAAGAGCTTGTGATCATAGGATTCCCACTATGCCAGATGCCAAACCTGTTTGTATCAGACCCTATAAACATGCATACACCCTTAATACAGAAATTGAAAGACAGGTTGCAGATATGTTGAAGACTGGAGTAATTAGACCAAGCCATAGTCCCTATGCTTATCCAGTAGTGATAGTGAGGAAAGCTGATTCTAGTTGGAGTATGTGTGTTGACTACCGTTCCCTTAATCAACAAACAATCAAGGACAAATTCCCAATTCCCATTATAGAGGAGTTGTTGGATGAGCTATATGGAGCACATTATTTCACTAAACTGGATTTGAGGTCAGGATACCATCAAATTCGTATGAGTGATAATGACATATATAAAACTGCCTTCCGTACACATGATGGGCACTATGAATTTCTTGTAATGCCCTTTGGACTAACAAATGCCCCTTCAACCTTTCAGTCACTGATGAATTCAATTTTCTGAGAATTTTTGAGAAAATTTGTGCTTGTTTTCTTTGATGATATACTAATCTATAGCAAGGATTGGCAGTCACATCTTGAGCATTTACACAAAATACTACAAGTTCTTAAGTCACAACAGCTATTTGTCAAGCTATCAAAAGGTTCCTTTGGGCAGAATTCAGTTGAATACCTAGGCCACATAATATCCTATCAAGGTATGTCTGTAGAACCTAAGAAGATTGAGGCAATAAGAAATTGGCATGTACCCAAGAACCCAAAGGCTGTGAGAGGTTTTTAGGGCGTAGCTGGGTATTACAGTAAATTTATAAAGGGGTTTGGAGGGATTGCAGCCCCCCTTACTGATTTACTTAAAAAAGATGGATTCAGTTGGACTGAATCAGCTTAAGGCTCTTTTGATGAACTGAAAAATGCCCTCACCACAGCTCCAGTATTAGCCACGTCCAATTTTAATGAGGAGTTTGTATTAGAATGTAATGCATCTGGGAGGGGCATATGGGCTGTTTTAATGCAAAGTGGTCAACCAATTGCTTACTTCAGTACAAAATTAACTGGAAGGAATTTATTGCTGTCAACCTATGAGAAAGAGCTACTTGCTATTATTCTATCTGTTACCAAGTGGGGCCAATATCTATTGGGGAGAAGATTTATTATAAGAACAGATCATCAGAGCCTACGTTACATACTTAATCAAAAATTGCAGCAAGGAATACAGGGTAAATGGTTGATGAAGCTACAGTCCTACAACTATCGTGTGGAGTATAAACCTGGGAAGACTAATAAAGCTGCTGACAGCTTTGTCTAGAGAAGTGGACAACAGCCTTGAGTCTGAGAAAGACTATTGTTCAATATACCATATCTCTGCCCCCATGTGTGACTGTATACAAGAGGTTAAGCAAATGGTGGAAAGTGGCCCTTATTTTTGCTGGGTTGAAGAGGTGATGGAAAATGAAGATCAGTCAGCACAAAAATATACAAAGATGGGAGGGGTGTATTACTATAAGGGAATCATTCTTATCAATCCAGAGGCCAAGGAGATCTAGCAAGCTCTCCTCAAGGAATTTCACAGCTCTCCAGTGGGCGGGCATTCTGATGCTGCTAGAACACTTCATAGATTAAAGAAGTCCTTCCATTGGAAGGGAATAAAAGGAGATGTGTGCAAATACATACAAGAGTGTGAAGTATGTCAAAGGAACAAAGCAGAAAATGTGGCAACCCCAGGACTTCTCCAACCGTTGCCTGTACCAGGACAGATTTGGGAGAGCATTTCCATGGATTTTATACTGGGATTACCCTTATACAATGAGTTCAGTGTTATTTTTGTAGTGGTACACAGATTAACAAAATATTCACACTTCTTCCCACTCAAACATCCCTTTACTTCAAAAGGAGTAGCTGGAGTATTTTTTGAAGGAGTATTTAAACATCATGGGGTTCCATCCACAATTGTGAGTGATAGAGATGATATCTTCACAAGTCAGTTTTGGACTGAAATTTTTCGACTACAGGACACTACCTTAGCTCAATGTTCAGCGTATCATCCGCAGAGTGATGGATGAACGGAGGTGACAAATCGAAGTCTAAAATGTTATTTATGTTGCTTTTGTTGTCACAAACCCGAGGAATGGGTCAAATGGTTACCACTAGCAGAATTTTGGTTCAATACAACTTGGAAGAGTTCAACAAGAATGGCTGCATTTGAAGCTGTGTATGGGAGAGCAGCTCCAACTCTAATCTCATACTTGCCACATACCTCAGGTTTGGCTGACGTTGATGACACTCTCTTAACAAGAGAGATTACTCTGAAATTACTACGGGACAATCTGGAGAAGGCGAGGGAGAGGATGAAACGATATGCGGATCAGCATCGAATAGAGCGTAATTTTCATGTTGGAGATTTAGTCTACTTGAAATTACAACACTATAGGCAGATTAGTATTTCTATGAGGAAGACTCGTAAGCTGTCCCCAAGGTATTATGGACCTTACACAATTCTGGAGAAAATTGGGAATGTAGCGTATAAATTGGAGTTTCCAATTACAGCCCAAATTCATCCCGTATTTCACGCCTCTCAGCTGAAGAAGAAGGTGGGCTCTCATACCGTAATCCAAGTCTCACAACCAAGGTACACTGAAGAAATTGTTGATGAGCCCGAAGTAATAGTTGATCAGAGGGTGGTTCAGAAGGGGAGGGCTCTAGAATCTTAAGTTCTTATTAAGTGGAAACAGAGATCCTTGGAGGAAGCCACCTGGGAGTCTTACTGGGACTTGGTGCGGTGTTTTCCTCATTTGACCTTGAGGCAAGGTCACAAAATGGAGGAGGTAATGTTAGAGCTCAATTCGTTGATATGCCGATGGGTTCAAAGGCGAGGGAGCTGGGCGCTATCTCATGGAATGAAAGCAAGGGGCTGGACGAAGAAGAAGGGCCTAACGGTCGAGTAGCATCTGGGGAAGATGTGAGCCGTTGGATCATGGGGTAATAAGATTGGGTCGTCGCTTGGAGTTTAAATATGAACCGTTCATTGTTGTTGGAAGCTTTTAATCTGAGCCGCTGAAATCAATCTAAGGGTGGACCCCACCATTTGGATATATCTCAACGGCCTGATGGAGGGAGTGTTGGATTTCATCTCCATGGTTCAACGAGAGGCGACGACGAGCAGTTGATTAAATTTGTTAGGCAGTTAGGAATTTGTTAGAGGAGGGGTATAAATTCTGTTGTTTTGAATTGAAGGAGGCATCGATAAATTGAAGGAACTTTTTCCTCCATTTTTTCTCTATAATCTTCCTTGCTATGTAATTTCTTTCTTTTAGCTATAAAATTCTCTTTGATTTTTGCCATTGTTGGCAAAATTAGCTTGGTGAGCAATTGGTGTTCATCACATTAAATCGTTCGAACCTGTGGAATATTACTTCTCTGCCTCTGTTCAATAACTTGCATGGCTGCTTTGAGGAAGGAGATAATAATGTGATCAAGGACATTCAAGCGATGAATCCATTGGCCAATGTTTCGGCCGCCAACTTAACTTGTTCGTTGGTTTCGGCCTTGCCGAAAAATGAAACCACAGATCAAACTGGTGATCAGGCCCAGTCCAACTCCTCGGCCTCGACTCATGTTTGAGACTTGGGAAAATCTCAACCCAGATGAAGATTTCGGCTCGAAAGAAGTTTTAGAGTAAACAACATCTATGGCTTCTTTGATTAAGAAATGGGTTTTGAGATTAGCCCTTACTTATTGTTGTTCTTGCTATAATTGTCAAATGGAAAAATTTATAATTAATTAATAATTTAAGAGTAATAATTAAAATCCGATCAAGGTTAAATTTGTAATTTCAAAAACACCACAGAAATTTATGAATACACCACACTACTTGATTCACCACACCTATATTTTTAACATCAGATGTTCGGATTTGGAGATCCAAACGACTTTAATACTTTTATTCTTCCGTTTGGAATTGCAAAGCCGAACCGTATAATAAAATATGTATTGTGTTCGGACTTGCACATGTATTGTATTAGAGCCGTTTGAATCTACAAATCCGAACATCTTCTGTTAAAAATATAGTTGTTGTGAATCGAATAGTATGGTGTATTCATAAATTTCTGTGGTGTAAATAACAACACTCCGCTAGAAAAGCTACTGTCACGCCTCTCTTCTCAGTATACCTGGAACTGTAAACTTTTCCCAGGTAACATGAAGAGTGAGGGTGATGAGAGAGGAAAAAGAGAGGGAAAGAGAAACAGAACATGCAGGTCACTGCGCACATGCTGGGTTAGTGCCTGTAATGCTTCATATATAATAACAAGGATATCACATTCCAATTATACAACATCACAAAGAGTACATGCACAATTTCACATTTCTAATATAAGGGCCAACACAACATCTGATACCAATATGCATCAATAAATTTCAACTCAAGTTACACCTCCAAAAGATTTGCCAACTCCACTACCCAAGAGTACAACTCAACTCTCTGAACTGCCCCACACCCCCAGCTCCATGCTCACAAGTCTCCCAGGCTCTCCAACTATATGCTACCTGAAAATTAGGGAGGATCAGTCAATGCGTGCCCCAGTAGGAACCAACTTGGATTTGGAATGCTATTATAAAGTCATCAACCACAAGGCAAGGTATGATAAATGAGACGTGTAAACTAAATAATTAGGCGGAAGTTAAACAGCCAAGTAAGGGATCATACATGCGGTTTGATGTCGAGATACTGCAAGAAAACGGTTAGCACAATAATAATACCAGTGCTCAAGCAACATAATCTAATAAGATAAGTACAAGTGCCAAAGGTATAACACAGTGTCACAAGCACAGCTGGTAAAAGAAAGAGGGAAGTGCTGCAAGAAGAAGAAGTAACATGTAAAACTCTTATTTAATAATTGAATTAGTCGAAAACTTGGGTAAACTGTGTGATACCAGGACCTGGACCTCAACCCAAAGATTTGGGGTGGAAACTGCACACGACGTAGTGGACATGTGCACTGTACGCCGGGCCTCTCACCCTGCCCCGTCAGGGGGACCTGCCTCATGGGCCTCACCCCAAAGGTTTGGGGTAAGTATGGCACACGGTGCAGTGGACACGGATAATGTACACCGGGCATCTTCGCCTTCTCCCTGGACGGTAGCAAGAGTGAGGCTCTCCACCATATACCTCTCCACACCCAAACCACATCATCACAAACGCCAATGCCCCTTCACTCCCTGTAAAGGCGAGTGGGAATAATCATCACATATCACATCATCTCCTTCCCACATTCATAGTCTATGCATCATATCCATAATTTACTCAAATTTCCCCCAAACACCAGTTTTAGTAATTCAACCCCCTTTAGAGGGGACTGAGACATTCCAAGTCATCAATTAGACATCATAAGTCATCTTATAAGAGTCATGATGGCATGGTTTCATAGTGTTCACATTCCTCATTCATATCAATCTGGGTCATACACCTAAGTGGCATGCCCTCCATTATAGCCACATCACATATCAACGTGGGTCATCTACCAAAGTGTCATGCCTACCATCACCACTCATTAGCACATCACTTACGAAACCATGACATACATGTCTCTCAACATCATAAATCCAAAACATGGTTCATGGAAGCTCATTTTCCCATGTTTCACAAATTTTATTTCATGGGAGCATTTTCACAAACACGTGGTGAGCGTGACGTATATGTCCATAAGCACATCAGCAATTCAATTGGCAAAACATATCATTAGTCTATCTTCCATGCAGGAACAATAATCATGTACCATAGAGGGTAGATTAGCAACAATACCCAATTCATCACACCACTTAACCATTTCAGCTTGCAGGAAATGTACTTGCAGTCATAAAAGATGGCTGATATCACCCATTTATAGTCAGAATTTAGCTAAACTTCCTAAATGAAAGTTGTATATATGATAGTCATGGATTCACAGATAAAATTTCATGCAAAAATGTAAACGATATGCTTTATGGTGAAATTTTTTGTGAAGCATGTCAAATCTGTTTTTCAGGCAGATTCTGAGGACGGTAAAGATTGCTAGTTTTGGACATGTTTTAGCCAGAATTTCGAAAAATATGCACTGTGATGAAGTTGTAGAAAAACTTGTTAAATTTACAACAAGACTAAGAATACAAAATTCCATGGTGTGTGCAGTGACTGAGATCACTTTTACTAAACTGTGTCCATACTAAATGTCAATCGGACATGTTGTAAATATGGAATTTTCACTCCTAATTTCCGAATTGAATATATGTCAAATTTTATATGATTTTGGGGTAGAAATTCAAGATATACAAGTATATAATTTTTTCAAAACCTAATTCAAGCCACAGTGAGCAGAAATCAAGTAATAACACACCTCAGGATTTCAGATTTTCCAAGAGAGTGATTTGTTTGGAATTTCAAGGGGGTAATTCATGAAATTGAATCATGACACATTAATCTGATTACCTCTACTTCCTATTGGATAAAACATGATATAAAAACATGATGGAAAGAAACCCTAATTTGATTTCCAAAACCAAGTTGGATTCCTACCTCAAAAACTTGGTTTTTTTCCTCTTCTCCTCTTCTTTCTTTCTTTTCTACTTTCTTCTCTCTTCAAGCAAGCTTGAATTCCTTCCAATTGGGAATGGAAATAGGGGTTTTTAATTGAAGATGAAGGGTGAAATGGGGAGGAAGTGGCCGGCCTCCTTTTGGGTGAAACAGTGGAGAGAAGATGGAGAAGATAAGAGAAGTTGAAAGAAGGAAAAGAAAGAAATCCTAAAGAGAAATCTACACATTTCTATTAGCTTCTCCCATAAGCCATGCACAACTTAAAATGACTAAAATACTCTCCCAAAATACCCCTCAACTTCTAGGTATTTACAAGTTTGCCATTACACACACACCTCCTTTAGTCCAAATCACCATTTTGCCTCTCACTTTTCTAAAAATTTACGGGGATGCAATTAACCCCTAACCCCTTTCACACTAGCATGGCTTCCCTGCATACAACCATGCATGCCTACACATGCATACATGCACCACGCACACACGTCCAATACATTCTTGTTGTTTTACACCCACGACGTCATTCACACTTCTCCCGCACTTATTCTCACTTTCTTGTCTCTTAGCCACGTATTACGGCCCAATCCCCCTTGCACTACGTTACATACATCGTTATCCATGTTTATTTCATGCCTATGTATGCATCGTAAGTAAAAGTACCACGTATATATAGTAAAATACACGTATATTTCAAAACAGGACGTTGCACCTATCAAGCTTCTAGCCGAGCCGGGTTAGCTCCCTGGTTCGGCGGATCCGATTTAAACCGCCCGCTCGAATCTGCTCGCTCAAAATTAGGACTGCAAACAAGATGGGTTTTTTTTCACTGAAAAAGGATCACCCAAACTCTGCAGAGAGGTCAGTAATTTCCGATCATTAGCTCTAAATTTCCAGATTTCTTAGCAGTTTCATAGATTATTTTATGATTTATAAACCCTAGATCTTGAATCATTTGCTAATTTCCGTTGCGCTTATCAGATCGTTAATTTCGATATAATAGGCTCTTATTCCGAACAAAATGTCCAAATTCTAAATGAAGAAGCTACCCAGTGTACGCAGATTCTCTACTTCGCTTAAAGATCACATAAAAAGAAACCCTAGCTCCCGTTCAAGATCTTCAAGCCTTAATTCTATCCCAATTCCTCACAGAACAATCCCTGAACCCCGCGGCCAAGATCACGACTTTATAACGGTTGCACACAGCCATTTGATCCATGCCGAATGGCCGAAGCTCAACTCTCTTGCGCCCAAATTCACTCCCTTTAGAATAAACCATATTCTCCTCAAAATCCAGAAAGACCCGGTGCTCTCCCTCGAATTTTACAACTTTGCTCTTTCCCAAAACCCTAGCTCTCTATCGCTCGAAACACATGCTATCATACTCCACATACTCACCAAATTCAAGCGATTCAATTCCGCCGAAGCAATCCTTGTAAGGGACATCATTCCCCAAACCCAAAATTCGAGCTCGGACCTCTTTGATGCCATTTTATACTCGTTCCGCCTATGTGATTCTTCTCCCAATGTTTTTGATGCGCTTTTCAAAGCATATGCACATATAAAGAAGTTTCGGAATGCCTCTGAGACTTTTTGTCGAATGAGGGACTATGGGTTTTTGCCAACGATCCTATCGTGCAATGCTTACATGAGCTCGTTGCTGGATTTGGGTCGTACTGATATCATTTTGGGTTTTTATCGGGAGATGGGTCGTTGCAGGATTTCGCCAAATGTGTATACGCTGAATATGGTAATGTGTGCTTATTGCAATTTGGGAAGGTTGGACAAGGCTTCGGAAGTTTTCGAGAAGATGGAAATGATGGGATTTAGCCCAACTGTTTCTTCATTCAATACCTTGATATCAGCTTACTGCAAGAATGGGCTCATTGATGGTGCTTTGAAGCTCAAGGCTGAAATGTGTAGCAAAGGTTTAATTCCAAATGTGATAACTTACAATTCTTTGATCCACGGGTTTTGCAAGGAAGGAAAATTGAATGAAGCTAATAAGGTTTTTAATGAGATGAAAGCCGTGGAGGTGCAACCAAATACCGTGACTTATAATATATTGATCAATGGACATGGCAAGATGAATAATGGTGAGATGGGTTTGAGGATTTATGAGGATATGGTTAAGAATGGAATAGAAATCGATATTCTTACATACAATGCAGTAATTGCAGGGCTTTGCAATGAAGGGAAGACAAGGAAAGCTGCATTCATGGTGAAGGAGATTGACAAAGCAAACCTTGCTCCGAATTCGTCAACCTTTGCCGCTCTCATAAGTGGACAGTGCAAGAGGCAGAATTCTGAGAGGGCGTTTCAAATTTTTAAGGCCATGAAGAGGAGCGGATGCCATCCAAGCCATGATACATTCAAAATCTTGATATTAACTTTCTGCAAGAACAAGGATTATGAAGGAGCATTGGAGGTGTTGAAGGAAATGTTGGAGAGATGGATGGCACCTGACAAAACATTGTTGAATGATCTCTTCAAGGGGCTTAGTAGGTTAGGGAAAAGCAACTTGCTCACTGAATTGTTTTTGGCAGTCAATGCAGTAGGGCTCATCCCAGAAGACTTTATTGATAATGTAATCAGCTCTTCTTAGTTTGAGATCTCAAATTAGTGGACATGGGATGTGATTTTGAGAAAGGAAATGATTTTAAAAAAATTCATGCGACAGACTCATGTTTATTAAGTGCAGTCCATCTACCTGTCATCTTTTTATCACCGTTGCTGCAAATGATTTTAAAAAAATTCATGCGACAGATTCATGTTTATTATGTGCAGTCCATCTACCTGTTATCTTGTTATCTACGGTGCTGCTTATTGGAGTTCTTACCAACCTATGCTGCAGATTAAATGGCATAGTATGGGAGATACTGAGAGCATCTCATGGTTCTATGGTCATTCAACCAGTGGGGGGTTGCTTCTTCGATCAGTTGCTGCATTGGTTGTTCTTTTATGATAACTGAATATGGTGACGAGATAGCCAGATAATCTGTGAGCTGTTTACTTGTCAAGTTGCCATATTTTAGTTAAGAGCAAAAGCCCAAGACTCCTGTTCGATATCAAGTTTGGCTAGGCAGTTATGACTTATGATTGATTGCTTGCATCTAATCAAAGGTTACATCTTATTCTTTCTTCCAGCTTTTGCACTTTTCAGTTTTTGTTCTCTTTGCTTTTGAATTATATCTATTTAAATTACACAGGAGAGAAGCAGTAATATTTTGGACATGTATAGACATTGATATGAAAATTGTGATAGTAAGACATGTAGATCTTGACTTTAATTATTGAAAACCTATCATCCAACTATTTGCTTTAGGTGATTCTTGGAATATCATCTCTTGAGATTCTTGCAAGCTATTTAAAATAATATGTTTTGGTTTCAATATCCATTAAGTTTCTTTAAAGAATTAAATGAAGACATTACTTACTATTTGGAAAATGCTATACACAATATATAGATTTGTATATGTTAGATTTCTCAGAATGTCTTTCAATATTTTCTTCAAAAAAATAATACTTGAGTAGATATGTGCCTTCTGTTACTATTTTGAGAGAAGAGTCATACATGAATCAAGTTTCAAGGAAATTTTGGGTGAAAATGACGAAAGTGGGTTTACCCTTTTTGCAGCACAATTTATTCCCATAGCTATTATAGAATTAGGAAACACGGGAAAAAGAAGCATAGACACAAATATGCAAACTTACACAAGCATGAGAATGATAGTTATCCAAGCACAGTTAGGTCCACCTAACCGACCTTTATTATGGGGACTCTCTTTCATGGCTCTCTTAGAAGTTACTTGGTTGATGGGCACAATCAACCGACTGGTGCTTGTTTGTGACAGGTAGATTCCATGGCTCATGTGACAGATTTGAGTTCGATATATAAGTCATGTTTTTTGGCAAGTGGAAGAATCAAGTGGATAATTAAGAGAGGAAAGGCATTTGAATTCCATGATTGTTAGGTCCCAAGCTTGAGTGTACCCTTTCTTTTATTGTTTAGTGGACTTCTGGCTATAGACAAACAAGAGATGATTTTAGATGGGGGGTTGAGAAGCTTCGATGGCTATCTGGTCTAGGGATTGATATGTACACCTGGCTGTGACTCTGCATTTATGTATGATATTCTCTATTATATAACCGCAATTGGTTTGGGCTTCATGCGCCGCATATCAATCTGCTGGACAAATTTTTTTCTTTTTCATATTTGAAAATCGGCATTTAATTGTATGAAATAGGCCTGACATGACGAGATTCTTTTTCGCGTGAAACTTCTAAAGCGGCGAGGTGCATTTAGGCTCTTTCCTTTTTTTCTATATAATTACTTAATCACCATTTATCACAGGGTATCAAATATTGAGAGTGTAGAGAAAGATCATGTGGGTCCCAAGTCATTCCCCTCTCACCTTCTACAATATCACTAATCATTAATATTATGAAATGTCTTATTTAACTTTAAATGGGAAGTTATCTACTTCAAACATGGAAGCGAATTTTAATGGGACAGGTAGCAGAAATTTGTTTGTTAGTCTTTAGATTTCTTTACTAAGTTAAAAGAAATTAAATACCATTATTATATAAGTGAAAGGTGAACAATGAAATTTTTAAGTGGTGCAATAGTATAAAATAAACTCTCCATTTATCTGAATGCAAGTCATAACACGTGCCCATAGTGCATGGAACATGTAAAATTGATTTAAAAATTTAAAATTGGTTAACAACCAATTGTCTATCTCTATTCAAAATCTTTCCCACCTAAAAAATTTCAAACACATTAAAAATATTTCTCCCCTAGATTTCAACCACAACCAATTGTCTTCCCTAAAAATGACTTCTGAAAAAGCCATTGAGGCCTCGGCCGCCTAAATGATACCACTCGAATCTTGAAAGCATTTATCCCATAAATGTCCAACTTTTTGCTCGTACCAAAAAAGCTACAAAGCTTACACTTGGATTTCAAATTCAAACAAACAAACAACAAAACCAATGAAACTCTTATAGCAAACTCTAACCCATATCTAATAAAAAATGAAAAATACTAAATAATAATACCTTCCAATAATTTGAGAAAAAGGTTGTTAGAACTGTTAGGAATAAACTCTCTTATATTATTCCAAGAGCAATAGCCCGATATATATAGAGTACAGGGAAAGGTAAATAAGCACAAAAGACCCTATACAAAGGGACATATACATCTAACACCCCCCCTCAAACTCATGGTGGATCAACAACACTGAGTTTGGAAAGATAAAAACTGTGCTGTGCTCTGGTCTGGGCCTTTGTGAAGAAATCCGCGAGCTGATACTCAGAAGGCACATACTGTAGAGCAATAACATCATCCCGTACCTGTGAACACGTAAAAGAGGCGTCCACACCAATGTGCTTGGTGAGCTCATGCTTCACCGGGTCACGAGCAATACTGATTGCACCTGTACTGTCGGACAACAAAGGAGTAGGTGTGGAAATAGACACGTCAAACTCCTCAAGTAACCAACGTAGCCAAATAATCTCTGCTGTCAACAAGGCCATAGCACGCAACTCAGCCTCTGCACTCGATCGAGAAACCGCCTGCTGCTTCTTGGTCTTCCAAGTGATGAGAGAGCCACCCAGGAAGACGCAATAGGCAGATAGAGACCGACGATCAGAAGGATCACTGGCCCAAGTCGCATCAGAGTAAGCATGGAGCTGTAAAGGGCCAGAGCGTGGAAAGAATAATCGACGGTGGCTGGTCCCGCGCAGGTAACGCAAGACACGAAGAAGGTGGCTGTAGTGAAGCTGAGTAGGTGCAGAAACAAACTGGCTCAGGATGTGCACGGAATATGAAATATCAGGCCGAGTGATCCCAAGATAGACCAGACTGCCAACAAGATGGCGATAACGAGTGGGGTCCGGAAGAGGCTCGCCGTCAGTAGAGCAAAGATGTACATTCAGCTCCATCGGTGTATCAGCAGTACGCTGATCAACAAGAGAAGCCCGATCTAGAAGATCCTGAATATACTTCTCCTGAGAGAGATAGTAGCCATCAGGTGTGGAGGAAAACTCAATCCCCAGAAAGTAACGAAGAGGGCCAAGATCCGTCATAAGAAACTGCTCGCTTAGTCGTGCTTTCACAAAAGCAATAAACTGGGGATCATCTCCAGTGATAATCATATCATCCACATACAAAAGGAGAAGCGTCCGACCACGAGATGAAGTATAAACAAAGAGAGCAGGATCATGATCACTCGCAATAAAACCAGCAGCAGTGACGACAGAAGAGAACCGCTGAAACCAAGCACGGGGAGCCTGCCGAAGACCATATAGAGAGCGACGAAGGCGACAAACCATGCCCTCGGGGACAGAATAACCAGGTGGTGGTCGCATATAAACCTCCTCATCAAGAACGCCATTGAGAAAAGCATTCTGGACATCAAGCTGGGAAATAGTCCATGAACGAACAGCAGCAACAGCAATAAGACTGTGAACAGTAGTCATATGAGCAACAGGGGCAAATGTCTCCTCAAAATCTATCTCATGCTCCTGCTGAAAACCGCGCGCTACAAGACGAGCTTTGTAGCGCTCCAGAGTACCATCAGATCTGGTCTTGACCTTGTAAACCCACTTGCACGTGATAGGACGAACACGGGCAGGCAGGGGTACAAGATCCCACGTACCAGTACGCTCAAGCGCAGCAATCTCCTCTGCCATAGCATGCTGCCACTCCTGGTGAGCAGCGGCATCTCGATAAGAGGTCGGCTCGGCAAGAATAGCACCCAGAGAAGTAAACCGACCAGGAGGACGTAGTGACTCACGATCACGAAGGTGGTAACGAGGAGGGTCACTGGAGGAAGAGGGTAACTCAGGAGGGTCACTGGTGATGGAGGGCATCTCATGAGAATGTACTGCAGGAGGATCCACGACTCGCTGACGACGAGTGTAGTGAAGAGGAAAGGGAGAAACATGTTCTGGGGTAGGTGCAGAGGTGACCGGAGGCACTGGTGGTGGAGACGAGGGCACATGTAATGAAGGTATGGGTGGTGGAATGGTGGATAGTGGACTATCAGGAAAAGTGAGAAACAAAAGAGGCTCAACAATAGAAGCCGGACTGGAAGATGAAGAAGGACGAGGGAAGAAGGGACGAGACTCATCAAAAGTCACATCACGAGAAATCCGCATCCGTCGAGCTACAGGATCCCAACACCGATATCCCTTGTGTACAACACTATATCCAAGAAAGACACACTCAGCAGACTGGGCTGTCAACTTGGTGCGCTCACGAGGGGCCAACAAGACATAGCAGACACAACCAAAAAGACGAAGCTCAGGATAAGACGGTAGATCTGGAGGTGGTGTAGGAAGGCGCTCAAGTGGAATCGCACCCTGAAGAGGAGAAGATGGCTGCATGTTGCTGAGATATGTAGCAGTAGATACAGCCTCAGCCCAAAACTGAGGGGGAACAGAGGAAGCAATCATAAGGGCACGAGCAGTCTCAAGTAAATGACGATGCTTGCGCTCAGCAACGCCATTCTGGGCATGAGCACCAGGACAGGAAAACTGTGAGAGAGTGCCCTGTGTATCAAGAAAGGCACGAAGGTGCTGAGATAAGTATTCTCTAGCAGAGTCAGCACGAAGAACCCGAATGGGAGTGCTATACTGTGTACGGATCATGGTAGCAAAAGATTTATAGATAAACAAAACCTCAGTACGAGAGGACATAAAGTATATCCAAGTATAGCGAGAAAAATCATCTATAAATATAATATAGTAGCGATGACCCCCTTTCGAAACGAAGGGGGCCGGACCCCATACATCTGAGTGAACAAGATCAAAGGGACTCTGAGAGACAGACTCACTAGTAGGATAAGGGAGATGTAACTGTTTGCCTAGTTTACAACCCATACAGTCTAAATACATATCACCAGAGACAGACCCTAATAAACCTCTACGAACCAAAGAAGAAAGACGCGAACCACAGAGATGTCCTAAGCGATGATGCCACTGGGCAAACGAACCGGTAGACGATGCAGCAGAGGCGGAGGCAATAGTCGTGATAGGAGGACTGACAGAGGCAGCGGAAGGAAGATGAAGCCAGTCAAGCTCCCAAAGACGTGGAGAATCACGCATGCGGGGGCCAGAACCAACTAGAGTGCCCGTGCGACGATCCTGGATAGAACAAGAGTCAGAATCAAGAATAACACGACAACCATGATCAGTAAGTTGGCTAGCCGACATAAGCTGCATGGTGAGTTTTGGAACGAGGGACACAGCATGGACATGAAAAGTGGGACTAGAAAGTGTGCCTAGCCCTGTAACTGAAAGTGGGGTGCCATCTGCAGTGAGAATTGTGACAGAGCGGGAGGGAGTACTAATGGAATGTAAAGTGGTAGGGTCAGGAGTCATATGAAATGAAGCACCAGAGTCAAGGATCCAAGGAGAGGTACCTGAGGTGGTGGAAGATGGTGTCGCAGTACCTGGAGGCTGACTGGCAGAAGAAGCAGAGCCTGATGCCCCAGAAGCAGACATCCGACGAAATAACGTGAGAAGCTCCTGCTCAGTATCAGATGGGGCAGTGCTCCTCTGAGATGTGAAACCCCCAGTGTGAGTCTCCTTCTTGGCAGCAGCCTGATCCCTCCGCTTCCTGTTACAATGCGCCTCCACATGTCTGTCTCGGTGGCAGTAGGTGCAGCGTCTGGTGTCACCTCGCACAGGTGCTGTAGCAGAAGGCAGATCTGGTGTGATATGAGCAGAAGGGGCAGGAGCACGGGTCGCCAAAACAGAAGCAGAAGGTGCTAAAAGACCAGCAGTACAAAGACGAGTCTCCTCAGTACGAATAGCAGCAAGAACCTCCAAGAACGTCACGCGTGGGTGACGGGCAAGCAGCTGGGCACGTATCTGCTCGAACTCAGGCCGAAGTCGGGTCAAAAAGTCATAGACCCGACGAAGCTGCAGGTGGGAGTGCTGATGCTGGCAACACTGGCAAATACGACAGATCGCTGGTCCCAAAGAGTCGAGCTGACGCCAGATAGAAGATATCTGTGCATAGAACTCATTGACCGTGGCATCACCCTGCTGAAGAGTCTGCTCCTGTCTGACGACAGCAAGGTAGAGGGAGTCACCGGTAGGCTCATAGTGAGAGCGAAGATGATCCCACATCAGCTGAGACGTCGCCAAACTCACAATGTCGCCAGTCAGGGACACATCAATGCTAGCGATGAGGATGTTGGCGGCACGAGCATCGTCATCACACCACCGCCGATAGAGAACATCCTGAGAGGAATAAGCAGCAACAGCATTCGCATAGGCATCGGTTGCCGCCTTCTTGGCGGTGTCATCAGCAGTGGGGGGAGTGGTGTCTCGCTGGGAAACACCGGTCGTGGTGGGCAAAGACGATCGCCGGTGAGAAGGTCCCAAAGGCGCTGACCGCGCATATGGAGACGAATGTGCGGTATCCACTCCTTATAATTAAGGCCATCAAAAATCAACGAACACCGAGGGATAGCAACATGATGAAGAAGAAGAGGTAGATCCGTAGGAGACGCCATATGAAGAGATCAGATCCGTAGGAGACGGAGGCTAGATTGCGGCAGACGGCCGACGGCAGCGGCACAGGGGGCACCGGCAACGGCACGGGGCGCAGGCGAAGGCGCGGGCACGGCGCGGGCGAAGGCGCGGGCGATTGCGCGCAGGCGAAAGCGGCAAGCGGGCGATTGCTGCTTCGGGCAATTGCTGAGAGGAAGGCGATCTGTGCGGGCGAGATCTGCTTCGGGCGAAGCAGCAATCGGGCGAGATCTGCGTGCAGGCGGGCGAAGCAGCAATCGGGCGAGATCCTGAGAGGAAGGCGATCTGTGCGGGCGAGATCTGCTTCGGGCGGGCGAGATCTGCTTCGGGCGAAGATCAGTGCGCGACGGCGAGGACGAGCGCAAAGAGGGCGAGGACGAGCGCAAAGAGGGCGAGACGACGGCCGAGCGCAAAGAGGGCGAGATCCGTGCAAAGAGGACGAGATCCGTGCGATATCCGTGCGAGATCCGTGCACAGACCGCAAAGAGCGCAAAGAGGGCGAGATCCGTGCGATAGAGGAAGGCGAATGCGACGGCGAGGACCAGCGCAAAGAGGGCGAAGACGACGACCGAGCACGAGCACAAGTTGACGCGAAGATCCGGAGGGCGGTGTAGCACAATTCGTGCGCGCAGCGGCGGCGCGCAGGCAGCCGGATCGGCGCGGCTAGGGTTTAGGCTTTTGGATTTTGCGGGAGAGAGAAAAAGACGGCTAGGGTTTAGGTTAAACCCGGCTCTGATACCATGTTAGGAATAAACTCTCTTATATTATTACAAGGGCAATATCCCGATATATATAGAGTACAGGGAAAGGTAAATAAGCACAAAAGACCCTATACAAAGGGACATACATCTAACAAGAACCACTGAAAAAAGAATCAAATGAGTCATTTGCGAGATGGGTATTTCAACAAAAAGGATGTTAGAACCACTTCTTTCCCTTCTTCTTGCTAGTCTCTCGGACGATCTCCCGCTTCATGAGGCTGTGAAGGGCATCAAGATGCTGCTCGTACCCTATGTAGAGGAGGTAGTCATATCGACCACATCCTTTTCCAAAAAATAAATAAATAATATGCATGGTATGTTATAAAGAAATTAGTAACTTCTTTGTATAGGAAAGATCCTGAAATTATTCAGAATGTTCATTGATATGTTATCAAAAGACCCATCTTATTTTCTTAAGCAGAAATAGTTTTCAACATATAATGATCAATATCTCCATGTCTTCATGCAAAATAGAATGAAAAATTATGTGTTTGTCCTTTCCTAAAGATAATAAGATACCATAATCATTAGCAACACAGCACCAACCCAACACACCGCTAACCCCATGATTAGCCATGTTTTTGACAGACATAAAGCAACCGAAAAGAGAGAGGAACCATCTCCAACTGATATTAGAATGAACATCTAAAATCAATTCTCAAATTGGTAAATCCAATTGAACACTCATGTTCACTTTAACCAAAATCAATGTCTCTACATCGGCCCACACCAAAGTAACATATCAGAGTTCTTTTATCACCAGACTACTCATTTTCCATGCAAACATCCCTCGTCTCATAAAGAATAAAGAAACGAACTGTACTTTCAGAATTTTGCAGTATTTTTAACATATATATATGATCAATTATAAACATAGTTTCCATTTATTCTAGTACGTAGAAAACATATGTACATTAATATCAGTATGGTACTTGAAATTTTGTACCATCAACATTGATCTTAAAGAAAAAAGACATGGGATCTATACTTTTATCAAGTATCAACAAGCACTACTACCACAATACCTATTCAAAAATAGGACATCCATCAAAACCTTAAACCTTAACAAAGAAACATTTCCATTACCTAGTATTATTGATAAGAAAAACATTTTACACTCATCTATCAAGAAAGAACCCATTAAGACAGCTGTGAGATCCAACACATGTAAGATCTCAATCTTGTAACTTCAATTTTAATAACATTCTTAAAAATACTAATTTGCACTAAAAAAGTAAATTAAACCGTAGCTTAGTCTTGGCTCTGCATAACCATTTATAGGACATGCGAAATGCACCAAATTAGAAGAAAATCTAATTAGCAAACTAAATTTTCCTTGACATATTAAGTTACAACAAAAGAATCAATAAAATAAAGATCATGAATCACGTACTCTCAGCCATATATAGTGAGAATAAGTCTCGCAATGGCAAGCAGCACGCTCACGGCCCCTAACTCATTTGTCAAACTTATACTGATAACGTGAGTTTCACCTGACTACAAATTAAAAGAAATTTTAATAAAAATAAGAATTAATAAGAAAGCAAGCAACAGCTTAATAACAAACAAATAATTGAAGAGGGAAGAGAAAAATCGACGAACAATGGCGACATCGACGATCTTGATGGTTGCTCTGGTGTATGTCCTAACTTGTTGGAATCGGTTCCCTTGTTTGCCGATGGCCCACCCGACCTGCTTAGAAGAAACCACAACCCTTAACATGCCATCAATAGCCGCAGAGGTCGGCTTTGATCGGGGTTCACTGGCGGTCAGATCGTCAGTCTTGTCGCGACCGCGCTTGAGGATGGCGTAAGGGTCGTCATGGTCTACCGTTTTGAGTTTCTCTTCTCACTTCTGACGTTAGGATGTCCAAGACCAAAAAAGATGCGCATGAAAAGTGGGTTGCGGTTTCCTCAACACGGTAAATTTCAAAGTTTTGGTTCCCCCAACACGTTTTCCCCCCAAAAGAAAAATAAGGTTGCTTTAGAAGTTTAGAAATTGTGAAGGAAATAAGAATCATCCCGTGAAGATAAAGGTAAAACCAACCCAAATATCACTGTATGTTTTCCTCCCTTGTTCACAAACCAAACAGAAACAAAATTATTTAAAAGATAGCATGACTACAACCATTCTACAGAAGCAGGAAAAACCGTCCTATGAAGATCTTAAGTAACAAATGACCATTAGACGAACCATCAGAGACAAACATCATGCCAAATTCACGATTTTAAAAAAAGCTAAAAATAACAGAGAACATCCAATGCTTACCTGACCAGACTCGGGTATTTTCATGAATATCATGTACAATAACAATTACTCATCACACAAAACCCAAAACAATTGCAACACAAACCAGAACCCTAGACATGAATCAACACCATACCTTGTTCTTCATCTTGCTAGGTGGATGATTGAACTTGAAGTTCCGTCCAAACCGGCACATCCCTGTCTTCACGTAGAACACACAATCCGGCTCGTCGGGTCTCAATGGGAATGGAGACCTTTTCCTTTGCCAATTCTTTTCTCTCTAATTCTCGGAATGCTTGTCAGATTTCACATTCTCCTCCGTTCCTCCAGTCTCCTGATTCCAACCGCAAGCTTCCTCTTTCTCGTTTCAGGTGGAAATAAGGGTATTAATTTATTACTTTATGAGGAGAGAGTGCTGCAGAGAATCAGACATGGAATAGAGATCGCAAATAAAAAACAAGTTCAAAGTTTTGGTTTTCCCTCCAACACATTTCCTCCAAACAGTTAAGATTTTTCCCAACAAAATTTTCACAAACAATCATCCTAACCGTTGATTTCTCAAGATTAAATCCGAGCCGTGTTTCTATTAACCCATTTGTCATAGTCAGCAAACCCATTCAAAAACATACCTCAATTGTATAATAGATTGTAAAAAAATAAAGAAAACATGAAGAATGAACAACAAAGAGAATCAAATATGTACAAATATTTATTTTGGATATCTTACCTAAGTTTGAGGAAAAAGAAATCTTGATGACTGTTCAAAAAAATTTACTGTCTATAGGCTTACAATGCCTTCAATGGAAAAAGAAACCCCACTAAGGTGGTGAGAAGAAGTTCCCATAAAGGAAGAATCAACTCATATTCCTTCTCGGAATCACAACGCTGCTTTGCAAAGTGTTGCAGTGTTTGTTTAGGTGAATCACAAGGCAGCTGTGCAAAGCGTTGCAGTTTTTGTGTAGGCTTTGTTCACCACGAATCCAAGTTGTTGTGTGGTGAACATGGCCTCATGTATTATTGGTTTGAAAAATCTCCTCGCACATTGCTGAAGGGGCGACTCAAACCCATGACCTCCCACGAAGGATGACATATTATGCCATCTGAAAGTTGGTTCAAACTTAATGTGCTATCACAGTCACTCACTTTGTCATATATGTTTTGATCATTTAGTATTATAGTCAGTATGTTTCTAACGATACTTTTTTTTGATACATCGGAAAGCTGGTTAAAGACGCTCGCGCATTCCATATCTACCAGGGATCGGTCCATGGTGGCCCCACTGGGAAGCGGAGTTAAATGCCGCTAGACCACAGTCCTTTGGCATTTCTAACGATACTTTCATAATTGAAAATTTTTACTTATTCAAATATCTAATTTAAAAAATAAAATTAAAAGTCCAAAACACATAATTGTGTATTTAATTGTCACGTGCATTTGTATGTGCTAAAGACTATTGTATTTATAGCTAGTACTCTTTGCATCATGTCCTAAAAAACGCAAGGTTTCATTAGATAAGGTGGGTATCAAAATTGTTGTTGGACAGTTTCTGTTGACTCGACCTAGTGTTCTTCTGGTAAGGGCATTAGGTTGGTGTATCATCTTTTTTAAATGGTTTCATTTTTTCACGTAGTACATAATGTCATCCTCTAGTAATGCAATTAAGGAAGGCTTTAGGTTTTCAATGAATGTAGATACGCTGAATCTATCTGGATTAATGTCTTGGATGGAGATAAATTTCATGAGGAGCTTGTCATAGAAACAAATTATATCTCATGGAGGTAAGTCATGATTTGGTGTATTGGGCATTGATGCTTCGTCTAGCAGAACACCCTCTGCCAGCTTATCTAAATCCATGTAGATTGTGACACACACGCATGCATGCTGCGTATGCAGGCATGCGTGCACGTGCTTGCACATACAACCCCTCTCCCCAACATTTTGGGGACTTGGATCATGGCATGGGACATACAGTGGTATGTCTGCTTAAGAGGGCTTTTGGTTGACGGAAGTTGGAGAGAGAGAAAGAAAGTGTTGAAAATACACTCCTAAAGTTCCCACCAGAATAAATTTGCAAAATCTTGAAGCACATTTTTTGTTTATCATATAAAAAATGGATGGAAGGATGAGGTGTATAAACGGGTAATGGCCCTATAACAAAAAACAAATCTAACAAGCAATGAAGTGTTAAAGAAGTCACAGGTTTTCTCAATCCAACTGTCCCTATGACGTTTGAGACCCCACGACATGTGGAAATTTCAATTTCAATTGCAATTTCCTTGAAGAAATTCTATACATGTCCCATGCAAGTGAGGAATTTGTCTCTATGTGTATTAAATTTCTATTTTCAATTCTTTATATGTATTTTTTTCGGAATGGTGTAATATCGGACACACAACTATCCTAGGAAATATAACATCGGGTAAATTATAGGAAAATAAATATATGTGTAGTTCCGGCTTTTTTGGCTATGGTACTGAGATGAGTAAAATTTCTGAACAGTGGGACATTAAGAATTAAAATTGTTATATAGTTGTCATCTATGTTACTTTATCTTCATCCTGTCAATATTCTCTTCACAACCTACATCACTTTTTAATTTTAAGAATGTGACAATAGCATTATGGTGTTTGTAGCAGGAGCCTTACCTAAAGGTGGGTGGGTGGGTTGACGTGTGGGGGGTTTTTTTAATTTTAAATTAATTTTTAATTTTTTTGGTTTTTTTTTTTTTTTTGGGGGGGGGGGGGGGTAGTTGTTTGGAGAGTGGACTTCTATGTGCAGAATACCGTGTGGGTTGCTTGGTGGGATGAGTCTTTCTTCAGGGAAAAACACTTCACTGCTCTATCTCTCTCAATATAAGTTCAATCATTCTAACAATTATTGAGAACAATGTTTAAGCAAAAAAAGGTATGCTTTTTTTTGAAATTTTTTCGTTTCTCTCTTATTTTTCTTAGAGAGAGAAGCTTCAAGGGGCGTTAGGGCGCGGTCTTGCTGCCGGCCGCTTCCGCGGCCGGCTCCGACGGTTCGTTGGAGGTTTTGCCGTGCCTCTGATCATTTGGGAGTTGATCGGTGGTGCGATTCGGTGCTGTGCCTTTGATTCTTCGAAGATCTTCGATTCGAGGCGACTCGTTCTTCTTCGATTCGAAGTGACTCGATTCCGATTCGAGTGAAAGATTTGAAGATCTGTAGAGGACTCAGCCTTGATCCAGTTGCTAGAGTCGGATCTTGCTACTTGTGCGTTGATCTGGCGGTTTGGATCGGGATCTCGTTGGAGGTCCTAATCCGGCGGTGAGTTTCTTCATCGCTTCAGCTAAGATTCGATTCGAGATTTCCTATTTTTTCTTGCTCTCTTGATAGATCTAATTCTGATCTCATCTTGGTGCTGCACTGGGACGGAGTCGTCGGTTGCTGGATCTGAGATCTGGCCTTTGCCTTTGCTTCGGAGGGGGTCTATTTGAGCATGTAGCTGAGGATCAGGCGACGACGGCCTTTATCTGACGGATCGAGAACTCAGGTGGAGTTCTCGATCTAGCGGTGAGTGATCCTGTTACTACTCATCTTCCTGGATTCACGATCTGATCTATTGTTTGGTCTGATCTCCGGTATGGTTGATGCTAATCTCGATGGAGCGAATGCCGCCGATAATGCGGGGGATTGGCGAACTGTTAACAAAAGGAAGGCTAACAATGTTGCTTTCAAGGGGAAGGGTACTAGAGGCGATTACAGGCCTCGTACGCAGAACGCTCAGGTGAAAGATGGCGGACCGCCGAAGGAAGGTGCTCATGTCTCTGGGAGCAGGAAAGTGTTCAAGAGAAGAATGATGAGGCCCTCATTTGAAATCAAGATTAATCCTTTTGCGGCTAAGCAATCGTGACTGGAAGTATGCACAAACAAGCGGAAGATAGCTGCTGCTTTGGAAATGAGCTACATCTCGCCCGCTCTTGATGATACTGGGGCTCCTATAGCTGTTCTTCCGCAGTAGATAATTGATGAAGCAGCAAGCAACTGGGAGAACACGTTAGTTGCGTACGTGCTTGGTGATGTCCCATTCTATAGCCAGATGAAAGCTTGGGCAACTAGATCCTGGAAGAAACAAGGTATGACGATCTTCTCCAGAGAAAACAGATTCTTCTTCTTTCGCTTCAAGGACAAGGTTGACAGCGACGCTGTGCTCTACGGGGGGCCTTGGATGTTCGATGGACACCTGGTCATGATCCAACGCTGGGCACCGGATATGGGATTTGACAGGGATATGCTTTCCTCTGCTCCGTTATGGGTTCAGCTTCCCAATCTCCTGCTAAAATTCTGGTCTCTGAAGATTTTGAATATTATAACTAGTGTGTTTGGTTCCCCTATTTGCTTAGATAGAGCTACGGCTACTATGGAGAGGATGACCTACGCGCGTTGCTTGGTTGAGATCTCGGCGGAGCAGGAGCTTCCTCTGGCCGTGACTTCGGAAGTGGAGGTCAGATATGAAGGGATCCCCCACGGTGTATCAACTGCAAGTGCTTCGGACATCTCGTCCAACAATGCTCTGTCTAAGGCTGTTACTGCTAATGCTGCTAATGGCGATGAGCAACTTGCCAGTAATACTGCTAATGGCTTTAAGAGAGCGGGAGATTTGGGCGAGGCGCCGGAAGTTGTAAGTACTCCTATGATGCCCCCGATCTCTTCTTCTGTGAGCGTAGCTGGTAAAAGCGATGAGCGAGGGGTTCAAACTGGATGTAATAGCAACGCTCCTAATGTTGCGATGGCTGTTGGTTGTGATACTAATGTTGCTGAGATTTGTATAGAGGAGAGGGATGATGAGAGTGTATGTAATGTTGAGGCCGAAGAGCCCAGAGGGGCGTGTAGGACTGATGTAGCAGCTAAAGGGCCTGGTGTGGCATGTAACGGGGGCAGAGACGATAAAAAATCTACCAATGCTGATGATGAAGCGGCCAGAAGGGCATGTAGGGCTGATGCTACAGCCAAGGGGCCTGATGAGGCTTGTAATATGGGGGATGATGATACTTGTAATGGGGGGAGCGTACTGCTGGGTTAAGTGCTTCAGAGATGCGGGCTGTGCCCCGCTGCAATACGGTTTGTAATCGGGGAGGGGGGACCGAAGACGTGGTAGGGAAACTCCTGAACAAACGCTGGAGGATAGCAGCACTGAGGACAGTAGTAGAGGCATGTGTACAAGCAACAGTAGCGGGAGGGGGCTTGTAAATATGAAGATGCCCCATGAAAATGAGATGTATGGCAAGGATGGAGAGCTAGCTGCGTCTAGCATAAGGGGGCGGATGAAGGCCCGTGTAGCAGGGGATCGCTTGTACACCATACTAATGAAATAGGGGGGAAAGGGTTGGGGGTCGGACTGGGGATGGGCTTGGGGCATGTGCAGAAGCCTCACTCGCCTAGCTCCAGCTCTAAGAAGGCGAACCCAAAAGCTACGGTCATAGCGAATAACGCCAACCCAAGCGCTACGGTCATAGCGAATAGCGTCAACCTCTTTAACGTGTTGAGATCCGGTAGCAATTCGCGCAGGGGTGGCTCATTACTTGACAGCGCTGATGATACTATAGACTCCGATAACGAGCCAATTGACATGACTATAATTAATGAAGCATGGCTGGTCGAACATGAGGAGATGAGACTGAGTAGTAAGGGTCGGAAAAAACCAAACCAACACAAAGTGGGGGCGGTTTCGCTGAAGGGTACTCGTAAGAGTTCTAGAATTAATAGGGATGTTGAGCATCCCCCACCCCCCAATTCTAACCAATGACCTTGCTCATTTGGAATACTCGGGGGCTTAATAACGTCACTAAACGCATGGAGCTTAAGGATCGTATCCGTAAATTTGCACCCTCATTGGTAGGGCTGCTTGAAACCAAGGTTATTGAAATGCTTTCCGAAGAATTGGTCCACTATTGACCAGAGAATCAATAGTGTATTTTGATATTAGTCCCTTAAATTATGTGTATTTTGATATTAGTCCCTTAAATCTTTGTAATTTGAATTTAGTCCCTTAAATGTTTAACGTTAACCTAAATAGTCCCTTTTGATCATCTAAATAGTCCCTTAAATGTTTAAATTTTAACCATAATAGTCCCTTTAAGGGACTAAATTCAAATTAAAAAGATTTAAGGGACTAATATCAAAATACACATAATTTAAGGGACTAATATGAAAAAAACCCTTGAAAAAAATGCCCAGAGAATCACCAAATGCTTTCCGAAGAATTGGTCCACTATTGACAATCGTAGTATATATCGTAATGGTCGCATTATTATCATGTATGACCCCGACACTGGAATTGCGTGGTTGATGATATGACCGCTCAACATATCTCTATGAGATGTAGTAACGTTGCAGGCTTTGATATGTTTGCGACTATTGTTTATGCGTCCAATTCCTATCAAGATCGTAAAACTCTTTGGGATGATATTGTTTGCCAAAGCCAGCAAGTATAAAAATTCCCCTTGGATTGTTGGGGGTGACTTCAACTGTGTTAGATATTCTATGGATAAAGTTGAGGACAGATTGGTTAATGGGTGTATGGTGGATGAGTTTAATGACTGCATTAATGTCAGCGCTCTCATGGAGCTTAAGACTGTTGGTAACATGTTGAGCTGGAATAATCGTAATATTGGTCAAAGACGTATTACTGCTACTCTTGATCGGTCGTTTTGCAATAGTGCTTGGATGGATATTCTCACGTCTTCCTACTGTGAATATATTGCGGGCGGGTCTAGTGATCATTCCATTCTAATTATACACACCCATCAGATCGGGAATACCGATCCTAAACCATTTAAATTTTTTAATGCCTGGCATCGTAGCCGTGAGTTTCTTAATGTGTTGAAGGAGCATTGGCGTCTTAAGACCAATGGTTGCCCCATGATACAGCTAGTTTCCAAGCTTAAGAACTTGCAGAACGGGCTTAAGAAGTTTTGTGCGGGTTTTAGAGATGATAATGATGTGTTTAAGTATCGATCCGAGCTTGCTGCTATTCAGGGTAATCCCAATCTTGGCTCTTGTGTTGAGCTTCAGAAAAAGAGCGTATATTAATCAATCAACTTGCCGAAGCTATTGATATTGATGAATCTATGCTTAAGCAAAAAAATAGGCAAGATTGGCTTAGCCTTGGGGATCGGAATTCCCGGTTCTTCTATACTACGATGAGGGCTCGGCAAAGCCATAATAACCTTGGTCATCTTATTTCTAGTGATGGATCCCGCAACAATTCTATTGACAAGCTTAAAGTTGAAGCCCCTGAGTTTTATTCTGGCCTCTATAACCAGAATGATTATTGAAGAGTCTTTCCTCGTCTTACTACTAAAAGAGTCCTTACTATTGAGGCTGCTGATTGGGTTGAAAGGCCTGTGCTAGCTGAAGAAGTTAAAAGTGCCGTTTTTCAAATTGGGGCTGATAAGGCCCCTGGGCCTGATGGCTTCAATGGTTTCTTTTATCGGAGCTCGTGGGATATTATTGGTAAGGATGTCACCATGGCTATTCTTAATTTTTTTTCAAATCTGGAAAGATACACCGTTAGATTAACCATACCTTCTTAACCCTCATACCTAAGAATGGCAGTGCCTCGGGGCTTGGAGATTACAGACCCATCTCCTGTTGTACTGTTTTGTACAAAACCATCAGCAAGATCCTTTGCAACCAGCTTATGAAAGCAATTATTGAACTTATGTCACCGAATCAAGCGGCCTTCTTACAAGATCGGTTACTTGCTGATTGTGCTTTGCTTGCGCATGAACATATTAGGGATTTTAATAATCCTATGGGTGCTCGGGCCTGCCTTAAATTGGACTTGAGGAAAGCTTTTGATAGTGTTAATAGCGAATTTGTCTATTTCATGCTACATCAGATGGGGTTTAAGCACAAATTTATCAGTTGGATATGTCAATGTATATCCACCCCTTCCTTCTCGGTTATGATCAATGGTTCCCCTTATGGTATGTTTCAATCTAATAGGGGGCTGAGGCAGGGAGATCCCCTATCCATATATCTTTTTGTGATTGTCATGGAGGATTTTTCCTTGCTTATGGCTAAGGCTAATGTCACTCGGAGTATTATGCCTATGAAAAGAGTTGGGGCGGTCACCCACCTGCTGTTGCAGATGATTTGCTTGTCGTTTGCCGTGCTAATGCCGATTCCTTTAAATGTTTGAGAGATCTTCTCTCCACTTTCAAATCCTATACTGGGCTGGAGGTTAATTGGAGCAAAAGTGCTGGCATATTTAGCAAAGGTGCCAGGGATCCTGGTAGTCTGGCTGATATCTTGGGTATCAAAAGGGTGCAATCTCTTTCTACATACTTGGGCCTGCCGCTCTCTGCTAAGTATCCTAATGCCTCTGTGTATGGCCGGCTGATTGATAGATGTAAGAACAGGCTGCAGGGATGGTCCTCATCCTTATTATCCATTGCTGGCCGTATTGAGCTTGTCAAAACTATTATCTATGGCATGGTTGGGTTCTAGATGCAGGCCTTCCGCGTTCCTAAAACTGTCTTACGTATCCTTACTTCCGTTTGTAGGAAATTCATATGGGGAAGAACCATCTTTGGGCTTGGGACGATATTTGTGCTCCTAAGAAGGAAGGAGGTGTGGGGATCAGAAGCCTCACGGAATTGAACAATGCTTATGGTATTGAATTATCTTGGTGCATGCTCACACATAAGGGGATTTGGGCTTCCTATATGAGGGATCAGTATATGCGCAATACAGGGTTGTTTCTGGCCAAGCCCCATCCTATGCAATCCGGAACTTGGAAATTTATCTTGCATTGTCGTGAGTTCACTAAGAAGCTTACCAAACGCAATGTCAGGGATGGGTCATCTACGCTATTCTGGTATGATAATTGGCTTCCTTGTGGCCCGCTTAGTGACTCTTATGATGTCACTGCTGGGGAGGAGAGGAATATGGTTAGTGTCTATTGGTCCAATGAGGGATGTGTGGATAGCAACGCTCTTCTTCATGTTCGTCACATCATTGATGCAGTTTCGTTAACTTTGGGAGAAGATTCTTGGGCCTGGGTCTCTAAGTCTCCTACTCTTTGTGATGCTTGGGCTGGGTCTTGGGCTATAAAACCTCTCTTTCCTTATTACAGAGTGGTCTGATTTCAGGGTCATATCCCCAAGATGGCTATCACGTTACTACGGGCTTTCCACGGGAAACTTTTAGCCCGTGATAAGCTCGTGCAATGGGGAGTGCCTACTTCACCCTTTTGTGTTTTATGCACTGATAATGCTCATGAAAATATGGATCATATATTTTTTGAATGCAGCTATACTAACTATCTCCTTCGTAGGAGTTTTCTAAAAATGGGGGTTACTACTACTTTGTCGTGCTTTATAGCAGGTATGGGTGACTTGATGAAGGTTGGCTAGGATTGTTTTGGCTATGATGACTTGGCATATTTGGAGAGAGCGGAATAGGAGAATCTTTGAAGGTAGTAGCCAGATGAAGACCCTTCTTTTTGATAACATTGCTGATGATGTCAGAATTGCTCTGAGGCACGTGGAATGGGATCATGAAGCTGATCATGCCCCTCCTTCAAATTGGGGGCTATTAGAGTAAATTGAGCTTATCATGTATTTCTTTGTTTTCTCTTTGGCTCTTTGGATAGCAGAAGGTGTTAAGTATTGGCGGGGATGACGGTGCATGTGCCTTTGCCCCGCATTACAAACATCCTTCTTCCATCCTAGAGTCCTGTATTTTTTTCATGAGATTCAATAAAGACGCAAAGCATATTCTCCAAAAAAAAGGTATGCTACCATTAGATGATAGCGAGGGAGCGCTATCTAAATATTGTTTAACACCCTTGTTTTAACTTAAACGAAGAAGCAGAGCAGTTAAGCAACTTGTCTATTCATTGAAACATAAGATTTTGTGTGTGTGCACATGTGCATTCCTGTCTATTTGAAGTAAATGTGAGGTCTGTATGAATCTTGGTACAGTAATATAACAAGTTTTTGAAGTAAAGATTTTTTTAATTATTTTTATTTTTATTATCTTTTTATTTATTTTATTTTTATTTTTATTTTTTATTTTTTATTTTTATTTTTTTTGGCGGGGGGGAGGGGGGGTTTGTGTGTGTGTGTGCCGCAACTGAATATTTTTCCTTGATGGAAATATATGTGATGTGTATGCAGCTCCTTTCTGCTGTCATCCCAGATATCAGCTTTTACAGCATGTCTTATTAATTCATGACAGATGAAATATCTTCTTTCAGCTTAGAACATCATTGTCCTTCAGTAGGGCGGGCTATCACATTTGCGGTTGTCTCATGGTTTTATATGAGGTATGGGGACTATGTACAGATTCTTTTTTCGTGTCATGGTGACTCCAAAGCTATCAGCTGTGTCTATATCATTCGCTTCCTCTCCCGCCGGGAGCTTCCAATTAAAGTGGTGTAGTAAACTCGCCAAGGCAGGTTCTATGTTAGACATTCCAAATAAGATTCCTGGACACCCCCTCTTGCCTGCACCAAATGGTATGAAATTCAAAATGGCCTTTGAAGTCTATATTTTCTGCAGAGAATCTCTCTGGGTAAAATGTCTCAGGTTTCTTCCAGTAGCTTGGATCCCTGCTGATTGCCCAGTTATAAAGTAAAACTCCAGTCTTTGCAGGTATATCATATCCATTAATAGTACATTTCTCAGTGCTTTCTCTGGGTATCAGCAGAGGTAGTGGATGGTGTAGCTTAGAGTTTCAATGACAACTGCTTTTAGGTAGTCCGTTTGATGCACATCACTCTCTTCAACCTTTTGTTTCCCATTCATGATGTGATGGATTTCTTCCTGTGCTTTCTCCATTACTCTTGGGTTCTTCGTCAGCTCGACCATTGCCCATTCCATGGTGATTGATGTTGTTTCTGATCCACCTATGAACATATCCTGAAATGAAAATTTAAAGTATAATTGGGTTCAGTGCACAAAAACAAAAATTGTGAGGTTTCCATATTGAAAGAAATGTGTATCTAGATTCCAGCTTTTATGTTGTCATTTGTTATGGGCATTTCCAGGTGCCCCTCATTTTTGATCTGCAGAAGAATATCAACCAGATCTTTAGTCACATCGTTCTCCTCTTTCTGGATATGTTGAACAATGATTTCATTCAGAATGTCATCAAATTCATGAAAGGCTTTCTCCAACCTTGATTTCATGCCGCTGATTACTCTATTGAAAGAAAGGGAGGGGAAAGAATCCCCAATACCAAATCCTCCTGTTAGTGCTACCCCTTCCTTCAGGACCTCCCTGAACCTCTGCGAATCAGAATTCTTCCTCCCAAAAGCTATCTTTGAAGTTATGTCGTGGACCAAACAAAGAGCGACCAAACAAAGAGCTTCTGTGTCAAGTTCAAGTTCACCTCTGATTGGGAATGAGATGAGATGGAGCTTATGAAAAAAGAAACCGTATCTTCTCTAACCCGCCTAAATGATTGAACTCGTGCACTGCCGAGAAGCTCGATAACACAAATTTTTCTCATTTGCCGCCAATAAGGGCCATAGGGAGCAAGGTTTGATGTCTCGGTTTCCGTATCGGTTTCGGTCTTCCGAAAATTTAGGTTTTGGTATCGGTTTTGTCCATTTCGGTGGGTTCGAAAGTGAGTTTTGTTGCATACGTATCAGTAGTTTAAATACCTTAAATCTGTCAAATACTATCAAATACCTAAGAAGACTAAAGTATTAATCAAATATTATCAAATACTAAATGCTAAATAGATAAATTAAATTTGAGTTCGTAATCATATCAAATACTAAATGCCTAAAGTTTGATACTTAAGTACTAAATACTAAATAAATGAATTGATTTCTAAGTTTGGCTTGCGCACCCACCGTTTTACTTTGTGGACATACCACTTATTTACAAGTTTGCCAAAAAAATAGCTGGAGTTGCATTGCGCACCAACCGTTTTGCTTTGTGTACATACCACTTATTTACATGTTTGCCACAAAAAATCGGAGGTTGATGTACGCAACACATGTTTTACTCTACGCACATACCACTTATTTACAAGTTTACCATTTAAATATAATAGCAGCCTCTCCCACTCTCCTAACGACGAGACGTGACTCGAGCCTCTGACTCACTCACTCTCATTCACTCACACACACTTTGTGTTCTCTCTCTCACGGGAGTTCGGCGAGGCGGGATGGCGAGGAGTTTGGCGAGGCGGGATGGCGAGGCCGGGCGGCGATGTGAGGTAGTGAGTTCAATTCTTCTTCTTCCTTTTTTTATTTTTCTTCTTTATTCTGTAATTTTTTTCTTGTTTCTGCCTATTCTTCATCTAATTTATCAATTTTGGACCTTCTACTTCATTGTTTTCAAGCCGAAATCTTAGGGTTCCGGCCGATACCGAGAAATAATAGCGGTTTCGGTCTTGGCTGCTGGCACGTCCCGCTTCCCAGGACACTCGAGAATTATGAATCAGTCGCATGCATTCACGAAGAGGCGAGTGTGAAGAAGAAAGAGGAGGAAGAGAGAGTACAAAAAAGAATAGAGACGCATGCTACTGCGTACGTGCTGGAAAGTACACGTAATGCTCAAATCACACAACTCCAGAGAACAACTTATAAATACCATATAAAACAAAGAACACCACATATATACAAAGAAATCATTTCATTACCATATTAAGATACATATATACATCATCTAGGATACAAATCAACTCCACTACTCTTTACACCAACCTAAGTATAAGAGCACAGTCTACACTACCCCGGACTCCAACCTACAGCTCCACGCCACACCCTGCTGATCCTGCTACTACCTGTGGAAAATGGAGGAGGGCACGTCAAAGCGTGTCAAGTAGGATCTCCAACTCTTATGGCATATTATTCAACAATGCATGCAAATGACTATGTAACATTTTGGAAGTAAATCATAAAAGGAAACATAAAGCTACAATGTGAGACATCACATGACATAATTTGGATGGAACTTAAAGGGGAACTTAAAAGCTACAAGAGTGGCATGAAGGGAAATATAACGTGAATGCATATATAGGGGAACATAACACATATATGGCCAAAAGAGAGCCTAAGAACAACTACAACTATAACAAGCAAAGGAATAACTACAAGTGTGTTATGGTAAGTTAAGCATCTTCAAGCATTAGTAGTTATTTGGAAACCTGGGTAAATGTAGGACATAAGGGACTAGACCTCACCCCAAGGTGGATGGAAGAAGACTACCCCGTCAGTGGTACACAAGCACTAATTAACTTTAACGGGGCCTCTCGAACTCACCCGTTTCGGGGGTACGATAAATTGAGGAAGATAGACAAGTCACTACACATGGTGCATCACGAGTACACTTATGTGCCTCACCAACTCTGTCCATTCCCTCGTTCCGAGGGTGCAAGTGAGAAATCACCCTATGGCTACCCCTACTCAGGTGTTCCCCTAAACCTCATCATGGAAGCCCACACTCTTTAGAGAGGATTGAGACATTCCAAGTATTATTTGTTCACATTATTGATTGGTTTTATGCAATGCACAAATGTGGCATAAAGGTAAGTATGCATAAAGAGCAAGTGTGCATAAGGACAAGTGTGCATAAAGAGCAAATAAAGAAATATCACAAATGGCATAAAGAAATAAAGCTATAAATATGCATAAAAAGCTATAAGACAAATGGCATAAAGAAATAGAAACATAAACACATACATATATTATTATGGAGTCATATTTGGCATGGTCACTCAATTTCACATTCTATTCCTTTCACAATTTCCTTTTTTTCTCACACAAAAGGGGCATGCATTTATGTGCCATGCCCATCACAAATTTCACAACAAAACATATCACATTGTGTCATGCCAAATATACACACCACATCCAACATGTCCTTGCCAATATTACTCCATATCATGGTTCCATATTTCATTAACAAGTCTCCACATACACATTCTATGAAACAATTCCATATCTGAAGTGTTATACATGGCAAAGAATGATTGATATCACAAATGTATATTTAGAATTAGACATATGTTTCTAAATGAAAACGGTATATAATCCACATATGATTCCAAATATGCAAAATCATAATTTTTCGGGAATTATGCAAATAGATATGGCTTGTAAATTCTTGGGTGCAAAATCTGTCCTGAAACTGAGTTACATAGCAGCAAAGAACAATTAATTGCAGTAGTTTATAGACAGAATCTTGCTAAGGTCTCAACATGAAAAATATAGATAATGAAATTAGGATTCCAGATTGTCTTAAATCAAGTCATTTGGAGGTTCGGAGAGAAAGTTATGCTCTGTTCATTAACATGGTGTAGAATATGCCAGAATATGATATTACGACAAAATCATCAGTTTCAGTCTAATTACAGGCAGATTCTGAATTAAGTCTCTAAATTAAAGTTGTAGTTAACTTGAAGAGCTTTTCAGATTATATTAAATCAAGATTTTTGGATGTCTATACTTAAAGTTATACTCAAATGACATAGCAGCAAAGACTGAAATATTTCAGAATGACCATAGGTGACATATAAATAGAATATATGAATAATACACCATAAAACTTGGGATCCTAACTAAACATCCAAGCTTTCCCAGCATCAAGCCTCTTCTCCATGACTCCTTCCTCCTCCTAGCTCCAAGCCTCAAAAAGACACCATCTAGCTCAAAGAACCCATCACTTCTCTGGCTCCAACACACCCACAAACATCCAACTAGCACCATGACACCAAATGAAAGGAGATGAGGGTAACTAATGTTAATTGGATGAATGTATGTGAGAGAGAGAACCAAATGGCATGATTCGACCTAGGGCATGGAAGAGGGAAGAGAAATAGAAAAATAAGGAGAATGGGAGAAAAGGAAAAAAGAAATAAAGGGAGAGCCTCCTAAAATGTTCTAGTTTTCTCCATCTCCCCAAAATTACTACACTACCCTCCAAACATCTCCAAAACCACAAGCTTAGCCATGCATAGTCAAAGGGGGGTCAAAGCTCTAGTTAATGCCATGGTGAATAAAAGACCATAAAGCCCTCCTATAAAATAGCCCTCCAACTTGTGTAAATAATTACACACTATGCCATCCAACATCCCATATAAATACCCTTCATCTTGGAGTGTTAAACAAAGGGATGCCACTCTCACACACACACTGGGCATACATATACATATACTACACATACATGCACAACACTATTGCATGCAATTATCCAATACAAATCCAATACAAAGAGGCATACTATTATCACAACATATGAACACTAATATCCAAATAATTCACACACATCTAAATATATACAATCATGTGTGTGTGTGAATAATGGCTATCATACGCCATATGAGAGCCTCTCTCATACGCCCTCTCACATAAAGCAACCAAGTACAAGCCCACATGGGCTTGTACTTGGTTGTACTTGGGTGCTTTATGTGAGAGGGCGTATGAGATATGCTCTCATATGGCGTATGGTAGCCATTATTTTATATATATATATATATATATATGTAAATCTTCAAATGAGAACATTTCGCACGGTACGAAAATGTTTTTATCTTTTTTTGAAAAAAAATTTCAAAAATTCTTTTTTCCACCTTCATTATATGTTGTTATACCCCCCTCAAAAAATAATGGATGAGAAATAATGTCATTTAGCCTTCGATCAATGCATTTCATCAAATTCGCACGTTTTGAGACCGTTAAATTTGTAACGGGTGGATGTGTGCTCTAATCACCAACGGGTTCACCCATTATTTTCCTTGGGGTATATAATTGTATGGATTAAACTTCAAAAAAAATTTGGAAAATAAATTTCAAAAAAATAAAAAAAAGTTTTTGCACGGCTTTCGCACGGGTTTTTTTCGCAACCGAAGATTGCCACACCCCCCAACACATGAGGAAATACTATTGGCTATCTTTATAACACATGAGGAAATACTATTGGCTATCTAAATATAATCACTCCTAAATCGCTTTGACCATAGAAGCTAACTAGCTAAGAAAACTGTTGGCCATCTTTATAACATCTATGGAGTATCTCTTCCTGCTGTCTCACCAAGTAAAGCTTCGCAGGTCAGATATCAGTCGATGACAAGAACATCTTGCTGAGATTGACGGGCGAATTTCTCATCGACGAAACATATCTTACAAGCTTAATAATATCTTCTCTTCTGACTCAGCTTCACGCGCAACTGCTTAAGAAAGCAAATAACGCAAAGCTGTCTCCGGTAACTCCATTGACAAGCATTCTTGATCCGGACCAGGCGAGAGGCGAAGTTAAAATCTTTTGTCTTTATGATCTCCGTTGCTGGAGTGGTTTCGCTGGGCCCTTGGGTTTTGCTTTGGTTCCTGGTTTTGGTTTGTAGGAAGAAGAGGAAGAGCAAGTAGATGAAGATGGTAAAGAAAGAGCATGATAGTTCCATGTTTTGGGAGTCGGATGGTATGGAGTCAGTGTGTGAAAGTTCATAGCCTGTTTTATGTATTATTTTTTTTACTTTGTGGGTACATTTAGGGATGTTGGCAGAAGATACGGAGCAGATCTTGCTATAATTTGTTTGGACAGAACTATATGCACCTCAAGATATGCACGATATGAGGTGCATGTACTTTATTTTGCCAAAAAATATATAATATATCAATCACAAGTCCTATCTCCTTCTGTTTTTCCCCAAAAATAGCTAAATAATGCACTGAATCCTATATGCGCCGCAAGAGATGAGGTGCATATAGCAATTCTCATTTGTTTCACAGATACAAATACGGATATCATTCGGTATTGGTATGGATTCGGATAATTTCATTTTCATTGTATTGTGTATTCATATTTTAAATGGAGCGGATGCAGATATTTGTATGAACTAAAATGCAAATACAGCAAATTCGGATTAAATTATTTGTATGTGTATTTCTCTAGTACATTTCATTTGTAGCTGCATGTAATGTAATCTTTTGGAAAACTTGTATCCTTGTTTTTTTTGGGCATGAAGCTAAGCATGATTTTCTTGCATGGACCTATAGATTCTTGTTGATGTTAGATTACATGTGAACCACAAATATCATTTATGTTACCATGGTATTCCTCTGCCATAAGTGAGAGTTATTAATAAATTTGGGACGGGGTTACTATGAGGATGACTTCCGGTTCTTCGGTTAAAAGAAATTACCTGTAATAAGCCTGACACACATTGGCCCATGCCACTTTATAATGAGCCCGAAAAATAGTTAGCGACATTTTACCGCCCATAGCATTATATAGCATGGCAATTGATTAAAAAACAAGTATATAAGACTAAAAATATTCTTGGGTTTATGCGTATTGATAGAACAGCTACGATGCAATAACATAAGGTAAAGTGCTATATACACCTGAGGTGTATGTAAGTATTTTTGTCAGAAGTGGCAAAGAAATGGAAGAGAGAAAGGGAGATGTGGCTTGTGAATCTGTGATGTGACAATTTTACCATTTTTGACAAAAAAAATTACATATACCTCAATCATTGAGGTGTATTTAGCAATTACCTAAAATAATTCTTTGTAGTTGAAGAGAAATCTCTCCAATAACAGCCAAAATGTCTCATTTCCACATGTTTCCTTAATCATCAACACCATTCAAGATCAATCAAAAATTATGGACCGAAAAACCTCAACTCTCATTACCCAATTATCACAATATCATAACAACTCTCCAAATGTTGGATTAAATTCGCCCTTAATTATTATCTTATAAGAAATCAACTCCCTTATTTCTTATTGTTCCTGCTTACCTTTTGCAATAATAGCTACCCTCCTTATATGGTTATAGGTTTTTTTGATTCTCAAATTTTAAGAATGATGTAAATCTTCATCTCTTAAAAAAAAATAGAGATCCTAGTCCCATTAGACTTTCTAACTAAATCTCAACTCAAACTTCATTTGAAACTGAAATAGTGTTCGAGTTCGGACTGAATTTGGATATTTTGATATATCTGACCTGTTTTGGTAATAACTTTTATTTTGACGTTTGATTCACACAATGTGAACTTCTTAGAAGCCTAACGAACTGAACTTTACAACGATACATGTTTCATCTTCAAACTCATTCTGTTAAAATGTTGGCAATTACATGAAGTTAACAGTTCTGCTCTGATCTATAGTTTTCACCATTTCGGCCTAGGGCTTTTTCATGGATACCTTAAACATCTTGAAAATCAAAATTCAATGAGCCATCACGGGAACACACCCTCCCTTTTTTATAATTGGATCCTTTCAGCTTGTTCTTCATGCTCTAAAACCCTGAACTACAAGGTTTTAGGTGAATTCTAGGTGTTTTTATCGTTCATCTGACCGTTGCAAAAAGTTCTATTACACACTACTACAAAATGGACATTTAATAGCGCTTAAATAAGGCCTTTAATAGCGCTTTACAAGCGATGTCTATCTCCCCGCTGCTATAGGGGGGCTGGTTTTAATAGCGCTTTAAAAGCGCTGTTAAAGGGGGCCTTTAACAGCGCTTGTTTGTGCAAGCGCTGTTAAAGGGGGGCCTTTAACAGCGCTTGTTTGTGCAAGCGCTGTTAAAGGGGGGCCTTTAACAGCGCTTGTTAGTGCAAGCGCTGTTAAAGGGGGGCCTTTAACAGCGCTTCTTTAGTGCAAGCGCTGTTAAAGGCCCGCCTTTAACAGCGCTTGTTTGTGCAAGCGCTGTTAAAGGCCCCCCTTTAACAGCGCTTGTTTGTGCAAGCGCTGTTAAAGGCCCGCCTTTAACAGCGCTTGTTTGTGCAAGCGCTGTTAAAGGCCCGCCTTTAACAGCGCTTGTTTGTGCAAGCGCTGTTAAAGGCCCCCCTTTAACAGCGCTTGTTTGTGCAAGCGCTGTTAAAGGGGGGCCTTTAACAGCGCTTGTTTGTGCAAGCGCTGTTAAAGGGAGGCCTTTAACAGCGCTTCTTTAGTGCAAGCGCTGTTAAAGGGGAGCCTTTAACAGCGCTCGTTAGTGCAAGGAGGACGAAAGCGGAGGAGGCAAAAAAAATTCAATTTCCATTCCTTTGTTTTGTTGTTGAATAAATTGGGATCATGTTAATCTTCGTGTTCTGCATTTGTACTATCCAAAGAAACGATTTACGCACTAATTAATTGCGACAAATTTTTAAGAACATATACAAGTATCTTCCCTTTCTCCCCGCTCATGAAGTATATTACCATGAGGGCTACAAAGGATCATATCCCATAATGTGCACCAATGTTCAAAAATTTGTCAAGCATCAACTCAAGTCGATTCTCTCTCAAAGCTTCCACTGGATGCTATCCATTCTATGTACTGTCATTACTATACTGATACAAATACAAGATTGTAGCTATTACATAAAACAGACAGCATGTCATAACATATTTGTAGCTATTACATAATACAAATACAATCCCATAAAATCCCTTTTAAAAGATCGTTCTCTGGGCATTTCATTCTCCATTCCTTTCCGACTATAACATATAATCGTGCGCATGGCATACATCCCAAATGCCATGCCTGGTACCTTCTCTGTTTCTCAGTTGGCCGCACGGTGCCATCACTTTCCAAAAGCTTCACTTCACCCTTGTATGAGAAAATTAATGCATAGCTAATGTCCTGGTAAAAAGGGGGGCAAATATAGATCTTGATAAAATATGTTGGTTGCTCTACTACTCACCTTTGTTAATCAGCATGTGCTTACTCATTATCCGCGTCCAAAAATTCCCGAATCATCTGCCTTTCCTCCTTTGTGAGATCAATGTCTTCAGCAGTCAATCGCTTCCGTGTCTCCCCACTCTCGTCTTCAGAATTTCCATCGGATACCTGGGAAAAAAAAGGAGCAACTCCCAGCATCCACAACTCAATCTTTTGCCTCCTCCGCTTTCATTTTCTTCTCCCACCTGTGTTTCTATAGACAAAAGGGGAGAGGGTTAGAATTTATTGATGCTCGCTGAAGACCTGAAGTGAGCAATTGAAGCTAAAGAAAACATTGGGACTGACCTAGGCATTACAATGCATTAAGGTGCTCGGTATATAAGAAGCGGCTTATGCTTGTGGATGATAAAATAAAACAAATTCAAATATATTGGACAATCTGGTCCCATTACAGTGATTTAGGGTTATATCTTATAAGCAACAGTGAGCAAAATCAAATTGTGAACCTCATTTATAGTTGCTGGTGCACTAAAACAAAGGTGCAACATGCAGCATCAGCGGTGGAAAAAATTAATGATCAAGCACCGAGCATAGGGAGTACCTGAATGGCATCTTCAGAGAAATAACGACCACCACCAGAAACAACAAGTATAGCACCTGCATTATGTAGCTCATTCTTAGATAATCAGTTCTCAGAAGCCGTAAGTTCATATTAACAGTAAGTTCATCTACTGATTGGTATTCACTGTGATTTGAATTTTTTTCTTATGTTTTAGCGCAGTAGATTTTTGGCCGCTTCTCTTTTAGAACATCGCAGTCTGCAATTTTGTCATGTCATTTAGTAGGGAATGTGCATGCCAAGTTGTTTTTGTGGAAGAATTGAACGAGGATTTCATTTATACATCTTGCTTTGTAGGCTAACAAGCTGAATGCTACAGTAGCATTAGGACTTTGCTACTCAATAAAAATTAATATCCCCCCTGGGAAAAACTGGAGGTGGATGCTCAAGACTGTCCCTTTTTACTGCTAGGAAAATTGATATGCACTAAATTAGGCACCAATTTCCTCCATTTTAACTGCAACTTTATCAAATTCAGCTTTTTTAAACCAGCAACTGGCACCTGTGTGCAAATTCATTGTACCATAGCTACATTTAACAGTTGCATCAAAAATCAACAGAAGCTTAAAAAATGAGCTACTGGCTCTTTTTTAATGCTCAGAGAACTGAAATTGAAACTCCTGCAAAATGCCTGAAAGGGAATTGAAACAAGAGGATGCCACATCTTTTAACTACACATTAAACAAGTGTCTGTATCAAGTATTTGAATTTCAAATTACCAGGCGATGGCTGGAACGATCACTGAGTCTCAGAAATTTGTATCAAACATAAGCAAAGAGATATCCAACGTGCGGAAGGTTGACAAAAGTTCAGTGGGAAGACATTGTTCTATCACTTTGCATTTGAGAGCCATCACATTGCATGCCCACAATGCAACCCTACTCACCATGAGGAACTTCATGAGTTGTCTTCTGACTCCAATCAGATGTTAAATTATTGGAAACCTAAGTTAGAGATCATCCCCCATTATTAAGTATAAGAAACGTCTGCGCTACACGTAGTAATTGTATATAAATTACTATTACCAATTTGGTATTTTCTGAAGGAAGCATGGATACTTATTTTTTAAACCCAAGACAACCATATAAGTATCCTAACTGATAATATTGACCTCAATAGAAATTAATCACATCTCACTTCATGTTTTGAATGATTTGGCTGCACCGTTCATCTCCTCAAGAAAGGAAATAAATCATGCAAGTAAACTGGAACATGAATCTATCTTCCGATAGCATATTATTTAAACGAATCAAATGGAATTGTGAAACCTACGATCCATGCATCAGATTTCAACCTTCTGTTCATCATTGCATTTCTGGTACATTTTGGACTGCAGGTTACATCATAAGAAATCTGATGAGCATCCGTCAAGAAACCCAAACATCCAAACACCAACAATGGGTAATGAAAACGAGAGATCAAAAGGAAGCGCTAATATAAAAGCAGCAGTTCCATGGTTATCTGATTACATAAATATCAAGAAACTCTTCGATGTTTCTTCAATGTTTAAAGTTATTTCATCTATTTATATTCACAAACTTCGCAGCTACTTATTTATGCTAAGTACTAAATATGTACTGGCGTGGAAGGCTCCAAGCAGTGAATGTTATGTGCATCTCCTCTCAATGGAATCCCGACACACACGGAAACAATTGCTGCTTGCTCTCAATGGAATCCCACTGGAAGTTAACGAGCGGAAGGTTGACAAAAGTTCGTTTCAAGTCAATAAACAACGTGAGTGCAGATTTGGAGAAAAAGGGATTGGACTGCTTACTCTCCACCAAAGTTGCGAAGAGGAAGAAGAATAGAGAGACAGAACCAGACAACATCTGTAGAAGATAAAAAATAAAAACTTTAAAGAGTCCTACATCTGCACCCACATACTTTACTAGGGTCGAAATTTGAAGCCAAGAGGAAGCTGAGGATGTGTTGCAGGTTTTGTTCCCGACAATTGATCAAGGCAAGGAGAGAAGGTGGGGCTCACATGTGTTGTATCAGAGTAATCTCAGATGAAACGTGTATATATTTGGTATCTTATTTATGCAGTGAAATGGAACTGATGAGAGTTAAGGTCCCCAAAAGATATATTGATATGAGTGCGTTAAATATGTTTCTACCTTCTCACCCTTCGTTGAAGTGGTGGATTTGTTGTTTTTCCCCCATGGTCTTGGATGATGGTTGTGTAATGGGGGTGGACATGTTTGTATTTTTGAGAAAACTGTGCAGCTACCTGCACTTAACATTGAACACATCAGTTTGTTTTCTCTTTGTAAATTCCGGCTTCTTTATACATGTTGTTCTTTATCTGTTCCCTTTACATGAACTATGACATGTGGCATACTAAAAATATATAACGAACACTTAAGAACAGTAAACAAACTGATATAAGTAGTTCCAAATGTGAGGTAATAAGTGGTTTAGAATTCTTTTCTCTAGAATACCTCAAACTTTGGTATATTCCTTCTAGTTCCTCCTTCAAATGCTAGTACGGGTAAAAATGCCAAAGAAGGTCCCTTTATGTCCACAAGGAAGTTCTGGGAAAACAATAAAAATTATGTCACAAAAGGCACAAACTATAAATTACGCTAAATTTCAATCAATATGGGAATTTTCTTGATAATAGTTTCATTTCTAAATAAAAGACATGACATACATACATTACATTTTAAACCATTTGTCAGCAGAATCTACACCAGTAATCAAATCAGCCACTGGAAAAAACACATCTAGATCTTGAAGCTGATTTTCTTTATAATAACCTACCCACAATCATAGTTGCTTATCATATATAGTTTTGCCAACTGTCACTATACATTCATGACACAACTGATAGAAAAGAAAAGACCATTATGACAAAAAAAATTCTTCTACCTGTAGGAAATCAGCATAACCTCTTAACTCTCTGTCTCAACAACCAAAACCTGCTTATGTCTCAAATTTATTAATGCAAATTGACCAAATATCACAACTTTATCAAAGGGTTAAAAAACAAAGTTTCACTGAATACCGACCTTTAGGGTGCACATCTATACTAAAGTGACATATTTCTGGACCACATAACGACACCAATCTTCCTTGACTTCAGCTAGTTGATCAGGAGAGTAAGTAGCACATTGGTAGTCAGGGAAGTACTACAAAATAGAATATCATAGCAAATAGCAAATATATGTTATAATCAAATATTAGCAAATATAACTAAAAAATGCGAAAAATATAAATTAAAACTAAAACCACATACCGTATCTGGGATGATGTTTTCATTTTGTGAAAGGATTTCTTTCATGAATCGCATAACATAATAACCACAGTCAATTGTATTGGTCTGAAGGGGGCACTATACAATTCAAAAAATGAAAAATTATATGAATGGTGAGTTATCCTTGGTTGATCTAGATTTGAGCAACATATGAAATTAGAAGAGACCGTTGTACATACATTTATACGGATCCACGTGGGTTTGTTTGATCTAGATTTCGGGCCCCTGGTTCCCTTAGAAGCACGATAAATGCACAAAGCTCTAACAAAATAAAATAAATTTAGTCAACTCGTTATATTCAACGTATATCATATTTACATATTGACATAAAACACAATTAACTTACTTGTCGAATGTATCCTTCATGGTTCGATTATATTTTGGATCATGATGCAAGGAATCCAAATAATATATTGTCTCTGATGTGGCATTGATGACTAACAACACCCAATGACCCCTACAAAAGTAGTTAGCAAATTCTAAGTGACTACATTCTTAGGAATTCATTAAATTAAATAAAATATATTAAAAAGTTATTTACCCTGTATTATATGGTGCCAAGAATAACTTCCCTGTCTCGTTATTTTCAATAAGTGCATCGGCTATATACTTCGTTGGCTCATCAACAAAAGAAGATGTGTTATGTGGGCATAAGAATGAGAATCTCCTTGTGTTTTGTCTGTTGACAACCAACTCATAGTACAAGTACCTTGAATGAAGATTAAAAATAAGTTATCAATAATATCAACGTTTAATTGAAATGAAATTCTAAAAATTGTTTACTTAAAGTACCTGGTATATACACAGATTACCGGACAATCCAACCACTCGTGTTGAAGAAGTTCATTGACAATTTGATGACTAATTAACTCCATATATGATATACCAAAAATGTCTCTCTCCATTTCTATTTGTAACAGCGCACCACCTTGAAGCTTTTGTGTAGCATATATCTGAATAAAATTGCAATACATGGAGAGATTATTTGCAGCAACTGCAGGAGAGGACTCCTGATGTTTTGACTCTACTTTTTCGTGTTTCTTTTTACTAGTTGCACGACCATGGGAGGGCTCCTGATGTTTTGCCTTTACTTTTTCTTGTTTCTTTTTAGGAGTACCTGACTCCTTTGTTTTAACCGACTCTTTGACGTTAGATTTTGCGGGCATCTGTATGGGAAATCATTTAAGTGAATCATTTGGTTAGAAAATAATGAAACAACAATATAAGAATCTAATGTATACTATAAGAAGTCTTACCGTAGAGACCAAATCAATAAGGTTGGTTGGCCATGCAACAAAAGTACCAATCGCATCACCTACTACCATGACTCATGCATCCTCTATAGGTATTGGTAGTGGTGCATCTGACTCTATCACATGTTCAACCATAACTTTCATATGAGTCATGGGTAATGATATATTGTGTAGTTTTCTATCATCAGGACGATTGAAGACCTTTCCCTTCCCAACTATGCGATGTGTTGGGGATGATAAATAGAAATTGCATGGTGAGATGTCCTAAAACAAAAATTTCATAAAGAAAACATCAATTAATGTTGTTAATCATACAAGAATGTATTTTGCTAATAATATCTTGAATTAATTATTTGTAAATGCAATAATTTAATAGAAAAACACTTACTTCAGGAATATTACAGGAAAGAAGCGTGCAACTACCACTTTTGCTGATTGTAGCTAATTCTTTGGTGTGACCCATACTCTCAAATACTTTCATCTTCTCTAAGAGCAATGCCATTGTTTCTCTCAAGTCCGCGTTATCATTATTTCTTCTGCGCTTTTCACTTGGGAAACAATCTTTTACTGACGGCCCGAATCCATAACCTCTAACCCGTCCAGGATACTCTGGGACATTTAAGACTCGAGAAAGTATATCCTGCGAGTCCTGTAACTGATCCTGTGATGTAGTTTGTGAAATGGTCTCCTGGCACATAAATTTGAAAGGTAACATGTACATCATTAGTGATAAAATAAGAAAATAATAAAAGAACTAGAGTAAAATGATATCATACTTACAATTTTCTCACACACTTGCTGAACATTTTCATTATCAACCACTCCTAACTTATTTACACGAGCACCCTTCCATAAATCATGACGGGCTATGGATGTTTCATTTGATTCTGACTCCTTTAACTGTACATTCAGACAATTAAGATAATTAATAAATTGATTGAAAATCATTTATAACATCTTGAACGTTATATCTTTTGCATACTTACCATCTTTTGCTCAAGGCGTGCGTAACCCATACGGCCCTTTCTATATGGGTACATATGATTTAATGCTCTTTTTCGATTTTGAGTGCTTCGCATCTATTTAGGCACAAAGCAACTATATTAATACAAAGTAATATGTTTAGTCAGATTCCTCAAAATGAGTAACGTTACCTTAAATTCATCGCACTGACGTTTAGCAACAAACACTCTCCATTGATCTTCAGATATGAAAGGATACTCATGTGGAGGATGCTCAATAACACTACCACTTTCATCATAAACATAATTCTTTGTTAAGTAGGTTCTGAAATTTCTACAAAGTTTGCCTGCTTCTTTAAGAATATATCTCCGATGACTATCATCAACAATGAAAGATGTCTACAAAAGTGTGCTCAATTGTGTTAGTATGTTTGTATAAGAATAAAAACATATGAGAGTATGTATATTACCTGTATATCCTTCCAGATGTTTTCTTTCACTACTTTTAAAGCCGACGATTTCCAGTTATCACATGTTATTGGCACCATCTGTCGGGTAATTGCCCCAATATAACTCACAAATATAGCACTGTTAGGATCAATTGGTTGACCCATATCATTCCATCCAACCTAATAACAATGATAGAATAAGAAAATGAATATATGTTGATGAAAATTAATATGATTAAATAATAAAAACTTGTAGGTAGAATACCTTAAATGATATCCCTTTGCTGCGTGCACGAATAACTCCCTCCATAGCGGTCACTCCACGTTTAATAACATTTTCCTCAATATTAGGAGCATCACCATCAAGGGGAACACAGTTGTCATCACTAGAAGACATTTATCTACAACAAAGTAAAACAACATTAAATTGTTAGTTCACAAGAAAAGATGCAAGAAAAATGAATTAAGATCAATATACATCACTCACCAGAAAAAGTCGTATGAACTTAATTAGGTTAATCTTTTCCTTTTCCTTGTTGGATTAATACTTGTTTGTCCCTTCATGACATGAAATGACGGATTGACCCAAATCCCCTCATCATGATCATCTCTCATATAGAAACCATCATCTACATTAGGATCAATATCAAGTGATTGTGATGTCCCTAAGAAAGGATCATCCTCAGTATTGATATCTTCATGTGCTTGGCTACGACAGTCATTTAATTTGTTATTCAACAACACAATGGACCACTTCACATCAGTGGGATCTGTGACATAGAATACTTGTTGAGCTTGCGAAGCTAAAATAAAAGGCTCGTCCTTATACCCCTCCCTATTGAGATCCACCCGCATGAACCCTAACTCATCAATTTGAACCCCATTATTGTTGTCTGCCCACTTACAACCAAACACAGCCAATCGAAACATACTATAATCCAACTCCCATATGCGTTCAATAACACCAAAGTATGACATATTTGCATATATGGGATTTCTGTCTTTTGCACTAGAGATGTGCATAGATTCAGCTACAAGAGTCACTCCACTGTTTTGCATTGTACTTTGATCATCATGATCTTTAGTGTAGAATGTGTACCCGTTAATAAGGTAACCATTGTGAGAAAAAACGTGTACACTTGGACCATTTGCTAACCATCTCAATCTATCTGAAACTGAAGCTCTATTTATAGCCAACTCTCCAAAGACTTGTTCTTTCAGCCATGTTATAAAAGACCGATTGTGTTCTCTTGTTACCCAATTCTCATTCCTATTTGGGTTTGAATTTCGAAGTAGTTCCTTATGTCTTTCAGCATATGGCTCAACTTCAACATCATTGTGCAGAACATATAAATGTGCTTGCTCCCACTCTGTCCTTGATATGAGCACTACATCACCTCCCTTAATCCCTTCCCCTGATATTCTTCCTGTGTGACGAGACCTTGGAAGCCCTATGGAATCAACATTGCTTAGGTACTCTGTACAAAATTCAACAGCTTCTTCAACTATGTAACGCTCAACCATACAACCTTCTGGTCGACTACGGTTTTTCACATACCCTTTTAATATCTTCATATAGCGCTCGATCGGGTACATCCATCTCATATAGGCTGGTCCACACAATTGTGTCTCTCTAACCAGGTGAACAGTCAGATGAACCATTATGTCAAAGAAGGATGGTGGTAAATACATCTCAAGCTCACACAATGTGACAACAATTTCTTTTTGCAATGCCGGTAACTTTCCAGGATCAATAACTTTACTGCAAATTGCCCTGAAGAAGAAACATAGTTTTGTGATGGTCACCCTCACCTTTTTTGGCAAAATGGAACGTATACCCACTGGTAGTAAATGCTCCATCAAAACATGACAATCATGAGATTTTAGACCTTTTAACTTGAGATCTTTCATGGATACCAGGCTTCTAATGTTTGACGAGTATCCCTCTGGAACTTTAACTCCATCGAGAAACTTACAAAAAACTTTTTTTTCTTTCCTAGATAGAGTATGAGCTGCAGGAGGTAGATATGTACGCTTTCCCTTCTTTACCGGTCCCAATTCTATCCTCATTCCCATACTTACCATGTCCAACCTCGCATTTATCCCATCTTTACTCTTTCCTGGAACATTAAGCAACATCCCGATAACACTTTCAAAAACATTCTTTTCAATATGCATCACATCAAGGAAATGTCTTACATACAATGACTTCCAATATGGTAATTCAAAGAAAATAGAGTTTTTCTTCCACCCGCTGGTGACAAGTTCTCCTGCAAATGGCTTCCCAAAATTACTACTTAAATTCTTTACCTTATCAAACAGCTTATCACCGGTCAATGGCACAGGAGCTATACATTCCTCTGTATTCCCATTGAATGCTTTCCTCAACCACCGGTAACGATGCCTCACGGGTAAAAATCTACGATGTCCGAGGAAGACATTCTTCTTACAATGTTCCAACCGCATCCAATACGTACTCTCTTCACATAAAGGGCATGCACACTTTCCTTTGATACTATATCCTGACAGATTACCATATGCTGGAAAATCATTAATTGTGCCAAATAACATAGCCCTCAAGTTGAAATTCTCTTTCTTGTACCCATCGTACACCTCTACACCTGTGTCCCACATTTGTTTCAAATCTTCAATTAACGGAGACAAGTATATGTCTATATCATTTCCTGGTTGTTTAGGCCCAGAAATTAACATAGACAACATCATGTACTTGCGCTTCATGCATAACCATGGAGGTAGATTATAAATCATCAAAATCACTGGCCATGTGCTGTGGGAACTACTTTGAATACCATGTGGGTTCATTCCGTCGGTAGACAATGCAATTCGTAGGTTTCTTGCTTCTTCCCCAAATTCAGGATAATCGTGATCAAATTTTGTCCATTGAGGAGAATCTGCTGGGTGACGGAACATGCCATCTTTAATCCGTTCATTTGAATGCCACGTCAAGTGTTTTGCATCTTCTGGACTGCGATACATGCGCCTAAATCTCGGTATTATGGGGAAATACCATGCCACCTTCACTGGAGTTGATTCTTTTCTTTTATATCGTGAGGCATTACATTTAGGACACGTGTTTAACGATGCATATTCATTACGAAATAAGATGCAATCGTTAGGACAAGCATGAATCCTCTCATAGCTCATGCCTATAGAGCATAACATTCGCTTAGCCTCATATGTTCGACTAGGAAGCACATTATCTTCTGGCAACATATCCTTTAGAATTATGAGTAACTCTGTGAAGCTCTTATCAGACCATCCATTGCTCGCTTTCAAGTTATACAATTTTAATACCGCCGACAATCGGTTGAACTTAATACAACCACTGTACAATGGCTTCTCCGCATCACTTACCAACCTCGTAAACATTTCAGGACAATCCCGGAGATCCTCTTCAACCATATTTGCCAGCTCTTCTAGGCGATCGTCATCATATGTATTTGTGTTTGTATCACTTGTAGCATACCTCTCTGTACTTCCAAATTCACTGCACTCTTCTCTTGTCTCACCATGCCTTGTCCAACATGTATAACTTCGATCAATTCCATTGCACACTAAATGATCTTTCAACTCATCCTCGCTAACTCCCCTTGCATAGCAACACTTTAAACAGGGGCATATGATTTTCCTTGGATTTTCTGCATGATCAACTGCAAATCTAATGAACTCTTTCACTCCATCCTCGTATTCTTTCGATAAACGATTTGCAGACATCCATTTTCGATCCATATTTATCAATCTAACAAAAAAATTATTAACATTAGTTATTTTGTTATTTGATAGGTGAAGGTCCGAATGCAAGTAGAAGGCTAACCTGGAGATAAAACAAGCAGATGGCGATGGCACTGTTATAGCAAAGTAGGCCTTAGAGAAGACCAATCACAAAAGTATTTACTCCTGCAAGTAACACGAAGTTGTTTTTACTCCTGCAAGTACCCGTGTACGTATCTCTTCAAGTTCAAGTAAAAAAAGTAGGACAGCTCATCTATAAGATAAAAAACTTCAGAAGTACAAAAGAATATTTACCTAAGACAAGACTTTCAAGATTAATGGCCTATGAAACATGCAATTAGACAACAAATTTAATTATCCATCTGACTTGAGAAATAAATTTCCAGAGCTAGTATAATTGTAAGCGAAGTTGCATTGCAAAAATCTCACATAAAGTGTAATTATAAAGTGTTGTTGACATAACTTATCCGAATTGATGAAGACACTGAATTATTTATAATTCTTAGTTAAGACACACCAGAATCCTTTTGAGGACAAGTACACTCCTGCCATCAAGTGGGAACACAGGAACAGTCTTGCCTTCACACACAGAAAAACTCAGACAAAGGAAAACGCTTTCTCAAGCAAAGGCTTAAAAAATGTATACACACCATAACTGTTAGTTACCCTTTATCACGATCAGTTAAGGTCACACAAGTTAAATGCTTTCACAGACTGTCTATATCCATCAACAAACTATTTTCATAACTTAGCTAACTACCAACATAACAAATAATTGAAACTAACATGCAAGGTGCAACTTGGTAGAAAATGCAAAGGGCTTTATTATCACTTCAGGTTGACTGTGATTTTAAGATTTGAGGGGTAAATATCCGGCAAAAAACCCCTTAAAAATACTCTGGCATGAGTTGAACCAAAGACATCTAATAGCGTGCATTAAGATAATTGAGCTATATTTCTTTTGATTGAAAATAAGTGCTTTAAGAACAAGTTTTGTATGATTAAATCTCTTGGAAATAAGTGCTTTAAGATAATTGAGCTTCAAATCTCTTGGAAATTGTCTCTCTTCTATGAAAGGCATCACAAAGGGAGCTCCCCGCATAATATCATATAGGGAGGAAGAAAAAAGGGAAAGAGGTTCTTACACGAATTTGGATGTTAAATATGTGTAAATATCAATTACCACCATTTCTATCATTTTAAAATTATCAATGCAATCCTAGCATGAAACTGTGCAACGTCATATGAAACCATCACAGATATTTGGCGAAAACTAGCACACTGATACATATCCAGAGCAAGCATCTCATAATTAGCTAATGCGATATAATACCAGTGCACTCAAATAAAATCACTGTAGACACATAAAATTAGCTTGAAAACCCCATTTCAGACACGGTATGAAAGCGGCGAATTAAAACAAATGCCAACTTTAGGTGAAACCGCTGAAACTTGTAGCAAAAAATCAGTGCAGTGTAATATGAAACCATTGCAGATATTGTCCATTAATCGCTTTTGCTATATTGTCTGCATCATTGTCTGCATTGAAATTCTTGTAAGAGTCACTAGTCATATTTTCCCTTCTTGTATAATATTACATGGGGAGTTTTCTATATGGTTTCCTTCCCTCACTTTATCTTCTACAGCACCATGTTACTTGGGGTTGCATCTTATGACTACCTTCTATTGATTGTGTGTATCCAAGCTATGAACACAAGATATATTCTAGTTTGTCCAGTCTTTGACTGGAGTAATATGTTTGTACATATGCTTTGCATTATGAGATAAATCCAGTGAGTTCAGTTGATTGCTTTGCTGATATGTGAGCCTTTGTTCGTTGCATGTGCTATGATATGGGTTGGTCATCAAATGGATGTTAATCTTCAGTGTACTTGGGTGAGTTGCTCCTTTCTTAATTATGGGATAATATCTGATTTAAATTTAGATGATAAAGAACTGCCTGATAATGATTGGTTTAAGTTTAAATGATAAAGAACTCCTTGAGTAGGAATGGGAAAATATTTAGTTGTGTTTCTGTGGTTCAACAGGACCACATGAATACCTATGGCTTAGAGTAAAGATAGCAACAAAGATATCACCATATTTATACTCAAGGAGTTGTTCCTTTTAACTGAACAGGGCGATAACAGCCAAGACATGGATTAATTTGAAAATGAGCAACATTATATATTCTGAAATAATTCGATGTGTGTTCCTTTTAACTGTATTCATTTTTTTGCAGCAATTTGACATATGAGAATGTATTCGCATGTTCACAACCATAGATATGGTCGGTAGCCATAAAAACTAAGAAATAGCACATGTAATTTCAGAATATGGGTGTGAATCGTATAATTCTCATAGAAATGATTGCTGTAATAGTCAACCTAATACAAGTAGAAGCATTGAGAAAGCCAATAAAATTCTTGACTAAATTCTCTCAAGCAGCAAAGAGACAATAAAATATATCAATAATGATAAAGAATGATAAATTGGAAACCCAGGTTAATTAACTATTTTTCTGAAATTGCTCAGGAAGATGACATGAAGAAATGAGAGGTGTCTCCACACATCAACTACAAGAGTTAGCATTCCATAGAAATGGGATTCACCTTTGGCAGATTGAGGAAAGAGAAACTTGCCATACATCACAGTATTCAGCGACGTTACAGAGACAAATTCTCAAAATACGGTCACGCACATGCTATCCAAAATTTGATGAGCATAATAAGAGACAACCATCACATATGTTACCAAATCATAAAATAAGATGGCGAGCTCACAATGTAATCGCGCGTGCTTCTGGAATCGGGTTAGGGTTTAGGATCAGCCTCGACGATGGTTAGGATCAGCCTCGACGATGAGAAATTAAGGGTTGGAATCGAAAACGGCAAGCTTCTGGAGCCCTCGATGCAGGTGTCCTAAATTCCCCCTTCTCCCCTTTCGAGCAGCGGTCGGAGACGCCGCTGAGGAAGTAGAACGACCCGAATCGATCGGAGACGCCGCTGAGGAAGTATAGCAGCGGTCGGAGACTAGGCCTGTGAGGAGGGGGAGGTCGAAGATGGCCGGGAGGAGGAGGGAGGAGGAGGAGGCCTGAGACGAGGGTTGGGAGGAGGGGGAGGCCTGAGACGAGTGTTGGGAATTTAATCTAGGGCTTCGGTTATACGAGAGGGTTACGCGGGTATCGCGAAATTGCGAACCGCTGAGTAAATGTATAATACCTTTAACAGCGCTTGTTTCAAACAAGCACTGTTAAAGGGATGCCTTTAACAGCGCTTGCAGATACAAGCGCTGTTAAAGGGTGGCCTTTAACAGCGCTTGTTTATGAAAGCGCTGTTAAAGGCCCCCTTTAACAGCACTTGTCTGTGCAAGCGCTGTTAAAGGGGGGCCTTTAACAGCGCTTGCACAGACAAGCGCTGTTAAAGGGGGGCTTTTAACAGCGCTTCTTTCTACAAGCGCTGTGTATTATCTGTGCCTCTAATACACAGCGCTTGCAGAAAGAAGCGCTGTCTATTATCCGACCTTTAACAGCGCTTGTAGAAAGAAGCGCTGTCTATTCTCCGACCTTTAACAGCGCTTGCAAAAAGAAGCGCTGTCTATTATATGTGCCTCTAATTAACAGCGCTTATAATTGGCAAGCGCTATTAAAGGTGTGCTATTAAAGGTCCTTTTTGTGGTAGTGACACCAAAACCGTTAAACTTGCGACGAGTGGATGAACGAGCAAAACTACTTGGATTCACTTATAAGGGGTCTGAGGTTTTAGAACATGCGAATCAAAATGAACGCTTCAGACTGAAGGAAAAAAATAAGTGTGGCAAGGATGGGGCCGGGTTTGCCACAATGCAAAGAAGAAATTCCCTCCTTTTTTTTTTTGGTTACAAAGGAAGGCGTCGAACGCTTGACCTACCACTACGGGAGGAGGGAGAGCATCACTAGGCCAAATGGCCGGCGGTAGAAATTCCCTCCTTGGCTAGCCGATGCTCGTCTTTGTTATTTAGTTTTATGTTAAAAATGAAGGTCATAATCATACATATATTAAATTGTGAATATTGATAGACATGGTACAACTGATGGAAATAGACATGCTAAAAAGAAACCCCAGTGATGAATGAAATGTCAAGTCCTGGTGGGTGTGGTTCAAATCAGAACTGACCCAAACTCAATTGTCCTTCAATCCACAGAAAAAGAAACACAAAGAAAAGGCACACACACAAAGTGTCTCTGCCCCCAAGCTCAGGCACATAGCCTTTCTCAGCTAAGCACCCGGCAGCTAAACTTCCAAATGGCTCTCTTCTGATAGAGCAGTTGAAAGCTTTGGATGCTCACTTACTCTCTTCTGTACACAACTCATCTCTTCCCCCCTTCACTCCATCTTCTTGTTTGTTAGTGTGTGCCAGTTAGCCACAAACTTCCCTCCCCTTCCCCCAAGATTATGCTCTTGGCTTTTCTTTTGTGCTCTTCAACTGTCTTTCTGATGGATGCTTACAATCAGTGAGTACATGTATGATGTGAAATCTAAGTGGAGGCTTAAAACATGGGGTGATGTTGACTCCATTGCTCCATTAGTTTTCTATGTTATTTGAAAATTAGAGCTAATTATCAAAAACTTTTTAGGGAGGGAATTAAGCGAGGTAGCCATCGTTCCTCGATCCCACACCTCTCCCGGCCGGGGTAATATTAGCAATTTAGCATAAAACCACAGCCTTGAGTTCTTGACCAAGCCAAGCCAGACACATCCATCCAAGAACAAAGCGCACAAGCATAATTGGACCCATCAAAATATTGATCTCAAGTCAAGTCCCCATCATGCAGCACCCCCCTTTTTAGCTTCATCTATTTACTTATTTATCCTCTGTTCCTCATGCAGAATCTCTTCATCTATGCTTGCCCCTTCCTCTTGTACTCTTGCCCTCGTATCCCACTGCATCCATCTATTTATGGCTAGGGTTTTAGCGTGCTCGCCTGGGATCCAAGTGGAACACACTCGCAAAGGGATCCAGAATAAAAGGAGGGAGTCAAGAAAAGTACGACGCTAAGCCCGTGACCCCCTAGGGTTAGGGTTTTTTTTTCTTTTGGTTGTGGAGGGACGTGGGTCCCACTCCACGGTCCCACGTGCGGGGTCCGTTCGTTGTCGGTCCTTGTATTCCGCGTCTCATTAGGGTTTTCTTTGGACTTGTGATTTGATTTCTAAGTGGACTTTCGCGCACCGTACGCGTGGCCAAAGCGTGCCGAGACAACGGCTAGTAGAGATTTCAAACGAGGCCAAGAGAGCAAAATAACATACAGTGAAATGGTGTAAATTTTAGGCCAAGAGACCGGCCCCGGCGATTATGCATAGTTGACTCCCAAACCCTAAAACGGGGCCCACCACCAACCCGTGATGTCAGGTGCTGGGTGAATCTGTTCCGGTCCAAAAAAACATTTGCCTTTCCTGTCTGCGTACTACACCACCGAGTCCCATGCACATCCACGTTGGGGGCAGTCTATGGAATTATAAACAAATTTAGGGATAATTTCGGGTTAATTTACGAAAAGTGCCCGGTTAGTTTTTCTAAATTAAAAGGTTGAGTTAGGTTTTGATGTATTTTTGAAGTTAAGGGTTGTATTAAATCGATGGATAGCTTGTGATAGTTTTTGTAAATTAAGCCATTTAGTGTAGTAAGCCCACTGAGTTTTACTCTGTTTTCACGAAACCCATTATGAGTTTTTTCTTCGTCTCACAAAGACACAATGTGTCAGTGATACTTTGAGCTGAGACACGTGGGAACAGCAACTCAGCTAGACCTGATGGTGGGTCCCGTGAGGTGGTTGAAACTATCCTTAATCAGTTATAAAAACTGATTGAATAATTAGTAAATTTTTTTAAAATAAAATGATTAAATAACTGTTAAAAAAAGTAATTGTCTAGTATAACTATTCTGATAATTGATTGGTCTACCAATCAACCTTATTAGTCGACCAAAAAAATTCGAAAATTTGAATTTTGGGAAAATATTAAAAAATGATCCTAATGACTTGGAAATATGTCTAACAAAATTTCAGAATTTTCTAAATTTTTGTGAGGTGTTATTGGTCGACCGGTAAGGATCATTGGTCGACTAATTTGGCCCTTGACTTCATTTTTTGAGGACGGACCCTAAAAGACTAAAATAGATCAGCATCAAAGGCTTTTGCATTCTAAGTATATGCAAGAAAGAAAATGAAGAGTGCATCATGTATCGCAAGTTACAAATATTTCATCGATATATATGCTTCGTCTAGTGTTTGATGCTTCTTCCAATATGTTGTCCAATGATTATCTTATCTGAGAGGGTCTATAAAATCTGCATAGATAAATTTATTATACACACATATAAAATGTTTGTATCATCAAAACCTTGTGAGGAGTTGTGAGTTTCCAACAGAAGCGAGATTTTTCTAGTTTACCCTCCCACTATCTTCCTCCTCCATTCTCTTCCTTTTCTTCTCCATCACAGCCGCCACCAGCCGCGTCTTGACAACCCCACTCACGCAGGGGATGAGAGGATGAACGAAGGGTGGGAATGAGAGGAGTGAGGAGGGGGGATGAAGAAGGGGAGGGGTCGGCGGTGCGCGGGGGATGGTGTGCGGTGAGGGGATGTCAGGATACGGTGAGAGCGACGGCTAGCGGCGGAGAAGTGGTGGAGGAGGAGAAAGACAATAGAGGTAACATGGTGACATGGTGTTGTGTGTAAAAGAAAAAATTGATTTTTAAATTTGCATTGCATGAGAAATTGTCTCCAGTGGTTTGTGTGTACATCAACTTGTATATAGAATTACCCAATGTGACCAGCACTCCAAACAAACTTCAATTTTCCGAATCTAACCCTTCTTTAAATTTCCCAAGGTGCCCATCTCTTACGCATCCCCAAACTATTTGGAGCTTCCTACTTGGCCCCATATCTCTGTCCTTCAGATGCCCGTCTTCCCAAAATACCCCCCTTATATTTTAATCCCCACATAAGTCAAATGTTCCCAAAATGCCCCTCTTCGGTCCTCGCTCTCTTGCTTAAGTACCCCCCCCCCCCCCTCAGGACCGTCTCCGTCTCCCCTCTCACTTCTCTCATTTAAAAAATGAGCTTGGGCGCGCTGGAACAGGATAGGGAGGTGCGGAGCAGCGTAGTTTCCATAAACGACGACGGGGACATCTTGGCGGAGATACTGAGCAGGCTGGACGGCCGGTCTCTGGGGGTGGCCGCGTGCGTGTGCAGGCTGTGGAGTAACGTGTGCCGCAGGGACGGCGTATGGGAGGCGCTCTGCAACCGGTACGTGGCGGGAGGGGGCCCCGGGACGCGGGGGGTCGTCACCGCCCTAGGAGGATACCGCCGGTTGTATCGGGTCTGCGTCGGGCCGGTGCTGGACCGGCTGGGCCGTGTCGGGTGGAGGCCGGCCCCTGGAGAGGACCCGGCCCATTTGTCGCTGTCACTCTCGCTGTCGCTGTTCTCGATTGACTGCTACGAGAGGCTTGGGGGGAGGCAGAGATCTTCGCTGCTCTTCCTCTCCAATGCCGTCGACGTAGCGTGATCCCGGCCGTTGGTTGTTTTTTGTGATGGTGGTTGTGGGCCATCGGACTGTGAAGATCATAGGAAATAATTATTCGCATTTTTATTACTATTACTGTTTTCTCCTCAAACGCTTGCAATAATGCACGTGCGAGTTCTAATGTGTGTTTAGCTTGGGAAATGGCTCGATTATACATGCGATTAGTTATTTATTGAATGGTAGTGCGAAAAATATATGTAACTCAGAAAAGGCATCAGCGACTTTGTTTTAATTTGAGAAGACGATGTGTCACTTACGGCTCGTTCAACAACGTGGCTTGGTTTCAAAAGCTGAGGCCGGATTTTGGAGTTGCGGTCCAAGCTGAGATTTTATGAAACTAAAGCCTTGTTTGAAGCTAAAAATGGAGTTTCTGTAGAAATCTGAACCATTGATTCGCGTAACCTCAATTTCAGGAGTCATGTTGCCAAACTAGACCCAGAGAGGCTTGTTGCTGTTGATGTACGGATTTTCGTTGGATCCAGATCAGGCCGCGAACAGGATGATTTGCTGTGTTGATGTGGAATCGTCAGGCTCATTTGAGAGGGGTCCCTCCAATCAAACGTCAACCCTCAAGTTAGATTCAAACGGAGGAGGAGGAGCGCCGGTCGAAGGTAGCCGCTGCTAGAGTGATGAAATAATAAGTGCTAGGGTTTGGGTTGAAGAATTGAGTGTCAGATGTGTATAGAGGAGCCTCCCCGTCCGCCATGGAAGTGTCTTGTTAAGCACATCGTCTCTCTCCTCTCTGCTGGCGGGGGTGGTCCCTTGCTTATGTATAGCTTCAGGAGGATCACGTCATGTTCCACAGCTACAAAGATTTGCTGATCTTTAGGCACGGCTATCCTGTACGAGTAGGGTGCTTGGGCCGGTGGGATAGCGCGTGTCTGTATTCTCTATCATCCGGCAAGGTCGCAGCTACTGATGCGTCGTACAAGAAATGAGTGCTTGCTGGCGTGGATGACCTGTAGAGCGAGGGGCTTATCTTGCGGGGACTGTGTCATGCAGACGTCTCAAAGAGCTGGGGTGATCAGCGACATGGAGGAACTCATCTTCGCGCCAAGGCCAGGTTGGGCCGGTTTCCCTGATAAGGTTAGGAATTTCTTGGTGACGGGCTTTTTGGCAACAGGCCTCATCTGGTGAGCTTGGGCTTCACTGTTACTAGCAGGCAACTCAAAGTGGTATCCTCAGTTCCGCAACCCAACCCTATTGCTTTTACGAAAAATGGATATAAGAACAAGTGAACAGAAGCTGATAGATCGAACTCATACTGATAATACACCATAATTTGTTATGGGACTTCAGCAGATTCCAGAGCGAATGAACATCCTTGGATGAAGAGAGCAACTAGAGAGCAAGCAGCTTGTATTTGCCCCCTCTTTATTTTAAAACGTAAAGTTTAAACTAGTCCATCATATAGCATTACATTGCCGTCCCGAGTCTCTCTAGATATAGTAAATTCCCATTACATAGTATGCTAAAAGGGTTTACACTAGATTTTTTTTATTAAAAAAACCCCTGCAACCACACGCCTAAACTTCACCTCGGCCATCAGCTGCGGCCTGCATTTCACGCCATCCCACCGCTAGTCGCCGTCCTGATTATCTGGAACAGAGCTGCAATAAAAAATCCGAAGAGAGTTCATATTAGAGCCCCTTGGAAAGTTTCAGTAAAGTAGGAACGTTACAGAACCGTCCACACACAAACATTACCAACAAACATATTAAAGAAACAAAAATTTCTTCAATGAGAAAAAGAAAAGTAAGCTGAGATAACTCGAGCTGCATCCATACATATACTGAAGGATGCTAAGGCGAACCGTATAACAAAAGATCCTAGCACATACAATAGTCAAATTAACTTCTTCTCACATTATAAAATGTTTAAAGAAATAAATACTAGGTCTAACCTTGCCCAACCCAAGATTCATCATGCAATTTCTTCTGAAATATTTCATCATTTTTTACTGTTGCCGTAGAGAGCTTCAGTCATTAACATGCAATTAAAACAAGCAACAACTATTTGGTTTGGCAATCCTATAATAATACGTAGTATAACCAGGTTCTATGGGAAACAAGTGATAATCATCATCATGGATTTTTGTTGACGCAAGGTGCATTTAATATTCAGTAGCATGCCAATAGGAAACAGGTTGTCAAAAGAATAATCTTAAATAGAATAAGAATGCATTCAATATATTTCAAAAAATTATTATGCTTGATAAATATTTTATAAGCTAATAAAAACAATAATATGGAAGTTTGGATAATCATAATTAAGAAAGTAGAATTAACAAATTTATTACAATTTAAATCTGTTAACAAATTTAATCATGTTGGGTATACCAGATTAGAGAGTCCACATTCAAAGTTGTTACTAGCATTTTTTAAATCTTGGAACTAAATTTGTCAAGAAATTAGATGTTTAGTATATCTAAATAGACAGCCTGGTGCAGAATGGCCAGAAAAAATTATATGTCCGGAGTAAAAATTAATCAGAAGGAAGAATGGATAACAATTGAATGAAAATGGTATCCAAAATGTTCATATATCATAGGGGTCAAGAGTCCACAGAATAAATTAGACTGAGAGAGAAAAGAAGAACATGCCACACATTTGAAATAATAGCAGTTAATAACGTCAAAATATATTGGAATCTAAGATATTGCATTTTGGCTATACTTGGGCACTTAAAAAGATCCTATGAGAGCTCAAATTACACGTTGGATTGCCTTGCAAGAGTTATCTTGCATTGGGCGTATGCTTGGGCACTAAAAGTATATCCCATGAGCAGGGGCGGACGCATGTAAGCATTGTTTGTTTTTTTTTTTTTTTTTTTTTTTTTTTGGGGGGGGGGGGGGGGGCGGGGGGGCAGTTAATGAATACAGGAGCATAAAATGGGTGCTATAATCGTAAACACCCCTAGAATGTGTTTTTCGATAATCAGAATGCAAAAATGAGTGTTATACTCGTGAACACCTCCTTTTCTGCAATTTTTTCCTTCTAATTTAGCAAAGTAGTTAATTAGTTTATCATTGAGTTTAATTTTTGATTAAGGGGTACTTTGTTAGGAGTTGTAGGAACTTTAAATTGATCCACATCCTCACCATTGAGGCGTTGTCGCTGTCTCCGAAGAAGCGATCAGGGGGTGGATCCCAACTTTCGAGGCCTAATTCGTTCAAGAAGTGTATTTTTTGCTAGTGTGGTAATTGAATTCCAGCAAATTATACATGTTTATCGACTATAAGAATTTCGTTGCGAGAAAGGCTCAAGCTTATCCATATTATATTTTATTTTTTAGATGAAAAAATCAACAACAATCGATTCATTCTTTAAAAGGAAAAATGTTGAATCTTCAGCGAGATAGTCACGTGCATTCCAAAGAGTTGAAATAGAGAGTTTAATATTAACACATCCAATTGAGAAGCGAGATGAAGTTCGAAGAGCTTATATTAAAGCTGGTCTTTATCAGTGTACACTTTCTAAGTATCCAACATCAGGTGAAAAACACTCACGAAGTTTTCAAGCATCATGGTTTAAGCTTTTTCCTTCTTGGTTAGAATATTCTCCTACAGCAGATGCTATATTTTGTTTACTATGCTTTCTATTTCATAAACAAAATGGACCTTCTGGATCCGATGCATTCACTCTTAATGGATTTCGATCATGAAAAAGGTGATGGAAAAAATTGTGTACTCATATTGAAAAAGCTCTCAATTCACCTCATAGAAATGCTGAGAAAGCATATGCAGACCTTATGAATCAGTCATCTCATATCGCGAGAAGGTTTGAGAACTTCACATCACATGAAGTCGTGGAAAACAGACTTCGTTTGAAAGCTTCAATTGAGACAATTAGGTGGCTTGCATTTCAAGGTTGCTCTTTTAGGGGCCACGATGAGTCGAAGTCATCAAGCTTTTTAGAATTGATGAATAAAGCTCCACACAATTACACGTCACCAAAAACGAGAAATGCGTGTCTCGTTCAGAATTGATATTTGGAAATTGGTACAGAAATTTTACAAACAGAATATGAGATGGCGTCTTTTTCAGCAATGCATCATTGAGAAAAAATTGCTGTAATGACATTTTGATTCCCCCCGACATCTCATACCCCTGCCCATGAGACAGCTCAAATTGCACGGATTATCAAAAAGTTGACGAGAAGAATGTTCATTATTCCCAGTTCTTACAACAACCTTTCTCCAGCAAACTTTATCAAAAACAGTTTGGTCCAGATCAGCCAGACTGCATCGGTACTGCCGATTGGTCAAAGATCATTATTTAATGTGCATCATTTGCATTATTTATATACGAAATGAATACAGTTTGTTCTCTAATACAGGTGTTTGAATTTTTTAGATGTGCCCCCAGACTTAAAGGACTTAAAATTTTGCATACCATCCGTTTTTGGATGATTCAGACTCCTGTGGAAAGTAGTGACAAATCATCTTCTCCAGCAAAGTTGCAAAAATCGCATCAGAATGAAGGTGAAATCTGAGGTTTTTTTATTTTATTTTCTGTGTTATCCGGACTTAGCTACATTATCATAGATAAAGTTTGGTAATAAATTGGTCAACAAAGAGATAATCAAGGAAGATAAGGCAAGAGTACAGAAAAAGAGAAATGAAAGTAATTGGAAACTTTATCCAACACACCCATCTGGTATTTCATTACGATCCAAAAAATTTCCGAGGATTTTAAATTCACCAGATGTTCCAAATTAACACAAACAAATGGATTTTGCTTTCGATACTGTACATTGTCTGCCTACACCTCCAGTCCATTCCATAGTAGAATAAGACTCATAAGTCTTATTACATGTAGATTTGGAATTAATATTTGTCTGATCTTACCTGATAATCAATCCTTGAACATAGTTCCATGTATAGCAGATGCTATTCATTTGAACTGCAATTGCCACAAAATCTGCTTCCCCCTCATTCTTCCTAGTTCCTACTGTCAACTAAAAGTCTTACTGAAGTTGTAACCAATGTCGATATCGCTCTTCCTTCCGTATAGTTATTTTCGATAGTTTTTCTATGTATTAATGTATAATACTTTTAATACATAAAAGGGTTTTTCTCATGTTAGTTCCTACTGTCAACTAAAAGTCTTACTGAAGTTGTAACCAAGGTTTTAGGTCTCGGTTTCGGTCTCGATATCGCTCTTCCTTCCGTATAGTTATTTTCACATAAAAGGGTTTGTCTTATGTTAGTCCCTTAAATTATGCGTAATTTGATATTAGTCCCTTAATTCTTCGTATTTTGAGTTTAATCCCTCAAATCTTAAGCCGTTAACCTAAATAGTTCCATCATCTAATAAGACTTCCTCCAGCCACGAATTAAGCCCTTCCTCCACGCCGCCACTTCTCCCTCATCCCCATGGCTCCCCCTCCTCCCACATCCTCCCCTCATTCATGATACCCCTCTTCCCCGATCTCTCCTCCTCCCCGTCCTCCCCGCCACCGAGGCTCTTTCTAGCCGCCTCATCCCCCTCATCCCCCTCCTCTCCGCTGCCAAACCGATAACCCCCTCCCCTGTTCCTCCCCACTGTTGATTCATCCCCTCACCGCCGATTAACGGATTTTTAATACTAACATCAAATTATGATAAAAATACGTACATCCAGTTAGCAATATCATGTATTGCTAAACAAGTTAATAAGTAGGTTTGTGCATCTGTGCGCATTGCAAGGCAAAGTGGTTTGTTTGATAGCAAAGAAGTCAGTAGGAAGCCAGAAAAAATCATTGCTACTCACATTAGTAAATAAGTAAAGTATGTTAGCAAAATGTATAGTGAGTAGCACACACTTAAGGGCTGATGTGTATTGGCATGCGGCGGCGGATGCGGACGACGGACAAAGACGACGAAGGAAAAGAAGACGAGCACGCCGGCGGCTGGAAGAGGTAAGAGCTCGACCGGAACGGTGCCAGTTTCGTCTCGGTCTGTTGAGACCGAGACGAAACATGGTTATAACCCCTAGATTATATTATATCTTATTTCCTATTTCTAATAAAATCTTATAAATATCTTCATAAACTAATTCTACATTCTGTATCCATAATTGTCTAATTTACAAATCACCAAAAGAGTAATAACGGTTAAACACTATATGGGGCATTGTTGCATAAACATCATTCACAGACAAAACCAGGTTCAATAACTCAATTGGAGATCTTATTAAACTCAAATCACACCGTTAATTACACTTTTAACATTAAGACCATTGTGCATCAAGATAGTTGAGCAACGACGTGTCAAAAGTTTCACCTTTACCTAACGTTAAGACCATCAACCCTTCTAAACTAGAAACACGCATCAAAAATAGTTTAGCAACTGCATGTCATATTTTATGAAAGCTACATCCTATCTCTAACCTCAATCTCAACTAAGCAAATGAATAAAGTTGAAGAAACTTAATTCGAGTACATAAATTTAAGCACTAAAGGAGAAGTCTGATCAGAAAGCTTACATGATCCAATGACAACAAAGATGAAGAAGCCAAGTAGAATGGGCCCAACAGGATAGTCATTTCCTTTCTTAACAGTCGTCTCAGGGACAGAACCCCTCCTTGTGATGTTTTTCTGAAACTTTGCTATTTTCTTGTCAGCAAGGCGCCTTGATGTCGTCTGTCAAATTAAATCATATGAAACATGACTAAAGTGACATTGACAGTAAAGAAATTGAAAATAGCTAATAGAAAATCTACAGTGTAATATGATGTGAACATTACAACTTTTTCTGCAGAGACACAAGCACATTGCAAGATAGTAACGGAACGGGAAATACCAGCTGGCCATAACATCAAACCAAATTTAAAAAGGTCCTTCCAAGGAAGCACCAGTACATGAAATAGAGGCACATAGTGCCTGTGTACTTGAAATATAGGCACATGGCAATGTATGACACGTATCAGACATGGGTATGCATCTGAAATGATGTCGGACATGTTTCGGGTGTGTCCACACCAAAACAGGCCCGTTTCAGGTCTGGACACGAAACATATTCATATTGCCATGAAAATTTGTGTTCTTCTACTAAACTAAGAGGGTTTACACCTGCTTCCCATTTAAGAACCCCTATCCCGAAAAACCCAATCCATCCCCCCAAAAAACAAAGCAAGCTGCAGCAAATAGCAATACTTCGCAGCAAACAGCAATACTTCGCAGCAAACAGCTGTAAATTTTCGCTTAAATATTCGTTTTCCCTTTATATTTGATGAAATTTCAGCCTGGAATTTTCTTAATTTTATGTAATCGCTGTTTATTAGATTTTGATAAATTTATAAGAATATTTACTGATTTGATGATTGTAATTATAGTATGAGTGTTCCATTGGTTCTTGTTCATAAAGTTGGAAGTTTAAGGCATGCATTGTCTAAGTTGATTACAATTATGTCTGATTCTATGATTCATGACCTATTCTTGGTTAGAATTGGAGTCTAATAATATCATTGATATTGTTAAGTTTAGTATTCAGTCTAGAATTTATATTGTTCAGTTTAAAGTTGGTAAATTGGTCTTTGATTGGTTGACATTATTCAAATGACATTCAGTTCGAATTTTATGTAGAGTGCATAGCGTTTGGCTCGGTATTCAGTTGATGTGCTCTGTTTAATAGTTTATAGCTGATCAAAGATCAGTTTGTAGTAGTATGAACTCAGAGTTTATTTTGCTCATTTTGAAGTTTTTTCATACATTGAAATTTACAAATTAAAGTTCATAATTCATATGGTATGAAATTGTTATTTACTCCTGTTAATATTGACTTGATTACCGACGTAGGCATTCTAGGACAGTGAACAGCTTCCAACATTTCTATTATTGAAGGTAGGAAAGTTATCGAGTGAAAGCAAGTGTCCTTGTACCCTATCAGGTAGGAAAGTTATCGAGTGAAAGCATTATAAGGTTATAAATGGCAGTGTCCTTGTACCCTATCTGTTTTCAAATTTGTTGTGTCCCTACCCACACCCATGTCCATGCTTCCTAGACTTCTCAATAGTCCACTGAACAAGTAGACGTATAGCGGCCTAGAAATTTGACTAGAAATTATGCTTAAGCATCATTCTGGAGGCCTCATTCTAAAACCCAACCCAATGTTTGAAGACCAAACATAGGAAGGAAATGATAGTTATAGTAGCAAACAAATGATAATACATATTCGTTCAAGCTTAACCATGAACCATAAACTGTTTGCCCTTCCAAATAGAAATTCTGTATAACCTCAAATATATCAAGAGATAATGTTTATCATCAAACGTCAATGAAATAACATGGAATTGAAGTGATTGCATGGATCCCAAGCACCACGGCAAGGCTTTTGAATAAGCCTTGATGACAACACTTAAGCATAGATGATGGCAGAAAGAAAACCCAACATAGATAACAGTGTTACTGGCCCCTCTAGCACAAAAAGCAATCCCTACTCATAGTGTAGGGTTATATTTTTCACCAAAACTCACATGCAATCCCATACAATATGTCAGATCAGGAACACTGTCGATTGGTTATTGAATCCTTGCATATCAGTATTTCCGATGCTACACTAACCGAATATGTCCCGCCTGAGAAACATACAACCAACTATAACTAACACCAATGTTCTAGGTTTCTGCTGATACCAGTTGGTATCGGCCGTATCGGTTCGGTATTGCCCACAACCGATACAAAACCCCCCATGTTATCGGTATCGGACGGAACCGGTCAGTATCGTCCAGTTTCGGTCGATACTGGGCGAAACCCTAGGGTTTCGGCAACCCTAGGGAAGAAGACAAGGGGAAAATCGAAGGAGGAAGACGACGCACAAAAAAATTTCACATAATCATACAACCCTACAACAACCCCACTCGTGATCCTACAACAACCCCACAACCCCACTCGTGATCCTACAACAACTCCACCCGTGAGTGAATTTTAGTATGTACATCCACAAGCTCACATAAAATGAAAAAAAACCTTTAAAATGAGTGCAGAAGGCGTAGCTAGATCTCAAAGCCCGATACATACCTCAAAGCCATCGGTCTCCCCCCCCGATCTCGCCCTAGATCTCAGAAGGCGCAGCTTCAGCTCGCAGCTTTGCCGGTGTCGTCGACTTCGTCGTCTCATTCTCGAAGCGTCGGTGGCATCCTCTCGACTCTCGCAGCGTCGTCGTCTTCCTGTAGCAGCGTCAACAGCCTCGTCGAGGTGAGTTTTGGAATTTTGAGGGGATGCATTCGAAGGGATTCGAAGGGACTCGAAGGGACTTGAAGCGAACCCACCATTTTGCTCAGCATTCAAAGCGATGCATCGTATTTTACGCGCGAGTGAGAGACAGCTCATCGCGTTGATTGCTTCGAAGCACAGCATCAACTACCAAACGCAGCGTTACTCCGCGCACACACCACCATTTATTTACAAGTTTGCCATTCAACCTTTGATCGCTGGGTAAAATGGCAAACTTGTAAATAAATGGTATGTGCGCAGAGTAAAATGGTGGGTTAGCGATGCGTTTTGTAAATAGATTTGTAAATTGATTGTATCTCCCTCGTTTATTTTAATAAAAAATAATATAAGCAAATAAGTATAAGTAAATAAATATATGATAAATGTTTAGTCTATGGTGATAATGATTCTGATCATTATGCAAAATAAATAATCATATGCTACTATTTTTATAATTAACAATAAATATGTTAATTAACACAAAGCATGCATGACCACCTAACTTATTTTAAATTAAAAACCGCCCCACTTTAACCCCCATGTTGAATTAGTTTCGTAATCCTCATGGTGATTATGCTTTAATCATGATGTTAGTGTTGGATTTAGTTAATTACTTATTTAACTAAGAATTTGGAGGACTTGGAGTACGGGTAAGGACCTAATAGGAGTCTAATGTTAAATATGGACACATTAATTATAGATATAAACTTTTTGGTTTTTGATTTAGATCCAGTAAATCCTAAACTTGTCAAATATGGACACATTAATTACAGATATAATTGATGACATATTTTGCATATACTACCTTTTTAATTAAAAAGGTGATATAATTTTTTAAAAAATGCTTAAATCTTATGAACTTGAAGTTTTATAGTGTTTTCAATCATTTGACCACAGTAATGCTTAATACATGTATATTTTACAATTCGTCTCTAAGATTATAATGCTTTTTTGTTGTAGCTTAATTCAAGTGGCGAGAGAGAATCAATCAACTATAATCTAAAAAAATCCAAACTGCACTAGTTTTTTCATACTGAAACTATTAAAAATTGTAATTTTTGAACGAAAGTTATTGATCAAAAAGTGTATTTTGAGAACTATATATTGTGGACCCCATGGATATTTTGGGAATTATCAAAAAATAGATCTATTTCTTTACAATAGCATATATGACACAATCGACGTTACACATTAAAATAATCGTCAATCTGTGATAACTGATAACAATGTGATAATTATTGTTCGATTAATACTGATATGATCTAAGTTAATTATGTGATAATTGTTTATATTTTTTGGTACGATAATTGTTTATATTCATAATACCTGATTAGGATATCCATTAATTAAAGTATTATGAAACATAAATTTATGTGATATTTGGTATTATGAAACATAAGTTTAAGTATTAATAAATTGTTTTAATTACAATTATTCCTTTGTTATATGGTGCAATAATTAAAATGTCTCGAAAAACTCCAAAGGAGAAGACAGTGGATATTGAGTGGGCGCATTGTAAAATGATCGCAGATAACCATAGACAAGTAAGGTGCAACTATTGCCGGAAAGAAATGCATGGAGGCATGTCTCGCCTTAAGGAACACTTGGCTGGAATTACCGGGGATGTGCAGACATACCCCGAGGCACCTAAAGAAGTGCGTGAAGAGATGAGAGCACACATATTTCAGAAGAAGACCGAAAAGGTACATGCCAGATTTGAGAAGAGAGAATGGAGGAGACAAGGGCAAAGCATATGAAGGAAATATCAGATGACTCAGATGAGTATGAGGATGACACCGAAGAGGCGATGGACCTTAGAAGAGCTCTTCGAAGAAGTAAGCAAGAACTTGTCGAAGAAGAGAGTAGAAGTGAGGGCAGAAGGATAGGAGCAGGATTGTTTGGGTCTGGAGCATCTGGGCTTAGCCAGATCGGGTAGTCGTGCCGGCCGAATGGCCGATATGTTCGCGTGCGGTTCTGCTCGCGATGTTCAGCCAACTGGTAGACCAGCCGGTGCTCTCAGACCCGGTGCCGATCCTTTTTCTCTGACGAAGAAGGGTAAATCCTAGTCAACCATAAATAATACCTTCATGAGAATGCCAAGTCTTATGCCGGCCGAGCTATGGCAAAAATTTTCTACTTCAACCACATTTCATACAATGTGACCAATAGCCCATATTGCAAGCCCATGGTGGATGCTATTGCGGAATCAGGACGTGGCGTTGCTCCGCCCACTGCTTGAGAGCTGGCACACACATACTTAGACATGGAGTATGAAGAGATCAAAAATTATGTAGAAAAATTATGTAGAAAATTTTCATGTTCAGTGGGATGAGTATGGTTGCACACTGATGTATGATGGCTGGACAACACAAAACAGAAGAAAGATTATTAACTTACTTGTGTATTCGACCCACGGGACGGTGTTCCTGGACTCTATGGATGCAACCGACCAATTCCAGAACGGTCCGTACATATTTGATCTTATGGACAAATATGTAGAACCAATTGGAGAGCATAGAGTAGTCCAAGTAGTTACTGACAACGGGACAAACTACAAGTCAGATGGACAGCTGCTGATGCGAAAGAAACAGCATCTGTATTGGACCCCGTGTGCAGCGCATTGTATCGAATTGATATTTTCTGACATGGCAAAAGAAGTAGTCAAAAATATCGTCACACAAAGTCAGATGGTAATAGGATTCATATACAACAAAGGATGTGTGCTCAGCTTAATGAGAAGAAAGACAGGTGGAAAAGAGTTGATCAGGCCCGCGACAACAGGATTTGCGACCCACTTCATTACTTTGGACTCTCTGTACGCGCATCGAGATGACCTGCGGAGAATGATTAGATCCAGGGACCAGTCCGATAACTTTCCAAGCCTTAAACCAAAAGATAGGGACGTTGGAAACGTGTACAATCTGATTCACGGCAATAAATTCTGGCAGGCTATCTCTAATGGCATCGCCGTATTTGAGCCCCTGGTGAAGGTTCTCCGAATGGTCGACTGCAATGATAAGGCCGTGATGGGGTATCTCTACGAGGCCATGGACCGTGTAAAAGAGGAAATTCGGAAGAATGTTGGTATGTGATACAGAAAATGGTGAGACATGATCGATAAGAGATGTGATAAGCAGCTACATCAAGATATTCATGTTGCAGGCTAATTTCTGAATCCTCGCTTTCAGTACTCCAATGCAACAAACGACAATGAGGTGCTGGTTGGACTCAGACGCGTGATCGAGAGGCTTGAACCAGACATCTCGAAACAAATTGACAATGACAGAGGTAAATTAAATTCGGATATTTTTATTTTGATATATGATTCGATGTAGTAGTTTACATTCTAAAATTATGATTGCTAACTGTAGCTGGAGGCCTATAAGACGAGAGTTGGTTATTTTGGCTCCGCTAAGGCGGAAATGGCGATAATAATGGACACTCCAGGTATCTATATGGATCTTAGATTTCTACATGTTTCTCATAAAACGATCCATCTTTTCTGACCACTGAAACTTTTTGCAGCTCAATGGTGTATAAGCATTGGGATAGAGCAAGCTCCAACTCTTGCACGCTTATATGTGCGTGTTTTGAGCCAAACAGTCTCTTTGTCCAATTGTAAACGAAACCGGACCACCTTCTCCCTCATTCACACTAAGACCATGAATATGCTAACAATGGAACATCTTAAAAGGCTGGTGTATGTGCATTATAATATGTGACTGAGACATAGACATGCTAGAAGAAGCGAGAAGATGCGATCACCAGCTGATCGATTTGGATCAGATTTTCCATACGGATGATCCATTGGAGAAATAGACCAGGGAGACAGAAGACAGTGTGCTCGATGAGAGACAATCCTTGGTTGGATGAGGCGCTTGTGGAAGCAGAACGTACAAGCAACCAGCCGCGGCCAAGTCACGCCCCAACGAATATCACGTACAAGCGAAAAAAGGCAGCCACTCAGGCTCGTCACGATAGCGATGATGCTTTGTCTCTCGATGACCAAGGTCCTACAGACGGAGGTTGCAGTACGTCGGCATCTGTTCGCCCTACTGAGAGACGTGGGGACCATGCTTATAATACACAACACTCGCATGGGTATAGAGAGCATGATAGGTAGCACCACAGTGAAGAACGGGGGGATGATACCTACAGTAGACACTCTGAATATCAAAGGTATCGACGTGCTTCTGATTATTATGGAGGTTATGATATTCCTGCCATTCATGAATCGTATTCCGATGGATACTCAGGCAGCCAAGGCGGTTATTGCACACCGTACAGACACTCTGATGTTTATGCTGATTATGATAGTCAATACAGGTACTGTCCGAACGTGACAGGGCAGTCCAGCAGTCAAGGCAGTCATGACATGCCTTTCATCGAGCAGAGCCGGCCCTCAGCATATGATAACATGATGATATCTTTTTGAGGCCCGGAACAGATGCAGTATTCATATCCTCCATACTATCATGCACCAGAGCCGAATGATGAGAACAACGAATGAGATTTTTGTATCTTTTTATTTATTTTCTTCATTTTTGTATCTATTGATGTATTTTATTTAGTTTTTGTATTCTAAAGTCAGATTTATGGTTCATCAATATTTATTGTTGCTCTTTTATATCTATTAATTAGTTAATTGTTGTTACAAATGAGTAATGTAAACAAAAAATAGATGAAAATACATGAAAATACGTGAAAATACATGAAAAATGCAGAAAATACAGAAAAATGCCAGAAAATACCGAAAATACATGCAGATCATTAAAGGTATTTCACAAACTTTAGCTGTATTTCATACTTATTACCTATATTTCATAACTGCTAAATACAGAAAAATACCGAAAAATACTAAAAAATCCCAAAAAAATCCTGAAAAATCCTGAAAAATACAGTAGATCTTTAGAGGTGTTTCATAAACTTTTGATGTTCATAATTTACAACTTTTTTCATGTTAACTCGTTGCAGGATTACAAGTTAACCATCGATGTGATGACATGTTTCGAAACACCAAAAGATGGCCGTGCAGAGATTTTTCAAAGTGAATGTGTCTTCATGTTACCTTTTCAAGTCGAGGCCATGCCCAGTGAGATGGCACATTTAAATACCGAGCATTGAAATATTTCTTCTATGTGATTATCTCCACTCCCTTCAATTCAAAAGAAAAATTTCAACGGTAAATCACCCGAATACCCCAGTAATACCGTAAAATGGCCATTATGATGTGTGTAGACAATAGAATTATGCCAGCATACAATCTGTAGTTTGAATGAGGCGTGCACGTGGACATATACAGTGCTTATGATACTGGCTTTTAATCTGATTATGTAGAAATCAACCGAGTTGCTTTCTCCATTAATCAGGTTAAATGCCAGTATCATAAGCACGGCATATGTCCACGTGCACGTCTCATTCAAACTACAGATTCCATGCTTATATAATTCTATTGTCTATACGCATCATATTGGCCATTTTTATTGTATTACTGATATTCGGGATGCTTACGGTTGAAATTTTGGCTTTTGGATTGAAGTGAGTGGAAATTATCGCATATAAGACATATTTCAAGAATCGTATTCCAGTGGATACTCAGGCAGTCATGGCGGTTATTTCAAGAATTATATCTTTTTATTTATTTTCTTCATTTTTGTATCTATTTATGTATTATATTCGGCTTTTGTATTACGATGCCATGAATATGACTCATCAATTTTTATTATTGTTCTTTTATACCTATTAGTTAGTTATTTTTTGTTACAAATGCGTAATGTACAGGAAAATACATGAAAAATACAGAAAAATACAGGAATGCATCTCAGATACCGATACCACCGATACGAACGAAACCGAAACTTGCTTCCGAAACTACCGAAACAGACGATACCGAAACCGAAACCTAAATTTTGGCCTGAGCGATACCCACTTCGAAAACGATACCTAAAACCTTGACTAACACCATGCACAACCAGCTGTATTTCACCAATATAAAATATTACAAGTGTTCAACAATTGATATAGACACTCCTCAAACGGGAAATCAGACACAAATCAGATAAAACACTGATGTGCCAAAATCAAGCAACAAAAAGTTACAGTTGTTTAATTGATTAAGAGCATTTACAAGCTTGAAGAACAAATATCCATCTTCAATTACGATAAAAATTGTAAATAAAGTCATCTTCACCAACAATATCGGAAATCTCGAGACTCTTGGGGCTTCCTCAACTCCACAAACCTATATTGCTATAAACAATTATCACATGCCTTCTATAAGCAGACATATCAATGATATGAATGTTCTAGTCCTCAAGTTTTTCGGGGTGTCGGTCACAAATAAAGCAAGGTATTTTCAGGATGCATGCCACATGAACCACTTTGTGGAAAAAAAGTGACATGGCACCATCCTCAGACACTGCCCAAGTTACAGATTTTGCTTTATAAATTCACCAATGGTCTATACATAATAGGGGTATGTGCAATTTATGATTTACCTATGTGGAAGTGTAAGACCAAGATTTTGAAGATATGGAACCAAAGGAAGGATTTAAACAAAGATTCTATAGGTTGATTAATAGTAGATAACATTTTTGGAACAGAACATTGTTACCAAAGAGTATAACATTAAGGTTTTAAAATTTTAAAATGTCGGTACACTTTGGTTGTTTAAAAGAGAATATATGGACCTAAATATAAATGTGAAAACCATATAGAATTTATTTATTCTTTAATCTTGCAAAAATTTTGAAATTTTAAAATGTCAGTAAACTTTAGATACCTTTCTCTAAAAGAGAAAAATATGGACCTAACTATAAATGTGAAAACCATGCAAAGTTTATCAATATTTACATCTCGCAACAAGTTCTTGGGATTTTATTACAGCATCTGTCATTTTTTTTGAATCTCAGACATGTTGACGGTGGCTAATTATAACAGTGCAGTTAGCAAATTGTTCATGTCTAGAATATTGCATGCACTTCCGTTTATCCTATGTTCCATTGTATAAAGATATTAACTTTCAACGGGAACAAACGTTAAGGTATGACAATTCAAGTTAGTCTTTACCAGGGGCGTAACTACCATTGCTCTGCCCTGGGCAGCTGCCCCAGGCAACAACAAATATAATATATTTATACCTAGTAATAAGATGGCTCTGTATGCCAATTGGTTAGAGCGTCCTCCTGACAACCTCAACCTCAAGATCTCAGGTTCGAAACATGCATGTCCATTTCACAGTATTTTCAAAATAATGTATTTTTCTTTGGTCTTTAAAATTTTAAAGGGAGTTGCTATGCAATCAGGCCTTACTGCTGAGTGCGCATTGGTCATAAAATTCAGTATGGAGTTACCAGGCCTTATTACTCAGTGCATATACCATTTAATTTTTCATTTAAAGGAGTTGCCATGCGATTTTAAGGCACGTAAATAGTTTAGTGTTTTTTGTTTTATACTTCTTTTTTCAAATTTTTACCGATAGTTTTGGATGAGTTTTGATATTGTAATTTGTTTTGAATTTGAAAATATTTTTGGGGTTTCCACCGGCTAGTTCTACATGCAATTGACGCCATGCCTAAATGCATATGCTTCAATCTATGATTATTTTGATTTACTTGAATTAAGTTTTTTTCATTTTCGGGTGTACTTTTTTTGGCTAAATCATTGATTTTTCAAGATCTGTCTTTCTTGATTTATTTGATCCAATATTTAGCTCTATTACTTTAAGATTTGGGTTGGCTGCATTACTATTCCGTGTAAATTTAGTATTTTAATTTTTTAGCACTAAAGCTGGGTTGTTTTGCATTGAATTTGATATTTATTTTAATATAGAATTAATGTTTTTCGATATCTTTCTTTGATTTGTAATAGAGTGATCATGTCTTTGTTTATATTTTGATCCTAGTAGAACATTTATTAGGAATGGCTCCATTTTAATTGTTTAATATTACCATTGGTTAATATTATCATTTTTAGTTTGGACTCATGAGTATGATATTTATTTCCCTTCAAAAAAATTTCCAAAACAACACCCAAAATAAGTATGGTTATTTTTTAATTAGTTACATAATTACCTAAAAACATATTCTTAGATGTGATGAACGTTCATCATAATTGAAATTGCAACATAGTGATCTATGTTTGGCATGAAGAACATGGTAGAAAGTCAATATTATTTTTAAATATTATTTTTTGTATCATCTTTATCTTCGCTCAGTGCAAAAATAAATCCTGGTTACGCCACTTATCTTCACTAAAATCTTCCCTTTACATGGTCATATCGGTATTAAGCCATGCAAGTGCACGGTGATCTTATTTCCTACAAATAATCATATTTATTGCAACTATGATGCACTGAAATTACGGGAATAAAAGCTCAACAAGACTGTACACTTTATAAATTCCAATGATGATTCTATAAATAAATCAGCACAGATCAGAGACTAAGGCATAACAACCAGTTTTAATAGCGTGGCATCTGCGTTAAACAGCAAAAAAATCTAAGCAAACTCATGGATCTATGCTAAATCATACAAAAAATAACAGTAATCATATGTAATTTCCCGAGAACAATCAATTAATTCAATTAACCATGCCAGATCTGGTTAAATTTCACATTAGATCTAACTTAAGCTCATCACGGTTGAAAGGATCGAGATTAAAACAACCGATAAGAATAGTCGATCTGTATTTTGATAGATCTATCAGAATGATTATATATTCATAGAAATTGCTGCAAGATATTATGGAGATTTAGGGTTTAGTTAGAGAGGACGCTTACCATTGATCTTCAAAGGACGCGGAGACGAGAACACGAGAGAGAGAGAGAGAGAGAGAGAGAGAGAGAGAGAGAGAGAGAGACGAGAGAGAGAGAGAGAGAGAGATTTTTCTCCTTTTATTTTGATCTTTTTTTCCGTTTCCTTTGATTTTGTTTTATCTTGAGAGATTGCGGATCCGTTCAGCCGATGTTACGTGAACCACGATTTGGACTGCCATAAGGAAAGATTTGTGACGTGGTAACCGATCGCTTTTGCCACGTAATCCAACAGGTCGCGTAGGTGCCAATTTCGGTTTCCGTTGGGGAGGAGTTCGTGCCGGCCACGGAGACGGAAAAGAGAGTCGATTTCGGAGGCAGCTGCCGCGTTGGACAACATGACCTGGATTGCTACGTGGCGTGATGTCATTGGTTGTATACAAGTGCAGTCGATCACTTGTTATGAATTTTTTTTTTATACTTATCATTTGTTATGATTTCATATCAATTGTTATGCTCTGATATCAATTGTTAGGATGTGATTGAGATCACAATTTTTGGTCTCTTATGCCCTCTTAATATGCTTATCAACAAAGCAATTGTCAAGTGGAATTCCATGATCGTTGGATCAACGAAAAAATATGTTCTCTACAAAACTCGCAACACTGCAATATATTGAACGGAATGCAAAACAACAAATCTGTATATGGTGTGCAACACAACAAATCTGCATCTCTGTTTGCACTAGCAAGAGCAATACTATCATGGTTGATAGTGGTCATATACAATGTACCCTCTTTCGACCCTCGAGCCACCACCATGGCCCATTTGGTTATCTTCCAAGCACTATAGCCAAAGGATAAATGATAACCCTCATCGTCTAGCAGTCATACAGAAATCAAGTTCCTCTTCAAACCAGGAATATGTCTCACGCCACGCACCTGCCACACAGGTCCATTCAGTGTTTTGATCCGAACATCTCCCTTCCCTATGTAACGAGCCACTCCCAGGGCCCGTTACTGTTTGAAACATACGCCTGCTAGGCACCAATGAAGTCAATACATGCTCCGTTGCAAAAATATGCCAAATACTCTTACATGAAAATGAAATACAACCTTATTACAAGCCAGCAGCGTACAGAAAAGGAAATACAGTCAAAATACACCAAGCCACACTCTGGAAACGAAAAACATAAGCTAACATAACACTCTCACACTTACTCTCAGTAACCAACGTTCTCCTGGTCAAACTCAACCGCAAGCTCGGCGTCTGCCAACTCAAGTGTCACCTCGTCAACTTGTGAGGTATCTGGCGGGTCCACCACAAAAAGAAGGGTCGCCAGGATCAGACGTAACTCAAAGTATTTCTAGCATGGAAATTAAAACAATATACAAGCATAGCAATCTAGCAGAGAGTAAAAGTGCATAAAATAATGGTATGGAAATAGAGCAGAAACATAGCTTTGCAGATTTACGACATTCACAATTTATCAGCAAGGAAATGAAACATTAATTAAGATGACCAGGTTACGGGAGTATAGTTGTGCCGAGCCTAGATCGTGACTTATAATGCGGAGTACAGTGAGCAACAAAGAATTCATATCTTACCACGGGGTGCGTACCCGGGTTAACCAAAACCGTGAATACGATACAATACTGTTCAATAATCTGTGATCTAATTCTGTGAATTTGTCACTTACGAACTTTGAAGGGGTTGTTAGGACCCGGTCGGGACAACAAAGCCTGAACTGATCGCTTCCGCACACTCGCTATTATAAGTTACCCCAAACCCCCAAGTGTCTGTGATGTTATCATATTTGTAATTTAGGAGTCATTTCTAGATTACAACATTTTACAGTCAAGTAAGACACGTAGTCCGATCGAGTCTTTTACGATACTGTGCAGTTTATCAAGTTTATCTAACTGTTTAAATGAGACACTTCGCTAACGAAAAGAAGCTAGTTTAGCATGTATTATTATAGTTTTTAAACACATAGTTAGGGTACGATAAGTTACTAATATGCCGTGTCGTGAAAGGCACGATTCATCAGCAATAGCGATACCTGGGTTCACATGGGCAAGTTAGCTGTAACGGTCTATTTTCATCAAGACAAACTATTTACGGATTTGACCAATTTTTCAATTTGTAAACTATTTTATAATGGTTTGTCAGGAGTTTTACTGATTTCAAAATTTTCTTATAAAAATATTTTGAAGTACCAGACTAGTTACGGAGTATTTTAGTAAGATCGGATTTCATCAAATACTCAAAACATTTCTGATAAAATTCATTTTCAGTTTTTACCGATTTGACTTAATGAATTTATTTTCTATACAAACATCATCAAAACGATTTCAAACTTTTACAGTAACATTCAATGATCATTTATGGCTTCCCACGTTAATTTCGTAATTTTCTGAAGTCAAATCATTAGAGAACCCGCGAACCCGCTTCCTAAACGTTTTGGCCTAAAACTAGTATTTTCGTAGCTCAAACCCTGAAACAGACTTCGTATTCGCGATCCTCGCGCCGATACGATCCTGTCGGTATGTTTTCGTAATTTTTCGGACACGTTTGACTCCAGGGGCAAAATCGTAATTTCATTTTTGTATTTTACTAATTACTTTCACTAATGGAGTTTTACTTATTACTAATTAACTTTAACCCTAATTACCTATTCTAACCACTTACGTAACCCCCCACGTTTAAACGTGGTGCATGCATTCCCTACCTTAAAAATTTAGTCTAAAAGTTTCATTTATTACCCACCCAATGTCATTTATTATATTTGACTAATACAAAATTAAACCCTATTTAAACCCACCCTAATCTCTCTTCCCCAAGCCTGCACCCATTTTCGTTTCTCTCAAATATCCCCAGGCTAACCTAACCCAAATACAAAGCAACTCCCGCTCTCTCACTCTCTCGTTCTCATTCCCTAAGCCATGCACACACACATACCATATCTCTCTCTCTTCTAACTCTCACCCACGGCGAACTCGCCGTCTGCTCGCCACCGGAGCCGCCGACCCACGCTCCGCCAATGTAACGGCCTGTTTTCCTAGTCGTGTTTGACTGTTGTATGCGAGTGTTTTACTTTGTTGATTCAATTATTTTCGTCCGAGTATTCTTCGTCCGCGCGTCGACGCGAGCGCGTCGTTATTCTCGATTTTACCGTAGCAAAATTTTTAAATCTGTTATAAACGGGCTTCTTGGTGGGCCTACCCGTTAGTGGGTATCCACCCATTATGTAACCCTACCACTATAAATATAGGGCTATGGTCTCCATAGCCGCCAAGTTTACAACACGTTATCAGCACGCTCAAAGCTAAGCCGAATCCCTGCCGACGGACGGACGCGACGAACGGACGCGACGCGAACGGGCTTCCTTCACCGAACGTCGCTAGATCCGGCGGGTAGGATCTAGAGGTAACTTTCTCTCTAGATCTAAATTTTGTATATGCGCATATGTGGTGATTTAATTCTTTTTGGCTCAATCGATTAAAAACACCGTTTTTATCGCTAAAAATCACCCTTTTTCAATTAAAAAAAAACGTATTTTTGGAAGAAAAAATTGGGTTTTTTCCACTAAAAATCGGATTTTTACCCGTTGTTTTTCCCCAAAAATCACCCAAACCCGAAATAGGGTTCATCGACCCCCCCCCCCGTCGCCGGCAGCGGCGGGGGCCTTCCCGCCGTCGCTGCGGCGGCGGGAACCCCCCCGCCACTACAGGCGGGGATTTCCCCGCCGCCTGCAGCGGCGGGCATCCCCCGCCGCCGCCGGCGGGGGCAACCCCCGCCGCGGCAGGCGGGGGCTCCCCGCCGCCTGCAGCGGCGGGGCACCCCCGCCGCCGCCGGCGGGGGCAACCCCCGCCGCGGCAGGCGGGGGCTCCCCGCCGCCTGCTGCGGCGGGGCAACCCCGCCGCCAACGGCGGGGGCAACCCCGCCGCCTACAGCGGCGGGGCACCCCCGCCGCCATCGGCGGGGGCAACCCCCGCCGCGGCAGGCGGGGGCCCCCCCCCCGCCGCCTGCTGCGGCGGGGCAACCCCGCCGCCATCGGCGGGGGCAACCCCCGCCGCCATCGGCGGGGGCAACCCCCGCCGCGGCAGGCGGGGGCTCCCCGTCGCCTGCTGCGGCGGGGCAACCCCGCCGCCAACGGCGGGGGCAACCCCGCCGCCTGCAGCGGCAGGGCACCCCCGCCGCCAGCGGCGGGGGCAACCCCCGCCGCCAGCGGCGGGGGCAACCCCCGCCGCCAGCGGCGGGGGCAACCCCCGCCGCCGCAGGCGGGGGCAACCCCCGCCGCCTGCAGCGACGGGGGCAACCCCCGCCGCCTGCAGCGACGGGGGCAACCCCCGCCGCCGCAGGCGGGGGCTCCCCGCCGCCTGCAGCGGCGGGCAACCCCCGTCGCCTGCCGCGGCGGGCCCCCCCCCCTCCTCCCCGCCGCCTGCAGCGGCGGGCCCCCCCCCCTCCCCGCCGCCTGCTGCGGCAAACGGGCCCGCCCGCCAGTAGCGGGTACGGGCCCGGCGTGAGTACCCCAAAACCCTAACTAGGGTTTCTGACCCAGAAAATTTTTTCGAATTTTCAAAATTTTTTCAGATTTATTGCGATTTTTTTCTCGTTAAAATCTGGACCAAAATGCATGTGATTTTTACTCATCGCAAATTATATTTGGATTTATGATTTTCTTTAAAAAACGTTTAAAAATTAAGAAGATCCTGCGACCGCTCTGCCGTTAGTCAACTAACCTAACGGTGCATGACGTTGCCTAGTGGTCCAATAATTTTTAAACGGTAGATTTCATTTTCCATTATAAACTGCCTGTGATGAATAAATAAAATTGCCTGCGATGTATAAACTGCCTGTGATAATGCCTGCTGCATTATAACTGCCTGCGATGAATGGTTAATATTTGCTGTGGTTTTGGATCGGCTAGTTTATCACCATTTTTATTTTTCATGCATTATTTTCCTTTTGAGAGAAAAATGTAGTGAGGATAATTTTGTAAAATTACAAGCCCGGCGGACGCTTCAAGAAGATGAAGGACTATTCCAGAAGAATAGGGGCCCCACGGGGGTTCCCGAGTTGTACTTTCTTTCTTTTTGGGACTGTAATGGACTGTAATTATTTATGGTGATTAGCCGATCCACGCAGCAAATATTTATGTCTGATGTGCTTGATTATTTATTTTTGCGCAAAATATCTAATTAATGCTATCTTTTTACATGCTAGAGTAATAAATGGCCAAAATTGCGAGCGTCGATTTCGACGTTTTGGATGCTTCAGGAAAGAATTACTTAAGCTGGCAGCTGGATATAAAATTCCATCTGCGAGCACAGGGATTGAGTCACGCCATCGCCTTAGGCGATAAGGTTTCTGACATAGATAAAGCGAAAGCAATTATCTATATCAGACGCCATATCGATCGGACCCTGAAGGCCGAGTACCTAACGGTGGAGGACTCGTATGAGTTGTGGACCGCCCTCGAGGACAGGTATAAACATCAAAGGGATGTTATCCTACCTCGAGCGCGATATGAATGGGAGAACCTCCGTCTCCAAGACTTCAAGTCTATTGCCGAGTACAACTCGGCACTCTTTAGCATCACCTCACGCCTGAAGTTGTGTGGTGAAAAGGTGACGGAGGAACGCATGTTAGAGAAGACGTATACATCCTTCCATGAGAAGGATGTCATACTGATGCAACAGTATCGTGAACGAAAGTTCACAAAATACTCTGAGCTTCTCTCATGCCTTCTGATGGCAGAGCAGAATCGTGACCTCCTTCTGGCCACCCACAACTCACGCCCTACCGGCACTGCTCCTGCGCCTGAAGCGCACCACAGCTCCTTCCAGAAGAAAAGGGGCAACTTCAAAGGCAAACCCCAGAAGGGCAAGACCATGAAGAAGCAGGCTCGAGGACCCCCTCCAAGAAACAACCAAGAGGGGAAGAAGAAAAATGTGTGGAAGAGAAAAGACGACGGCCAGACTTCTGCCCCCAGAAAGGACTGGGAAGATAAATGCCACAGGTGTGGCATGACTGGACACTGGTCCAGAAATTGTCGTACTCCACGCCACCTTCAGGAGTTGTACAAAGCAAGCCAGAAGCAAGCTGAGACAAACCTGGCGGTTCAAGAAAACCTGGCACCAATCAGGTTCATCGCCGAGGACTTCTCCAACGATGACCTGCTCGACTGAGGACATTTATCTACTTTATATGCATTGTAGTTTTTCCTTTTGAGAAACAATTTATCTGCTTATCTCTGGCATGTTTTAAGTACTTTTTCAGACATCAATTTAATTTTCGTAGTATATACCTTTGTGTTTTTTCCTTATACTGCGACTTTTCTTTAAAATAGATGGACTTTAAATGCCTAGTGGACAGTGCCTCTACGCACACGATCCTCCAAGACATCTGCTTTTTTCAAAGCATTAATAAATACGATGGCACCGTAAATACGATTTCCGGTCCATCAAGTATCATTGAAGGATCAGGGGAAGCACATATTATGCTCCCCAATAGTACAAAACTACTCATAAAAGATGCCCTTCTCTCCCCTAGCTCACATAGGAACCTGTTGAGCTTTAAAGATATTCGCTTAAACGGATACCACCTAGAAACGGTGAGCAAAGGAAACAGTGAATACCTTGATGTAACGTTCCATAAAAACGGTGCTAAAAACACCGTCGAACGTTTCGAGGGACTCCCGTCGGGTCTCTACCACACAAGGATCAGAGCAATGGAAGCAAACACTTTGGAGCACCAGAAGTGCCAAAATCAACCAGAATTCAAACTCTGGCACGATAGACTAGGACACCCTGGAAGGAATATGATGCGTCGCATCATATCCCAATCCCGTGGAATTAATCCGAAAAGCCTGACGCTACTTCGGAAGGGTGCAAATCCTTGCCCCCCTTGTTACAAAGGGAAATTGATTACGAGACCATCCACCCTGAAGGTGGACTCTGAGTCTCCAAGCTTCCTAGAGAGAATACATGGTGACATTTGCGGGCCTATTCACCCCGCAAGTGGACCATTCAGGTACTACATGGTACTAATCGACGCATCTTCAAAATGGTCATATGTGTGCCTCTTGTCCACCCGCAACGTAGCCTTTGCAAAGCTACTTGCACAAATTATAAAATTGCGGGCACATTTCCCAGACAACCAGATCAAGAAATTGCGTCTGGACAATGCTGGGGAATTCACCTCACAAGTCTTCCTAGACTACTGCCAAGCAACCGGCATAGAAGTTGAACATCCTGTAGCTCATGTTCACACCCAGAACGGGTTGGCCGAATCTCTCATAAAGAGACTACAATGGATCGCTAGACCATTGTTAATGCAATGCCAGTTGCCGGTATGTGCATGGGGACATGCCATACTGCACGCTGCATCGCTGATAAGATTACGACCGTCAGGTAGTCAATCTTATTCTCCGATGCAACTTGCATATGGGAACCCGCCCGATATCTCTCACTTGAGGATATTCGGATGTGCTGTCTATGTCCCCATAGCACCACCGCAGAGGACCAAGATGGGTCCTCAACGGCGTCTTGGTATCTATATTGGTTTCGACTCACCATCGATCATTAGATACCTCGAACCCCTTACAGGGGACGCCTTTAAAGCGCGTCTAGCAGATTGTGAGTTTGATGAAAGCATTTTTCCAAAACTAGGCATTAACACACAGAAGCCAGAAGCTTCAAAGACCATTACATGGGACACAAAGACCTTATCCCATTTTGATCCGCGCACAAATCAATGTGAAGAAGAGATCCTGAAGATCCTTCAAATTCAGAACACAGTTCACATTTTACCGGATAAATTCACTGACAACCAGAAGATTGTCAGATCACACGTCCCTGCTGCAAATACGCCAGCTAGGATTGACATACCCAAAGATGGATGCAATCCACCTGCAGCAGAAGCGGTCGTACCTCAACAAAAAAGAGGACGACCCCCAGGCTCCAAAGATAAGAATCCTCGAAAGAGGAAAAATCCTGGAGCAACAATAACGATACCACCACAGGATGCTGAGCTCAGCCCAGCTACCTCTCCACTCCTAACAACCCCTGAAGAGGAAAATATAGGAGAAATTTCATTAAACTATGTACGTACCGGGGAGGTACTGGACAGAAAAAGCACAATCATCGATGATAACTTCGCGCTCATTATTGCCACTCACGTCACTGAATACGACGATGAGACCGATCCACGCTCTCTAGCAGAATGTAAACGCAGAGAGGATTGGCCAAAGTGGAACGAGGCAATAGGAGTAGAGCTGGACTCACTCTCGAAGCGCCAAGTCTTTGGACCTGTAGTCCTAACACCAAAAGGTGTTAAACCTGTGGGATATAAATGGGTATTCGTGAGAAAAAGAAATGAGAATAATGAGATCGTGCGCTATAAAGCGCGCCTTGTTGCACAAGGTTTTTCCCAACGACCAGGAATAGACTATGACGATACCTATTCTCCGGTCATGGACGCGATCACCTTCCGTTTCATCATAGGCCTATCCACGAAGGAAGGTCTGGATATGCAGCTCATGGACGTTGTGACTGCATACCTATACGGAAATATAGATAAGGACATCTACATGAAAATCCCAGACGGATACAAACTACCGACAAAAATGACAGAAAGACCTCGGGACGTCTATTCTGTCAAACTCCAGAGATCACTGTATGGTCTCAAACAGTCAGGTAGAATGTGGTACAACAGGCTGAGTGAATTCCTAGTGCAACAAGGATTCACAACAAATGAAGTCTGCCCTTGCATCTTCATACGAGCAAAGGGAACAGGATTCGTAATTATCGCCGTCTACGTAGACGACTTGAACATCATCGGATCTCCTGCAGAGATAGATGAGATATCCAAAAGTCTCACACAGACTTTTGAGATGAAAGACCTCGGCAAAACGAAGTTTTGCCTAGGGCTACAAATTGAACATTTAAGCGGAGGAATCCTGTTACACCAATCGACATATACAAAGAAAGTGCTGAAGAACTTTCTTATGGACAAATGTCATCCGCTTAGCACACCAATGGTTGTCAGATCATTGGATGTTGAAACAGACCCCTTCCGACCGCTGGAAGAGGGGGAGGAAACACTGGGTCCTGAAGTACCCTACTTAAGTGCAATTGGAGCACTCCTATACCTGGCAAACTGCACGCGTCCCGATATAGCGTTCGCAGTAAATCTACTAGCCAGATACAGTTCAGCGCCCTCAAAGCGCCACTGGAACGGAGTGAAACAACTTCTGCGCTACCTCCAAGGGTCTGTAGACATGGGACTATACTTCAAGAAAGGTGTATCCGCCGACCTGGTCGGTTACGCAGATGCGGGATACAGGTCCGACCCACATACCGCAAAGTCCCAGACCGGTTTCGTATTCACATACGGTGGGACGGCCATCTCATGGAGATCCGTGAAGCAGACATCCACAGCGACCTCGTCCAACCACTCTGAGCTCATCGCGATCCACGAAGCTAGCAGAGAATGCTTCTGGCTTCGATCAGTCATCAACCACATCCTCAAGACCACCGGCCTGAAGACGGGAGATCTTGGGCCTACTACCATGTACGAAGACAATGCTGCATGCATCGCTCAACTACGAGGTGGCTACATCAAAGGTGACAGGACGAAGCACATTTCCCCCAAGCTCTTCTGGACGCATGAACAGCAAGTGGACAACCAGATCGACATCCAGCAGATCCAGTCCTGCAACAACCTGGCTGACCTATTCACTAAAGCTTTGCCTCGCAGTACCTTTAGAAAACTTGTACTAGGAATTGGGATGAGACAGCTGAGAGATGTACAAGCCTGAAGCTTGAACTTATCAGGGGGAGTTAACGTAGTGCTGTACTCTTTTTCCTTGACTGTTGGTTTTTCCCACTGGGTTTTCCACAGTCAAAGGTTTTAACGAGGCAGCCACATTAACTCAGGATCCAGAAGTATCCACCACTGATGTTATCCATCGATCAGGGGAAGTTACAGAGACTTGTACTCTTTTCCCTTAGCCACAGGTTTTTCCCACTGGGTTTTCCTTGGCAAAGGTTTTAATGAGGCAAGCACTCTTAAACTTAGAGATCCAGAAGTATCTCCAACCCCATGATCAAACAAGCTTCATGAACCCTGAAGTGTTCACCATGGCTTACAACAATGGATGGATAAGGGGAAGTGTTATAAACGGGCTTCTTGGTGGGCCTACCCGTTAGTGGGTATCCACCCATTATGTAACCCTACCACTATAAATATAGGGCTATGGTCTCCATAGCCGCCAAGTTTACAACAAAATCGTATTTATTACAAATTTATTTAATTAAGAGTTAATCTCTAAATAATTAATTGCTAGTAAATGTTTAAATTACTAATTACTTTTAATTAAAAGTTAATTTATAATTAATTTATTATTTTAACTAAGTTATTTTACTAAATTACGGTTACTAAATTACATTTACCCTAATCCCTTTTTACTTTTACCATTTACCTTACCGCAACCCCCCAACCGTCCCCTAATCAATCCTACCCAATTCAACCCTATTCAATCCCGACCGTATTACAGTTGAGATCCAACATCATATTCAAGTTTTCCCCTGCCATCAACCAACTCCCATTCAATTTGTTCCCTCTCCTTCCCCTCGTTCTTAAATAAACATATATGAGCAACCAACAAGAAACCACAGCACCAACACCAGCATCACCCTCTTCTCCACCATCACCAACACCCACAACCAACACGAAGCTTGTTCTCATTCATTTGGGAGAACACATCAGGTCTCCTACTTCATTTTGTTAAGGCAACAACACAACAACTCTTCATCAACTCTTCTACAAGCTTCCTCCACATCTCAGTCTTCTTCCTCCACAACCCCTCTCAACTCCAACAAAGCCCAGCCACCATACACAACATATCCACCATCTCCTCCACACAACAAATCAGCCATCTTCCTCCATACAACCCAAAACAAACCAGATTACAATACCAAAATCAAACCAAACAGAAATCAACCCCCAAACCAATCAACAAATTGAACCCATCTGTAACCAAAAACCGCCCCAAAATCAACCCAATAAACCCTCGATCCGCTCACGCCAACCCCGTTCATCGAGCTCGGCGCCCTCGGGAACGCATCACCCGCCGTTCCCCGTATCGAATCCGCCCCCCGCCGTGCTCTGATCCGTCGACGCCATCTTCGAGGATCCGCAGCCGCCGCCCGACCTCGGAACGCCGATCCCCAAGCGCCGGACCCGAGCCCCCATCCGCGCCGTCGCCGCCTGCCTGAAGCCGTGCCCACCGCCGTCCGATCTGATAGCCCCGCTCGCCCCGAAGCGACGTGCTCCTGGGAACCCCGCCGCCTTGATCGCCCGTCGGAGCCGCCGTCTTCGACAAACCGCGCGCCGCCGCCCCGATCTACGCCGCCCGCCTCCGATCCGACCAACCGGACCTCCCAGCACTCGGATCCGCCGCCTGGAGGCCACGCCGTCGCCCAGCGCCCCCGATCCGTCGCCCCTTCGCCCTTTGCGCCCCTATGCCTCTTCGAGCGAGAACAAAACCAAAAAAAAGAAGGGAAAGAGAGACGAGAGAGGGGGAGAACAGAGTGAGAGGGGGAGTTTAATGTGAGTTATTATTATTATTATTATTATTATTATTATTATTATTATTATTATTATTATTATTATTATTATTATTGTAAGTTATATTATTATTAGTCTAGCCTTGTGACAAGTTAGTTAATAATTTGTGTAGGTTAAATATTGATAAGTTGGTATTAAGTTAAGATTTTTTTGTAAGTTGTTAAGCTAAGATTTTTATATAATAAGCTAAGTAAAAATTACTTCATAAAACGCTAAGTGAATGTTATAATAGGTTAGTTTAATGCATTTTAACTGGTTTGTAACCTTTAGTCTGATGTCACGATTTAATTTGACGCAGATAAAACGTGCCCACGCCACCACCACCGGGACCCCCACACCCGCGTCAAGGCAAGTATTTATTGTAATTAAACTTGGGACAACTACTTAAATTAGTGTAACATACCATTTTAACATACTCTTAACGCACATGTTGCATTTATTTAGTAGATGAATGTTTTATCAATGTTTATCCATTTTAAGAGTAACTTTCTTTACTTGTTATTAAATTGAACCCAAACGGAACAGAGGGTGTGTCACGACCCTCGGAAACATGTATAGAATGAATTGCAAACCTGGTCTTTAAAACTTAGCATCAAATCTGGTTTCAATAAGTTTGACAAATTCTAGTAGCCCGACATTATGTTTCACTTTACTTATTGCTCTTTTTACTTAACGGGACCGCTATTGCTTTTCGCATGTTAACAAGATAAACAAATTTGGAAAAGACGAGTATGTTACTACACATATGTGATAACCGTCGACTACAGATGGGGTGAAACTCGATCAGTAAATAAACATACACAAAAAGCCGAGTTGGCTACTCCCGTCAGGTCATGTGTGACTAGTCTGGCTCGTGTTCCAGTAGGGTCACATATGACTAGTCTGGCTCGTGTTCCAGTATACGGCGGTACACTTTGGGTGGGGTTGGTCCATTGCAGTAGGATTTGTGAGTGTGTCTCGAACACGACTACGGCCCCTCCGGTGGAGGCAGCCAATGTGTGGAGCGTCACGGTAAAACCACCGGTGATAAGGTGTATCGAGAACATTTCACCTAGCCAGGCATGGACTTATCACGTGCACAAACAATCAAATACTCAACATACAACTGTTTTACCTTACTTTTAACTGCAAAAATATCCATGCATGCTCGTACTTTACTTTTCTGCACTTATCACTTATAACTGTGTACTAACGCTCTTTTGTCATCTTATATTTGTTCCTCATTTCATTACTTTAAATATCTTGCCGAGCTTATCGCTGACATATATTTCAACGTGTTATGAAATATATGTTAGGTTCAGAGACAGAGTACCGTGAGGACCCTACTTTGGAGGATCCCACTTTAGAGGTGGACCTCGCTGACCAGAACTACGAAGACATTGAGATCCTCCCCGCGGAAGACTAGAGCGGGACATTTATATTTTCAGTTTATTATTTGTATTATTATTTTCAGGTGTGTTTGCTTTCAGCGGATTGTACGGCCATGCTGGGCCTTAATTGTTTGTGTGTTTACTTTGGACACTGGTATTGCAATGTAATAATTGTTTGTGCTGTTTCTGAGAAATTCGCGTGCAGGGACTTGCCTTCGCTAAAATCACGCTTATTGTGCTTAAGTCAAAGAAGGGAGAAAAAAAATAAGTACCTCTTCTTTGCTTTAAGCACATGCGGACCCGCTCGCGTTCTCGCCCCCAAGTATACTGGGAAGCGGGGCGTGACAGCCAACCTCTCAACGACGAGCCCACCCTCCTCCTCCGTGAGCCACATCCGATCTCCGCTTGATACCCACGCTCACCGCCGTGAGCACAAGCTCCCATTGCCCATCCCCGAACACAAACCCCCGCTCCCGCCTTCTTCTCCGATCAGCTCCCCGCCAGCCTCCCCCGCCCTCGTCTCCAAGTTCACCACCGCTCGAGCCTCGTCGGGCTGCTCCCGGCCTTCCCCCGCGTGCACGAAGCTCCGGTGATCCCGCCGTACAACGCCGCCTTCCGACTTCGACCCAACGCCCCGCTCTGCCTCTCCCCGACGTCGAAGCTGCTTCCGACTCGAAGCACTAAAGCCTCGCTCCGCCACGGCAACACGCGGCCTCTCCCCTGTCACCGAACCAAGCACTGATGCCCTCTCCGCCTTCCGGCGACGTCCTGACGTCACCCCCACCGGAAACCGCCGCCAGTGCCATCGCCCGCTTCCCCGCCTTCGCTCGCCACAGCACCGCCGTCGACCCATCGCCGGAGACGAGCTTCTCCACCGATCGCCGTCGCCGTCCGCTGTGGAGCCGCCGCCGAGCTCCTAGCCGCTTCCACCTCGCCACCGCAGCTCCGGTCGCCACCGCCTCCCCGCTCCGACAAAGCCGGCGTAAAGAAGGAGCGAAGAACGAAGGAGCACAGTAATACTCGATGGCAAAACCGTAATTACGCAATTTAATTTCGTATTTTCCTATTTTATTAATTATTAAATAGGGTTTTATGGTTTTAAATCTATAACAAATTATATAAGCCCCAGAAAATTATGAGGCCACCTCTAGAAAATCAGAAATGACATTCTGGACCCAATGGCACTAGTTTCGTCTCAATCGGATGCTTAGATTTTTCAGAATTAATTTTTAAGCCTAAAAGTTAAATACGTGATTTTCGTTCAAAAATCAGTAACTTGATATTTTCACGTACACTAGTATGTGAGAAAAATATATGTTAAAGTACTCTCCGAGACGGCCATTTTGACAGTTCATTCGCAACTTTCCGATGCAGATCGCATCCAGGAGAAATTATTGAAAAATTACGTTACTTAATTTAAAATTAGTTTTAAATCTATTTTGAGCTTTTAAAAATTATAAAAATTACTACAAGCTTCCGAAAAATATTTCCTCTTACAGTAAAATTATTTTCCTTATATCTGGGCTATAGAAAAATTTAGAATACTTTTTGACAACGTTTCAATCGATTATAAAAATCGAAACGATAAGATTAAATAGGTAGAAAATAGGGTAAACCGTAACTAATGTTTTCTTGTGTTTTCAGGTACCAATTCCCATGCACCAACTCCTTTATAAGCTATTGCTCCAACCTCGTCTTACCACGACGATCTCAAACAGGGTAAGTCACTCTAATTCTAACTTTGGAAATCTGGATAGTGTACTCGTATGAACTTAGGACATAACAACTAGTCTCAGAACAGTTATTGACCTGAACAGATGACTAGAGACCTAATTAACTAGCGAACTAATCAATAGTGGAATGACCAAAGGATTGAATCGAGATAGTGCACTTTTATGGACTTAAATATTATAGTTGTTGGACTTCAAAGTATTGCTCAGGACTAAATTGAGATAGTGCACTTTTATGAAATTAAATATAATAGTTGTTGGACTTCAAAGCATTGCTTAGGACTGATATTCTCTGTTGAGGCTGCTGCCTTGACTTTTCAACAAGTAAATACCACACATATATGTATTTGTTGTACTCATTGATGGATGTATTGTTGTACACATTGTTGGATGTACGAAATGATGGGCCTATGAGGCCATACGGATACGGATACAGATATGGATACGGACACGGATACAGATACAGTTATAAATGTGAAATGTGATACAACACGGGTTATGGGGTAGTCTTGAGCTACGAAGTGTGCGGGAGTGACCGGGTCCACCCTTATTAGTTAAGCTGTACCATCACCCTGCAAGGTATGGTAGGTAGATATTCCACGAGTTGCTCCATGGTATGTGTGCACTTCTGGTTGCATATCGTGCACTCGAGCTAAGACTGTTGCACTAGCATTATTGATACCAGGGCCCATGAGGCCATATTGATACAAACACTGATATGAACATTGGACTATGATAATACACGGGATACGGGGTAGTCTTGAGCTACGAAGTGTGCGAGAGTGACCGGGTCCACCCTTATTAGTTAAGCTGTACCATCACCCTACAGGAATGGTAGGTAGATATTCCAAGAGTTGCTCCGTGGGATGGGTGCACTACTGGTTGCATATCGTACACTCGAGCCAAGGCTGATGCACATTTACGGAGCACATTACGGAACATACTATTGGGCCTTCGGGCATTTACGGAGCACATTTGCGGAGCACACTATTGGGCCCTTGCGGCATTTAAGACTGATGCACTAGTTTGATTGATGTTGCACTAATTGATAATTGATTGATACCATTGCTTCAGTCACGACTACAACTATTCTATTGACTAAGTCGAGACTACTCGAACGTGATAGAACGGTTTAATAATGAGCGGTCTTGAATTACGACTGAATCAGTGTCTAGAAAGGAATGGGAAGGGGGTTGGTCAACCAAGGGACTTGTTCCTGCGGTCTTTGAAGTGACCTGTGCCTTCAAGCCCTGACTGACTAGCTGATTTGGAAGTTAAGTTAGACTTCTTATTATTAGGCCATCCTACACTATTAGATAGTCAAGCGACGCTCATCTTTTCTTAAGTATTACTAGGTCTATCTATTGTCATCCCATTACCGATTGGTCAAAACATTGTTAACCTGGTTGTCTTACTAATGACATTCCATTGGTCAAAATATTGTTACTACCACATGCCACGCCACAGTCGTTACTTTTGCACTTGTACAGTCATCTTTACTTTATGTGTTACATACCATACCTGAGCAGTTACCAGTACTAATTCTCTTACATACCTGTCTGCCCATACTTTACTTTTTGCACCGGTATAACCATCTTTTGTTTACTATAGTCTGTTCTATACTTTTGCACTACTTTGTTTCTATTGCTAGAATTGTTGTGACTTACCTACGGTTCCATCTCCGTGGCACCGCAGACGACGTACATATGGAGGCAGATGCTCTAGAGTTAATAGCGCCAGAATTTGACCATGAGACCGCAGCTTTCAGAGTTGTTTCCAGTTGTAATTACTTTCATTTATGTACGATTGTTGGACCATTCTTGTACAATATGGATGTAATAATTGGACACTATTTGGGTATTTTTGTACATCTCTGCATCGTGGCTATTTTGTTTTCACTGGTTAACTGCAGGACCTGCGCAAATACCAAAAAGTAACGGGCCCGGGAATCGGGTCGTTACAGCTTTGGTGGCCCACGCAGGTCCGCGCTACCTACCTCGTGAACAATATAGCAAGATCAGGGTGTACAGTATAAAATACTCAAATAGAACCCTCGAGTACAGGATGTCTCGAGTGTTCACCTGTATTGGATATACGGATGAAGCGTCCTTATTGCCATCTTCATTAGGACTTCTTTGATTCCCATCACCCTTCCTTGAACTTGATGACCTTTCGATTGACCTTGAAAACTCGCTACGTCTATTTTAAGGAGGGTAGCTCGACAACGGAAGTAAATTGAAGGACACTCAGAAGTATTGGAGGATGATGCTAAAGGATTTGAGACGAGCCAAACCCAACGTACGAGTATAGGCTGTTACGTCTTCTTTGATGGAAATTGAATTCCACCCCTAAGTAATTTTGATGATGAGCACACCAAATGAATGCTTAGTGTACTAACTACACTATACTTTAAGTATACAGATTTCGTGAAGCTCTACTAATACTCCAAGAAGCACGCATCAACGCTCCACGACAAAGACGAACATGGCTAAACTCAAGTGATGAAGCTCAAGCTCAAGCTCAAACAAAGAAAGAAGCTCAAAGAGAAGCTCATCTTCACTTCATCAAGTTGACTAAACTGCCGAAGACATGTTCAGAGTCTAGTGTGAGTGTGTCGTGTCTTTTAGGATATTTGTCAAAGCCATATCAAATAGACAACACACACAAATGATTTCAAAACAAATGTTTTAACTATCTTCAAAAATAGTTTTTAAAGAGCTTTTCTAGTCACTTCATAATTCTCGTAGTGAAACTCCACGCACCCTGGAGTTAACTACACTTTTGACTAGAACAACAGGAAAAACTCCTCTGGGAGTCGACTACCAAAAGTAGGGAGTCGACTACTTCTCAGAGATGAAAATTTCCTAGACTCCTCTGGGAGTCGACTACCTATAGAGGGAGTCGACTACCTGCTGGAAATTTTCAGACGTTTTGAATTTGAATTTTAAAATCTTTTGAGCAATTTACTCCGAAATTTTTGGGACAAAAGTCAAACCAAATTTGAAATTCAAATCTCAGTTTTTCCCTATAAATAGAGCTTAATTCTTTTGTGAAAAATACAAGATTGAAAAATCAAAATTCGTAAAAGCTCTTCGTGAATCAAAGCTCTCTAATTTCTTCTCTCTAGCCAATTTTAATTTCAGTTTTTGATCTTGCAATATTTTTTCCAATTCTTTTGAAGATCATATTATTATTTTATTGGCTAAGTTGTTTTTCAAAATCCTCTCTATTATTTCTCTTTAATTCTATTTGAAGGATTTTTGAAAAAGCTCTAGATCACAAAGAACTTATCTCGTATCTTTGTGTGATCTAGACTATCATTCTATTAAGCCACTACACAATTGTCTATCTTTTGATTGGCTATAGAATCGGGTGTATTTTCAATCTCTATCATTTATTGTAGAGTATTGAACAAATCTCTTATTGTGTTAATTGTTGGAACACTAGACAAGTCTAGTTGTTGCCAGTTGGAAAGTCCTCGGTTTGTGAGGCAAGGGTGAACCCTAGACAAGTCTAGGCGTTGTGTTCGGAAATCCTGGTCAAGGCTAGGTCGTTGGAAATCCTAACGAGTGAAGTTAGGTGCTTGTATTTGCCAAGGCAGATAGTGGAAATCTCGTACCGGATTGGTCGGGGACTGGACATACCCGGGTTGCGGGGAACCAGGATAAAAATCCTTGTCTTTGCGCTTGCATTCTCTGTGTTTGATTATCTTTGCATTTATTCTATCTACAGCAAATATCAATCCTATTTCTATACGCTGAGATTTACATCTATAATCTTATTTGTTCTAACATATACTCTGGGAGTCGACTACTGCTCATAAGGAGTCGACTACCTGCTGTGAATATTCGATGTGCACTTTAAATTATATTGTTGATTAAGAACCAAGCGTAGATCGCTCTACTTGGTTTCTTAGGCAACATTAGAAGGATTTGTTTTTGTGTTGATTGATTAAAGAACGAAAAAGTTTTTATCTTCATACAACACTATTCAACCCCCCCTTCTAGTGTTGTTTGCCATCCACAGGATCCAACACTTGGTATCAGAGCGAGGCTACAAATAGTGATGGCGTCAACTTCTTTTCACTCCGAAGGACTGAACACTATGCGACCACCTCTATTCAACGGAACCAACTACGCCAGCTGGAAAATCCGAATGAAGACTCATCTAGAGTCATTGGACATTGAAGCATGGACTATCACCAAAGTCCCGTATATCGCACCCACCGACGTTGAGTTTGGAAAATGGTCCATCGATGATAAGAAGAGAGCTAATCTCAATGCAAAAGCAATGAATGCCTTGTTTTGCGCTGTTACAGGAAATGAGTTCAATCGAGTCTCCCAATGTGAGACAGCACATCAAATTTGGCATACTCTTCAGGTAAGTCACGAAGGTACAGAAAAGGTAAAAGAATCTCGTATAAATGTATTACATTCAAAATTCGAAACTTTTAAAATGGAAGAAGGAGAGAGTATCACCGATGTGAATACTCGTTTTACTAACATTACAAATGAGCTTGCATGACTAGGAAAGAAACTTTCCGAGTATGAACAGGTAATGAAGATACTAAGATCACTCCGACCCGAATGGAAGGGAAAGACCACGGCCATTCGAGAAGCTCACAATGTGAAGGATCTCACCATTGAAGTACTGATGGGAAATCTTATGGCATATGAGATCGAGCTTGAAGAAGACAAGAAGATCGAAGAAAAACCAAAGAAGAAAAATCTTGCATTCAAAGCTCAAGAAGAAGATTCCGATTACACGGACAAAGAAGATCACATCGCGTTCATCTCAAAGAACTTTAAAGAGTTCATCACAAGTAAGTATGGAAAACGATCTTTTAGACCTACTAACGGTATTATCTGTTTTGGTTGCAATAAACCAGGACATGTCAAGAGAGATTGTCCATTGGAAAGAAACAACCGTGATTCCAGAGATCGTGGGAAGAACAAAGAGAATAATGAAAGACGAACCAATACAAGAAGCAAGTTTAGACGACCAAAGAAAGAAGCCTATGCAGCCTTCGATCAGAGCGACGATTCTTCATCCGACGAATCCTCAGACGAAGATAATGATGAAAGAAGAGAGATAGCACACATGTGTTTCATGGCATCTACATCCTCCAAGGTAAGCTCGCATCATCATTCATCTAGCGACAATGAGTCATCGTCAAGCGATGATGAAGACTTGGACTATAGGGGAGCATATAAAGAGCTATGCAAAATGCATGAAAAGCTCATTAAAGAACATAGAAAAACACTTAGAATTGCTAAAAGAGAGACTAAAGAAAAAGAAGAAGTTATTAAAGAAAATAGTCTTCTTAAAGAGAAAAATGATCTTTTACAAAAGGATATTTTGCTAGTAAATGAAAAGGTTGAAAGTCTGAATAATCTTCTCGTAACCGTCAAAAATAAATACGACGCTACGATGAAAATTATTGAGAATTTCAATAAAGGAAAAGAGAAGCTAGATAATATAATAGATAATCAAAAATTGTCATCTAGCAAAACCGGACTTGGCTATGATTCTCATCATACCAAGAAACGGGTTAAGCACACTAGGATGCATCATACTAATGATAATGTTTTAAGCATCTGGGTACCAAAAAGATTATCTGATCAGCAAAAAGAAAGGTACGCTACTAACTTTGTTCAACAGATTCATTTTAATAAAAATTATAAGTATATTGTTCATGAAGGAACTAAACCGTATTGGGTTTGGTTTCCTAAAGACTAACTCCTCGGACTCAAAACCAAAGAGTACCATAAAACGCTTATTTTTCAGGTGCTCTAAAAAGGGAGAAAAACAATGAAGAAAATTCAGGCAGTCAAAACGGCTGAATCGGAACAAATGCTTTCATTTATTTTTTAATTATTTTTAATGGGTTAAAACAATTAATTTGTGTGTATGATTATGTTTTATTGCCAAATTTTTTTTTTCGTTAAATAGAGCTCAACCTGGACCAAACTTTTTCCGGGATGAGAAAACGACTCTACCGAGTAGGGAGTCGACTACCTACAGGAGGGAGTCGACTACCAGTGCGTAAAATCTGGGTTGCTCTTTTTTTTAACTAACTCCTATTGGGTTCTATTTGAGTGGTTGGGTCAAGATCCGTTAAGACAACTTACCCACTAAGTCTAAAACCCATCCTAGCCACCCAAATCTAGATCTAATGGCTCCTATTTCTCCTCATCTCTTCACCTCTTCAAACAAAACCCCAAGAAAACCCTAGAGGTAGCCGACTACCTCCTTTTCCCCTCTCCTCTCTTGGGTTTTCATCTTGAGGCTTGGACTTTTTGGAGCAATTTCTTTTTCATCTTCCTTCAAATTTACCCAAGGTAAAAATTGTTTTACTTTCATGAACTTTATTATTTCATTTCTCTTGGTTATCTAGTAGTGTAAAAATATTTTTTTGTTGTTTTACTCTATCTAGATGCCTTTCAAAGGAGCTTTCCCTAAGAAGAGAAAAATTGCTACTGCTAATGTTGATTCTGAGAAAGAAATCATTCTACCCTATCTCTTCAAATCAACTACCTATGAACATTTTGTTAAAGTGTCTAAGAAACCAATCTTGCATGAAAGATTTGTCAAACTCAATGATGTTATCAATTACGGTATTGACAGTCTGCTAGATTTCCAAAACTTAGCAAATTTGTTCTCCTCAGAAAATGTGTATATGTGTTATCCTAGGCTTGTTCATCTCTTTTATGCAAACATGGATTATGATCTCGTAAAAAGTCGTTTCATTACTAAGGTTCTGGATACCAAACTTGCAATAACTGTAAAATCCCTAGGTGAAGCCCTAGGAATCCCATACTCCGGTATGATCCTCGATAAAATTGAGATGACTGACGAGAATATCCTAGAGAGAATGTATCTGCCTGGTAAACACTTTCAGACCAAACTTCCTTGTAGCCATCTTCGCTATCCGGCGAGAATCTTAGCTAATATTCTGTCGTATAACATTACTCAAAAATCTGGAAGTCATGCTATCCTTTCTGAAAAACAAGCTAAATGCATCTATGCCATTCTTGGTAACATTCGTGTGAATTGGGCTAAAGTCATCATGGATTCCATCCTACTTTCAGCTTCATCTGACAGACCTTCCTCCACTCTTTCTCATGGGCACTATCTGACCATTCTATTCATTAGCTTTAACGTGCCTTTGGATCATGAAACAGCCATTCTAGAACCTGCTCGTGTCTTTGATGTTCATGCTCTTGGGAGAATGAATCTCCATCATGACCTTGATGAGAACGTCCCTGAAGAGAAAATCGCTACCGAAGGAGGATCATCATCCTCAAGGCGAGGTAAGAAGGTTGTAATTTCAGATTCTGATGAAGAAAGTGAAGAAGAAGAAAAAGGAAGCGGCGAGGAAGAAGAAGAAGTTCCTGCTTACATCCTTGAACTTCAGGAGATGCTCCTGAAAAAGATTGGAAAATTGAAGATCTCACAGGAGAAAGGATTTGAAGATCTCAATCAAAAGGTGGATGACCTCAAGGAAATCGTAGTGCAAAGCAAGAAGATGACTGATGAGACGCTTGTTATGATCCTTGAAGAGATCAAGGAACTGAAAAAGAACAGCGGTCACCCTTAGCTTCATGCACTTCTATTTCAAAACAATGGTTCTCTTTTTCAAAAACAATGTTCTCTTAAACTATGGTTTGTAATAACTCTTATTGTGTGATGCTAGCTTCTATGAAGTTATCTGCTATGCCAAACTTAGTTGTTCTATGAACTAACATCTCCATTGCAGGCATATGGAATTGAATTCCTCTTATTTTTAATGAACCGTAGAAATTACTGTTTTACTTTTTGTTGATGACAAGGGGGAGAAAAATTTATATAATGCAAAAATGTGAATTGTATTTCTAATAGCTTCGATGCAGGGGGAGAACCGCATCAAAGCAGGGGGAGTAAGTATACTTGAACATATTATTCATATTCATGGTATACTTGAAAATATTATTCATATTCATGTATTTCTTCAAATTTTGCATTTGGGTGTCATCATCAAAAAGGAGGAGAGTGATGGAAATTGAATTCCACCCCTAAGTAATTTTGATGATGAGCACACCAAATGAATGCTTAGTGTACTAACTACACTATACTTTAAGTATACAGATTTCGTGAAGCTCTACTAATACTCCAAGAAGCACGCATCAACGCTCCACGACAAAGACGAACATGGCTAAACTCAAGTGATGAAGCTCAAGCTCAAACAAAGCAAGAAGCTCAAAGAGAAGCTCATCTTCACTTCATCAAGTTGACTAAACTGCCGAAGACATGTTCAGAGTCTAGTGTGAGTGTGTCGTGTCTTTTAGGATATTTGTCAAAGCCATATCAAATAGACAACACACACACAAATGATTTCAAAACAAATGTTTTAACTATCTTCAAAAATAGTTTTTAAAGAGCTTTTCTAGTCACTTCATAATTCTCGTAGTGAAACTCCACGCACCCTGGAGTTAACTACACTTTTGACTAGAACAACAGGAAAAACTCCTCTGGGAGTCGACTACCAAAAGTAGGGAGTCGACTACTTCTCAGAGATGAAAATTTCCTAGACTCCTCTGGGAGTCGACTACCTATAGAGGGAGTCGACTACCTGCTGGAAATTTTCAGACGTTTTGAATTTGAATTTTAAAATCTTTTGAGCAATTTACTCCGAAATTTTTGGGACAAAAGTCAAACCAAATTTGAAATTCAAATCTCAGTTTTTCCCTATAAATAGAGCTTAATTCTTTTGTGAAAAATACAAGATTGAAAAATCAAAATTCGTAAAAGCTCTTCGTGAATCAAAGCTCTCTAATTTCTTCTCTCTAGCCAATTTTAATTTCAGTTTTTGATCTTGCAATATTTTTTCCAATTCTTTTGAAGATCATATTATTATTTTATTGGCTAAGTTGTTTTTCAAAATCCTCTCTATTATTTCTCTTTAATTCTATTTGAAGGATTTTTGAAAAAGCTCTAGATCACAAAGAACTTATCTCCTATCTTTGTGTGATCTAGACTATCATTCTATTAAGCCACTACACAATTGTGTATCTTTTGATTGGTTATAGAATCGGGTGTATTTTCAATCTCTATCATTTATTGTAGAGTATTGAACAAATCTCTTATTGTGTTAATTGTTGGAACACTAGACAAGTCTAGTTGTTGCCAGTTAGAAAGTCCTCGGTTTGTGAGGCAAGGGTGAACCCTAGACAAGTCTAGGCATTGTGTTCGGAAATCCTGGTCAAGGCTAGGTCGTTGGAAATCCTAACGAGTGAAGTTAGGTACTTGTATTTGCCAAGGCAGATAGTGGAAATCTCGTACCGGATTGGTCGGGGACTGGACGTACCCGGGTTGCGGGGAACCAGGATAAAAATCCTTGTCTTTGCGCTTGCATTCTCTGTGTTTGATTATCTTTGCATTTATTCTATCTACAGCAAATATCAATCCTATTTCTATACGCTGAGATTTACATCTATAATCTTATTCGTTCTAACATATACTCTGGGAGTCGACTACTGCTCATAAGGAGTCGACTACCTGCTGTGAATATTCGCTGTGCACTTTAAATTATATTGTTGATTAAGAACCAAGCGTAGATCGCTCTACTTGGCTTCTTAGGCAACATTAGAAGGATTTGTTTTTGTGTTGATTGATTAAAGAACGAAAAAGTTTTTATCTTCATACAACACTATTCAACCCCCCCTTCTACTGTTGTTTGCCATCCACAGGATCCAACATTCTTGAGATCGTATTTCTATTCTAACCCCTACTTTTTATCTTGTGCCCGACTTTCCATAAGTTTGAATTCCTTTCCTACCTACCACCTACCCCCTCGTTATTGTTTTTGTCATCATCCTCACCTCGAGCCCCGATCCTGCCTAACCTAGTCTACCCTACCGACGACTTTTGGTGCCCCTCTTTTCTTTAAGAGACCCCCTCTTCTTCCCCACCAAGCCACCCCGTGGTTTCCCCTACACCATATCGACTTCCACTCCTCTTCCCGGCCTCTTCCCCAAGCGAACTCGACCCATCTCGCCTCAAGCTCCTCCGACCTCACCCGAAGCTCCACCACCCCACCCTACTTCAGTGACACCCGCCACGTCAAGCAGTCGCAAGCCACCATAAATCTACAACCACCGATGGCCCTCCGACGATATGTTTTGGGATTTTTGGCCTTGGCGACGACCCTCGCCACCACCTTCGCTACCGCCGTGTGGCTGAGATCTTGGGAAGCCATGATCCCCGGGCTTCTCTTGAGCTCTCTGCCCTGGGTCTCACCCAGATTGATGTCCCGTTTAGGCTTCCTCTTGCGACTACTCCTTTTGGTTTGCGGAAAAGTGTGTTTTTGGTTGTTTATTTGTTGGGTAATGTTGGGTGTTGCGAATGTCAAGTATTGGTCTACGGAAGGAGTGATGGCGATGCTTATTGGCATGATATTGGCCTTGGGAGTTGAAGTTGGATGTAGGCCTTGTGCTTGGCTCTGGATGAGAGCTTGGATCTTGCCTTATTGTGGGATATTATGGAGATTGATGGAAGGAATACTAGAAGTGAGTACTGATTTTGGGTGTTGGCCCTGTACTTACCTTTGGGCGTTGATCTGGACGTTAGCATGTGGTTGGGCATTATGGAGATTGATGTTGTTGGTACCAGTGGATTAATCGTTACATGATTTATTATGAACGACATCTGTGACTAGAACCAATTAGTCACCAGTAGCATGAATAAACTTTATGACCTTCCGGTTTATGTGGTTTAAATAGCTTGCTACTGGCTTATCACCTCAGGTTCCAAGTTCGAACAGATGTTGTCATCATAATAGCCCTCAGTTCCAAGTTTGAACAGATGCTGAAGGATTTACAGGCGTCTGTCCTGTTTACATTCGACTGTATCATCTTCATCAGCCGACTGTCTTGGCTCAGATTATAGCCGTTGAAAATTATGTAACCGTTGGACAGTCGACTGTCATTTGTTCATCAATCGACTGTCGGTGACATTTTTGCCCAAAATCTAGCCGTTGCCGCCTTTTGTTTTTGGCTGTTTTCTTGGCTTTTGAGAGTTCCTATTGGGTTCATATCTATTTGAGAGGGCTGAGTTCATTAGAACTTCTTGATGCAATTGAAAATATTTAGAGATTAAATAAGCCACTCTCAAACTCTCTCATTTCCCTCTTAGAGCTCATTCTCTCCTTTATGCATTGAAGTTAAGCTCAAGGGAAATCATCCCAGTGCTTTCAAGCTAATCTCATCACTTGGAGATCCTCTTCCATTCCTTGCATTCATTTATGAGTAAATTCATCTCAAGGCATATGTAAGAGTATTTGTTTAAATTTGTAATTTCATTGAAACCCCAGCTTTTTGTGTGAGAGTTAGTTACTCCCTGTGTGAGGGTTGGTTGAGATATCTCTTTGTGAGAGTTTGAGTCTCTCTGTGTGAGAGCATAAGTCTTTCTGTGTGAAAGCAAGGATATCTCTGTGTGAGAATCCAAAATCCTCTGTGTGATGTCTCTCTGTGTGAGAGTAAGGATTTCTCTGTGTGAGAGTCCAAATCTTCTGTGTGATGTATCTTTTGTGTGAGATTGTATTCACTTCTCTGTGTGAGAATTATAGTGGATATTGGTGTGGCTGGACGTACCCATGTTTGGAAAAGCAGGTTAATATCTTGTGTTTGCGTTTGGATTTTTGTGGTGTTTAAATTCCTCTTGCATTTATAATTCCGCATTTGCAAGTTTAATTTTTTAAATACGCAATTTATGCCATTACACTATTCACCCCCCTCTAGTGTGTTGTTGTTAGTATTGCAAGGGTAAGATGATCCTTACAACTGGTATCAGAGCGAGATTATAGCATACTGCAATGATGGCATTCAACGCTACATCCGCGTCTTATGAAGAAGGTCACTCTATCGTACGACCCCCGCTCTTCAACGGAACCAACTACCCAAGTTGGAAAATCAGGATGATGATCTACATGGAGGGTCAGGACCTATGAGACACCACGAAGTTGCTATTTGAGAAGCCTACTTCACTCGCGGCTTTAAGGACAAAGGCGGAGAAGGATTCGATCAAATTCATGTGAGGGCTATGAATGCATTCCATTTCGCTCTCACTGCAAAAGTTCAACTGCATCTCCATGTGCAAAACGGCCAACGAAATTTGGCATACTTTGGAGATATGTCATGAAGAGACATCAAAGATAAAGAAATCTAAACAAACTGTGTTTAGATCTAAATATGAAATGTTTAAGACGCAGGAAGGAGAAAACATTTCAGAAATGTTCTCAAGATTCACGGATACCGTGAACACTTTGGAAGGACTTGGGAAGGTAATTTTCCAAGAGGATCGAGTGGAGAAGATCTTAGACTCACTTACATCTCAATGGGAGTCAAAGGCCAATGGGATTTTGGAGTCAAATGACATGTCCAAATACATTGTTGAGGAGTGCATTGGGAATCTCATGGCATATGAAGTAAAGCTTCAACATAAGAAAGAGATTCAACCAACGAAGCCCGAGAAGCAAAAAGGGGTTGCATTCCATGCCGAGAAGGAGCCAATCGAGTGGAGAAAGAATTTCCATCGGGAAGTATCGAGTGAAGATGATGGAGAAGATGATGTTAGCGATGATGATTACGTCGAGCTTGCCAAGCAATTCAAGGCATTCCTCAAGGGTAATCAAGGTAAATCTTTGTCAAAGTTTGCCTTCAAGTCTAACAATTCTATTTGTTTCAATTGTAGAGGAAAAGGTCATATTTCTACCAAATGCCATTCCAAACCCGACAAAGAAAATTACAAAGGGAAAGGGAAGAAACATTGAAAAGACAAGTCCAAATTCAAGAACCAAAAGAAGGGGCTTGTCGGTACATTTGATGATTCCAATGAGGACACATCAAGTGATGAAGAAGAGGATGACAAGGAGCGAGCTCACATGTGCTTTGCGTCTTTTGATGATTCTTCATCAATCTCCTCAAGATCAAGCGATGAAGAGGTAGAGGCGTGGCTCAACTCCAACGAAGAAATGTGCTTCATGGCTAATGGGAAAGAGTCTTCATCAAGCTCTAGCGAGGGGGAAAGCGATGGCGAAGAAGAGGAGAAGCCAAAGCTACCCTATGAGGAGCTTGAGTATCGTTACAATGTCGCCTCCAACGTGGCAAGTAAGTACATCGACGCATATGATAAATTGAAAGCAAAATGTAAGAATGCTATGAGTAGGGTGCATGCTTTAGAATCTACTAGTGTAAATAATAATGATGCTTTGCATGTTTGTGACACTAGTGAGAGAGACACACGTCTCTCTCAAGTTAAGGAATTGAGCATGTCTAATGATAATTTAGTAACTCAAAACTTTAGCTTAGAAACTCGCATTCAACAACTTACGTTGAAATGCGAAGAGAAATCACGTAAGCTCAAAAGCTTTGTTTATTCGAGGGATTCACTCCACGGTTTGCTTGAAAATCAATATCCGGTAAACCATAGAGGAGGTTTGGGGTATATTCAAAATGTGGTACCCAAACCAACCTCTAATTCCTCTTATGGTACAAATACAAGAAATATTGTTAAAGCACCTAAGAAGAATCACCATGCTTTCTTGTATAACAATAACACCAACAAGAAGCATGTAAATCAAAAGGTGGTGGGGAAAAATGAAAAGTCTTCATTTTTTTGCTAAGAAGCAAAATCCTCACTTTATGCATGCTAAGGAAATATTTTCTAGACCTAAGCATGCCACATCCACCCTTCTTGCAAAGCCAAACCCCTTGCCTAGGAAATCCTTGAGTTTATGGATTTCCACTAAGATTAGTGTGCAAGAGAGGAATAGCTACATCAACTCTCTAGTTAGGAATGTGATCACCTCATGTGATTACATTAGGAAATCAAACTCCTCTTGGGTTTGGTACCCTAATGTTTAGGTTACTCACACATATGCATATTGCATAGGTATTGTGCTCAAATGTTTATTTTTAGCATACCCATTGTTTGTGTGTGTTTCTTGATTTTGAAAATGTTTTCAAAATTACTTTTCATGAAAATGGGGACCTTGGGGAATATATTGTCATATATGCATTCATTGATCAATATGTATGACAATGGGGGAATTAATATGTTGTGTCACGCCCCATTCTCACAAATGCCTGATATGGCACTCTTTACCATGGGAGAAAGGGAGGGTAGAGCCTGACAAGCCGCGGTATTACACCAAGCGTGCAGAGAAAAACACAGAATAAGCAAGCCACTACGAATGCTGGGATCATACATCACATATATATAAGGAAAATAACACATTCAGCCATCACAGAGAGTACATAACCACAGAACTACATAGTCAAAGAAGATATACACACCAGCATCAAAACAAAGTGAAACTAACTCAAGTTTACATAAGAAGTACAACAAGCCACCAACATATCTCACAGCTACAAAAGACAATTCGCTCCCCACTCGACCCAACTCACACTACAAAACACAGCCCAAAAGGAGTGATATCCCTCCCAAGTCAAAACTCACGTCTGAGAAATCTCCTAAGGGAGATTCTGCTCTGGTGTCACCTGCTCAAGACCTGAAAAGTAAAATGAGCACGTCAAACGTGTCCAGTAGGAAACTAACTAGGGTAGGGATAGTCATTTAGGGTTATGACTGTAAAGGTAATAGGAGTACAAGCAACCAAGGTAAAGAGTACAACACACAAGTGTGCACACAACACATATAAGGTTCATTAATTAACAGATGTTGGTGACTCTTTGGAAGCCTGGGTATCACCTAAAGATAAGGGCCTGGACCTCACCCCAAATTAGGGGTGAATATAGCACACGACGCAGTGGACACGAGCACTGTACGCCGGGCCTCTCAGCTCCCCCGTCCCTGGCATGAGTGAGGCTCTTCACATAATAACACAACCTCCGTATGCCTCTCCACTCCCGGTAAATACGAGTGGGTGTAAATATCACATATCACATAATTGTTTTTCCCCAACTTCTCATTCCAGGCCCTTATAATTAAGTTATACCCAAACTTCCACATCCCCATACCAGGTTGCTCACCTGCTTTAGAGCAGAACGAGTCACCCCAGTTGACATGTCATGTATCATAATCTTCATTGAACATACACAATTTCTCATGTGTAATACATGTCACACAAGTTAAAATGCCATTTTCCAAGTTTCTTCAATCTCAAGTTCATTCGGGCATTTTAACAAACATGTGGCGTGCGTCATAAAATGAACATTGTCACATCATCAACAATTAGTAACAAAAGCATGTATGAACTTTCTTATAGATATCAACATCATTCATGTAGATTGGTATGGAAAAACTAGCAATCACCCAAGTTTCAACTTCATTCAAATGGTTCAACTTGCTGAAATGTGCAGAATCAGTTACTAAGTCGGCATATTTCATCAATTTCTCTTGTGAATCTGACAAAACTCAAAGAATTAAAGTTGGAGATATAATAGTCCTGGGTTCACCCATAAATTTCATGCAGAAATATGTGGTATATGATTTATAGTGAATTATTTAGTAAAGTATGTCAAATCTGTTTTTCAGACATATTTCTGGATCTGTATTAAAAGCCAATTTTAAGCATGTTGAAGCCAGAATTAAGACATATACGCACTCTGATGAACTTTTAGAAAAACTTCTTAAGTTTCCAACAACACCAAGATCAGCAAAATCCATAGAGTGTACAGGTAATAGTGCTCATTTTGCTGAACTGTGTACAGCTTGACAGAATTTCAGACATCTTGCAAACAATGAATTCTTACTCCTACTTATTGAATTCAACATATGACAAAGTTTATATGAATTTGGGATAGGACTTCAAGATCTACAACTACATATTTTTTTCAGAAAGTAATTCTAACTACAGAAATCAGAATTGATGTATAAACACACATGCAGAATTTCTGTTTTTTCAAAAGAGGGTGATTTGCTAGGAAAACAAGGGAAAGATTGAATCTTTGGGGCTATTACAAACATAATACATGAAATCCAGAACATAAACAATATAATTAGCATCCTAACATTCTCATATCCCTAAATAAGAATTCACAACCTAGGTTAGAATTCCTACCTCAATGAATTCCCTTCTCCTTTCTCTCTTCTCTTTCTCTTCTTTCTCCTTCCTTTCTCCTTGAAAAGCTAGGGTTTCCTTGAACTTTTGGAAGGAAAATTAGGATTTTTGAGAGGCTTGATAAAATGAAAAGGGGAGAGGGATGGTTCGGCCAACCTAGGGGGGAAAGGGATAAGAATAGAAATGGGAAGAAAAGAGAAAAGAGAATGAAAGAAGAGAGTAGAATTCTCCATGAAAATATCTAGCACTAGATTCTTCTTTAGGATAACCATGCACACCCCAAAATGACTATAATACCCTTTCAAAATTACCCCTCAAGTTTCAAGTATTTACAAGTTTGCCATTACTTTATACACACACAACTTCAGGATGTACGCTCAGCAGCTTTAGGCCAAATGACCGTTTTGCCCCTGGCCTTTCAAAAAATTTACGGATGTGCCATTAAACCCATCCCTTTTCACACTAGTCCCTCACACACTAACCCACTCTTTCAAAATTTACAAATATGGCATTACTTTACACACCCACTTTTACTCTACATACACTTCCACCCATATAGCCAATTGACCAAAATGCCCCTACTCTCTTCACGGAATTACACGACTGCCACCAACCACATACATGCCATTTCACTTCTTATCAACTCAATATACTCTCTCCACTCGTGCGTAGAGGGCTACTGTATCAGTCGCCGTATAGGGCTAAACATGCCATGACATCCTACCCTCCTTAAACTAAAGTTCGTCCTCAAACTTTCCAAGTCCAAGGGTGCTAGTCTAGGAAGAAAATACTTCTAATTCCCAGGCCTCCCTATATGTTACCCTACACCACTGTCTCCACAAAATTTGCACTCAAGATTAACAAAAGAGACGTTGATACATGGATAAGATACTTACATAAACAGGTGAGGGTATCTGTCTCTCATCTCGTCCTCGCGCTCCCAGGTGGGCTCACCAGGGGATTCTTGCTGCCACATAACTCTTACTAGATTAATGGCATACTTCTTCAGTATCTTCTGTCTCCGATCCAGGATGGCCACTGGTTACTGTTCGTAAGTCAGGTCTGGGCGCACTTCAATCTCTAAGAAGTCCACAAAGTGACTAGGATCTCCCACATATTTCCGAAGCTGGGATACCTGGAACACATCATGGACGCCTTCAAGGGATGGAGGTAAGGCAAGGCGATATGCAACTTCACCAACACGAGCCAAGATCTCGAAAGGACCAATGAATCTCGGGCTCAACTTCCCTCTTCTACCAAATCGAATCGTGCCATGTGTCGGGGAGATCTTCAAGAACACATAATCACCTGGCTGAAACTCCAATGGACGCCTTTTATGTAACTACCCAATGCTTATAGCGTTCCCGAGCGATACGAAGATTTCTCCTTGACTGTTCGAACTACATCGATCGCTTCCATTACTAAGCAAGGTCCTAAGAGTTCATGGTCCCCAACATCGTCCCAGCTTAGAGGCGATCGGCACTTCCTTCCATATAGAGCAGCAAACGGTGCCATTCAAATGCTTGCTTAATAACTGTTGTTGTAAGCAAACTTCACCAAGTGCAAGTGATCTTCCCAGGATCCCTTAAAGTCCAGCATGCAAGCTCTCAACATGTCTTCGAGAATCTGAATAACCCGCTCGTACTGCCCATCCTTCTGAGGATGATATGTGGTACTAAAATTGAGATGAGTCCCCAAACTAGACTGCAAACGTTTCCAAAAATATGAGGTGAATCTGGTGTCCCGATCAGAGATAATACAAACAGGAACTCAATGAAGCCTCACAATCTTCTCCAGAACGATATGGAGTCGTCAGAACTGACGCGATAGCCAACCTTCTCTTCAACTCCTCAAATGCATGCTGACATTCCTCAGACCAAATATAAGCAACATCCTTCTACATCAGGTGAGTAAGTGGGCCGCAATCTTAGAGAAATCCTTGATGAATTTCCTATAATAGCCAGCCAATCCCAAGCAACTCCGAATCTCTGAAACTGATCTGAGAACAGGCCATTTCTCCACTGCAGCCACCGTTTCTAGATCAATTGATATGTCATTTCCCGAAACTATGTGCCCCAGGAAAGCCACCTTAGACAGCCAAAACTGGCACTTACTGTATTTGGCATATAACTGATGCTGTCTCAAAGTCTCTAGTACAATCCTCAGGTGCTCCGCATGCTCTTCCTCATCCTTGGAATATATCAGGATATCATCAATAAAGACTACTACGAACTTGTCTACATAGTCAAAGAATACATGATTCATTAATCTCATGAAAGTAGCTGGAGCATTGGTCACACTGAAGGGCATCACCAGGAACTCAAAATGTCCATAACGGGTTTGAAAAGCTACCTTCGAAACATCAGACCCCCGAACCCTAATCGGATGATAACTGCTCCTTAAGTCCAACTTTGAGTAGACTCGGGACCCACCAAGCTGATCAAAGAGGTCGTCAATGTGAGGAAGTGGGTACTTGTCCTTTATTGTCACCTTGTTCAACTCCCTGTAATCAATACACATCCTCCAGGACCCAACTTTCTTATTTACCAAAAGCACTGGTGCTCCCCAAGGTGACACGCTTGGCTGTATCAGCCCTCGGTCTGATAAATCTTTTAACTGATTACGAAGCTCAGCCAACTCAAGTGGTGCCAGCCGATAAGGAGCCGTTGCAATAGGTTGCATGCTTGGTATCAAATCAATGATGAACTCCAATGATCGATCAGGGAAGACATCGGAATATCCTCGCACAACCCTGGGTAAGACTGGCTCTGCTTCCATGGCCGTCGCTAACACTTCTGCTTCCACTGGTGTCGCTTTGAATCTCACAGGTTCTAATGTACAACTACCGCTCCTAATGTCACGACCCGCTTCCCTAAAATGGAGGCGAGACGTGAGAAGGTCCGCACGAGAGTGGAGCTGTGAAGCCCCAAACCCGATAAGCGTCAAAAATACATAAGCAGGTCCCTGTAACCACAACGGAATAACAATAATAACACAAGGAGAGACTGAAATAAAATCTCACATCTCATAAATTGTCCAACAAGAAAATAAGTCCAACATCCAGAAAAGCCACCAGGCTAAAGGAAAAGAGTCTAAGGCCCAGAACAAGGCCAACAAAAGCAACAACGACAAAACAAGGTATAGGTGCTACACACCGATAACAAAACAACTGTATAACAAAAGTAAAACACAACGAAGACACTAGGACTGGTCCCCAGTGTCCACGTACTCCCCGTCAAACACAAGCTCGGGCTCGGCGTCAGCAAACACCTCGTCCTCAACAAGGTACTCAGGCTCAGGATCTAACATGTGTCACCCAAAAGAGTAAAGGGGCACATGTCAGCAAGTCTAAAAGACTTGGGCAAGGAAACTGAAAGTAAGGCAACTAGCAACCTAGCAGTTTAGTATGCATGACATGGCAGTTATAACATGAGTACACAATCAAGACATGGCAAGACAATTTGTACAAGAGAACAATCATCGGGACAAGACAAGACAAGACAAGACAAGAGTAGCCACGCTACTATCAATCTCAATCGATTCACTATTCACGTTGTTTTGTAGATGTTTACGCCTTACAGCTGAATGGTTTCACATTCGCTGATTGGCCGCTTAACAACTACCCCAAACCCAGAGTTTACGCCTTACCACTGCAGTTGCTGATCGGGCAGACTCCCAGTTGATTGGTCGCTTAACTCTTACCCCCAATACCCACACGTAATGGAGCCAGGGTCCCCGCACATGAGCTCAGCTAGTGAGCCTGGGGTTGCCCCGCACATGAGCTCGCATTCTTAAACATTTGGCGTAGGGGTGCACCTAGCCGGAAACACGCAATTCGGGCATTGGCTATCAACCAACACATGGCCCGCTTCTGGAACACGAGCCAGGAACACAAGCATTGTAGCGAAGCTACGCAATCACAGAAACACTTAAAGAATGCAATGACATGACAATTAATTTGCGTACCGTTAATGGAAAGTAAACATGACATGGTAATTGTGCAACATGATATATGTCGGAACTAGCTTCGTTGTCAAGCTAGTTCCCCAATTTGCGCCTAGGCGAGTATCATTTCGTCGCCTAGCCTCTTTTACGCCTACAACAAGCAAATGGCCTAAAACATGGCCTAAACCCTAAGTGGCAAGTTTCACTTGCCTAGCACCGGGGATGACGACCACTTCGTCACACGGATGCCAATCTACGGGGAAATCGCTGTTATGGGGGAACAATCATCAAACAACATGAAATTTTATTAGGGTTTCATAAAAATACAAATAGGTTATGAAAACATCGAGAGATCGATTTCTTACCGAGAGGAAGCGGAAGAAACACTCCGGAGAACCCTAGGATCAGATCTGGAAACAAATGGAGAAGTTTGGAGAATTAGGGTTTTTGGGGATTTTGGGGATTTGATGGAGATTTGGGGAAAAATAGAGGTAGATAGAGTGGATGGATGGTTTGGATGATGGATTTAGGGCTTGGAATGAAGAAATGAAGCTTGGAGGAAGATGGGGGCTCAAAGGGGAAGATTTTAGGGTTTTGGATCGTGTTGAGGAAGAAGAAAACGTTTGGGTTGGGTTTAAATAGGATGGGCTGGCGGCTGCCCAGAAATTAGGGTTTTAACACAGATTAGTCGGTCAAAGAGCAACCACTGACCGACTAGTTTGGCAACTAGTCGGTCGGTCGACCAACGCAGACCGACTAAGTGCAAACAGTAACTCCTGAACGAAAATAGGATTTAGAATTAGCCGGTCCATGAACAAATACTGACCGACTAGTTTAGCATCTAGTCGGTCGATGAACGTTCTTAGACCGACTAACGATAAACAGTAACTCCTGAGAAATTTAGAAAGCCAACTAGTCTGTCCAAGAAGGATTGCCGACCGACTGGATCGTCATCTAGTCGGTCGGTGCCCCTTCTTATACCGGCTAATGAGCACCAAAAGTTCCGATATGGAGCGCGGGGCCCCGGGATCGATTCCTAAGACTCCTAGGCTTGATCTAATAGTTAGATACGACCGTTATGAAGTCCGTCACGAGTGACATACTTCGAAATCGACGATCCTAAGGAAGAAACGAGAAAATATGACGAATCGATCGAAAATGAAAGCTACGGAGACGAAAACCACACATGAGGAGAAAATCCACCAAAACATATATTATATTATAATAAATCCAGATACATGAAAAGCAGTCGTTACATCCTCCCCAACTTAAGAAAAATTCCGTCCTCGGAATTTCCGATACTCACAAGTCCGGAAACAAAAGTGGGAAACGCTCTCGCATATCATCCTCATTCTCCCAAGTAGACTCTCTAGGTGAGCCGTGTCGCCACATCACCCTCACAAGATTGACAATCTTGTTCTGAAGCGATTTCTGACGCCTGTCCAGAATCTGCACTGGATGCTGGTCATACGTCATATCGGGGCGAACGGTAATCTCCGAAAAATCTACCGCATGAGACGGATCGCTAATGTATCGACGAAGCTGCGACACATGGAAAACATTGTGAACTCCTTCCAAAGATGGCGGCAAGGCCAAGCGATAAGCTACCTCGCCAACCCTCTCCAAAATGTCAAACGGTCCAATGTATCGCGGGCTCAACTTCCCACGCTTCCCAAAATGAATCACACCACGATTCGGGAAAATCTTCAAGAACACATGGTCGCCCGGCTGAAACTCCAAAGGACGACGTTTAGCATCCGCCCAATGCTTAAAACGGTCCTGAGCAATCCTCAACCTCTCCCGAATATTCCTGACGATATCCACGGCCTCCACGATCATCTCAGGTCCCAACAATTCCCGATCACCAACGTCATCCCAACTCAATGGCGATCGACATTTCCTCCCATAAAGAGCGGCGAATGGCGCCATGCCAATACTCGCCTGGAAGCTGTTGTTGTAAGAGAACTCCACCAAATGCAGATGGTCCTCCCACGAACCCTTGAAATCCAACATGCACGCCCTCAGCATGTCTTCCAAAATCTGAATCGTCCTCTCGGATTGGCCATCCGTCTGCGGATGGTACGCCGTGCTGAAACTCAGACGCGTACCCAAACTCTTCTGCAAACTCTGCCAGAACTGAGATGTGAACCTCGTGTCTCTGTCAGACACGATACTCACAGGGACTCCATGAAGTCGCACAACCTCCTGCACGATTCACGTTACATCACTATCCAAACTAGGAAAAGGAAATAAAACGGAGAGTAAAAGAATTTTACCTCCATATATCTCCTTGCTAGTGCCTCAGTGGACTGTCCCACTCGGAACAGAATAAAGTGCGCGGATTTGGTCAATCGATCTATGATCACCCAAATCGCGTCATTCTGCTTCGGACTCCGAGGTAGTCCAGTCACGAAATCCATAGTGATGTGTTGCCATTTCCACTCCGGAATCGGAAGCGGTTGTAGCAACCCAGCCGTACGCTGATGCTTCGCCTTCACTTGCTGGCAAACCAAGCACTTGGCTACACTCCGAGCCACGCTTCTCTTCTTACCATGCCACCAATAATTCAGACGAAGATCCTGGTACATCTTGGTGCCACCAGGATGCACAGAATACGGCGAACTGTGTGCCTCCACCATCAATTCCTCTTTGATATCCCCAGCCGGCACACACAACCTGGCTCCGAACCTCAGCGAGCCATCCTCATGAATCAAAAAGTCAGTCCGCAGACCGGCTTCCACCTGCTCCCGAATCCTCACCAGCTTCGGATCCTCAGCCTGGCCAGCCTTAATCCGATCCACGATCGTCGACTGTACCTGCATGTACATCAACGACGAAGCCTCCCCAGGAAGAACAATCTCCACGCCAGACTCACAAAAATCCTGCCGCAATCTCCACTGCGAGGTCAAAATCATCACCGCCGGAAGCCTACTCAAAGCATCCGGAACCACATTCACCTTGCCAGGGTGAAACTGCAAATCAATCTCATAATCCGCCATAAGCTCCAACCATCGACGCTGTCGCATGTTAAGCTCCTTCTGAGTGAAAATATACTTCAAGCTTTTGTGATCGGTGAAAATCTTCACTTTCTCACTCAGCAGGAAGTGCCTCCAAATCTTAAGAGCAAACACAACGGCAGCCAACTCCAAATCATGCGTCGGGTAATTCTTCTCATGAACCTTAAGCTGACGAGACGCATACGCCACAACGTGCCCATGATGATGCAACACACATCCGAGACCCTTGCCAGAAGCATCGCAAAAGATCTCAAATCCACCGCTGCGATCAGGCACCACAAGAATAGGGGCAGTCGTCAACCTCTCCTTCAGAATACCAAAAGCACCCTCACAATCACCCGACCAAACAAAAGCAACATCCTTCCGCGTCAACCTGGTCATCGGCTCAGCAATACGAGAAAAGTCCTTAATGAATCGCCGATAATAACCAGCAAGTCCAAGGAAACTCCGAATCTCAGACGCAGACGACGGAACAGGCCACTCCCTGATGGCCCTAATCTTCTCGGGATCCACTGAAATACCATCTCCAGTCACCACATGCTCGAGAAAAGCAACTATATCCAGCCAAAGCTCGCACTTCGAAAACTTAGCATACAACCGATGCTTCCTCAAAATCTCCAACACCATCCTTAAGTGCGAGGCATGCTCTTCCTCCGACTTCGAATAGATCAGAATGTCGTCAATAAAGATAACGACAAACTTATCCAAAAAGTCGTAGAAAATCAGGTTCATCAGATTCATGAAAACTGCGGGCGCGTTAGTTACGCCGAAAGGCATAACCACAAACTCATAGTGTCCATACTTCGTCCTGAACGCTGTCTTCGGAACATCTCCCTTCTTCACCTTCAACTGATGGTAACCACTCCTCAAATCCAATTTGGAAAACACCCTCGAACCTCCAAGCTGATCAAAAATATCATCGATGCGAGGCAACGGGTATTTATTCTTAATGGTCACCGCATTCAACTCCCGATAGTCCACGCACATGCGACGCGAACCATCCTTCTTCTTAACCAGCAACACCGGTGCTCCCCACGGAGACACGCTAGGATTAATATAACCCTTCTGCAAAAGCTCATCCAACTGCTTCCGCAACTCTTCCAACTCTGCAGGTGCCATACGATACGTCGCCTTCGAAATCGGCTGCGCACCTGGAACGAGATCAATAGAAAATTCCAGAGCTCGATCAGGCGGCAAACCAGACATCTCCTCGGGGAAGACGTCGCCAAAATCTCGCACCACAGCTGGCCACTCCAACTCCATCTGCATAGCCACAGCCTCCACCGGCCTGGCCCGAAATCTGACAGGACCAAGCGAACTGCTACCACGACTGAACTCAAATACTGGATGTCCGAGAATCTCGAACACCACCTTCTTCCTCCTGCAGTCGATCGTAGCATAGAAGCTCGCAAGCCAATCCATCCCAAGAACTGCATCATAGTTGATGATGTCGTGGACAATGAAATCAGCGAAAAGCGCATGTCCACAGACCACCAACGAGCAAGAATTGCAACCACGATGTACCGAGACCACACCATTCCCTGTAACGATATTCCAACTCTTGGGAAGAGGGGACGTCGACAAGGAATGCCTCTCCACGAAGCTCCGAGAAATAATGCACATCGATGCACCGGAGTCAAAGAGGACTCGTGCAGGAAATGTGCACACCAAAACCACGCCTAACAATCAATTAACAATCAAACCCTAGTCTAGCAAACAACCATGTTCAAGCAAACAACACAATCTAACAATCAAAACCAGCTAGGAAAGTAACAGCTAGATTGAGGATTACCTGCGATAACCTCATCCACAGCCTCGCTCTCCGCAGCGGTCATCAGAAAAGCCTGCCTCCTCGGCGGAACAGCCTGCCGAAAAGCCTGCCTCTGCGGAACAAGAGCTGCTCCACGGCCAGCAGGAACAGACGCTCGCTGCTGCAACGGCTGTACTGCAACAGGAGCCCTCCGCAGCTGATTCGCGTGTCGACAATCCTTCGCGACATGGGAAGCATCACCACAAACCAGACACTGGCCCAAAAACTTCCTACACTGATCCTTGACGTGGCCAGGCTTGCCGCAGAAATGGCAAAACTTCAGAATAGGCCCTCCTGGCCTCTTAAACTGAGCGGACTGATTAGGCCTAAATCCAGGTCTAACCACATCTCTCGCCTGTTCCACAGGCCTCTTCCCAGCACCAACAACAGACCCCCTCCTCTGGTTCACGAGCAGCTCCTGCCTCTTGGCCGCTACTAGAACCTTCTGATAAGACTCCCGGTCAGAAGAGGTCACAAAACTCTGGAGCTCCGAAGCAAGCCCCTGCAGGAACCTCTGAGCCTTCTCCTCAGCGTCCTGCACCATCTTTGGTGCAAACCGACTCAGCCTCATGAACTCTTGGTGATACATGTCCACCGACGAGCTCCCTTGCTTCAAATCGATAAAACGCTGCAGCATCTCTTCCCTGGCAGCCTTCGGGAAGAACTCACCCTCAAATCTGGCCTTGAAGGTAGCCCAAGCTATCGGCTCCACCAACAACTTCTCTGCCGCATCCCACCAATTCCGAGCATTATCCTTGAGTTGCCTCTTCGCCAAATCAACCCATCCATCCGGGGTGATCTTGGCCATCTTCAGATTGTCCTCGATGTTCCGAATCCACTCATCGGCAGCCAGAGGACCCTCAGAACCATCAAAATATGCGGGACCCAGCTCCCGAAATTGCTTCGCTCCCGACTCAGAGCGAGGGGCATCCGGAAGAGCCCGGGCAGCTCGAGCAAGTGGAGCATTCTGGACTTGCAGAAGCACGCCCTGCTGCACTTGCATCATCTGGAGCATCATCCGCATCATCTCACCGCTGGTGGGTTCCCGCTCAGGCTCCTCATCATGAGGGATCGCGCCACTACCCCCACCACGGGTGAAACGTCTTCCTGCCATCTAGTGACACAGAAAACGAATCAGATTAGACTCATAGCTTATGACTCGGACGTCGAACTTAGTTTATTGGACATTCTAATATTATTATCGCTATTCCAAAAATCGCAGTTACATAAGGACCTGCATGGGCCACCAACAAAACCTGTCACGACCCGCTTCCCTAAAATGGAGGCGAGACGTGAGAAGGTCCACACGAGAGTGGAGCTGTGAAGCCCCAAACCCGATAAGCGTCAAAAATACATAAGCAGGTCCCTGTAACCACAACGGAATAACAATAATAACACAAGGAGAGACTGAAATAAAATCTCACATCTCATAAATTGTCCAACAAGAAAATAAGTCCAACATCCAGAAAAGCCACCAGGCTAAAGGAAAAGAGTCTAAGGCCCAGAACAAGGCCAACAAAAGCAACAACGACAAAACAAGGTATAGGTGCTACGCACCGATAACAAAACAACTGTATAACAAAAGTAAAACACAACGAAGACACTAGGACTGGTCCCCAGTGTCCACGTACTCCCCGTCAAACACAAGCTCGGGCTCGGCGTCAGCAAACACCTCGTCCTCAACAAGGTACTCAGGCTCAGGATCTAACATGTGTCACCCAAAAGAGTAAAGGGGCACATGTCAGCAAGTCTAAAAGACTTGGCAAGGAAACTGAAAGTAAGGCAACTAGCAACCTAGCAGTTTAGTATGCATGACATGGCAGTTATAACATGAGTACACAATCAAGACATGGCAAGACAATTTGTACAAGAGAACAATCATCGGGACAAGACAAGACAAGACAAGACAAGAGTAGCCACGCTACTATCAATCTCAATCGATTCACTATTCACGTTGTTTTGTAGATGTTTACGCCTTACAGCTGAATGGTTTCACATTTGCTGATTGGCCGCTTAACAACTACCCCAAACCCAGAGTTTACGCCTTACCACTGCAGTTGTTGATCGGGTAGACTCCCAGTTGATTGGTCGCTTAACTCTTACCCCCAATACCCACACGTAATGGAGCCAGGGTCCCCGCACATGAGCTCAGCTAGTGAGCCTGGGGTTGCCCCGCACATGAGCTCGCATTCTTAAACATTTGGCGTAGGGGTGCACCTAGCCGGAAACACGCAATTCGGGCATTGGCTATCAACCAACACATGGCCCGCTTCTGGAACACGAGCCAGGAACACAAGCATTGTAGCGAAGCTACGCAATCACAGAAACACTTAAAGAATGTAATGACATGACAATTAATTTGCGTACCGTTAATGGAAAGTAAACATGACATGGTAATTGTGCAACATGATATATGTCGGAACTAGCTTCGTTGTCAAGCTAGTTCCCCAATTTGCGCCTAGGCGAGTATCATTTCGTCGCCTAGCCTCTTTTACGCCTACAACAAGCAAATGGCCTAAAACATGGCCTAAACCCTAAGTGGCAAGTTTCACTTGCCTAGCACCGGGGATGACGACCACTTCGTCACACGGATGCCAATCTATGGGGAAATCGCTGTTATGGGGGAACAATCATCAAACAACATGAAATTTTATTAGGGTTTCATAAAAATACAAATAGGTTATGAAAACATCGAGAGATCGATTTCTTACCGAGAGGAAGCGGAAGAAACACTCCGGAGAACCCTAGGATCAGATCTGGAAACAAATGGAGAAGTTTGGAGAATTAGGGTTTTTGGGGATTTTGGGGATTTGATGGAGATTTGGGGAAAATGAGAGGTAGATAGAGTGGATGGATGGTTTGGATGATGGATTTAGGGCTTGGAATGAAGAAATGAAGCTTGGAGGAAGATGGGGGCTCAAAGGGGAAGATTTTAGGGTTTTGGATCGTGTTGAGGAAGAAGAAAACGTTTGGGTTGGGTTTAAATAGGATGGGCTGGCGGCTGCCCAGAAATTAGGGTTTTAACACAGATTAGTCGGTCAAAGAGCAACCACTGACCGACTAGTTTGGCAACTAGTCGGTCGGTCGACCAACGCAGACCGACTAAGTGCAAACAGTAACTCCTGAACGAAAATAGGATTTAGAATTAGCCGGTCCATGAACAAATACTGACCGACTAGTTTAGCATCTAGTCGGTCGATGAACGTTCTTAGACCGACTAACGATAAACAGTAACTCCTGAGAAATTTAGAAAGCCAACTAGTCTGTCCAAGAAGGATTGCCGACCGACTGGATCGGCATCTAGTCGGTCGGTGCCCCTTCTTATACCGGCTAATGAGCACTAAAAGTTCCGATATGGAGCGCGGGGCCCCGGGATCGATTCCTAAGACTCCTAGGCTTGATCTAATAGTTAGATACGACCGTTATGAAGTCCGTCACGAGTGACATACTTCGAAATCGACGATCCTAAGGAAGAAACGAGAAAATACGACGAATCGATCGAAAATGAAAGCTACGGAGACGAAAACCACACATGAGAAGAAAATCCACCAAAACATATATTATATTATAATAAATCCAGATACATGAAAAGCAGTCATTATACCTAACTTCGAGTTCTGGGTGATCGGAAATCTGGAAGACTACCCTCATTAATTTGCAATTAGTAGTGGCACAAAACATCGCTAACCACTCCGTCCCAAACACCGCTTCAAAGGTAGGCATCTCAATCACAAGGAAGTCGGCATATAATTCCCAACCACAAATTTCTACTGAACAACAACGGAACCCTGAAGTACCCCTAATCACACCATTTCCCGTGTGAATATTCCAACTAATGGTGAAAGAGTCAACTGGTATTGCATTTTTGTCCACCAATTGTCGGGACAGAAAACAGTGTGAATCCTCAGAATCAGAAAGTACCAAGGCAGGAAAAATGCTACTTTAACCATACCTAAAAGCCAACAATGGAATAAAAACAACGCCTATCATAACTGAGCAACAAGTGATATGATGTAAAGTAGAGAGAGGGCTAGAACCATACCAGTGATAACATGGCCTGAATTTTCTGCCTCTACTACTGTCATGGTGAAAGCCTGGGCCTTGGAGCAGAGTTTGCCTTCTTATAGGCCTGCCGCTGAGAAGGTAAGGAAGGTCCTCTAAAGGCTAGTGTGCTTGGTCCAGCTGGTGCTGGAAGGGAAGGCCGCTGCGGACCAGGTGGAAGGGCTCATCGCTGCATCGGTCTAGCAGCCACAGGTACTACTAGGGCCGGGTAGGCACCCTGCTGAGGGCAGAACCTGCTAATGTGTCCTCGGCCACCACAAGCAAAGCATCGTCTAGCCAAAGTCCTACACTCCTTCCGCTCATGACCAATCTTGCCACAGAATTGACATATAAGACGTCTCTGTGTCATTGCAGGAGCTCCTGGCCTCTTGAACTGGACCGTCTGTATTAGGCAAGATTTTGCCTTCTGTGATCTTGATGTTTGTCTGTCACCTACATGCATCTTCTCTATGCTCTGTAATTGGATCTCATTTAATCGTGCCGCCTCGAGCACATCCTCCTGTGTGGCGAGTGTCTGTGCAGATATCACCCCTCTATACTCTAGATCTAGTCCCATACTGGAGCGTCGAGCTCGGGTGGCATCCGTCGCAACAAGCTCCGGGGCAAACTTTCTCAGCAAGGAAAACTCGGCGTCATACTCCTCCACACTCCGCCGACCCAGAGTCAACTACTCAAGATGCTGTCTGAGCTCATCTTTTGTAGTCTCTGGAAGAAACATGGATTCAAAACGCTCCTTAAAAGTCTTCCAAGAGATAGGACCTTTCAGATGCCGCTCCTGGTCATCCCAGCAATCTCTAGCCCGATGGGTCAACTGTCTTTTTGCTATATCAACCCAACTCTCCAATGGAAAACCAACAGCTGTGAGGTCATCCTCTGTGCATCGTAACCACTCATCGACCTCCAATGCAGTCTCCTTGCCAGAAAAAGTCCTCGGTTCCAGGGCCCTAAATTGCTTAAAGCCTGGGGTCTTCTAACCCTGCATCTTGGCAAACATATCAGCCTGCTGACCCAGACTCGCCTGAAAATCGAGCAAATTCTTCTCCATCGAAGAGGGCTCAGCATGATCCATCTCAGACGAAGATATCCCGTTTTCACTACCCATTCTGTCAAAAAAGAGGACAACACAGTGGAATTAGTACCATATGTGATGGCATTAAAATGTGTTAGATGTATCGTCCTTCTGCGTTTCGCAGTGTGAGTGGACCTGCATGGGCCACCACTAAACCTGTCACGCCCCATTCTCACAAATACCTGATATGGCACTCTATACCATGGGAGAAATGGAGGGTGGAGCCTGACAAGCCGCGGTATTACACCAAGCGTGCAGAGAAAAACACACAATAAGCAGGCCACTGCGAATGCTGTGATCATACATCATATATATATATATATATATATATATATATATATATATATATATATATATATATATATATATATATATATATATATATATATATATATATATATATATATATATATATATATATATATATATATATATATATAAGGAAAATAACACATTCAACCATCACAGAGAGTACATAACCACAGAACTACATAGTCAAAGAAGATATTACACACCAGCATCAAAACAAAGTGAAACTAACTCAAGTTTACATAAGAAGTACAACAAGCCACCAACATATCTCACAGCTACAAAAGACAATTTGCTCCCCACTCGACCCAACTCACACTACAAAACACATCCCAAAAGGAGTGATGTCCCTCCCAAGTCAAAACCCACGTCTGAGAAATCTCCTGAGGGAGATTCTGCTCTGGTGTCACCTGCTCAAGACCTGAAAAGTAAAATGAGCACGTCAAACGTGTCCAGTAGGAAACTAACTAGGGTAGGGATAGTCATTTAGGGTTATGACTGTAAAGGCAATAGGAGTACAAGCAACCAAGGTAAAGAGTACAACACACAAGTGTGCACACAACACATATAAGGTTCATCAATTAACAGATGTTGGTGACTCTTTGGAAGCCTGGGTATCACCTAAAGATAAGGGCCTGGACCTCACCCCAAATTAGGGGTGAATATAGCACACGACGCAGTGGACACGAGCGATGTACGTCGGGCCTCTCAGCTCCCCCGTCCCTGGCATGAGTGAGGCTCTTCACATAATAACACAACCTCCGTATGCCCCTCCACTCCCGGTAAATACGAGTGGGTGTAAATATCACATATCACATAATTGTTTTTCCCCAACTTCTCAGTCCAGGCTCTTATAATTAAGTTATACCCAAACTTCCCACATCCCCATACCAGGTTGCTCACCTGATTTAGAGCAGAACGAGTCACCCCAGTTGACATGTCATGTATCATAATCTTCATTGAACATACACAATTTCTCATGTGTAATACATGTCACACAAGTTAAAATGCCATTTTCCAAGTTTATTCAATCTCAAGTTCATTCGGGCATTTTAACAAACATGTGGCGTGCGTCATAAAATGAACATTGTCACATCATCAACAATTAGTAACAAAAGCATGTATGAACTTTCTTATAGATATCAACATCATTCATGTAGATTGGTATGGAAAAACTAGCAATCACCCAAGTTTCAACTTCATTCAAATGGTTCAACTTGCTGAAATGTGCAGAATCAGTTACTAAGTCGGCATATTTCATCAATTTCTCTTGTGAATCTGACAAAACTCAAAGAATTAAAGTTGGAGATATAATAGTCCTGGGTTCACCCATAAATTTCATGCAGAAATATGCGGTATATGATTTATAGTGAATTATTTAGTAAAGTATGTCAAATCTGTTTTTCAGACAGATTTCTGGATCTGTATTAAAAGCCAATTTTAAGCATGTTGAAGCCAGAATTAAGACATATAAGCACTCTGATGAACTTTTAGAAAAACTTCTTAAGTTTCCAACAACACCAAGATCAGCAAAATCCATAGAGTGTGCAGGTAATAGTGCTCATTTTGCTGAACTGTGTACAGCTTGACAGAATTTCAGACATCTTGCAAACAATGAATTCGTACTCCTACTTATTGAATTCAACATATGACAAAGTTTAAATGAATTTGGGGTAGGACTTCAAGATCTACAACTACATATTTTTTTCAGAAAGTAATTCTAACTACAGAAATCAGAATTGATGTATAAACACACATGCAGAATTTCTGTTTTTTCAAAAGAGGGTGATTTGCTAGGAAAACAAGGGAAAGATTGAATCTTTGGGGCTATTACAAACATAATACATGAAATCCAGAACATAAACAATATAATTAGCATCCTAACATTCTCATATCCCTAAATAAGAATTCCCAACCTAGGTTAGAATTCCTACCTCAATGAATTCCCTTCTCCTTTCTCTCTTCTCTTTCTCTTCTTTCTCCTTCCTTTCTCCTTGAAAAGCTAGGGTTTCCTTGAACTTTTGGAAGGAAAATTAGGATTTTTGAGAGGCTTGATAAAATGAAAAGGGGAGAGGGATGGTTCGGCCAACCTAGGGGGGAAAGGGATAAGAATAGAAATGGGAAGAAAAGAGAAAAGAGAATGAAAGAAGAGAGTAGAATTCTCCATGAAAATATCTAGCACTAGATTCTTCTTTAGGATAACCATGCACACCCCAAAATGACTATAATACCCTTTCAAAATTACCCCTCAAGTTTCAAGTATTTACAAGTTTGCCATTACTTTATACACACACAACTTCAGGATGTACGCTCAGCAGCTTTAGGCCAAATGACCGTTTTGCCCCTGGCCTTTCAAAAAATTTACGGATGTGCCATTAAACCCATCCCTTTTCACACTAGTCCCTCACACACTAACCCACTCTTTCAAAATTTACAAATATGGCATTACTTTACACACCCACTTTTACTCTACATACACTTCCACCCATATAGCCAATTGACCAAAATGCCCATACTCTCTTCACGGAATTACACGACTGTCACCAACCACATACATGCCATTTCACTTCTTATCAACTCAATATACTCCCTCCACTCGTGCGTAGAGGGCTACCGTATCAGTCGCCGTATAGGGCTAAACAGGCTATGACATGTTGTATGTTTAAAATATTTTTAAAACATATTTTGACTCTCATTTTTGGGTTTCTTTGGGATCATTGCTTCACAATTAGTGTCATTCAATTGATTAGTTTGGTCTCAAACTCAATCCCTTGGATATTGCCAACATGTTTCATGTTATATCTTGTTTTGGCAATATCATTGTGTATCAATGACGCTTGATTTTTCCATATCTATTGGTTTGATACACTTTTGTCCCATGGCTCCTATTATGATTAACAATTGGTAAAGAGGATTATCTTTCTATATTCTTTTTGTATAATTGGTATTATCTCAATTGTTAGAGATTGTTTATCTCGTACTTCACAATTGCTATTAGATTCTAGAAGTAAAAAATTTGACCATTTCTATGATCTAGGGGGAGCATGGGATAATGATTGATACCTACTAAATTTTTACAATTTGGTATCATACATTTCTTTACTCTTGCATGTGGTCACATCCTTGATTAAGATGACAGAGGGGGATATTTTTAATGTCCACCTTTTTGACGATGTCAAGGAAGAGAGATATATGCATTATGTAAATCTTGTATTTCATACATATGCATATATTGAGAGAGATATATCTATGTGGAGAGAGGTATATCTATATGGAGAGATATTTGGGTTTATTAAACCATTCATGTGTGCATGGTATATTCTATTGCAATTGGTTTATATAATCCATGCCTATTATATGTCACCATGGTTTCTCTTTATTTCATTTGGTATAATGAGTATTTACAATTGTGTATCTCATTTTACAATTGGTGCATACAAGTAAGGGGAGCTCATAAGCATTGTGCTTTATTTCTTTATGTTTTACATAATGTATGTCATCATCAAAAAGGGGGAGATTGTTGAGTGTTGGTGTTTCATATCAATGTTATTTTGATGATGATCACAACATTATGTTGTTGCTAATGACTCTCTTGTTTTAGTCTCATAGTTGCATTTCAAGATTATCATTTTTGGAGACTAAACGATTGGTGCAAGGATGAACATCAAGTGGAGAAGGGCCAAACCTTGGACTCAACGGGTATCAAAGCTTGGAGATGATGATGAGCTTCAAGGCATCATGATTGAAGCCATAGACTCTAAGGAAAGCATTGTAATCCATGCATTATTTCATTTATTGCTTTCTCTCTTTTTGAGTCTGGGTTTAATGTAATGCCTTGATAGATGTTCTACTCATTCATGCATATGTATTTAACCATCTTAGTGAGCCTTAGGATTATCATAGAATCCAACCCAATAGGCTCATCTTGTCCAAAGACTCAATTGGAGTCTCTGGCTCTTAAACAGTCGCCTGATGGAGGTTTTACAATCGACTGGGTGATTTCCAGTCGCTTGTCGAGCCTTCTACAGTCGACTGTGATGCACTGCTTAAGTCAACATTTTATTGACTCATACTTGAGCTTTTGGATCAGTCGACTGACGATCAATTTACAGTCGCCTGTCTTCCAACAAACGCCTATGAATTGTTCTACAGTCGACTGTGCGCAACTTGCATTGTTTGTGTTTAATCCCAATTTTCTAGTTAGTCGACTGGTTCAGTATTTATGGTCACCTGTCTATTTGACAGTCGCCTGTATACTGGCCATCAGTCGCTTGTTTGTAAACAGTGCGAAAGAGTGCATCTTTCTGTTTTATTCCATCCGCTGCAGCAGTCGCCTGCTGAAGGATTTACAGGCGCCTGTCCTGTTTACAGTCGACTGTATCGTCTTCATCAGTCGACTGTCTTGGCTCAGATTATAGCCGTTGGAAATTATTTAACCATTGGACAGTCGACTGTCATTTGTTCATCAATCGACTGTCGGTGACATTTTTGCCCAAAATCTAGTCGTTGCAGCCTTTTGTTTTTGGCTGTTTTCTTGGCTTTTGAGAGTTCCTATAGGGGTTTCTATATTTTTGAGAGGGCTGAGTTCATTAGAACTTCTAGATGCTATTGAAAATCTTTAGAGATTAAATAAGCAACTCTCAAACTCTCTCATTTCCCTCTTAGAGCTCATTCTCTCCTTCATGCATTGAAGTCAATCTCAAGGGAAATCATCCCAGTGCTTTCAAGCTAATCTCATCACTTGGAGATCCTCTTCCATTCCTTGCATTCATTTATGAGTAAGTTGGTTGACTCGGAAAACGCGCAAGTGCACGCCTTCCACTCCCAAGCGTAGGAGCGTCAATGCAATATATAAATAACTGGTGAGTACCGGGTCGGATCACAGGGAAAATTCGTTCTACGTTCACAAAATTGATCGATAACGAAAAATAAAGCGTGAAACAACCACCTCAATTACGGTGGATGGAAGTGGGAAAAAGTGCGGTGAAACTAAAAATTCTAACCTACGCACTAGGGGTGGAGAGCCGAATCGGTAAGCAACGAGGAGAGCTCATGCGGTGTGCATGTGAATGAGGCCGTGGGCGCAAGAAATCATCCCCAAATATAACTCAATTGATCCCCCGGCTAAGGGAGCTCAATTGGAAAATACGGCATTTCATCGAACAAGTGGGGTGCAATAAGTAATGAACGATACCATAGAGTAATCGACAATTAGCACAATAGAGAGGGTCCGCTAGGATGATCCTCTCTTTGGATTTCCCCTTAGGGTTCCAATAAACAAGCCTACTCAAAGTTTCATCCACAAATTTAGGAAATGAAAATGTGCTAGGGATTCAATTCTCAACTCAACAACAACAATCAACAACACAACCACACAAGCAATCACACTACTCCATCATACTAAATAAGATGAGATTTATAAAAAATTCATCACAATTCATTACAAAATGAGAAGTGTAAAATACAAGGGGGAAGAGGAAGAATTTCACCCAAGATCTCCCCAAATGAGCCTTCCCTTCCACACTAGCACCTCCACCAAGCTTCTCCACCTTCCATGGCCTCCAAGCTCCACCCCTAGCCCTAATGGGGAAGAAGAACCCCAAGAACCTTAAAAAATCGCCCAATAGAACAGTAAACAGCCCCTGGCCGAAGTTAGCTCCTCTTCCAATTCGAACAAAACGTAAATAAACCCAAAAAAACTCAGATTGAGTTCGAAATGGGCTTGCGGGTCGGGTTTCTCGCACCCGACCCGCCCGCGGACAAGGAGCGCGCGCAGCTGCGAAATTCGCAGCAGCTGGCCGGCCGCTGGGCCGGCCCGCTAGCTGCGGATAACCTTTTTTTAATTCTTTTTTTTATAAAATGCACAAGCGGCGGCCCGCTCCAAAGGAGCGGGCCCTGAGCCCGCTAACTCGCAAGGGGGGCACGTGCTCACACGTGCCCTCGCAAATTCGCAACGGATTCAGCGCCACGTGGCGCCATCTGGTTGCGCCACGTGGCGCCCCTTTAATTTTGTTTTTCTGGGTTTTAAACCCCATTTCTCCTCCATAAAAATCACCAAAAATACCTAGGAGGCCCAGAAAATTCCCAAAAAATTCTGGAAAATCCCCAAGACTCCTAGGGGTACCTGAAAAATATGAGAAGGAGAAATTAGTCCATTTGATGTGAAAATTAATATAATGACTATTAAAAATACAATATTGACCTCCCAACATCCATATAAATTAGTCCAATGCTCAAATAATTCTCAAAATTTGTCAATATGATCAAAATAATACCAGAGCATGTGAAAAATAGTAGGAAGCCAATAAGTATGATAAAATCAGTATTTTGTGCCAAGAATGAGAATAAGCCCCGAAAATGACATAAAGTGAAAATATACCCAAAAAGAGCACAATTAAGCCTAATCTTTAGCACAAAAAGGGGATAGTTAGGGGGGAAAATAATGCAATTTTCACTCCGAATCACACCCACCAACTAGCTTTTTGCTAGTCCCTAGCAAAATACGCGATAAATTCGGATTAAATGGAAAAACATGCACCAACTTCACGACATCATCATGGCATACCCCAAAATGGTATTTCCAAATGATTTCAAAGCTAATATACCCAATATATGAAAGCAAACAACAAATGACAATCTCCTCAATCCAATTCAAAGAAAAGTGAAGTAATAAGCACCGTATCACATTCATTAGGATATATCACGATATCAAAATGTCAAATTTTCATGAAAATGGCCAAAACCAAAAGAAATTCCTTCTAAGTAGTGGGAGATGAGATTGCGTCACTCATGTTGGTTATTCTTTCATTTTTTTCATTCATTTTTCTTTTCTTTTCTTTTTTCTTTTCTTGTTTTTTTTTATGTTTATGTTTTGCATTCACGCGATAACGCTATAAATGCAAACACGACCACATTTACATACACGCGATGACGCTATATATGCAAATGGATGGAATAATTCCCTAAATCTCATCTTTGGCATCATCCCCAATGTTTCGTGGGGCACCGGCTACTCGATTTGATTAGAAAAACCATTCACTTATACTAACTTTCTTTTTCATTCCAACACAAATTAGCAACTCATCCACCCACTCCTAAGAGGAAAACAAAGCATGCACCATATGGCCACATCCAATCCAACCAAAAACTACACCATTCATCCAAATTCATGCAATCACTTACACCAAACTTTTCCCAAATTGTTTCAAAGAGATATCACGACGTATAAAATAGTTCATACATGTCATATTAGCATTCGACTCCAAATTGAAAAAGAAATGAAACCTTGCCAATCAACATCGAGAAATTGATACCAAAATAATAATCCGAAGAATCGCATGACATTAAGCAAGTAGGGACTAAACAAAGCAAGTGGCGTAGGGACGAGGAGGCCAAAAATGATATGCAATGACATTCATGGAATGAGGTGAAACATGGAGGGATCTCAAAAAAAAATTTAGGCTCAAAATCCTAACAATCCTCGAGATTCTAACACTCTCCCCCCAACTTAAAATAAACATTGTCCGCAATGTTGGGAGAGTACTAGATCTCGGCAAAAGATCCTAGAAAAAGAAAAGAAAAAGCACACGAAAATACTAAAATAAAACTTTTATTTATTTACACTACATGGAAAGAACACACCGTGGCAAATGGCGGATCTCGAATGTATAACGGTAGTGGTAGCTGCTCGATCATATCCTTTTGCTCCTCCGCCAGCTGCTTTGGAGCTAGGCCACCACCGGCCTCCTTGGATTCCAGCAATGCAACTCCAAGCATCTCCTTTTGATAATATGTGGTATGTGGGAGACGAGTTGCATCAATCCAAGCCATGTCCTCATGCCCTGCAAAAGCATTCCAAAACGGGTCGTCAAAACAAATAAAAGAATTTAAGTGTAAACGACGACAATCTGAATCAAAAATATGTGGAAGTGCAAATTGGGATTCAGAAATGTAAGGCATGATATGGTGGAAACTTCCCGGAATAATGGCGCTAGGTGTGTCATGATACTCTGCCTCAGGAGGAGGTGGAGGTGGCTGCAGAGAGAAAACTGGAGTAGGAGGGAGCTCGGGCTCAATATATACCATCTCGCAATCCCCGTCACTATCCTCGTCCTCGACATCAATATCCACAATCTCTGCGGCACTCCCCACAACTGGTAACTGCTCCCGACAAACCTCTTCGATGACTGGCAAGTGCACATCCTGAGGCGAGGGAAGTGACATATGTGAAAGGACTGGAGGTAGACTCGTCTCGGGCAAATCCAAGCACACATCACCCTCGTCATCCCAGAAATAGTTCATCTCAGTCGTCCTCCCGAAGTACTCAACCGCCTCGACCTGCAAAGCTAACTCTGAAGTGGACTGTGGCTCAGGCTCCATGGTGTCCTCAATCTGCTCTCGGCCATCATGCACATCCGCTTCATCCTCAACCTCAAAATGAAAATGCATCGTGTCACCGTCGTGGTCGACACGCACTCCGTCATTTGTCTCCTCCGACTCCACAATATATAATCTGTCAATATCCTCTACCTGGCTCTCATGCAACCCATCCTCCTGCTCTGCTCTGTATCCCATGGGGTCGCAAGAAAAAGAGCCCAAAGGTGGCTCCTCAAGCTGACACTGGACCTGCAGCTCTGCATCCTGAAGTGGAAACTGGGACTGGCCATCATCCTCATATCCAGGTGACGGCTCTCCAGATGGCACAGTCTGCTCCCACGCTGCAAGGTCCCTCAGGTAACACCAGGAATCCTCGGTCGAATAATCAAAGAACTCTCCACCGCAGCTCATCTGCACCAAATCTCGCCCAGATGGCGATAACCCTGTGTAGAAGATCTGCAGAAGATGATCCTCGTGAAAGCTCTGGTGTGGGCACGCAAGCACCAAATCAGTGAACCTCTGCCAAGCTTGATGGTAGGCCTCCCATTCAGCTTGGGCAAAGCTTGCTATGTACTGCTCCATGGCCTGCCGCCCCTGTACCTGCTCTAAAAAGATATGCAAAAACACTCGGAGAAATTCAGCCTGAAATGACAACCAAGTAAAATGTGAGTCAAGAGACAACGAATCAAACCACAATCTAGCATCATCATGCAAAGTAGAGGGAAAGAATCTAAAATATATGCAATCATCATCAATATTCCCACCAAGACATGAAAACATCCACTCTTCAAAATTTTTAATATGTAAATGAGGGTTCTCCCACTCCGTGCCATGAAAGTATGGCGGAAGTGTGATATCCTCCAAATCAATGTCCGAAAAATCTGAAGAAGATGCCATGTTGTTTTAAAAGAAATTCAAAGAAAATGAAAAAAAACAACCAAAAGACTCAATAAGTGGAAAATAAATAAATAGAAAGACACACACTAAGAGATAGAAGAATCACACTAAAAGTTTCAAAATCAATCAAAAAAATGCTACTACTAGAAACCGTTGTCCCCGGCAACGGCGCCAATTTGGTTGACTCGGAAAACGCGCAAGTGCACGCCTTCCACTCCCAAGCGTAGGAGCATTAATGCAATATATAAATAACCGGTGAGTACCGGGTCGGATCACATGGACAATTCGTTCTACATTCACAAAATTGATCGATAACGAAAAATAAAGCGTGAAACAACCACCTCAATTACGGTGGATGGAAGTGGGAAAAAGTGCGGTGAAACTAAAAATTCTAACCTACGCACTAGGGGTGGAGAGCCGAATCGGTAAGCAACGAGGAGAGCTCATGCGGTGTGCATGTGAATGAGGCCGTGGGCGTAAGAAATCATCCCCAAATATAACTCAATTGATCCCCCGGCTAAGGGAGCTCAATTGGAAAATACGGCATTTCATCGAACAAGTGGGGTGCAATAAGTAATGAACGATACCATAGAGTAATCGACAATTAGCACAATAGAGAGGGTCCGCTAGGATGATCCTCTCTTTGGATTTCCCCTTAGGGTTCCAATAAACAAGCCTACTCAAAGTTTCATCCACAAATTTAGGAAATGAAAATGTGCTAGGGATTCAATTCTCAACTCAACAACAACAATCAACAACACAACCACACAAGCAATCACACTACTCCATCATACTAAATAAGATGAGATTTATAACAAATTCATCACAATTCATTACAAAATGAGAAGTGTAAAATACAAGGGGGGAGAGGAAGAATTTCACCCAAGATCTCCCCAAATGAGCCTTCCCTTCCACACTAGCACCTCCACCAAGCTTCTCCACCTTCCATGGCCTCCAAGCTCCACCCCTAGCCCTAATGGGGAAGAAGAACCCCAAGAACCCTAAAAATCACCCAATAGAACAGTAAACAGGCCCAGGCCGAAGTTAGCTCATCTTCCAATTCGAACAAAACGCAAATAAACCCAAAAAAAACTCAGATTGAGTTCGAAATGGGCTTGCGGGTCGGGTTTCTCGCACCCGACCCGCCCGCGGACAAGGAGCGCGCGCAGCTGCGAAATTCGCAGCAGCAGGCCGGCCGCTGGGCCGGCCCGCTAGCTGCGGATAACCTTTTTTTTAATTCTTTTTTTTATAAAATGCACAAGCGGCAGCCCGCTCCAAAGGAGCGGGCCCTGAGCCCGCTAACTCGCAAGGGGGGCACGTGCTCGCACGTGCCCCCGCAAATTCGCAACGGATTCGAGGCCACGTGGCGCCATCTGGTTGTGCCACATGGCGCCCCTTTAATTTTGTTTTTCTGGGTTTTAAACCCCATTTCTCCTCCATAAAAATCACCAAAAATACCTAGGAGGCCCAGAAAATTCCCAAAAAATTCTGGAAAATCCCCAAGACTCCTAGGGGTACCTGAAAAATATGAGAAGGAGAAATTAGTCCATTTGATGTGAAAATTAATATAATGACTATTAAAAATACAATATTGACCTCCCAACATCCATATAAATTAGTCCAATGCTCAAATAATTCTCAAAATTTGTCAATATGATCAAAATAATACCAGAGCATGTGAAAAATAGTAGGAAGCCAATAAGTATGATAAAATCAGTATTTTGTGCCAAGAATGAGAATAAGCCCCGAAAATGACATAAAGTGAAAATATACCCAAAAAGAGCACAATTAAGCCTAATCTTTAGCACAAAAAGGGGATAGTTAGGGGGGAAAATATGTAATTTTCACTCCAAATCATAAGTTCATCTCAAGTCATAGGTAAGAGTATTTGTTTTACGTTGTTATTTCATTGAAACCCTAGTTTTTTGTGTGAGAGTTAGTTACTCTCTTTGTGAGAGTATAACCTTCTGTGTGAGGTTGGTTGAGATCTCTCACAAATGAGAATTCAAAATCCTCTGTGTGAGGTCTCTCTGTGTGAAAGTAAGGATTTCTCTGTGTGAGAATCCAAATCCTTTGTGTGAGATATCTCTGTGTGAGAATGTATTCACTTCTCTGTGTGAGAATTATAGTGAATTGGTGTGGATGGACGTACCCATGTTTGGGGAACCAGTGTAATATCTTGTGTTTGCGCTTGGATTTTTGTGGTGTTTAAATTCCTCTTGTATTTATAATTCCGCATTTGCAAGTTTAATTTTTAAGTACGTAATTTGTGCCATTACACTATTCACCCCCTCTAGTGTGTTGTTGTTAGTATTGCAAGTGTAAGATGATCCTTACATCTCACTCTTCCCTGTTCTTTTCTTTCTTTCTGTTTTTTATGCAGAGAGGGGGGGATCAAGGGGGCACAGCCAGGTTAGGGTGAGGGGGAGCTCAGCCTGTAGAGGGGAGGGGGAGTGATTCTGAGAGAATATTGCGTTTATTACACCCTCATTTGATTGTATTTTGCGTATATTTACTATATAGTTGGTCTCTAATACATGTATTATTGAAAGCTCATTTAATTTTAGAGCATATCGCTTGTTTATAAGGCAAAATACGTTTTTATGGCCTAATTTTGTCTCCATTTTATTTTTCAGGTAAAGTTTGCAATTTTCCGAATCCAACGGCTATTTTTCCATATTTTCCGGAGATCGGAGCAATTTTTGGGTATTAAAAAGGCCTAGTAAAGCTATTGTAACAGAAGAAAAAGAAAAAAAGAATTTTTTTTAAAAAAACATTTGGGGCGGGGCCCGCCCGCGTTTTGAACGCAGGCGGCGCTCACATTCAAGATGCGGGCGGGGACCGCCCGCTTTGAAACGCAGGCGCCCGCCCGCGTTTTCCACGTGGGCGGTGCCCGCCAGCTCCCTTTGACCGTCCATTTAGTTTGACCAGCCTACCTCCTTTGATTTGTGGGTTCGGGTCTACAACCCGCAGACCCGTTAAGCCTAAAATGGCTATAAAATGAGGTTTTTGGCTCATAACTTGGGCATCCGAACTCCAAATTGAGTGAAACAAGTTTTGGGGGCTTCTCGTCCAAATTGCAGAGGAGTTGGAGTAGCTGTAGGAAAAGTTTGGAGACGTTTTGACATCGTTTGGGCTTCATTTTGGGTGAAAACTCTCCACTTTTCTATGTGTTGTATTAGAGTTTGTATTGAAATCATGTTTGTATTAATAATATTTGTTGTTTTTGTTACCATGAGTGGCTAAAATTCATGTAGTGTGTTGTGTAGTAGTTAGTATTGATGGGTTTCATGTTTCATATCTTCATAGCACTTGTTTTAATCGAAAATGTTGAATACGTCGTTTTCGCTTTCTTAATTAATTATGCGCTATCCGTGAGGAATCCGCTTAGGATGACATGCCGCAAGGCATCGTCTACGTGCACAAACCCATAGAGGGGCCTAAGGAGGGTGATGAACTGCGAGGTTCATCTACTTATACGTTATTGTTTAGAAAAACGACCGATTCAACATTAATGAAAATTTCCTAAAAAAATCCCCGTTCTTTCAAAGTTAAATCATCCGATCTCCATACCTTGGCATGGATGAGGGATTGAGTCATCCATGAAGTATGATTACCATGAGACCCTACAACACTAACGAAAACACATCACACTCACATTTTTACCGTATTACTTTTTCACGTTCCGTTTTACCTCAAATCAAAAAACCCAACAAAAAATTCACCTTCAAAGGGTGGTTCGCTAAAATTTTCCAAAGCAAGGTTCAGATTGTAAAACTTGTAGATTAGTTTGTCCCTGTGGAATACGACCCTGGACTCACCAGGTTTACTACTTGACCGACTTCATATACTTGGGAATTTAACTGCAACATTTTGGTCCAGTCATGGAGCTTGGCCTGGAGAGGAGGGGGAGCTCGGCCTGGGGAGGGGGAGCTCGGCTTGGGGAGGGGAGGGGGAGCTCGGTTTAGAGGGGAAGGGGGCTGTCAGGGCAGGGTTCTGGTAGACGGAGCGTGGGTCAGGCAGCGCGGAGGCGCGCGCAGGGCAGCGGCGGCACAGGGTTCTGGCAGGGCGGAGGCGCGTGCAGGGCAACGGCGGCGCGTGGTTCTGGCAGGGCGGAGGAGCGCGCAGGGCATCAGCGATGCGGGGTTCTGGCAGGGCAGAGGCCCGCGCAGGGCAGCGGCGGCGTGGGGTTCTGGTAGGGGCGGAGGAGCGTGCATGGCAGTGGCGGCCAGGTGGGAGGAAGGCGAGGGGCACAAGGTAACCAAGCGGGGGGGGGGGGGGGGGGGGGGTGTGGGGCTGATCAAGGCAGCGACGGGGCGACGGTCTGAAGTGGGGGAGGAGGAAGAACGGGAGAGGGGGTGTGGGTGTGATGCCAAGGGAGGTGGGTGAAGCTTAGTCTGTATGAAGATGGCCTCTTAATAGAATAAGAAAGAATATGTAATAAGTTTGAGATCCGAAATCTTCGGATCTCATCTGCCAAAGGGAGGCGTTAAAGAGTGTGGGGTTGGCTAATTAATTAGGGGTTAGAGTAATTAGTTTGGGTTAATAGTAATTATTTAAGCTATGGTGAAAATTCCAAAAATAGAGGCGCGCTTGCGTCGATGCGCAGAAGAAAAGAACACTCGGACGACTGAAGTAAAAATACAAACACACAAGAAATCAGATACACCTAAGATACAGGTCCTTACACCCTATGATATTCAAAGGATCATCATCAGCAAGATAAACCTTTCCAAAACTTCCAGAGATAAAATTCTCTATTATATCACTATCAGGGCAAGCATGATACGATGCTCCAGAATCCAAAACCCATGATTCTAATAGACTGCACACACTCATGATTAACGCATCATTGATCTTCTCTGATGTCACGTTTGCTTAGTTGTCAACCTTATTTTCCTTCCTCGGTGCCCCTACACTGATTCAAGTAATGACCAAGCTTCTTACAATTCAAACACTCAATGGAACTCTTGTCTTTCCTCGACTTACTCTAATGTCTTGACTTCGATCTACCTCGATTCCAATTCCTTGATTCTTATCTGCCTCTATTTTCTGTACTCAACACTGATCCCAAATTGACACCTGATTCTTTCCTACAAATTTCTTCACTTATAATGAGATTTCTTACGTCGTCAAAGTTTAGCTTCTCCTTCCCTGCTGAAGCACTAATACCAGTAACTGTTCCGCTCCAACTTTCTGGTAGAGAAGACAACAGAATTAAAGCTCTAGCATCATCATCAAAATTAATTTTGACTGAACTTAATTGTGATGTTATCGGATTGAACTCATTGAGGTGATCAACAACAACTATGTTCTCCACCATCTTTAGGTTAAAGAGACGCCGCATCAGGTGAACCTTTTTCGTTGCTGATGGATTCTCGTACATGTCTGCTAAAACCTTCAGTATGCCTTTGGTGGTTTTCTCCTTCGTGGTATGGAACACAACATTCCGCGACAAAGACAGACACACCACGCTCATCGTCTTCCTGTCCAATACATTCCAATCTTCGTTTTTCATCTCCGTCTGCTTAACCTTCAAATGTTGCCACAAATCTTTATCATAAAGATAATCTTTGATCTGCATCCTCCAAACCCCATAATCCGATCCGTTAAACTTTTCAATCGGCGTTTTTCTCCACCCATTGTATCTACTCCCACTCAACCCGGGCTTTGATGCCAATTGTTACGCAATAATACGATGATTAAAAAACAAACGAATGAAAAATGACAAAAGAAAGACACAAATTTTTTACCCAGTTCGTCCGAAGACTACGTGTGGGGGTGCCGCCACGCCAGTGTTCTCCACTAATTTTGATGATGCAAATTACAGATTACACAAAGTTTCGGCAATTCACTCGTATAAGGGACGCAACCCTCAATGGGCCCTTTTTTTTAGCAAACCTACAAAAGAAAAAAATAATCCCTAAACACATTTACTCCCGATTGTGGAAGATCCTAGCCCATTATTGGAAGATTGCAACTCGGTTAGTGCTGATTGTGGGAAATTGCAACTAATTCTCTGCTGATTGTGGGAGATCGCAACTCCTTCACTGCCGATTGTAGAAGATCACAACCAATTAAGAAGAGGTTCAGGCTCCACAACCCAACACATACATATATACATGCATGCCTATGAAAATAATATTTGATTAAAAAATAATTATTGAAGATTATTTTTTACATTAATACGTGTATACACACAAGCATATGGAAATAATAATTGACATAGAATTTTTTATATTAATTTAGAGATTGAGAAGAGTTAGAGTTAGAGAGAAAAAGAGTTAGAAAAGTGAGAGGTAATGTGAGAGTTTTTCTGTGAGGAGCAGAGAGAGAAAGAGAGATGATGATGATTATACATAATAATAAATTTTATTTTTTTCTTGCATTGAGCTGCCAAGTACAAGTTGTACACAGTTCCGTTCATGCATGTTGTATTAGCATAGTAATCAAAATCAAATCTACCGTTCATGCATGTGATCACATACACCATTACCTTAGGCTTTGGCCTATAAAGAAATGGTGACATTACAATTGATTTTTTTATAAATAAATGATTATTGTATGTAAAATATGTAAGAAATGTAAAATGCCTTCGCTGAAAATCAAACCGGTTCTCCAACGCACCAACACCTTAGCCATTGGGTTTCAAAGAAATGGTGATAGTGTATAATAATAACTTCTTCTTAAAGTTCTTGCACTGGGCAACTTATAGTTATGTCCTTGACCAAGATTTATATTGGTTCCACCCAAAACTTGGCGTACATCTTATTGGAGAGATCACTAATCTATTATATATTTGACAACGTTTTTTGAATTCTGGGGCTGACTAGGACAAGATAAAGAGTGGCTGAGATTTGATCTTGGTAAATCAATGGTTGAGATTGGATTTTGTGAAAATTTTAGTGGAAAAACTTAAATTTTGGTGGCACAAATGTCTCGGGAACCAAAACTTTGAAATTAGAAGTGTCTTGGGAAAGATTTCGGAGATTAAATTTGGGTGAAAAAGTGCATTGGAAACCTAAACTTTGAAATTAGGAGCGCATTGAGAAAGATTATGGAGATTAAATTTGGGGGGAAAAGTGCATTGGGAACCTAAACTTTGAAATTAAAAGTGCATTGGGAAAGATTGTGGAGAAGCATGATCCATTAATAAAATAAAATAAAAAATTTAGCGTAAAACAATTTAGCGGAATAACAAATTAGCGTAAAAATCCATGAGGTTTGTTATTCCGCGCCGAAGGCGCCTGCTAAATTTTTTTATACTAATTTGTTGTTCCGCGCCAAAGGCGTGCGCGCCAAATTTGTTGTTCGACGCCGAATTTGTTGTTTCGCGCCGTAGGCGCCTGCGTCGAATTTGTTGTTCATCGCCGAAGGTGCCCGCGCTGCTAAATATTTTTACGCTAATTTATTGTTCTGTTAAATTTTGACTGTGAAAATAATTTTTCGGGGAACAAAGATTTCGCGGGGGAAATCTTAAATGAACAGTGCCCACGGGCACGTGTTATTACTAGTGCTTTAATAATCTTGAATTGCAAGTTATGACACTTGGTTCAAGGAAATAAACCAAACCCGCTAAGAAATTGGAGAAGAAAAAAATGGAGAAAAGCTTTTAAACAATCCTCCTTTGACCCTCAGTTTGATGTCTATATTTTCTACAGGTCGCCGCAAACTTGTACAGAAAATCCTCTGGAAGATAATCACATCAAAACCTAACCAAATTTAAATACCCTGAAAACTTTAACGGGTCTGTTTTTCTAAAACGACATGAAAACAGATCAGACCCGCGCCCCACGCGCACAGGATCCGTGAGACACACACCTGCACCCCACGCTGATCTGTGCCCCACGCGCACAGGACCCGTGCGACACACACCTGCACCCCACGCACACAGGACTCGCGCGGCACACACCTGCACGCTGTTGCAGGCCGCTCCGACGGGCCGCACTGACTGTTCATGTGATTTTCCGAAAAATAGATGATGGGCTGTGTTGTTTTCAGTACGTGGAAATAATCAAAATAAACACAAAGAGAAAACACAAGAATCAAGCAACGACACACGAGACTTGGTTTCGCAGTTCGGTGCGCACACCTACATCTGCGGGGCCACGCCCAGAAAAATAGAATACTCCACTATAATAATCAGAGAATACAAACTCTAATAATCACGCTTCTCTAAGGAAGAACACCCTCCCCCTTAATACAAACCGTGAGGGGTGATCGCAATCAACCCCGTGAAGTATTCTTGGCAAGCTCCCCTTGCCAGCAAGCTCCCCTTGCACAACCGACTAGATCAACTCCCTTGATCCTACGTGCGTAGCCGTCGGCCTCCTCCCGGAGTTCTTCAAAACTTTCGTCAAAAGTCGTCACCCTAGCCGCCAATCTCAGCAACCTTAATAACACCTCTCCCCCTCAAATCGTGGAGTAGTTAAGGAAGATAGCTCAATTAAATCTGAGAAGATTGGGCGCCCACCATTCACGGAACCAGCTAGGAAATAATTCCGCTAAATCTTCTAAAGATAGCAACAACAATAAGTGGGCGAGATTCTCTCCAACCGATTCTATAACAAATTCCGAGAGAATAAAAGTTTCCAAATATATCTTCAGCTCGTCCATAATCACAGCTACATATACCAGAAATCCTAGAAGAATCTGAAGGGAGATCTGATGGAATCCACCTTTAATAACCGCTGAAGACGTCATTCGATTCCAGCCTTTTGACACAGCATGTTGGACTTTATGTTGTATCATAACGTTCAACATATCATCCAACATTGTCACCAGACGAGATCTCTCATACCATATTTGCAGATTAATACCTTCAACCACATCATCAGCAAATCTTATGCGTACCAGCATCCAACAGAGTATCTGGAGAAGATCTAAACAATACGGCAAGATCTGAAATCATTCAGATAAAAATACCTTCAACCGCACATATATTCAACCGCACATATCATTCAGTTATGAAACCAACCAAATTTTGTAACCACTATATCCGGATAAATAACTTCCTCTTAAATGCTAAATATCCACCAAGATTTTCGGGATCACTTTGGGTAAGGAATCCCATATTCAAGGAACCACCGAATCTATTTCGGGTAAAAAGATTAAAACAAATCTCATGCGGATATTTTGCCCATAGAATAAGGATCTATTTCTGATAAATAAAACCAATAAATCTCAGCAAATATTTCCTTCCATCAATTTAGGAACAACCCAGATTCCCAAAAATTCTCAACAAATCTCCATCATTTAAGGAACTAATTCGGGTAAGAAGGAGTATAAAAATCCCACCAATATCTGGAATCAATCAAATCAGGAACCTCCGATATTCTAGGCTACAAATCAGATCTGAGATACCAAACATCGTTTCTGTATACGAACAATTATTCTAGATCCCGTGTTCAACAAAATGTTCAACATTTTGTTCAACAATTTGCTCAAACAGCTCAAAAACAATACAGATTCCACAAACTGAGCTCTCCAGATATAGTGCCACTAATGCCAACAAATATCAACAGAAATTCAACCCTAACAATCTCCCCCTTTGGCATTATGTGGCACAACCCAAAGCAGGCACCAACCAAGCACACATTCTCCCCCTTTGAGCCACAATAATCCAAACCACATTCTCCCCCTTACTAGAACAACCCAAGCATAGATCATCTCAGAAGAGACAGCCAAAAATCAGAAAAAGTATGTCCTCATGACTCTAATACATTTCAGCTAGCCTCATGTCTTAAAAAATTATTCTCCCCCTTTCTGGCTCTCTTATTAGAAACAAAATCCTCAGGCGCAGCGGAAAAAGGGGGAAGAACAAATACCTCACATCTGACAGTAGGGCGACGAATGAAATGATGTCCAGGGTAGAAGTCGAGCTCTGAGGGGCCGAAAAATAGTTGGAGAATTGAAAACATCGACGGTGTTGACAGAAGGAACATGCGAAGATCCATTGGCACCGGCGGAGGAAGAGCAGTGAGCAGAACGGCGAGATAGCACTCTAATGATTCTGGAGGAAGATTCATGAGACTTTGGCACAGATTGCTCACAGTGATAATCGAGGGGAGATGTCGAGTCTGCTGTCATAACATCTGCAGCTACATTGTTCTGTGTTGTATCTAATGTTACAATATTAGTCACAACATGAAGAGTTTTCTCTGAAGTTGTAGTGTTCTTGTTGTATAATTCAGACTTTCTGACCCATTGCTTCTTCATCTTCATATCAGGGTGTCTAACATTTCTTCCTTCTGCCCAATGTCGCATGCGGCTGAAGCAGTTTCTCTCAGTATGGCCTTTGATCTTGCAGTAACTGCACACAGAACGACCACCTTTTATGCCTCTAATCTGCCTCTTCTTTTGATCATGGCCATTGTGTTGACCCATTCTTTCAAGTTCTTTGGTAACTTGATTTCTTCTTTCAGCAGACACATTTTAAAAAGCTCCTCTATTGAATCCCACTCCGGTGCGATCTCCAGAAATCTTCCCCATGTTTAAGATATCATCCAGCTTTGCTTTTCCAGAATTCCACTTCTCCAATGTACATTCAGCTTTCTCTGCCCTGAGAAGAACATTTTTGAAGTTTCTTTCCAATTCTCTGCAGTTTCCCTCAGCTTTCAGACATTCGATTTTGACCTCCTCCTTCTCTTTCTTCAGTCTTTCATTCTCCACCTTCAAGACTTTGTTGATATTGCAGATTTGCACCCACTTCTCTAACATCATCTGGTATGCTTTTCGGATATCATTGTTACTCACTTCCTCATCGCTGTCAGCTTCAGAATCTGATTCGATTGTAGATGTTGTACATGATGTTGAACATGATGTTGAACATAATGTTGCAACATTCTGTCTGACATTTACAGTTTTGTTCTCTAATGTTGTACTAGCTGTCGCAACATTAAGTCCAACACAGCTAGGACTGTACCCATCAGATTGATCATCAAGAATAACCGGAAAAGCCACATAGTTGCTGTTGTTGTCCTCATTTCCAGAACTTCCTTCTGAATCTTCATCACTCCAGGTACTAGCTAATGATTTCCCCTTTTTCTTCTTGAGTGTATTAGCACATTCGGCCTGTATATGACCGAAACCTTCGCACTCCCTGCATTGTATTCCTTTACCCTTACTCTTTGGCTCATACCTCTGTGCGGGGTGACTGATTGTCTTTCCAGCTGTAGGAAGATACGGTCTTGATTCCTTGTTGGCAGATCTGTAATTCTGTCCCTTGTTACTTATCTTCCTCATCATTCTGTTGAGATTCTTAGTCAGCAGATCAATGTCATCATCAATATCCGAGTCATTTTCAGACTTAGATGTTTTACTGACTTCAACCTTTAAAGCCACCCCTTTATCCTTGAGGTTTGGCTTCAGATTCATTTCATAGGTCTGAAGAGATCCCATGAGTTCATCCAATCTCATAGTGGATGTGTTCCTCACTTCTTCAATGGCCGCAATCTTCGCAGAGAACTTATCGGGTAGGGATCTCAAAGTTTTTTCAACCAACTTCTTTTGAGAGTACTTCTTCCCCAATTGAAATGCCTGATTAGATATATCACGCAGTCTCCCATTGAACTCAGCCACAGTCTCATCATCATTCATCCTGAGATTTTCAAATTGAGATGCAAGCATTTGAAGTTTAGATGCTCTTACCGTACTGGTTCCTTCATGAATATTCTGCAGTATATCCCACGCTTCCTTTGCATACTCACACGTAGAGATTAATTTGAATTGCTCTTCGTCGACAGCGGAAAAAATAGCATTAATTGCTTTAGAATTGCACAAGGCCGCATGTTCTTCAACCCGACTCCAGTCTCTTGCCGACTTGAGGTGTTCTTCGCCATCTTCGTCAATTTCGGTTGGCGGTGTCCATCCTTCACTGACAGCGATCCAGGCCTTCTCATCAATGGACTTAATGAATACACGCATCCGAGACTTCCAGTAGGTGTAATTTGTACCAATGAGCAATGGAGGACGAACAACGGAGGCACCTTCTCGTGTAGCCATGATTCACGTACTGAAACTCAAGATCACACCTTCTTTGAAAACAAAGTTACACAGGTGACCTGCTCTGATACCAATTGTTGTTTTCAGTACGTGGAAATAATCAAAATAAACACAAAGAGAAAACACAAGAATCAAGCAACGACACACGAGACTTGGTTTCGCAGTTCGGTGCGCACACCTACATCTGCGGGGCCACGCCCAGAAAAATAGAATACTCCACTATAATAATCAGAGAATACAAACTCTAATAATCACGCTTCTCTAAGGAAGAACACCCTCCCCCTTAATACAAACCGTGAGGGGTGATCGCAATCAACCCCGTGAAGTATTCTTGGCAAGCTCCCCTTGCCAGCAAGCTCCCCTTGCACAACCGACTAGATCAACTCCCTTGATCCTACGTGCGTAGCCGTCGGCCTCCTCCCGGAGTTCTTCAAAACTTTCGTCAAAAGTCGTCACCCTAGCCGCCAATCTCAGCAACCTTAATAACACCTCTCCCCCTCAAATCGTGGAGTAGTTAAGGAAGATAGCTCAATTAAATCTGAGAAGATTGGGCGCCCACCATTCACGGAACCAGCTAGGAAATAATTCCGCTAAATCTTCTAAAGATAGCAACAACAATAAGTGGGCGAGATTCTCTCCAACCGATTCTATAACAAATTCCGAGAGAATAAAAGTTTCCAAATATATCTTCAGCTCGTCCATAATCACAGCTACATATACCAGAAATCCTAGAAGAATCTGAAGGGAGATCTGATGGAATCCACCTTTAATAACCGCTGAAGACGTCATTCGATTCCAGCCTTTTGACACAGCATGTTGGACTTTATGTTGTATCATAACGTTCAACATATCATCCAACATTGTCACCAGACGAGATCTCTCATACCATATTTGCAGATTAATACCTTCAACCACATCATCAGCAAATCTTATGCGTACCAGCATCCAACAGAGTATCTGGAGAAGATCTAAACAATACGGCAAGATCTGAAATCATTCAGATAAAAATACCTTCAACCGCACATATATTCAACCGCACATATCATTCAGTTATGAAACCAACCAAATTTTGTAACCACTATATCCGGATAAATAACTTCCTCTTAAATGCTAAATATCCACCAAGATTTTCGGGATCACTTTGGGTAAGGAATCCCATATTCAAGGAACCACCGAATCTATTTCGGGTAAAAAGATTAAAACAAATCTCATGCGGATATTTTGCCCATAGAATAAGGATCTATTTCTGATAAATAAAACCAATAAATCTCAGCAAATATTTCCTTCCATCAATTTAGGAACAACCCAGATTCCCAAAAATTCTCAACAAATCTCCATCATTTAAGGAACTAATTCGGGTAAGAAGGAGTATAAAAATCCCACCAATATCTGGAATCAATCAAATCAGGAACCTCCGATATTCTAGGCTACAAATCAGATCTGAGATACCAAACATCGTTTCTGTATACGAACAATTATTCTAGATCCCGTGTTCAACAAAATGTTCAACATTTTGTTCAACAATTTGCTCAAACAGCTCAAAAACAATACAGATTCCACAAACTGAGCTCTCCAGATATAGTGCCACTAATGCCAACAAATATCAACAGAAATTCAACCCTAACAGGCTGGGCTAAACTCATTGATTCGGGCTCCAAAAAAATCTCAAATGAATCATCATAAATCCCAGATTCATCCTAAGAAAATTTTGATGATTTGTATCATACAAAATAAAACAGAAACAGATTTAATTTGAACCCACTCTTCAATCAGACTCAAGTAGTATCTATCAGCAAATGAGTATCATGCAAAAACCCATTGTTCGATTATTGCGTTAAAACATATACAGAAGCACTTTCCATCTCCAACACAACCCCAAGAGCTGTGCTGAGAATCTAAAATCTTTGCTGCCAAAAGGCTTGACGAGTTGAGTTTCATTTCCTTTCACCAACTCTCAGTGTCCTTCCCTTTGTTGCTCCCATACAATCGGAAGAGGTTGAAGGCCGACACACATGAAAGGGCTACCATGCTAAGGCTCACCACCAGCGCACTCGCAAGGCCCTCGCCCACCTGGGTGCAGAACTTGCCGTAGAGATTGCATATCTTCATCCACTGCAGCTGAGGTTGGCCGAATTCCCCTAGCACTGCCGACTGTGCTGCAGCCGCCACCGCGGCCATGGTCACATATGCCATCACCTGGGGAGCAACACAAACAGCAAGAGACATAGTCAGGACCAACAAAGCAACAAAAGCACTGACTCCAATATCGTGGAATTTACATGTTGCCCATGAACATAGGGCTTGCTTTGAACTACATAAATCTATGTGGTTGCGTTTGTATGATACTGTTCTTTTTATTTTTATTTATCTCGATCTTCATCTTCCACTATGAGATAAACCCTAACAACAATATTGTTGTCTTTACAGATAAATGGTGTCCGACAAAACATTCTCCAAAATGGACTGTTGCTAGAATTGAGAAACTTAACAATAGTTTGTAATACCTTTACTATTAGCATCTCCCTCTTAGAAATGATAGATCTTGAGAATGCATGCATTTTATTCCTCTAATCAGCCGTGTTGGTACTCAATCTTTTTTCGATAACGAATCAAAAAACTCAAACAATTTTAATGTTTTATTTTCCCATATCTAAATCTACAAGCTCTTTTCCCATCACATTGCATTTCTTTTTCCAACTTATATGCCGGTTTAACCATGATCACCCAATTCACATGGAAGCTAGAAATTTTATACTTAACCACAGAAGCATTTTGTGCAAAGACCAAACTTCAGAAATCAGGTTCATATCACATTCTTGGTCGTTCGGCTTGAAGATTTGCATCTTACACGATATCGCTAACCGAATTCTGTACATAGGTAGCTTGAAGTCAAGAACTGAATCAGAAATTCTTGCTCAGGTGAGGCTCATTACAAAGTCTTCGAGTTGCAAACTAAAGGGAAGTTAGATGATCTAACAAACACCACTAGAAACACTGATGTGAACCGCAAGAGAAATAAAAGATAAAATTAGGGGTTTTAGTGGATTTGGAGGAAAGGTGTGATTTTTATTGAATTTCAAAGAAAGATAACAAGATAGGTGGCCTCAATTCGATTCGAGAGGAGGCCGCCATCCTAGCTTTTGATTCGAGATAAAAGCCTAAAATCTCTCAAGAACTAAATCTTCATACTCTCAATTCTTTACTCAAATCTTCGATCATCCTAATGAACGCACCCTCTATACATTTATAATTCAGATTTCCTAATATTATGAAAATATCACTGGACCCCAAAGTCACAAGTTTGCATCGAACACTTTGCTACTAATGAACATCATCATGTTGCTATCAAACATAACACAGCATGAGCTACATATAATTTCAATGGACCATCAAATATGCGAATTATAATAAATATGGACTACTCATGGACCACAACCACATCATGATCAATAACAGCATTCAATTAAGCTTGTATTCAAAACATCAACACCCAAAAGAAACCTGATCACAGGAGAAGATGGCCCAGGCCAAGCCCTTGCTGAAGAGAACACTCCCTCTCACCATGCTCACCACACAGCGCAGTCCCTGTATCAAACTATACCCTGCTGCTATCCCATTTGCTATCACCAAGAACCTACAAATAGAAAAAAAAATCAATAGTTTTTTTTTTGAAAAAAAATATGGGTAAGCCACAAAAAAAGAGGAGATTACACTAAAGCCTTCATGTCAGTGAACTTGGCCTTCTTCTCAATGGAGAAGATGATCCTGACTTGAGAGTCAGAGGCCACAAGAGCTGCAGCAAGAACCCCAAGGCCAAGGATCACAAACCGAAGAACCAGCTCGGCCATCTTCAACTTCTTCTCTACTAACTTGAGCTTGCCACCCCCATAATAGACAGGCACATTTCCTGGGCTAACTCCAACTCCCTGCCTCATCCTCTCACCCCCAATCCCTCTTTCTCCTCAACAGTGAGAGCTCAGAAACAGAGCTTGCTCACTAAATTTATAGTCAAGCACAAGCACAAAGACCAACAAGGGAACATTGAAGAGGGACCCTATCTTTGGACCAGGTGGGCATTGATCCTTCCTTGTGTCAGCAGTGAAGTGAGATTCGAGCTTTTGAACGAAACGAGGAAGGGGAGAATTTAATGCGAGTAAATGAAAGGGTTGTTGGGGTATTAATGGAGCCCTTTGGATGACATTGTTATTTGTAAGAAGAGGGTTTGCGTGAATCCAAGAAAAGGGGCAAAGAAAGGAGAAGGATAGTGTGGAGAGTGTTCCCCTTCTGTTAAAGTGACCCATCACCATTGTTTTTTTGTGGTTGGTGGACTATGGGGGCATGCTTGTTGTGCTAAAACTATGATGGCTAATTACCGTTTTTTTTTAAATAAGGTAGGAGCACCAAACTTATTATATGAAATGCATTATATGTAGTTTATATGGTATATAGTTGCTTCAGTGATTAATTAAGTGTTCTCTAAGTAACTCTTGGATCAAACTTTCAAAATTTTGAAGTGAGACACAGCTGAAGCAAAGTATACACCTGCAGTTGAAAGCTCACATGATCATCTTAGCTAAGGATGGAAGGTCCCCAAGACAATGCAATTATGCAAAGCCTAATCAAGCCTGCTCATCAGCCGGAGGCCTCCCCTTGACAGCCAATTTGAGACAACACAATATTTATGATATCAATAACCACAATAAGCTGCATGTGGACAAAATGCATTGGAACCCTAATCAATGCATTTAATTGTGGGGGAGAAGATTTTCTTCCCCACAAAACCCACTTAATGTAATCAATATGATTAATTGCTGCCTATGTGTTGTTTTATTGGTGTTTGGTGTCTCTTAAGCTTATGCCTAATTCTCATCAAGTTCTTCTTTGGAAAAAAAAATAAGAGACATAAGCATCAGCTATTTAAGGACCAGACTTTATCTGTGTACTTAGTGCACGGAGCAAAAGTAACCACCTACGAACATGACGCGGGGCACGCACAACTGAAAAGGTGCGAGAAGTGTGTGTTGGTATCGTTTGGATAAAAGGGGAGCAAACATGTAAATAAGGAGGGTGTAAGGGCTAAAGTGCAAATAATCAAGGGCAACCATGCAAATAATAGGGATGAAGGGGTGCATGCAAATTTTTTTATTTTTTATTCAGTGGGCTGAGGTATTTACGGTTTTGCCATTGTCCCATGTGGCGATGTGATATTGCCACACGGGACAATGGCAAAACCATATAATTCCCTCTTTTAATATAGATGGTTTCTGTGGGCTTGTTAAAAAAAGAACATTTTCATTAATATTAGTAGATGATTCATACTATTTGTTTTGTTCTTCATGTTCTAAAATTTCACTGTAACAAATCTAATCATTGCAAAAAGTCTCATTACCATAAAACCATAAAACTTGCAAAAACCAAATCAACAAGCGAAGCAACATTAGGGTTATAGAATATGTAGATCAACACAGACAGTACCAATCATACAAAAATATCATAAAGAATAATTTTTTGAATAATTTTTTGACCAACCGCATTAAAAGAAATTTCTTTTCAGTTAGCTGAAGCCTATATCACTTTAGAAAACAGTTGTCGTTCTTTTCTTTTCTTTTTTTAAGATCTAGGGTGATGTATCAATCATAGCTATTGTTTCTTTTACAGTGACATCAGACAGTAATCTGATCTGTATGTGCATGATCCATCACCCCTCATGTTTATGTTTAGAATGCCAACTTTATTGCATGGAAATGCTTTCCTCATGCAGCTGCACTCCAAGAGCGAGGCCAGCAAAAGCAACTCACTGAACAGAGAAAAGGGTACAAAGCTTCTAGGAACCAAGGCATGTGCTTGAAGTTACTTTCTAGGGCATCTTCGGTCAGTTAGCCCGAATTGATCTCCTCTGTATGCTTGAAAACGACTTTACCAACGAGGTGCCCTTTTCTAGAGGTTTTCTTCATGTTGGGTTGAGTGCCCCATTAGTATGGTGAAAGCTAGGGTTTTTACCTTGTCACACTTGACACATCACGTTATCATATATGAAAAATATCTCTCACATATCATATGATGCCCATTATTCACTATGCACCTGTAATGCTTTAGAATTAAAGCAAATATGTTGCTTAGGTCATGACAATAATAGAACCCAATAGACAGACCTTATTACTGAAATGCTCAAATCCGTCATTTGACTAAACCTACTTTCTTCGAGTATATGATCAATAGATCCTAAGTTTTGATTGCCCATTCCAGAATTTAGACCAGACCATAGTTTAACAACACAGCCAACACGCACACACAAAAAAACCCAAAATAAATGGCAAATATGCTTGAAAACTTATATTAACTCAAGGATTAACCAATAACAGAGCCAGCAAAACACATGATCTGAGAATTCAGCACTAAGTCTATAATTCATTTATGCTGTATTGTTAACAAGAAACATAAGGAAACTTTTCAATTAGATAGATTAAAAGACAGCTTAAAATATATAGCATGATTGACATTTAGTACATGAAAGTTATCATCGAAGCACACTGACTTGCTCAAAACTTGGCATTGTAGCCTATAAATGAAGAATTTTGGTTGGATATTGACCATTCAAGTTTCAATAACCTGTTCTTATTCTTTGTTTCCTTTCTCTTCTTTCTTTTATCCTCAATATGAGATGGAATCCCATATTGCACAATGCAACATATTACACTCGATAGGAAATTGACAGTGGAAGAAAAATACATGCACACAAAACATGTAAAACAAAAACAAAACCCTTTATTACATTATGGAGCTGTCTGTATTACAAGAAACTCGACCATCGATATACACAAGTGAGAATGAGCAACATGCATTCAAATATAATCACTTAGATCTAATATACATCCATAATGTGTTCCATATTACAGAGGAGCATAGCTCAGAATACTTCCAGCAACCAAAACCTCGAGCTCAAGAACATGCGTAGATGAACACAATAAATTGCAATCGTGGTCAGTAAAGAAACAACCTGCACATGCTTATCGACATCTTTTTTCCCCCGATACATCAAGAATTGAATAAAATGCATTTCTAGATGGGCTGTTCCAAGACACACATATCTACATGCGATCGAGACCATCTGTGATCCTATCACTCCAGCAATTAATACAAGAAGGGTATGCTACGGTTACCTCTTTTATAAAAAGAGTGCTCTTCTTGACTAACAGCTTGGACCGGGGCGCACAACCATTGCACATCTGACTCCTGGAAATAAAGGCATCACACTGAGATCCAAGAACTCAGCCTGATTGTCGTATCCATGTATTTATCGGTCCTGATGAACGAACAAAGTTGAGAAATAAGGGTGTGAAACAATTTTTGGGTGTTGAATTTTAGGATGCCTCTACTTTTGTATTAGTTGATGTATATAGCATAATCTTGATCGTTCAAGCCAATAACAAGAGAAAACGTTAGATTACATAGCTGCATGGGTACAACAGAGTTTCAGAGCATGCAATGAACCCGAAGATTCTATTGATCATGATCCTCATATTATCATTAGCGAGGTTGAAGTATCCAATAGACCAAAATGACACACGGAAATTCTCAAAACGATACATAAAATTTGTGACAGAAAATTAACTAAACTAGAATGACTAACTGGAACCTGATACATAAACAGAATGGTGGCTTTTTGCTATTGCAAGTTTAAACACAAGGAGCCGCACATTTCCACAGTTAGTCGATGGTGAAAATGCAGTATGAGCTGTGTTTAAATGTGGATACCGTACATGTGCTTGTCTCTAAATAATTGTTATTAATATACATGTGCTCATGAGCGTACCCACCGACACACATACCTATACTGAGTTAGTTTTTATATTTACACCAAGCTTAAAGTATTAAAAGATGGCTGGAGCACTTGATAAATATATTCTAACATTTTTTCTGGAGGCATAAGCCAGCACACACACTGTTCTTATCAATATTCTTTCAAAGAATTGAACTGTCAAGATTGATGAAGATGAAATATGATTTGTATTAGCTTGATGATGGTTAGAGCTTGGAGGAGCTTGGAGGAGTGGGGGAGAGGGAGAGTTGGCAATGGAAGAGAGCGTGGGGATCAGTACTAGAGCCTTGGCTATGATACCATGTAAAATTGAGAAGAAGAAAATATGACTTGCATTACTGAGTGTGGTTACAAGAGTTATCACATATATATGTAGTACAAGAATCATGAGTATAACTGAATTGATTTGTATTGCTCTCATATAGCAAGGCGTGATGGCGGAAGATGTGTACTAATATCATAGATGACGAAATCGGACAACAAGCAAACTGACACCAATTTTTAGTAGGAAGATGTGTACTAATATCGTAGGTGACCAAATAAATTGCTATGGTGCATGTATATGCCTCAACGGTGTGATATTTTTAGGTTATAAAGAAGAAAGTAACGTGTCAAACAGGAATTACCAGATCAGCAAGGCGTAAAGAATCTGTTCAAGTTCACATCTATGCTGCTGTCAAGGCCAATGATCAAATGCTAGGCCACTCCATGGTTCCTTTGATCAGTTCAAATAAATATCCTCATAGCTGTGCCAGGAGTTGAATTGGTTCACCAAGTGAGCTTAACAAACATCTGCGATTTTTCAACAATCAGTTAGGAAATCCTATGATACTGGATCTGATGCATCAGCCTCAATGAAATGCGCCACAGCAGAATAGAGCTGTTCTTCTTCGAATGGCTTTGACACGTAACCATCCATGCCACATCGTAAGCATTCATCATGAGTAGCCTGAAACACATCTGCAGTCATCGCAAGAATTGGTATGTGCCAATGGAGCCCATTTCCATACATCTCTTTTGATACTTCCCCGGACTCAAGCTGATGGTTTGCTTTCGTTTCCATGGATCGAATTAGCTTTGTGGCTTCAAATCTGATAGTAGTTAGAATAGTCAGAAATATGTTAGGGAATCTAATGAATCCAAGCTTCAAACAATTGATAAGTTTTTTACTTTTTCAGAAGTGAAAAATTATAAGGAACATAAACATGTAACTTTTATCAATTTAATCTTCTAAAATGAATGTTGACAGCCAAACATGAAATGGGACAATCAATTAAAATGAAACCTGTAATGAATTTGGAGGAAAAGGAAGAAATACCCGTCCATCTCTGGCATCTGAACATCCATAAAGCAAGCGTCGAAATTGTGAGGAGGCTGGAGCAATTCAATTGCGACCTTTCCGCTATCTGCGCATGTTACAATTGCTCCATATTTCTTCAAAGCTCCTGCGGCAACCTTACGGTTGACTGCATTGTCATCCACAACCAGGATCCGCTTCCCGCTCAACAGGCTTTGAAGTTCCCTAGGTTGTCCTCTCTCTTGGCACCGCATGTTGACTACACCAAAGGCCCTTTGAAGACAAGCAGCCATCATACTTAATCGGATGGGCTTTATCATGCTATCGACATATCCTACAGACCTGAGCTCATCAACCTCAGCTGGGCTTAGCGCAGTTCCCAGTAGAAACATCTTCGGGAGCTTTTCGAGAGGCTTCAGTTTCCCATTTAGTTGCAGTTCTTGAAGATGATGAGGGAAAGCCAGGCCAGATCCCTCGCCCCAAGCTTCCTTGTCAACAAGCACCATGTCCACATGCCTGGTTCTGAAGAGAAATTGACATCCACAAAGGATTTAAGAAAGCTAGCCAAGGTACCCAGTTAGAGCTGTGATTGTTCATCAAAGCTAGATGGTTAATTAAAACAGCATTAAGAACAAAGCCTTTATGATGAATATAGAATCTACCCTGTAGAAAATTAACTAATTTGTTAAGACATGCATTATTGTAAATAATCATTACTAAGATATCTGACTCGTCATCCAAAACTTCCTATCAATTTAGTCGAATATCTACCACCAACTATAACTAGAGAAAGGACCATAAAGAGAAGATGAAATCCATATGAGTGGCTCTCCGGTTGCCCATTTATGAGATGTTGGTAAGATTTGTATTTCGCATCTTTCTGCGAAATTAAAGTGGTGATATGATTAAGGAATTAGAGATTAATCCTACATTGGTTAAATTAAAAGATGGATATGTAATTAAATATGTTTGGACTCATGACTCAAATAGGGTTAATCATTTTGAGTAAATATGAGTTTCTAACATATTAACCACATCCAAGTCCGATAGCTTAGTTTTTTCTGATGGGCATACATACTCCTACAAATTAGTATCAAAGCCCATGGTTCAATGGATCTTTGTTACTGATGAATGTTTGATTGCTTTGAGACTCTGTTGACACATGATTATTTAGACTTAAGGTGGAGCTTGCATGCTTCACCATCTGATGTATGAGTTATCGCACTTTGACGACGAGTGCAATCTGATTCATCATATGATGGTGTGATTATATTCATTTGCGAAGTTTACATATCATAATTTGGTTCTAGGTGAGATCTGTTCATCTACGAAGTTCTGGTGATACACCATCTCCTTTCAATTAACTTGAGCAGATGCGAACCAAAATGAAGATTCGTTAATATTTGTATCTTACATCTTTTTGTGTAATGAAAATGGTGGTATGACAAAGGAATTAGAGAGTAAATTTAACCCCATATTGGTTAAATTAATGGATATATATGGTTAAATATGTTTGTACTTATGACTCGTAGAGGTAATCCTTTTAAGTCAATATATATTTCTAACATATTAACCACAACCATCCAAGCCCATGAGTTTAGTGCCTTCTGACGAGCCTACCCACTCTAACAGATTTCATCAACTAGCAGACGAGCAGTTTCACATGCAATCAAGGTGCATGTTATTAAATTATCCCGGACAATAAAAAGCTCACACTAAGGCCACAAGATTTTTATGTGGCTCCGCACTTGTTTCTATGGCACATCATAATGCCAAGGATCCAAATTAGAAGATCCGTCACATTATTGAATCAATATGGTCGATAAGTCAGTTTGAAGCGGAGCAAATAACACAAAAAGAACAGGCAAGGAAATGTGCCATGATATTGAAACTATGTAGGCTGCAAATACCTCAAGTTGCAAGTGTCCAATATGGAAGAGATTGCTGATTCTCGGTTTACGGCAACATCTACTTGTATTCCTAATCTTTGAAGATGATATTTTGTAACCTCAGCACGAATACCTCTTGCATCAACAACTAGTCCTGTCATTCCATTGAAATCAGACAAAGCTTGATGAGGTTGATGCCTCTTCATGTCTGCTGTAATCTTTCCTCCTTCCCTGAACACGGCTGTGAACGAAAATGTGCTCCCGATTCCCGGCTTACTCACAAACCCTATTTCCCCACCCATAAGGTTCACCAAACACTTGCTTATGCTCAAGCCTATACCAGTTCCACCATAAGTCCGTGAAGTTGAACTATCAGCTTGCATGAAAGGCGTAAAAATGCGGCTCTGAGCATCGAGAGGTATTCCAACACCAGTATCCTCAACGGTCACAAGCAAATTTATTGTGTCAGCACCTCCAGTTGAGACATCCATCATTCTAAAGTTCTCCCAGCTCTTCGATCGGTCCACTACCTGATATCCACTCAATGTTCTATCACATGACGCCTCCTTTCCATTCTCAACCAGCTCCAGATTTTGTTTGGACCTTCTGTTGCTAACTTCTTGTGAGCGCTTCACGTCATCCACCAGATGCACCGAGACAAAGATATGGCCTTCCTCAGTAAACTGGAATATATATCAGCGAAATAACTACGATTTCAGTATTGCCATCAGGCATTTATAAGAATGATAACAACAAGTTCAATTCAACTGACTAACCACAAACTCGGATAAAGCGCAAAAATTGTAAGCCCAAAATGGGTTCTTCATAATAAACACGACAATCTAAAAATTCAAGATAAAGTGCAAGGATGAAATTATGCAAATGTGGAGCTCATCACCAAACCTTCACAGAATTTCCGACGAGATTTGTGATGATCTGTCTGAAGCGACCAGGGTCACCAACAAGAACATCTGGAACCCACTCGGAAACATATGCTGCCAACTGCTCTCATTGGAAGAGCAAAAATATTAGCACTTCAAATCTACAAAAGGAAATGACAACATGTAAGCAGTTAGTCTGACCTCTATGCCTTTGGCCTGTGACTTGTCAGAAAATAGAGAGAGCACACTATCCAGGACATCACGAACATCAAAGGGAACAGCCTCTAGCTCAAGCCTACCAGACTCTATCTTAGCCTGGTCAAGGACCTCATTTATTAGAGCTATTAGAGCTTTCCCACTAGCCTGAGCAGTCATAGCAAAATCTTGTTGGGTTGCATCAAGGTTCGTGTCCCTCAGCATCTGCAACATGCCTGAATGAATAAAAGTGATACTAGTAAGTAATTCTCTTTCTTGTTTTGCTCATCCTGTAACAGATTATGGAAAAGTAACTGTAAAGAAAACACTTTTTATGCTCCAGCATAAAAACAAATTATGCACCTAAAACGCCATTCATGGGGGTTCTGATTTCGTGAGAAACAGTTGCCAGGAACTACAATGGAAAATAAACACACATCAATATAAGTAGTACGAACAAGAAGCAGAACCAAATATTCAATTAAAGAAGACGTTATAAATAATAAAGAATCCTTACACTTTGTTGCAATGAAATACAGAAAACAGTCGGCAATTAAAAAACAGATTTGTGAAGCCATTTTGCCAGAATTCCACTCGTGTTTCAGGATGAAGGTAGATATAGAAACTGCATATACCTGTGATTTTGCCACATCAGCAGCTTCTGCTCGGACTTTAAGCTCTCTCATTTCACGGTAGTCATCTTCTACCTTCTCGATGCGGTTAATAGCTGCATGAAATATATACCCAACAAGCAGGACAATCACTGCAACCCCTAAAGCTGCTGTTATAGCAGACAAAGGAAGCGGAGGTTCATGCTTGAACCTAAAGCCATGGCAAAATTCCAAATTAGATACCAACAATTTCCCATGTTTGAATCACATAGAGGACATGCAAATAAAGAATGACTAGAGGACATGCAAATAAAGAATGACTACCTGCAGTGCATTTCATGCCTCCGATCTGGATCCCCAAAATCCAGATTACTAACATGCAACTCACCAGCGCCAGTGGCGTCGGGGCCATACATCCTAATAGGTGAAGTAGAATTTGTTGTATCGTAGACATTGACAATGATTGTTTGCTTGCTAGCAAGCTGCTGAAGTAGTCTCTCCACCAAAGAAGGAACATCAAATGATGCACCAAGATACCTGTGCCCAAAGGAAAAGGAGAAGGAAAAGGAAAATAGGAGGAAAACATCAAAAGAATGAAGGCGAAAAGACTTATTTTATTTTCCAACAGGGAATAGAATAAGACAGCTGGTGAAGTGTTGAGTGAAGGATACAACTCACCCAACTGTAGCCTCAATACGCTCTTCTGGTGTAGCATTTGGAGGAAGATCATTGTAATAAACTGCAAATGTGAGTACTACACCAAGGTGGTTGGATTTAAGAAGATTAAAAGGGGAGGTTAGAACCCCCTTCCCTGATGCCCTTGCTCGTAGTATGTTCTCACGATCTTCCTATGTATTGAGTAAAAAAGAAAGATGTGATTGCCATGGATCAATTGAATAAAGGATTGCAGAACTCATGAGCATTTAAAAATTCATGATTATAAGCACATAACAAGTTTTATTCGTTTAACCGGATCAAAGTTGTGAATCCTTCAACATAGAACGCAGTTCGATCATCCACTATCAAGTCCTCTTTTACTAGACCTTATCAAAGAATGTCTCTTTTATTATGTATCCTCCTAATCTAATCTCAATCTGCCCTGACGTGCCTTTGGACCACGAATTTTAGCAGCATGTGCTTAGAATCTCAATCGCTAAAGGCAGTACTATTGGCAAATTACTATTCAATACAATTGATTGGCAATTACATTAGACTTTCTGAACCCAAATTTCCTTCTAAATTCTACCCTAATGGGAAATTACAAGCTCACAATTGCTCATTGTTTTTGTGTTTGAACCTAGTCACTCCCCAACAGTATGCCTTTTCAAACCCCCCCACCCCCCCACCCCACAACAAACAAACCCCCCCCCCCCCCCCCCCCAAAAAAAAAAAAAAAAAAAAAAACAACAACAACAACAACAACAACAACATTGGCTTGTAAAAAATTACAAGGATTTAGTTCTTGGAGCAATATATGTTCATGCTTACCGAGTTCAATACAAAACAAACACATAAAAACCTCTGATTGGTTGCACCAATCATCAGAGTTTGAATCCATATTTAAAAACACAGCCAAAACACGTCAGATGCCATAATGGAAAATGAACTATGGCCAAATACACGAACACCATAGAACAAAAAATCACTTTTCTTGTTTGGAGAAAGCTCCAATCGGTTATGCAGGTCATCAAAGAGAATGGATACGTGTGATGTTAATAATTCCAGCCATGAGCCATTCATTCTCCCATTTGTGTCTTTTGGTTTTCCATGAGTTGGGAAATTGAAAGGTCTCTTCACATTGAATATAGAATGTGAATGGACCTATGATAATTGTGATGGTAATGGATATGTGTAGTGGTGGAGTTAGTGGAGCATTGATGAAGGCATGTGAAGGGTTCCTCCTTAGGCCTATATAAGGAGAGGTCATTTGCTCATTCCAAAGACACTTCATTCCATCCAAGTATCATCTTCTCCAAGTTGAGTGAAGAGTGTCCACTCCAAGTTGAGAGTGTTGTAGTGTGTAGGAAGCAAACAAGAGTGAGAGAGTGTTTCCTTCAAGTGGTGTTCTTGAAGTAGTGTGCTCTCTTGTACCCATTATTGACGTTAGTGGAAGTTCTTGTTGTTGCTCCCCGTGGATGTAGGCACATTGCCGAACCACGTTATATCCGGTGTCATCCTTCTACCTTTTATTTTTGCATTTTCAATTTGTTTGTGTTTGAGATATTGTTCTATTCCGCTATTTTTCCTAACATGTGATACTATGACCGCATATGCCGGATATCGTAGTCAGTAGATACTCTTCACGGATAAAAAATGAGCTTCTTTAGAAACACCCAAACATGCTCTAGTTGCGTCAATCCAGTCACCACAAGGTTGGAATGGGCTCCAGCTGATCGAGCTGACGACTTGTCATGATTTCCTACTGGTCGTGCAAGATTAGCCAGTATAAACTCTGGACGAACTCCAAAATGACAAATGTGGTGGCCATTTTCTGGCCATGCCATACACACCCTTCCAGATCCAATCATCTTTAGATCCAGCTCCCCCACTTCATATTCAGCCATGTCTTAGCTTTTGAAAAGATTGAGCGAGATGGGATTTGAATAAACTTTGGCTTAAGTGAGAAAGAGAGCTTTAAGGGTGTGTTTTGGATTCAGAGAAAATGAAAGAAAGAAAAATGAAATGAAAAGCAAATAGAAAATGAAAGAAGAGGAAAATGAAATGAGTTTCTTTCTCATGTTTGGTTACGAAAGAAAATTGGGAAAAAGGTTAAAAAAGAAAATATAGAAATTACTTTTATTAGGTTGCTCATTGAAATGAATCAAAAATAATTTAACTAGTTACGATGTCAATTCAAATCATTCTACCATAATAACAAATTAAAATTTTATTTTTAAATTAAAAACTTGTTAGTTATTTTAAAACATTTATTAAGTTAGCAAATAATTTGCGAATTGTAACGAATAATTCGCTAACACTATAAAAATTGTGATTCGTAGATAATATGTTATTAAATAGTACACGAATAATTTACAAATTTTGTTAAAAAGTTTGAAAGAATTCGCAATCTATTTGAAATTTCATGCATAATGTGTGGTTTTTCAAGCAACTGCGAATTAAAAATTCGTGAATTATTCACACAATTCATGCATTCATGAAAATACATTAAAGAGTCAGAGTTTATTTGGAAAATTAGCGAAATATTCGTGAGCTATTTGAAAAATTCGTGCATAACTCATGATTTTTAAAAGATCACGAATTATTCACGAATTTAAATTCATGAATAATTTGCTACTTTTTCGAACAATTCATGAATGAATATATATTGATGGTGTTTTAAAAGAAAAATTAGTCAATTATTTGCGATTTATTTGAAAATTTTGTGAATAATTTGCGAACAAAGTTAATAATGTTCTTAATTATTTGAAAAATTCACCAATTATTCAAGATTTTTTGAAACAAAATTATGATTAATTCGTGAATTCGTTAAAAATAACAAGTAATTATGTTTACTAAAAAATACAAATACATGAAAGTGAGAGAAATTAGTTTAACTCTCATTTTCCTCATTTTCCTTGGGCCAAGAAGAGGAAAAAATAAAAGAAAAGTTTTAATATGAATCTTCCTTTGTTTTCTTTCCTTTTCCTTTGTTTTTTCTTTTCAACCAAACAATGAAAAATAGTTTTCCTTCTAACTTTCTTTCCTTTTCCTTCAAACTAAACACACCCTAAGGGAGGAGTAGATATGTCCAGAGAGCAAAAGTTTGCTATGGAAGCCCCCCCCCAATAATAATAATAATAATAATAATAATAATAATAATAATCAAATTTGGGTATTTTCTCTCAGAACTAGGAGGGAAGAAAAGGGAAGAAAACCATAATAAGAAGTTTGCACCCTCGCGATCCTACTACAAGTTATTCAAGTTATTGCTTGTTTACCACATCTTTGCTTCTTTGTTGCAATTATCAATAGAAAATACATGTTTGTTTCATTCTGGGTCAGCTTTTAAGTTATTGCTCCATCCAATGATAGGTCCTCATGTCCGTCGTAATTAAGGAAAATCTTTAATTACCACTTGACTCATTAATCTCATATATATATATAGTTAGACCGATACACTTGATTGGATCTTGTTAGGAATAAACTCTCTTATATTATTCCAAGGGCAATAGCCCGATATATATAGAGTACATGCAATGGTAAATAAGCACAAAAGACCCTATACAAAAGGGGTATACACATATACATCTAACACCCCCCCTCAAACTCATGGTGGATCAACAACACTGAGTTTGGAAAGATAAAAACTGTGCTGTGCTCTAGTCTGGGCATTTGTGAAGAAATCCGCGAGCTGATACTCAGAAGGCACATACTGTAGAGCAATAACCTTATCCCGTACCTGTGAACGCGTAAAAGAGGCGTCCACACCAATGTGCTTGGTGAGCTCATGCTTCACCGGGTCACGAGCAATACTGATGACACATGTACTGTCAGACAACAAAGGAGTAGGTGTGGAAATAGAGACGCCAAAATCCTCAAGTAACCAACGTAGCCAAATAATCTCTGCTGTCAACAAGGCCATAGCACGCAACTAAGCCTCAGCACTCGATCGAGAAACCGCCTGCTGCTTCTTGGTCTTCCAAGTGATGAGAGAGCCACCCAAGAAGACGCAATAGGCAAATAGAGACCGACGATCAGAAGGATCACTGGCCCAAGTCGCATCAGAGTAAGCATGGAGCTGTAAAGGACCAGAGCGTGAAAAGAATAATCGACGGTGGCTGGTCCCGCGCAGGTAACGCAGGACACGAAGAAGGTGGCTGTAGTGGAGCTGAGTAGGTGCAGAAACAAACTGGCTCAAGATGTGCACGGAATATGAAATATCCGGTCGAGTGATACCAAGATAGACCAGACTGCCAACAAGATGACGATAACGAGTGGGGTCCGGAAGAGGCTCACCGTCAGTAGAGCGAAGATGTACATTCAGCTCCATCGGGGTATCAGCGGTACGCTGATCAGCAAGAGAAGCCCGATCAAGAAGATCCTGAATATACTTCTCCTGAGAGAGATAGAAGCCATCAGGTGTGGAGGAAAACTCAATCCCCAGAAAGTAACAAAGAGGGCCAAGATCCGTCATAAGAAACTGCTCGCTCAGTCGTGCTTTCACAAAAGCAATATACTGGGGATCATCTCCAGTGATAATCATATCATCCACATACAAAAGGAGAAGCGTCCGACCACGAGATGAAGTATGAACAAAGAGAGCAGGATCATGATCACTCGCAATAAAACCAGCAGCAGTGACGACAGAAGAGAACCGCTGAAACCAAGCACGTGGAGCCTGCCGAAGACCATATAGAGAGCGAAGAAGGCGACAAACCATGCCCTCGGGGACAGAATAACCAGGTGGTGGTCGCATATAAACATCCTCATCAAGAACGCCAGTGAGAAAAGCATTCTTGACATCAAGCTGGGAAATAGTCCATGAACGAACAGCAGCAACAGCAATAAGACTGCGAACAGTAGTCATATGAGCAACATGAGCAAATGTCTCCTCAAAATCTATCACATGCTCCTGCTGAAAACCGCGCGCTACAAGACGAGCCTTGTAGCGCTCCAGAGTACCATCAGATCTGGTCTTGACCTTGTAAACCCACTTGCACGTGATAGGACAAACATGGGCAGGCAGGGGTACAAGATCCCACGTACCAGTACGCTCAAGCGCATCAATCTCCTCTGCCATAGCATGCTGCCACTCCTGGTGAGCAGCGACATCCCGATAAGAGGTCGGCTCGGCAAGAATAGCACCCAGAGAAGTAAACCGACCAGGAGGGCGTAGTGACTCACGATCACGAAGGTGGTAACGAGGATGGTCACTGGAGGAAGAGGACAACTCAGGAGTTTCACTGGTGATGGAGGGCATCTCATGAGAAGGCACTGCAGGAGGATCCTCGACTCGCTGACGACGAGTGTAGTGAAGAGGAAAGGGAGAAACATGTCCTGGGGTAGGTGCAGAGGTGACCGGAGGCACAGGGGGCACTGGTGGTGGAGCTGAGAGCACAGGTGATGGGGGTATGGGTGGTGGAATGGTGGATAGTGGACTATCAGGAAAAATGAGAAACAAAAGAGGCTCAACAATAGAAGCCGGACTGGAAGATGAAGGACGAGGGAAGAAGGGACGAGACTCATCAAAAGTCACATCACGAGAAATCCGCATCCGTCGAGCTACAGGATCCCAACACCGATATCTCTTGTGCACAGCACTATATCCAAGAAAGACACACTCAGCAGACTGGGCTGTCAACTTGGTGCGCTCACGAGGGGCCAACAAGACATAGCAGACACAACCAAAAAGACGAGGCTCAGGATAAGACGGCAGATCTGGAGGGGTGTAGGAAGGCGCTCAAGTGGAATCACACCCTGAAGAGGAGAGGATGGCTGCATGTTGCTGAGATATGTAGCAGTAGATACAGCCTCAGCCCAAAACTGAGGGGGAACAGAGGAAGCAATCATAAGGGCACGAGCAGTCTCAAGTAAATGACGATGCTTGCGCTCAGCAACGCCATTCTGGGCGTGAGCACCAGGACAGGAAAACTGTGAGAGAGTGCCCTGGGTATCAAGAAAGGCACGAAGGTGCCGAGATAAGTATTCTCCAGCAGAGTCAGCACGAAGAACCCGAATGGGAGTGCTATACTGTGTACGGATCATGGTAGCAAAAGATTTATAAATAGACAAAACCTCAGTACGAGAGGACATAAAGTATATCCAAGTGTAGCGAGAAAAATCATCTATAAATATAATATAGTAGCGATGACCCCCTTTCGAAACGAAGGGGGCCGGACCCCATACATCTGAGTGAACAAGATCAAAAGGACTCTTGGAGACAGACTCACTAGTAGGATAATGTAGCTGTAACTGTTTGCCAAGTTTACAGCCCATACAGTCTAAAGACATATCACCAGAGACAGACCCTAATAAACCTCTACGAACCAAAGAAGAAAGACGCGAACCACAGAGATGTCCTAAGCGATGATGCCACTGGGCAAACGAACCGGCAGAGGATGCAGCAGAGGCGGAGGCAATAGTGGTGATGGGAGGACTGGCAGAGGCAGCGGAAGGAAGATGAAGCCAGTCAAGCTTCCAAAGACGCGGAGAATCACGCCTGCGGGGGCCAGAACCAACTAGATTGCCCGTGCGACGATCCTGGATAGAACAAGAGTCAGAATCAAGAATAACACGACAGCCATGATCAGTAAGTTGGCCTGCCGACATAAGCTGCATGGTGAGTTTTGGAACGAGGGACACAGCAGGGACATGAAAAGTGGGATTAGAAAGTGTGCCTAACCCTGTAACTGAAAGTGGGGTGCCATCTGCAGTGGGAACTGTGACATGGCTGGAGGGAGTACTAATGGAATGTAAAGTGGTAGAGTCAAGAGTCATATGAAATGAAGCACCAGAGTCAAGGATCCAAGGAGAGGTACCTGAGGTGGTGGAAGATGGTGTCGCAGTACCTGGAGGCTGACTGGCAGAAGAAGCAGAGCCTGATGCCCCAGAAGCAGACATCCGACGAAATAACGTGAGAAGCTCCTGCTCAGTATCAGATGGGGTAGTGCTCCTCTGAGAGGTGAAACCCCCAGTGTCAGTCTCCTTCTTGGCAGCAGCCTGATCCCTCCGCTTCTTGTGACACTGCGCCTCCACATGTCTGTCTCGGTGGCAGTAGGTGCAGCGTCTGGTGTCACCTCGCACGGGTGCTGTAGCAGAAGGCAATCTGGTGTGATAGGAGCAGAAGAAGCAGGAGCACGAGTCGCCAAAACAGAAGCAGAAGGTGCCATAAGACCAGCAGTACTGAGGGAAGCGGCGGCGCGACTCGCGGCGGCGCGAAGGCTTCGGGAGACGCGGCGGCGCGACTCGCGGCTTCGGGAGAAGCGGCGCGGGAGATGCGGCGGCGCGGGAGATGCGGCCGACGGCAGCGGCAGATGCGGCGGCGCGGCGCGGCGCGGGAGATGCGGCGGCCGCGGGAGATTTTTGATGCGGCGGCCGATGCGGCGGCCGCGGCGCTGATCGTGGGAGATGCGGCCGACGGGAGATGCGGCGGCCGTGGCGCGGCGCGGGAGATGGCGCGGCCGACGGCAGAAGCAGGAGGCGCGGCGCGGGAGATGCGGCGGCGCAAAGGCTTCGGGAGATGCGGCCGACGGCAGCGGCAGGCGGCGGCGCGAAAGCTTCGGGAGACGCGGCGGCGGAGAGAGCAAAAAGACGGCTAGGGTTTAGGTTAAACCTAGCTCTGATACCATGTTAGGAATAAACTCTCTTATATTATTTCAAGGGCAATAGCCCGATATATATAGAGTACATGCAATGGTAAATAAGCACAAAAGACCCTATACAAAAGGGGTATATACATATACATCTAACAGATCTAACATGTTGATTTATCCCAATCAAATTTAAAATTTGGCAACTCAAATGAAAGATTACATTACATTAGATGTGATTTATACATATTCAAATTACTTGTGAACAAAATTTCAAATGATCTCGAATATTTTACAGAGACATCAAGTGGCAAAAAATTAATTAATTTTATGACAATTTTAAAACGTTGATTTTGCCACCACTTTTTGTATGAGTAAAACACATCAAAATCATTTGAATTTTATTTAGAAGTAGTTTGAATATGTTATATCATATTTAATGGAATGAATTTTTTATTTGTTTTGCCAAACTTTAAATTTGAATCGGATGGATCAACACTTTTGATCCAATCGAGTGTACCATAATCTAACTCTACACACATAAGTAGGACAAATGATATTTTTATATACATGAATGGCCATAAGTTCAAGTCTTGACGATAGCCAAGAAAGAACTTCCTCCGAGCTTAACCCTCTATCATCATCAACAATATTTGTTAGTTTACCATATTAAGGCATGCAGACTTGCCAAGCCCAATAAAGGCCTAAATCTATAATGACCCACCAAGAAGACCCACCGGGTAATAACATCCCATTATGAAGACACATCAAGTATTAAATGGAAATTTAATAGGCTGAAAGGGAAAGTACCCAAATACCCCTACCATGTTTAGCTATAAAAGCACATACATCAGGGAAGAAGGTATGATCTCTGAAAGCTCTCTAATCATATTCTCTCGATCCTTCATACTATTTGTATTGCTTGCATTCTGATGAGAAATGGTAGAGCTTTGGGGGAATAAAAGGGGTATTTTAATTGATAATAACGGGAAATACAAAGATAACGCCCTCAATTGGAGAGGATAACTTCTCCTAAGATATAAAACTAGTACCTAATCCTAAACTCATACTCTCTACTTTCTACTCTTCTGTTCAATTTTCTTCATGACCTAAGACTAACCCCTTCGCTCCTATTTATGAGGCTGATTTGCTGCTATTTAAAAAATTACCCCTTGGACACCAAATTACAAAATTGCCATCGGTCCCCAGAACTACAGAATTACCACCATGGTGGCCGCAATCACCATTCCCAACATTTGATGAGAAATTATATCGATTGGAGGAATAAAAGAGAGGATTTTATAGATAATGACATGGAATACAAGGATAATGTCCTCAATTAGAGAGGAAAACCACTCTCCCAAGATCTAAAACTATTTTCCACTCCTAAACTCCTACTCTCTACCTTCTACTCTTCTTTGTCAATTTTATTCATGCCATAACACTAATCCTTTCCATCCTATTTATAGGGCTGATTTTTTCCATATTTACAAAATTACCCCCTCAGACACCAAATTACAAAATTGCCACTCGGAAGCCAGAACGACAAAATTGCCACCATTGTGGTCGTAATTCACATTCCCAACACTACTCCGTCCCCGAAAAACCAACTTGTCCTCGAGGTGGTGCATAAAATCTAGGAGTGCATTTCTCCAAGTGTTGGAGCACGTCTCATCGCCTCCCCCTGGATCAAAAAGCCACACACGAGCTTCATCCTCCTCGAAATGTTGCTCATGAGTGGTAGTGCGTCTGCAGCTGAGTCGTCTACGCAATGACGCTTTCTGTTCTGAATTTGGGCTCTAAACAAGCCCGAAATCATCAAAATACGAGAGTTGCATAGAAAATCCTCCGAAAATCGCCTAGAAATTCCAAAAAAATATCACGGCTCACTGTGCAGCCGCTGACCAGACAATGGCTCCGGTCGGCGGAGCTGCCTGCCCCAGCCGGCTTGGTGTTAGGAATGTGGATAGCGACCACAAGGGTGGCAGTTTTGTAGTTCTGGGGTTCAAGTGGCAATTTTTTAATTTGGTGACCGAAGGGCAATTTTGTAAATATGGTCAAATCAACCCTATAAATAGGAGGGAAGTGGTTAGTGTTAGGTTATGAAGAAAATTGAAAAGAAGAGTTAGTAGAGAGTAGGAGTTTAGGATTAGGAAATAGTTTTAGATCTTGGGAGAGTGGGCATCCTCTCTAATTGAGGCCATTATCTTTGTATTCCCCATCATTAGCTATTAAAATTTCCCTTTTATTCCACAAAGCCCTACAATTTTTCATCAAGTGGTATCATAGCTTTGGGAGAAATAAAAGGGGAATTTTAATAGATAATGATGGTGAATACAAAGATAATGGCTTCAATTAGAGAGGATGACCACTCTCCTAAGATCTAAACCCATTTTCAAATCCGGTATCAGAGCTTTGTGGGAAATATAGGGAGAATTTTAATAGATAATGACGGAAAATACAAAGATAATGGCCTTAATTAGAGAGGACCACTCTCCCAAGATTTAAAACTATTTCCTAATCCTAATCTCCTACTCTCTACTTTTCTTTTCAATTTTCTCCATGCCCTAATACTAAACCCTTCCGCTGATTTGCCCATATTTACAAAATTGCCATTTGGGCCCCAAACTACAGAATTGCTCCTCGGGCCCCAGAACTACAAAATTGCCACCATTGTGGCCGCAATCCCCATTGCCAACACTTGATGAGAAATTGTAGTGCTTTGGGGGAATAAAAGGTTAATTTTAATAGATAATGACGGGGAATACAAAGATAATGGCCTCAACTAGAGAGGATGACCACTCTCACAAGATCTAAAAATATTTTCTACTCCTAAACTCCTACTCTCTACTCTTCTTTGTCAATTTTCCTCATGCCCTAACACTAATCACTTCCATCCTATTTATAGGGCTGATTTGCCCCTATTTACAAAATTGCCCATTGGGCACCAAATTACAAAATTGACCCTCGGGCCCCAGAACAACAAAATTGCTACCATTGTGGCCGCAATCCCCATCCCCAACACATTCAATAGAAGCTAACATGAGTGTTGGGGGATGGTCTAAAGGATTGACTCTAACACTTAAATTAACATCTGTTGAATGCAGACAATACAAATAGTAGTAAGGAGGGAGAGTTTAGGATTAGAGAGCTTTCTAAGATCATAAATTCGTTCTTAATCTGTGGGTCTTCTATAGCTAAATAGGGGATGCGTATTTTGGTACTTTCTTTTTTAGCACGGGCCTTCATGATAGGCAGTCATTTAACTGATGGGTCTTCTTGGTAGGTCGTAATAGATTTGGGCCCTTGCTGGGCTTGGCAAGTCCCGTAGGCATTGCGGGTCTTAGTATAGTATACTAACAATAATAAAATTATCAAAATAATTTGGTTCATGCATAAAAAGTACAGGAAAAGTTTCACGCAAGGTAAACATCTAAACGCAAATGGATCATATGTTTCTGAAGCAGGAGCAAGTGCATATAACCATATGGGCGCGCACTTAAACGAAAAACATGAATATTTACCTTCCCAGACATCATATCGATTGACACAATGTGAGATACAGTTTCCTGAGAGAATATGACTGGTGCATATTCATCTTGAATAGGTGAAGGATCAAGCTTCTCGGGTATGTAATCGTCTTGAACAGGGGACTGATCCTCTGTCTCCATTTTCTTTATCCTCCATCCATGTTGCTCCTCAAATTGTTCTCTCAGTGAATGAGTCACTTTTAAAGCATAGGCAACGCCACTAATTAGTGGCCTTTCAAACGATGTTCTTGCAGTGTATTCGACAAATGTTTTCTACAAGAAAGATGGGTATATCCTCCGAATTTCAGGAACATTATCCTCAATATAAAGCATAAGAGAAAAGTAACAAAAAAGACTTGACAAAATTCAATGAAAGCACATCATATGCACACATGCTGATACGTACTAAAGTAACCATTTCAGTCGCTGAAAGCAGCTAGTTCATTCCTTAAAAATGACCATCTTTGCCAGTTAAATATAACATAATAGTGGAACTTAGGAGGGATGACCTGATTTGAAGATAATTCTTTAGAATGAAGCACAGAATATTTACCTAACTGACAACTTTTTGAAACTCGTATCAGTAAGAATAAAAATTCTGACATGTAAGCAAATAACTCCTAACAGCAGGAAATACATCTGGCATTATGCCGTACTCCTTGCTGGGCAGAGTTTAATCCAGCACACTAATTAAAAAATTGACATCTTTCACAAGCTCTTAGAAGTATAAAACTCTTATTGGTCTTTCCAGGAATAAAACTGACTCTAACTCCAAATGACCCATAAGAAGAGGATATTTCCTGCTGGTATGAGCTTTACCCTTACCTGTAACTTTTAGAGGTCTATGCTTACTGGAAAGAGTAAAATTACAAGTAGAAAGAGTCATATGCTTATGAAATTCAGTACGCAGTAATAAATCTTAAGAACAATGCAGCAACACACAGCAAACAGAGACACACAAGACTTGGTAACGCAGTTCGGTGCGCACACCTACATCTGCGGGGCCACGCCCAGAAGAGTAGAATACTTCACTATGAAAATCAGAGAATACAAACTCTAATAACCACGCTTCTATAAGGAAGAACACACTCTCCCTTAAAACAAACCGTGAGGGGTGATCGCTGTTAGGAATAAACACTCTTGTATTATTCCAAGGGCAATAGCCCGATATAAATAGAATACAGGGAATGGTAAATAAACACAAAAGACCCTATACAAAAGGGAGTATATACATATACATCTAACACCCCCCCCCTCAAACTCATGGTGGATCAACAACACTGAGTTTGGAAAGATAAAAACTGTGCTGTGCTCTAGTCTGGGCATTTGTGAAGAAATCCGCGAGCTGATACTCAGAAGGCACATACTGTAGAGCAATAACCTTATCCCGTACCTGTGAACGCGTAAAAGAGGCGTCCACACCAATGTGCTTGGTGAGCTCATGCTTCACCGGGTTACGAGCAATACTGATGGCACCTGTACTGTCAGACAACAAAGGAGTAGGTGTGGAAATGGGGACGCCAAAATCCTCAAGTAACCAACGTAGCCAAATAATCTCTGCTGTCAACAAGGCCATAGCACGCAACTCAGCCTCTGCACTCGATCGAGAAACCGCCTGCTGCTTCTTGGTCTTCCAAGTGATGAGAGAGCCACCCAGGAAGACGCAATAGGCAGATAGAGACCGACGATCAGAAGGATCACTGGCCCAAGTCACATCAGAGTAAGCATGGAGCTGTAAAGGGCCAGAGCGTGGAAAGAATAATCGACGATGGCTGGTCCCGCGCAGGTAACGCAAGACACGAAGAAGGTGGCTGTAGTGGAGCTGCGTAGGTGCAGAAACAAACTGGCTCAAGATGTGCACGGAGTATGAAATATCCGGTCGAGTGATCCCAAGATAGACCAGACTGCCAACAAGATGGCGATAACGAGTGGGGTCCGGAAGAGGCTCACCGTCACTAGAGCAAAGGTGTACATTCAGCTCCATCGGTGTATCAGCGGTACGCTGATCAACAAGAGAAGCCCGATCAAGAAGATCCTGAATATACTTCTCCTGGGAGAGATAGTAGCCATCAGGTGTGGAGGAAAACTCAATCCCCAGAAAGTAACGAAGAGGGCCAAGATCCGTCATAAGAAACTGCTCGCTCAGCCGTGCTTTCACAAAAGCAATAAACTGGGGATCATCTCCAGTGATAATCATATCATCCACATACAAAAGGAGAAGCGTCCGACCACGAGATGAAGTATGAACAAAGAGAGCAGGATCATGATCACTCGCTATAAAACCAGCAGCAGTGACGACAGAAGAGAAACGCTAAAACCAAGCACGGGGAGCCTGCCGAAGACCATATAGAGAGCGACGAAGGCGACAAACCATGCCCTCGGGGACAGAATAACCAGGTGGTGGTCGCATATAAACATCCTCATTAAGAACGCCATTGAGAAAAGCATTCTTGACATCAAGCTGGGAAATAGTCCATGAACGAACAGCAGCAACAGCAATAAGACTGCGAACAGTAGTCATATGAGCAACAGGAGCAAATGTCTCCTCAAAATCTATCACATGCTCCTGCTGAAAACCGCGCGCTACAAGACGAGCCTTGTAGCGCTCCCGAGTACCATCAGATCTGGTTTTGACCTTGTAAACACACTTACACGTGATAGGACGAATACGGGCAGGCAGGGATACAAGATCCCACGTACCAGTACGCTCAAGCGCAGCAATCTCCTCTGCCATAGCATGCTGCCACTCCTGGTGAGCAGCGGCATCCCGATAAGAGGTCGGCTCAGCAAGAATAGCACCCAGAGAAGTAACACGACCAGGAGGGCGTAGTGACTCATGATCACGAAGGTGGTAACGAGGAGGGTCACTGGAGGAAGAGGACAACTCATGAGAAGGCACTGCAGGAGGATCCTCGACTCGCTGACGACGAGTGTAGTGAAGAGGAAAGGGAGAAACATGTCCTGGGGTAGGTGCAGAGGTGACCGGAGGCACATGGGGCACTGGTGGTGGAGCTGAGGGCACAAGTGATGGAGGTATGGGTGGTGGAATGGTGGATAGTGGACTATCAGGAAAAGTGAGAAACAAAAGAGGCTCAACAAGAGAAGCCGGACTGGAAGATGAAGGACGATGGAAGAAGGGACGAGACTCATCAAAAGTCACATCACGAGAAATCCGCATCCGTCGAGCTACAGGATCCAAACACCGATATCCTTTGTGCACAGCACTATATCCAAGAAAGACACACTCAGCAGACTGGGCTGTCAACTTGGTACGCTCACGAGAGGCCAACAAGACATAGCAGACACAACCAAAAAGACGAAGCTCAGGATAGGACGGCAGATCTGGAGGTGGTGTAGGAATGCGCTCAAGTGGAAGCGCACCCTGAAGAGGAGAGGATGGCTGCATGTTGCTGAGATATGTAGCAGTAGATACAGCCTCAGCCCAAAACTGAGGGGGAACAAAGGAAGCAATCATAAGGGCACGAGAAGTCTCAAGTAAATGACGATGCTTGCGCTCAGCAACGCCATTCTGGGCGTGAGCACCAGGACAGGAAAACTGTGAGAGAGTGCCCTGGGTATCAAGAAAGGCACGAAGGTGCCGAGATAAGTATTCTCCAGCAGAGTCAGCACGAAGAACCCGAATGGGAGTGCTATACTGTGTACGGATCATGGTAGCAAAAGATTTATAAATAGACAAAACCTCAGTACGAGAGGACATAAAGTATATCCAAGTGTAGCGAGAAAAATCATCTATAAATATAATATAGTAGCGATGACCCCCTTTCGAAACGAAGGGGGCCGGACCCCATACATCTGAGTGAACAAGATCAAAAGGACTCTGAGAGACAGACTCACTAGTAGGATAATGTAGCTGTAACTGTTTGCCAAGTTTACAGCCCATACAGTCTAAAGACATATCATCAGAGACAGACCCTAATAAACCTCTACGAACCAAAGAAGAAAGACGCGAACCACAAAGATGTCCTAAGCGATGATGCCACTGGGCAAACGAACCGGCAGAGGATGCAGCAGAGGCGGAGGCAATAGTGGTGATGGGAGGACTGGCAGAGGCAGCGGAAGGAAGATGAAGCCAGTCAAGCTCCCAAAGACGCGGAGAATCACGCCTGCGGGGGCCAGAACCAACTAGACTGCCCGTGCGACGATCCTGGATAGTACAAGAGTCAGAATCAAGAATAACACGACAGCCATGATCAGTAAGTTGGCCTGCCGACATAAGCTGCATGGTGAGTTTCGGAACGAGGGACACAGCAGGGACATGAAAAGTGGGACTAGAAAGTGTGCCTAGCCCAGTAACTGAAAGTGGGGTGCCATCTGCAGTGAGAACTGTGACAGAGCGGGAGGGAGTACTAATGGAATGTAAAGTTAGGGTCAAGAGTCATATGAAATGAAGCACCAGAGTCAAGGATCCAAGGAGAGGTACCTGAGGTGGTGGAAGATGGTGTCGCAGTACCTGGAGGCTGACTGGCAGAAGAAGCAGAGCCTGATGCCCCAGAAGCAGACATCCGACGAAATAACGTGAGAAGCTCCTGCTCAGTATCAGATGGGGTAGAGCTCCTCTGAGAGGTGAAACCCCCAGTGTCAGTCTCTTTCTTCTTCTTGGCAGCAGCCTGATCCCTCCGCTTCTTGTGACACTGCGCCTCCACATGTCTGTCTCGGTGGCAGTAGGTGCAGCGTCTGGTGTCACCTCGCACGGGTGCTGTAGCAGAAGGCAGATCTGGTATGATAGGAGCAGAAGAAGCAGGAGCACGGGTCGCCAAAACAGAAGCAGAGGGTGCCACAAGACCAGCAGTACGAAGACGAGTCTCCTCAGTACGAATAGCAGCAAGAACCTCCAAGAACGTCACGCGTGGGTGACGGGCAAGCAGCTGGGCACGTATCTGCTCGAACTTTGGCCGAAGTCGGGTCAAAAAGTCATAGACCCGACGAAGCTGCAGGTGGGAGTGCTGATGCTGGCAACACTGGCAGATACGACAGATCGATGGTCCCAAAGAGTCGAGCTGACGCCAGATAGAAGATATATGTGCATAAAACTCATCGACCGTGGCATCACCCTGCTGAAGAGCCTGCTCATGTCTGACGACAGCAAGGTAGAGGGAGTCACCGGTAGGCTCATAGTGAGAGCGAAGATGATCCCACATCAGCTGAGACGTCGCCAAACTCACAATGTCGCCAGTCAGGGACACATCAATGCTAGCGATGAGGATGTTGACGGCACGAGCATCGTCATCACACCACCGCCGATAGAGAACATCCTGAGAGGAATAAGCAGCAACAGCAGTCGCATACGCATCGGTTGCCGCCTTCTTGGCGGTGTCATCAGCAGTGGGGGGAGTGGTGTCTCGCTGGGAAGCACCGGTCGCGGTGGGCAAGGACGATCGCCGGTGAGAAGGTCCCAAAGGCGCTGACCGCGCATATGGAGACGAATGTGCGGTACCCACTCCTTATAATTAAGGCCATCAAAAATCAATGAACACCGAGAGATAGCAACATGATGATGATGAAGAGGTAGATCTGTAGGAGACGCCATATGAAAGGGGGGCATCGGCAGCGGCGCGACGCAGATCTGGCGCAGGCGGGCGCGGATCTGGCGCAGGCGGGCGCGGATCTGGCGGGCGCAGGCGGGCGCAGGCAGATGGGCGCAGGCGGGCGCGGATCTGGCACAGGCGGGCGCAGGCGGATCTGGCGCAGGCGAGTGTGGATCTGGCTGGCGCAGGCGAGATCAGGCAGGCGGGCGCAGGCAAGCGCGGGCGCAGATCTGGCGCAGGCGGGCGCTGGCAGCGGCGCTGCGCGGACGGGCGGGCGCGGGCGCAGGTGGGCGCCGGCAGCGGCGCGGCGCTGGCGCGGGCGCTGGCACGGATCGGGCGCAGGCGGGCACAGGCACCGGCGAGACACCAAGATCGGGCACCGACGCGTGGGAGACGCGGGCACGGGCGGACGGCGCGGGTGGGAGACGCGGCGGGGGTGAGAGCAAAAAGACGGCTAGGGTTTAGGTTAAACCTAGCTCTGATACCATGTTAGGAATAAACTATCTTGTATTATTCCAAGGGCAATATCCCGATAAATATAGAGTACAGGGAATGGTAAATAAGCACAAAAGACCCTATACAAAAGGGAGTATATACATACACATCTAACAATCGCAATCAACCCCGTGAAGTATTCTTGGCAAGCTTCCCTTGCCTGCAAGCTCCCCTTGCACCACCGACTAGATCAACTCCCTTGATTCTACGTGCGTAGTCGTCGGCCTCCCTCCCGGAGTAATCTCACAAAACTTTTTAACACCAAGTCCTTAACCTAGCCGCCAATTGCTCCGAACCCTAAAAGCAAGAACACCCGCAATCTACAGTTCAATCAGCACTCATGCAATCAGATCTTGATTCGGTTCGTCAACTGCAATACCCGCAACATCTACAGCAAGGAGATCCCAGAATATCCGCAGGAGATTGTTGCCAGGATATTGCCGGCGAAGATCTCTCCAACCGTTTCACAACAAGGTAACAAGAGATATACAGCCGATCAAATCTATAACAGTTAATAACCTCCATAAATACCTGAACAGTTAGAAAGAGATATAAAAGATTACGCGAACGCCAGTCGCACATCCTCGAAAACTTCGAGCAGACAATCATTGCATATAGACTTAGCATGTTGAACATCCTGGTACAACAAACTGTTCAACAATTCATCCAACAACCTAACTGATTCGATTCTCTTCTTCAGACGGCAGTGGCTCAGATGCAATCAAAACGTACAACAAAATGTCCAACATTCCCCAGATAACTTGTCTAAAAACTTCAGGAAGTAAAGAGCAATAGACGATAAGCAGAGTGCCACATATGACAAGTAATGCATTCATGAATAGCAAGGATAAAACCTAACAGCTTACATGTACAAGTAAAATTCCAACATGTCGAACAGTACACGAATGATTTACACATAATCAGCATATTAATTGAAAGTGGCTTTTGGAAAACTCATATCCGTCGGGAAGTACCATGTGTTACCAGTAATAATAAAATTCTTGCCCATAAGAATACTACTCTTGCCCGTACGAAATGCAAGTTGCCTCCTCTAGTTATTCGTGTAAAATTAAATATAGCTCAGATGTAAAAATGAATTTCTTTATGGCATGAGTTCAACTCTTACAGAGCTTCATTCTCGCCTGAAAGAGTTCTATTCTTACTAGTATTAGTCTATCCTTACTACTAGTACCGTACGACCAAATTCCATCTACTTTCAAAAGAATCAAAAGACGTCCATATTATTTCATGCTAGAAAAAGTTATATTCATACCCACAAGAATTTTATCCTTACCGTGTCATGCTGCTGGAAACAGTTCCTCTTCACAATTCCATACCAAAGCACATCTACAATATAACTAACAATGTTTTTTAAGGGAAGCTGAACATTGACGGCAGCCCGCCCTAGGAGAGAGGAAGCTCTTGGGGGTGATCTGGTGGTTCGCCGGCCTTACGGCCGGCCTCCGGTACCTCGTCGCTCTAGCGCTTCGCAGGTGGTTGCACGCCGACTCCGTGATCTCGCCGGCACCGTCGCAGATCCAGCACGGCGATCCGTTCGCAGATCCGTTGCGTCACAGATCCATTCGCAGATCCGATCGCGTCGCAGATTAGTTCTCGGTGCCGTCGCAGATCCATTCGCGTCGTGAATCCATCGTTGTCGATTCTGGCAGTCGAGATCCGAGTTCACGGTGATGTTCTACAGATCCAGCCGGCTCTCTTCACGATGCTGTTCTACAGATCAAGTTGAGATCCGAGTTCTTCACGGCTGCTGGTGTCTACAGATCCGGTTCTTGTCGAGAACCGGTTGTCCGAGTTCTACAGATCCAGTTTCACATGTCTGCTTCCGTTGATTGAGGATGGACAATTGCATCAATGCATCCAATCTGTATCACCGATGCACTGATTTCTGCTTTAAGAAGATGTCATCGGCCGCTATAGTCTCAGACGGAGCTGAGGGTGCTTGGAAGATTGTTCAGAGGAGGGGAGGGAAGTCTTCTCAGACTAGATCTACCACCTTTGTGGGAGAGAAATTGGGTGAGCCGTCATTCAAGGGTGGCAAACGACAGGCTCATTTGGCTCGATTAGATTTGAATCAACTCCATGCCAAACGTGCGGCGAGGCCAAATCTTCCTCTCCGCTTCAGCATGGTGACTCCGATGGGCTCCTGGAGAGATATATCATCTCCGCTTCAGCAATATGATCCACCAATAAGGGTGTTCTCCCGTGAAAACGGGTTCTTCTACTTCAAATTTAAGCGGTCTGAAGATTGTGAAAACGTGCTACAGGGATGCACGTGGCTCTTCGACGGTCGTCTGATAGTTCTATAATGTTGGTCCCCTGAGCTCAAGCTTGAGCGTGATCTCCTCCTCAGCGTCCAAGTTTGGGTAAGATTTGCCAATCTTCCTCTCAATCTTTGGTCGCTTGAGTTCTGTACATTATCTCCAGTTTGGTGGGTGATCCTATTTGCATGGATTGTGCGACGGCCAATCTTGAACGACTCGAATTTGCCCAGTAATGTTAATATCCATCATGGCTGGTTAATATATCTTGCTCATCTAATATGGGATCAAAATGCTCTTTATGTGAAGTTATAAGTGGTAGAGGAATATAAGGTGGAATAGCAGGAACACCCAACTCATCCCAAGAAGGCTCAAAGAATGGATCGGTGTGTATTGCTGCTGGACCCTTATAAGCCACTAGATCCTCAATATTAAAAGTAGAGCTTATGCCATAATCTGCAAGAAGATCCACCACATATGAATTAAAACCAATTTTCTTCAAGATTTTGAATGGATCAGCACTACAAACTTGTAGTTTCTTCAAGGCTTTAGGAGAACTTCTTTAGATCTAAGTCACACCATTATATAATCGCCCTCATTAAATTCTTTGAAGCGCTTTGTGGTATTAACAATAGTATTATACTTTTCATTACTAGAGTGAATTCTTCTGTTGATCTCTTTATGCAAATCATGAATGTATTGTTTGAATGACTCGGCTGATTCAGATACATTATGATGATGTGACATGGGAATGAGGTATACATGCTTTCTAGGTTTGTAAACATAAACTATCTCAAATGGACCCATACCAATAGACATATTTATTAAACTATTATATACAAACTCGACAGCAGATAACATCATATCCTAATTCTTAAGATTCTCATCTGTTAAACATCTAAGGAGATTTCCTAAACTACGGTTCACTATGTCAGTTTGGTCATCAGTCTGGGGGTGGTAAGCAGTGAAGAACTTGAGCTTAGTGTCCATCTTATGCCATAAGATTTTCCAAAAATAACTCATGAATTTCACATCCCTATCTAACACAATATTCTTGGGCAGACCATGTAGACGTACGACCTCATCAAAATAGAGTTTGGCAATGTGTGACGCATCTGAGGTTTTAGAGCATGAGATAAAGTATGTCATCTTGGAGAATCGATCCACAACACCAAAGACAAAATCGTGTTTCTTAGGTGTGCATGAAAGTCCTAGCATGAAATCCTTATTAACATCTTGCCATGGGTATTCTGACACAGGTAATGATGTGTAGAGACATGTATTCTGTTGTCTATGCATGGCCATTTGACAGACACGACATTGCCCAATAAGTCTAACATCTCTTTTTAGGCTCGGCCAATAAAACCGACTTTCTACGGACTCGATCTTTCTCGAAGTGTCCATATAAACCGACTTTCTACGGACTCTATCATCTTATCTCTCCCAAAGTTCCAGATAATCCTCCAGCATGTATATTCTAAATAATACAATCTCTCACATACGTACATATGATACATAGCCGGGTGGCCCTAAAAGATACACATTCTGTTGGAAATAACTATCTCGCTCTTGCCACCAACTCATCCTGAAGGACATTATAAATCTCACAAAAATTTGAGCACGACACGTAATTCTCTTTAATCCTCTCGAATCCTATGACCTAAACACTCATAACAGATAGTAGAGCAAGGTGACTTAGTGCGTCGTCGGCCTTATTTTCAACCCTCGCTTTATGATTGAGGACAAACATATGCTCCCAAAAAAAATCTAACCCAGCGTCCATGTCTAGAGTTTAGTTTCTTCTGAAAGTTGAGATATTCAAGGACTCATTATCAGAGTACAAAATGAATTCTTGCGATAGGAGATAATGTCTCCAATATCGTAAAGCATGCACTACCGTATAGAACTCCTTATTATAGATGGAGTATCTGAATTTGGCATCACTAAGTTTCTCAGAAAGTATGCCACAGGATACCCTTCTTGGCTTAAAACTCCACATATCCCTATGCCTGAAGCATCGCATGCAACCTCAAATACTTTCATGAAATCTGTAAGGTGCATAATAGATGCTTCGGTCATACTTCTCTTGATCTCCTTAAATGCCTTAGCAGCATGTTTAGTCCGTGTAAATTCTCCTTTCTTCATGCAATCAGTGATTGTGTACATGATAGTGCTAAATCCCTTTATGAATTGACGATAGACTGTTGCTAACAATGAAAACTCTTAACCTCGTGTAGGTTGCGGGGCTCGGGTCAATCTATAATCGCTTGGATCTTTTCAGGATCCGCACGTACTACCTTTGAGGAAACAACAAAACCTAAGAAGATGACGCTATCTGTCATGAAAGAACACTTCTTAAAATTCGGGATAAAGCTCTCTCTCCTCAGGGTAATGCATACGTGCTGCATGTGGTCAATATGATGCACCTTAGATTGACTATATATAAGGATGTCATCAAAATACACGACTAAATTTTTTCCATGAATGGTCGTAGTACTTGAGTCATCGCTCTCATGAATGTGCTAGGGGCATTGGATAAGCCAAAGGTCATAACCATCCACTGATACAAACCATCCTTCATTTTGAAGGCCATTTTCTACTGATCTATCATGCATACTCTAATTTGATGGTAGCCACTCTAAAGATCAATCTTTGAAAATATTGTGGCACCAGCCATCATATCTAGCATGTCGTCCAACCTAGGGATAGGAAAACAATACTTAACCATGATCTTGTTAATGACACGGATATCCACACATTTTTCATGACTCATGCTTCTTAGGTGCGAGGAGAGCCGATACGGTACATGTGCTCAAACTTTTTTGATAAAACATTTGGTTAACAATTCAACGGCACAAGAGTTCGAGCAAGCGCCCCATTTTTATTTATAGGGCGCCTGGGCGGTTGTGCGCTCAGTCGAGCACCCAACCGCTCGGGCAAGTGATTAGGGATGCGACCCCCCTAGGTCGGTCGCTCGGTCGAGCGAGTTGGGTCGCTCGATCGAGCGGCTTGAAATCCTGCCTTGCCTTGTGCTCCTTCTGAAGGGGCCAAGCTCGGTCGAGCGGGTTAGCCGCTCGACTGAGCGACCTGCTACATGAATTCAACTCTTCACTCTCGTCGTATTTCTCGTCGATCGTCGAATCCATGTCCATGCTTCACTCTTTCGTTTGGCATCACGACCGTTGAGTCCCTGCCGAAATCAATATGCATCAGTTGTTTTTGGGGTTTAGAATTTTTATACTAAAAATCTTGAAAATCTAGCTAACATCAAAATACGGGGAAATAGGTCGGGTTGCCTCCCGCCAAGCACTTGTTTAAGGTCGTTAGCTCAACCCCTGATACTCCACGAGGCTAGATGTTGGGTGCACGCGAGATGCACCCGTCGTTCTTACCGACCAACCTATGTGGGGCTGGTTGGCAAAACGCCTCTTTCGGACCCTTAGCGGTTCGTTCGTCCTCTCCCATCTCTTTGTTGCACCCCAAGGATGCTGCAGCAACAAGCTTCTTTATCTTCACGACGTCCGGGTCGTGATCCTCCATGGCGAGCATAGCGTGCTCGTGTGTTATCAACCCAACATCTGGATCCTCGTCTAGCACCTGCAAGTAGGCGTCCACCGCTTTGTCGTGTCATGGGTCTACACATTGGTCTTTGCTCTGCAGCAGAGGGTCCAAAAAGATTTCCTCGACTGTGAACTCCTCGACGAGTTCATCCTCAATCAGCTACAAACATCCGACATCCGCAACGGGCTCTCTCCCTTATCGGCTTGGGTAGCTGAACCCCAGATGTCGTCATAAATGGGCGACAAAAAATGAGCTGGGACCCGTCGTCCTCCGACATATCCATAATGACGAAATCCACCAGAACGCTCACCCCGCCGGGAATCTATAGAATGACGTCCCTGGCCACTCTGACTAGATGCGTCACCATTTGTCCGCTAGCTGGATCGTCGTTGCTATCGCTCTAGCTCTGTCCCGGTATTGAGGCGCCGAAAGATAGACAATGGCATCAAACTGATGATGGCCCCCAAATCTACCAATGCTCTCCTGATGGGGATGCCACCGATGGAGCACGGAATGGTGAAACTCCCCAGATCCGGGAGCTTCTTTGGTAGTTTGTTGCTCCTCATAAATGATGATGGCTCCTCCGCCAACATTTCTTGCTCGGCCTTCCTCTTCCCCGATATTAGCTCCTTCAAGAACTTTGCATACGAGAGTATTTCCGTGAGGGCATCCATAAAAGGGATGTTGAGCTCCACTCACCTTAATAGTTCGATGAATTTGGCGTACTTCTCCGCCATCTTGGCCATCGATAACCTGCTAGGGAATGGAACTGGTGCGGTGCGATCCTTGGTTTTCTCTGCGGGCTTTGTGTTTCCTTTGATTGCCTCCTTCTCTACTGGGGGCTATCTCTCTCAACAATCATAGGCTGCTCCCCAGCCTCAACATCACCATCTTCAGCAGCCGCTGGCTGCTCATCTATCTCCTCACTAGGTGATGGAGCTACATGAATCATCACCGGCGGTTCTGGATCCTTCGTTGATATGCCGCTACAGATGGTGATGGCGCAAGCACTCTTCCTAGGGGTTTTCTCAGATTGGGCGAGAAGCTTGCCTTGAGCCCGTGACAACTGACTCAGCTGCTCCTTTAGCTGTTCCACCGTGGTTGAAAGCTCCTTGCTGCGAGTTGCATGGTCATGGTTGAGCTTTGCCTGCTCATCTATGAACTTCTCCAAGGTGGCTTCCAAGGGAAGTACTTTGTGATGAAGGCCTCCGACAGCTGCTCCCATGTTGTGAACATATTGGGTCCTTGGGACTTTAGTCAATAGTGGGCCTTCTCCTTCAAGGTGAAGAGGAAGAGCCGCAATCCGATCGTGTCGTCGCCGATTCCCTGCATCTGGAATGTGGCACATTTTGCCAAAAATGCCTCCACGTGATGGCTGGGTTCTCATGTGGGAACCCGTGGAAGCAGTCCTGCTGCACCAATAGGATGAGCCCCGTCTTCAACTAGAAGTCGCCTTCGCGGATCGACGGTATGACCACGGAGGAAGATTAGATGGTGTCGGGCTTCATGAAATCTCGGATCAATAGCAGTGGATGTGGAGACAAAGTTGGCCCATCGGGAATTCCGGCCATCAATTCCTGTCTCCTTCTTTCTGCTGCGAGTCGTCGTGCGGTCGCTTCTATTTCAGGATCTAAGGGCAGGAGATTCTCTGCTCCCTGTGAACGTGTAAGCATGCAAAATAAAAGAACTCAAGAAAAATATGGAACTCGTTAGTAAAAAGAGAAAAAATAGTAATAAGAGAATAAAATAAAAAATAAAAAGAGTGGTGGGAGATAAAGTGTGGATGAAACTAGCACTCTCAAATCCAAAAGGTAAAACAAACCGTTCCCTCCCGACAACGGCGCCAAAAAATTGTTCGGCGTCCCGTCCTCACGCCTGGGAGCGCTCGATTCATTGCAAGTGCACGGTGCATTGTAGTATGTATAGCTTTTCGAACTCAGGGGAGGCAGTCATTTAGTATTTAGCTTTTATGGAAGGGTGAGAATACGTGGTCGGGGGTTGTCACGTGAAAGTTTGGTTGATTGATTGTGGGAAATGGGGTCTACTAAATAATAAAGGTCTAAGGCATTCGGGATTTCCCGCTATGCCCTTCGGTCATGGATGTCAGATTAATGTCTTTCGTTGGACAACGGATGAGGGTCACACCCGAGGATGGGAACGAGCGTTTGACTTCCGTCGTCGCACTTGTCTAACGCATCTCTATGCGGAGCCGTGCTTTCGCAGTCAGCATCGTATGGGAATACGTGCATTAAGCTTGACACTTGGTCTCGCCTCGCAATCTGTATCCACTAGCGTGATCTACGGACTGCGACACCACGGTATGGTTGGTTCTAGCGGTCGGGCTACTTTCGTAGTCATCGACTAGCGGATCGAGGATTAGTGGTCGCCCTAGCTCTCGAGTCATTCTCGTGATCGCAAGCACTAAAAACGGCCACTACGCCCAAATCGGATCCATGCGGATTTTCTCTAGGATATGAAGCCGCTTTCGCGATCCTCCGATTCTAAGGCTAATCCTCCAAAACCCTTGTTCAAACTACCATATGGAGACCATATATTCATCCAACTAAGAATTAACTTAACATCCAATCCCTAGGATCCTAGGGATCATCCCTAAGCCCTAAAAACACACTACTCTACCATGGCAATAGCTACAACAACAAGAGCAATGGAGATATTCATCATAAACTGAGCAAACATCACGAAATTAATATCAAAGCGTAGAGGAAGGAATGAGGATGCAAAATATAATAAAATCAAAGAGTAAAAGTGATTCACCAAAGTTTAGATTGCAAAACAATAGCTCAAGAAACCTCTCCCTCCACAATAGCTCAAGGGGTTTTTTGGATTAAAAGAAAGCTTAACCTAACTAAAAACCGAGTTTAGTTTATATACAACCCATTAAGTTTCCGGTTTTACAAAGAAACCAAACCGAAACCCAATAAAAAGCCCTAAAAAGTAGTCTGTCGACGTCGCGCTCGGTCGAGCGAAGTAATCACTTGACCGAGCGCGACCCTTTGTCGCTTCGCTTTGGGCATTTGGAGAAGGGGTCGCGCGGTCAAGCGGGGAAGCCTCTCGACCAAGCGGCATCTTGGAGAATTGATGTCGCTCGGTCGAGCTAGCTAGGTCGCTCGACCGAGCTTAAGTGCGAAATTTACAGAGAGCTCGAAGGCCAATTTGGAGCTCTCTGCAGGGGAGAGCTCGGCCGAGCGAGCGGGGCGCTCGGCCGAGCGACCCCTTGCCATTTTGCTCCCCTTCTACCAAGTCATAGATCGGTCGAGCGCATCATGCACTCGACCTAGCGATCTGGGAATCCTCTTCTTCTCCTTCTCTTCTCCACTTCTTTCTCTCTTCCCTTAGCTCCCTTAAGTCGCCGTGGCGAGGCGACGCAAGCTCCAGCATCCAACATTGTGTCCATAGTCCAATATCGCTCCGAATCGCTCCGAATTCCCTGAAAGTATACAAAACATCGTAAGAATAAAATATATCGAGAAAAATGCGATATAATACGAAAATATGAACTTGGACGATCAAAAGGATATGGAAATGCGCGATAAAAATATGGAAAATATGGTCACAACAGACACAAAGCCGTGAATGATGGTACAAACGAGCTCAATGCGCCTAGAAGTGGAGAAAAGACTAGAGGACCAGCCAGCAATCTTGGACTTGCACCTATCTATGAGACCAGAAAATCCTCGCCACAGGGTAAGTAGAAGATAGAGAAAGCCCAAGGTACTTGACCGGGGGTGAGCAATAGGGATGCCAAGAAGAGAGGAAAGCTCCGCCCCAATGCTGCAACCCTTACTCAGGATCAACTTGCTCTTACCCTTTTCACTTCAAGGCCCGTCAGGAGGTGGAACAAGGAAATGTCGATTTTCTTTTATACATACACATAAACAAAAACCACAAAAAATACTTGCATCCCCACATCATCATGTGATGGATCATGTCCAAAACAGAGTTAGGATCGATAATATGAAGTTTAGACTTACGCTTGCGTACGCTGCACGGTAGTCTACGAACTTCGCCTTCGGATTCGCCACGACGGATCGAGTCTACTCACGAACGGAGTAAGGCTACTAAATCCACAATCTAAATCTCTACTTTAGATTAAGAACTTGGATAGAGGGAGAGGAAATATTTCTGCAGAGCTTCGCTAGGATGAAGATGCATGCATGAATTTCATGCAAAAGGTGTAAGGAAAATGGCTACCCTTGGGTCTTATTTATAGCCCCCAAGGTAGTTATTTTAGGGTAAGTTGTTCCTTTGGAACAACTTAATTAAGGTGTACCATGATGCATGGCACATTATAAGCTTAAGTTGTACCATATGCATGGTACAACATAAGCTTAAGATATTCCCCCTTTATTAGCCATATGTCGCATGCATTTATGCATATATAATGCGACTTTCCCACTCATACAGAGATCATCTCCGCAAGGGAACAGATTCCCTTTGCACACGACTTCGTGTGCGCGACGTTCGAGGTCCGTATTCCCTCGTACATCCCCCACAAGGGTGTACAAACGTCTTCCATATCCAACATCATGCATCCACGTGTATATATGTGTCTTCATATCAAGAATTTCACCATGTCGAGCTTTTTATATGCATGGATTTCTGAGTGAAGAATTTTCAGATTTACACATCTTTTTGTTCAGTTTCTCGGACACCAATCATGATATATGTGTTCGTCCTAGTTTTAATATTTGTAAACCGCAAGCGCACGGCGTCGTCGTAGCGCTATACGGATCGTCCGCAGGGAGGCATTCGTTGAGTATCGATTTCTTTCTGAGTTAGAAAGCTACGCGGTCGATAGGTGGTTTAGATGAAAATAGGGGAAAAATTCAGGCGATAAAAGCTCTAGGGCTCAGGGTATCCCCACCATCGAACTAGGGTTTAGGTTGGATCAGAGTTAACCGATTATTGGATTCATTGGGATTCAAGAGAGGTCGTCTAACCTAAGGACGTTCTCATATCCCACAATCTCGTGATGCATGATATGATCGTCCCTTATGCTATCCCTGCCCCGGCTCTCGCGATGCTACCCTAACCTATATTGATGTCGACTCTCGCCGATACATCGATATATGTTAGGTGCATTACGTCCGACGAATGTCCACAATCTTCCTTCACGCCACTCTCGTGGTCGATGATTTGGATCTATATTAGGATGGCTCTAATTGGCATCCGACTCTCGTCGGCCACACCGATAGTACGGGTCACTCTAAGGATCGAAAATCCTAGATTAGTCCCGACTCTCGCCGGTGGATAATCTAATTATCCACAAGGGAGGAGACCAATATACAATGACAATTGGCATCCAAATATACCCCAAATCATCAATTAGCCAACAATCAACTAACTAGTTCATCTAACCCATGACCCAATTTCAATGGGGTTCAACCCATTGCCCTGGATAGAAACCTACTCACTACTCATTATCAAATAAGCAATCACAAACATGAATTCAATGAGCATTGCAATGGATTCAATATGAAAATCAAGTAGTAAACAATCCACAATTGCAATGAGAAAGGAAATCTATTTTTATTAGCAAACAACAATCTAAAATAAGAACTACAAAAGGAATTAATAAAGTCTGCATAAAAATAAGAGAGCACACCTAAATATCCCTCAAAACTCTAAAAAGGGTAAACTAAAAGCTGTTTTTTGCAGAGAAGGAAGAAGACCTTTTATACAATCCCAAAAGACCAAAATAGTCCCTAACTAACTCTGACGACGCACAGAAATTGCCATAGGGACTAATTTGACGCGACCGCGTCGTTCACATTGCGTAACCGGGCTCTCGGCAGTAATAGCGACGCGACCGCGTGGTTGAAGCATGCGACTGCATCGAATTAGGCTTCGACGGCCGTTTGATCTTCTAAACGAGCGACCGTTTGGCTTCAGCTTCTCTGAGATTACGCGGCCGTGTCGATTTGATCAAAACGGCCGCGTCGATAGAAATTTCTTCATTCCTCTTCAGCAGCGACGTGGCCGTTTGCGGTGTCTTCACACGGCCGCGTGGAGTTGAGTACTGAACTGCGTTGGTGCATGTAAGTGACACATCGGTGTTGAATCAACGCGGCCGCGTTGATTCGACGCGACAGTTTGTGTCACTTTTCCATCTTTTTCCCCCTTTTGCACACTTCGAGCTCCCGGCTTTGATCTTTTTGCTCTTTTGGGCTTTTCCACGCTTTATGGTCCGGATTTGATACATATTTCCTGAAAAGCACAAAATGGAGCATAAAAGTAAAAAAGGAAACAAAAACAAAGAAAACGGGAAAACGGTGAATGAAAAAACGTAAAACGTGCATGAAAAATGGGTGAAAACTATATACAAAAATCACTTATCAATATGCATAGGGCTAGTTTCTAGTTTGAAATCTCATATATTATGCTTATTATGATTATGCTCATAATCTCTGAGATAGAAGTACTCGAAACATGCCTAGGTTATATTTTTGCTTAGGAATCCATCTTATGCATGAATCCTGAAAGTTTTAGTTGAGCATGATGATTAGCACTCTAATAGGATTTGGATAACAGCATGTCATTTCAGTACTGATGAGTGAAGTTGCCTAACTTGCCCATGTTTGAAAAAAAGAAAAAAAGAGAAAAAAAGAGAAAAAAGAGAAAAAAATTAAATATGCACGGTTCTTCCAGCTACATCGAGTAGATGTCCTCATGTCTCGAGAAGCATTGGGGATTCACGTCGAAAGATTTAATTTGAGAGAGTGTATGGGAATACAGATTGTTAGTTGGTTTGAGTTAGTAGGTCCGAGGGGTACTTCTTGGCCCAATGCCCTAAGGTCGTCTGATCTGGGAGTCATTGACTCAATGCTCCTTACACAAACCAACTGGAATTCAAAAAAGGAAAAATAAAAAAGAGATAAAATAAATAAATCACTTGTAGATATAGAAATAAAAGCATGTGCAATGCTAACAACCCCACAAATCAAGGAACGACAGCTTGTTGTGAGAGGCATCTCCTTGAAAGATTTGCATGAAATCATATGAAATTAATTCTTCTCTCAACCATTGCATAATTTCGATTCTCATCCTAATAACCTAGTGCGGGATAGAGAAAATATCTTAGGATTTGAGCATAACCATGATTTTACATACTGTGTGTTGATTTCTGCTGAAAACGATACCCTAGGTTATATCTTGATTGATAGAGAGGAGTTGATATGTTTAAATTTTCTGAAATCTGAATTCTCCACTCACCCATGTATATGAATGCTAGATGTTTTGGAATTATCGATGTCATTTATATGCGTGCTTGCACCCTCCAATCTCTACGCTCTTGTATTCCTTGAGGACAATGAAGAGTTTAGCTTGTTGGACTTTGATGAGTGTTTATTATGTATGCTTTTCATATACTTTCCACATGCATTTCACACCGCTTCACCACACTTTTCATGTTTTTTCCACTTTTTGTTCCCTTTTTACTCTTGGGCCTTCTCTATGCATTTCAGGCAAAAACGTGGAGTTTCGGGACCTTTGAGCGAGAACGGGAGCTTTGGAAGAGAACGAGGAAGCGACGGGGCCAAAATGACCAAAGACGGAGTAGACCGGACCGACACGGTCGTGTGGCCTATCACACACGACTGTGTCGGATATCACCGCAAAAGAGAGCCAAGAGAAGTCACACACGACCGTGTGGACGTGTTGGTCATTTTATGAGAAGCTGAAGTGAATTCTACACGGCCGTGTAGGCATACAACCGTATAACCATATAAGAAGAAAGGAAGACAGAAGGCCAATTTTTTTAGCACTGTAGCCACATGGACGTGTGGATTTCCACACGACCGTGTCGGACTATGCATTCTGAATGGTTTTGAAGGCCATATTTTGGAGCAGATCAACACAACAGTGTCGATTGCCAGACACGGTCGGGTCAGTTGAGGTTTCTAGCTAACCCGCTAGGGTTTTATGGATTGTATAAATAATGGGAATCGCCGTTTTGACGGGGGCGGACTTCGAGACACGATTTTCTCCGGTTTTTCTCAACTTTCCTTTATAATTAGTTTTAAGAGTAGGAGTAGGTTAGAGTAGATTTTACTGGCGTTTTCTCATTGGTGCAAGCTTGTAATCTCCATATTTTTGTATTGCAACCCATGAGCTAAGCATTTCTTTCTTCTTCTTTATTTTATGTTTTTAATTAATTTCTCTGTGATTATCTCTGTCACTATCAATGTTTAGTGAGTTGGTTTTCATCTACGGCATAGTTGATCTCTTTTGTGGAATGAACTTGGGTTGATTACTTGTTTTAGCTATTGAATGGTTAAATTAGGATTATGCTTCGGATGTTTATTATCAACATAGATTGGTTTCCTCAAATTAGTCGCTAACGATAGTTAGGGTTAATCTAAGGGTTTCCAACCCATATGCCGATTCACACTAATTATGTCGCCAATGGAAGTTAGGCTTTATCTAGATCCCTCCTAGCATTGATCGGGGTTCTGTCTACGATAGTGGCGTGAACGATGGTTAGGGAATATTGTCAAGCATTATGCACCCGTCGTGCGATGATGACTAATGAGAGTTGGCTAGGTCACACGATGTATAATCATATCATAGCATCACGGAAGTAGGAGATAGGTGATCATTTAGTTAGCCCTATCATAGCATTATGGAAGTGTGGGGTACGTCTATCTTAGATGCAACATTCTCACCCTATGAATAATTCGATAGCTAGACGAGACGATCAATTCCGTGTTCAACCCATATTAGAGAGATACCTAGCCCTAGAGCTCTTTCTTCTATTTTTATTCTCCCTCTTCTGTAAAACCAATCCACGTAGCTAACCATAGCCTAAGATTAGCTAGTACTCAGTCACACAACCTCTCTGCGGACGACCCATTAGCGCTACGACGATGCATTGCGGTTACAAATACTGAAACTTCTGGACACTCAACACAGCGCATGTGCATATGAACCCTCATGTAACTCCATCTGTCTGGTGCTTTCTAGGCGTAGCACACAGTCTAGACACTCACGAGACTCAGACCACTCTGACAGACAGCAGTTTCTAAGGCAACTAACCGGTTAAGGACATCTCTCAGTGTAGGTGTGTCACAATCCATGGTATCTGATGCCTGTTATTCTCCGTCGCCAAGCGTGGTCATGCAATATAACTATCTTTAAATGTGTGATACCTTGCTAATGCTCTTTATATCTATATTACAATTGGTAAATGTTTTTGAATTCTAGGGCTGACTAGGACAAGTTGACTAGGACAAAAGGGCTGACAGAAGAACAGCTGAGATTTAATCTTGAGGAATGAATGGTTGAGATGAGATTTTGTGAAAAGTTTTGGAGGGAAAAACATTTCTGGGGAAATGAAAGTTTCTGGAGAAATGAAAAATTCTGGGGAATGAAAATTTCTGAGGAATAGCAGAGTGCAGTCAATTAATGCATTTGGAAAAAAACTTTAAATTGCACTCAATGCTGCAGATCGAATGTTGCTGCAGATCGAATGATCTCTCCCTCAACGCGGGGACCGTCTCTTCGACGCATGTGGCAATAAAATGAGAATAATTTCCCGCGTCAAAGGCAACGCTAAATTTTTTACGCTAATTTGTTGTTCTGCGCCAAAGGCGCCCGTGTCGCTAAATATTTTTACGCTAATTTGTTGTTCTGCACAATTTTGGCTGTGAGAATAATTTTTTAGGGAACAATGATTTTACAGCGGAAAATCATAAATGAACCGCGCCGAAGGTGCCAAATGTTTTTACGCTAATTTGTTGTTTCGTGCTGAATTTGTTCTACGCCGAATTTGTTGTTCTGCGCCGAATTTGTTGTCTCGCGCCGAATGCACCCATGCCGCTAAATATGTTTACGCTAATTTGTTGTTCCACGGCATTTTGGCTATGCAAATAACTTTTTGGGGAATAAATATTTTGCGGGAGAAATTCTTAAATGAACCGTGCCCGCGGGCATGGGTTATGACTATATATATACACATGCATACTTAGATACATATATACATTGATACATTGATACATAGATACATAAGGAATATGGGCCTGAGCTGACAACGCAGGAAAAAAATTTCAATTTTTTTGTGATATGTTCTACAACTTGTTAACTACCTCTCCCACCAAATTTCAAGTCAATCCAACACTTTTTGAGCCTCCGTTCATGTGTTTCAAAAAAACCGCTCCAGAAACCGAACTTTCAACACAACATTTTTGAAACGCATGAACGGAGACTTAAAAAGTGTTGGATTGACTTGAAATTTGGTGGAGATGTAGTTAACAAATTGTAGAACACATTGTAAAAAAACAAATCTGAAAAAAAAAGTTTTTCCGGCCCAGAATAGCTGACAGCGCAAGAAGAATTTCATGTGATGTCAGCTCAGGCCCATATTCATATATATATATATATATATAAACGAAGTGAGATAAGTGTGGGCGATTGGGGTGATCCAGGTGATGGAGTCGGCGACAACAAACCAAACTCCGGCGAGGGCAGCAAAGCAGGTCCGCATCGGAAAAGTCTAAAGATGCTGGAACTTCATGTGAGGAAGGTTGGAGGCCAGTTGCACGAAGAGACAAAGGCAGATGGAGATCGTGGGGAAGCAAAGGAGTCGGCCATTTCCAGGGTGGTAGCAGGGGCAATGGCGGTGATAGTCAAATTTTAACATTTGTAAACCGCAAGAGCACTCCTATCGTCATAGCGCGTTGCGGGTCGTCCGCAGAAAGGCAGAGTGATCGAGTACTAGTTTGATCTAGGGTAGTTATTAGCTACGTGTGGTGTGATGGACAAGATGAGATTCACAAAGATAATACGGTGGATTCAAATATACACATGAAAGAAATGATCACAAACACAGGAAATAGCAATTAAAGAGACTGAGAACACAAATCAAATCAGCAATGAACAAAATTTAACAAAATAGAGAAGAAGAAATCAACTTATCTCCTTGAATCATACACAAGAGTTGTCAATCCTTAGTAACAATCAAAGGGGAAGTCTTAGATCTACTCTAATTTAGTCATACTCAAAAGAAAAACATAAAATGAGGAAGAACTATGGCAAAAACGTGTTCCCCAGTGGTCCCCCTCTCTCCAGCGGCGCATCCGTTCCTTAAATAGGGATCCCAAAACCCTAAAAATCGGGCAGAGACCCGATTCGACGCAGTCGCGTCGAGAGATTACGCAACTGCGTCAAAGTCATCTTGTAGCGCGATCGACGCGGTCGCGTCAATAGAGATGCGACCACGTCAAGAAAAGCTACGCGGCCGCGAGAATTGTTGACGCGGCCGAGTCGTTATGCCTCGGGATTCATAAATTCGCGGCCGCGTCGATCTACTTAACATAGGCAGCGAAAGTCTCTGTTTCTCGCTTCTCTCTTCATTCTTCAAGTCTTCTGACGCGGCCGTTTGGTGGAGATTGACGCGGCCACGTGGATGATTCTTCTTTAGCGAATTGACGCGGCAGCGTGAATTGACGCGGCAGCGTGATCATGGTGACACGGCAGCGTGAAGCTCCATTCTTCACAAAATCTTCTCCCTTGCGCATTTCGATCCCCCAGCCTCGCTCCTTCCGTATCTTTATGCTCAATTCTCACCATATGGTACTAAATCGGTACATATCCCCTGCAAAGCATAGGAGAGACCATAAAAACAAGATAGAAGACAAAACGGGAGTAAACGGGGAGGAATGGAGAATAAAATGGTGTAAAACGTGCATGAAAAAGAGTGGAAAACTGTATATAATAAACACTCTTCAAAATCCCCCAAGCTAAACTCTTTCTTATCCTCAAGGAAGATAAGGGAGAGCGTAGATCGGAGGAATGCAGTCAAACATGCAGATGATGCGATGGAACTTTGAAAATTTTCAAAAACCGAGAGAGTATATGCGTGGGTGAAATGAAAATTCCAATTCGGGAAACGAAAATGCTCAGAAATCTTTCCGTCGATGAGAATATGTTCCTATGACGTCGTTCCTACTCAAATCGCCAAGCAATACACTAGGCGACAGCCATACTCACATTCTAAGACATTTCCTCTAACCCGACCTTAGAATGAGTGTGTAGGAACCTAAGCTATACAATAGTCGAAGCGGGGGTAAGTAAGGGATAATGGGATAATGGTCCATCGAGAGAGTGGCGCTCACGACACGACACGGTTCCTTGATTCAAAAATTTGCCAAGTTTATCCATGATTTTATATATACAACGTATACACAAAGGAATTCTATACACAAATATACATACATATTTTTTTCTTTTTCTTTTTTCGGGATTTTCACGTGGGTTGTGTAAGGAGCGTTGGGTCGATGACTCCCAGATCAGACGACCTCAGGGCACCGGGCCAAGGACGCCTCGAACCTACTAACTCAACCCAATTGAAATCCTTATTTATACGCACTCCCCCAAGCTAGGCCTTTTTACGCAAGGCCCCGACGGGTACTATCGTGGGGATCCGGTTACTCACTTCGCTGGAGAAATGGTTCGTATTATTTTTTTCTATTCACAATTTTTTTCTAGTGTGGTTATTATTATTTTTTAGAAAATCATGGGGTGAACTTGGCAGATTCAATCCTCAGTACTAGGTGAAGTGTGGTTATCCAAGTCCCGAGAGACTATAAATCATTATACACAACTATCGGCTCTAAGGTCCATGCATAGAATGGGTTCATAAGTGTCAATCTAGGTCGATTTCAAGTACTCCTATCTTAGGGGTTGCGAGGACGGCCAAAGCTAGGGTATTGCAGGAGATTTGAGTTTATATTACAAACTATTCACATATTCAAATCGACATCATGGAAATCGAGCATTAAGGTTCGGAAAACGAATTTCAAATCGAGATTCAGTGCATATAAAAACGCATTTTCGAAAAATTCTCGAGGCGAATGCAAGTATATACAAATGCATGCATGAAGATGCATGATGCATGATGCGAATGCAGATATTTTTGGAGTTTTTTGGTTTTTTCATTTTTTGGCTTTTTGGATGCATATAATAAATTTAAACGTGATGCATATGAAAAAGAGAGAAAGATGGAAAATAAGAAAGAAGTGAAAATAAAACGAAAATAACAATAAAAGTGGGGAAATAAGAGGGAAAAAGAGAAAATAAGTGCGAAAGAACTCCCCCAAGCAAAACCAAGCATTGTCCTCAACGCAAATAAAACACAGAAAACAATCGTGAGGACAAATAAAATGTGGGGAATGAGACCCATGAGCATCCCCAAGCTATGTAAAGCCGTGCCCTAAAATGATGCAAGCGTGCTATGCATGGGCTAAATGGGCGTGGGAGTTGGGGGATATGAAGTGATGGCAAAGAATGGGGGATGAAGCATGCATTGGGTTTTGGGGTGAAATGTGTGAGCGCCACATAGGGGTGAAATTTATTCAAAAGAAAACGATTAATCCCAATACGTTCCTTATACTGCCAAGAGGATACGAGTTTATTCATTCTACCTAGAAATCATGTAAAATTTAATTACACTACTGGATTTGGATTCACCTGATGAATGGCGGATCCAAAACATCCAATTGAGCATGTAGCTGCTCTTCCTACTCCGTTCGTGGCTCTGTCAAAAAATTTGTGCCACGAACACCAACGGCCCTAGCAATGCTCCCCTAGCTTCTTTTGAGGATGTCTACCTGTGACCTGCAAAAGAAAATGAGCATCAGTCCGTGATGATGAAGATTTTCCAATATTAAATGTATTCCAGAGGCGATCGTCAAAATGTGTTAAAATATGTGAAATTGGTTGACGAAAACTCCCTGGAAATGAATTGCAATCTCTTGACGACGACGCTATCGTCGTAAGGCCAAGCTCGTAGGTACACTCTTCAGGCGCAATAATGACCCAACATACCTCCGTTGCTTGTGTATCTAATTCCTGCAGGGGGAGTGTTGAGTCATGAGAATCCGAATCTAAAGAGTGTAATGTGGGATTCAGATTGAGGGAGTAAGGGGTCTAGATGTTCTCCCTGTATAGCGTATGGAGCCGGTGGATAACTCCTATTCTTATCACCAATATGAGTGCCCTCAAATCGGTGTGTGTGGGTGTAATCATCCATCTCGTCATCGGAAGAGAAAATTGGATCGTGAGGGTCAGCGAGCTGAACCTCATGAACCAAGCAATCTTGATGGATGCGAGAGTCAATGACTCGCGTTTCGGAAGTGGTACCTGTACGGGAGAGCAGACTCATATTAAAAATTTCCAAGTTTAATTCGTATGAGTTACCGTTTTTGGTGTAGGATGTCAATATGCATGAGACGCGGCCGCAGTCTCCATGTAATCCCATGCATCTTCAGTCGGCATGTCAAAGAATTGACCTCCATTCATCTTCATCATAAATTCCTACAGAATGTAGTGCAGTCCTCCACTGAAGAAGCAAAGGAGGTCGTGCGTGCTCATCCCATGCTCCGGCAATCCGTGCACTAATATGATAAATCTTCCCCAAGTTTGCCAAAGCGTCTCTTCGGTAAGCTGGGAGAAGGAAGAAATTTGACCTCGCAGTGTACGGAGTTGCCTTGCCTAAAACCCGATGGAGGGGGTGGCTCCTCCATTAAGGTTATACCATTCTGACGATGTCTGTAAAGCAATCGAATCTCCACCAAGCAAATGTGATCCCCCCCTGTGATATGACCAATCGGTTCACACTCTGGGCAAGTTCATGAAGTGGGGCTTGAGCATTGGTTTGGGTTACGAGCCATTAAGCATCGTCTCGGAGTTGGTCTTCTAGAAGCAACTCGATATGGGATTTTTTGTGGAGGGTTGTGGTAGGATGGCCCATGAGATAGGTTGTGGGTATATGATGGTGGGTCGTATGAGTATGTAAAATTTTGGCATTGGGTGAAGACATGGCCCCTGCATCTCACATCTAATACACAACGCTGCAACATGAGGTAATTCATTATGGCCTCCAACTTGAGCATTCGGCGGGAATAAACTGCCAAGATCTCCACGTAGGATCCATCGGGCATCTGCATCTTCTCTTGGGAGCGCCTGAAATATGAAAAATTTGCTACGCGGAGCGCGTCAGTAGTACAAGAGATTTGCAATAAGGATAACGTCGGTGTTGAGGAAAAATCTTGCTTAATAGAAATTTTTATGGTTTTTGAATGACACGTAGTCTAGCTAACCCTAAATCCAACTAATATCAACCGACTCGTGCCTTCCCGGCAACGACGCCAAAAACTTGATAGTCAAATTTTAACATTTGTAAACCGCAAGCACACGACTGTTGTCATAGCGCATTACGGGTCGTATGCAGAGAGGCGGAGTGATCGAGTACTAGTTTGATCTAGGGATGTTAGCTACGTGTGGTGTGATGGACAAGAAGAGATTCACAAAGATATACGGTGGATTCAAATATACACATGAAAGAAATGATCACAAACACAAGAAATATCAATTAAAGAGACTGAGAACACAAATCAAAGCAGCAATGAACACGATTTAACAAAATAGAGAGGAAGAAATCAACTTAGCTTCTTGAATCATACACAAGATTTATCAATCCTTAGTTACAATCAAGGGGAATTCTTAGATCTACTCTAATTTAGTCATACTCCTAAGAAAAACAGAAAATGAGGAAGAACTAGGGCAAAAAAGTGTTCCCCAGCAGCCCCCTCTCTCCAGCGACGCTTCCGTTCCTTAAATAGGGATACCAAAAACCCTAGAAATCGGGCATAGACCCGATTCGACACGGTCGCGTCGAGAGATTACGCGGCCGCGTCGAAGTCATCTCGTAGCGCGATCGACGCGGTCACGTCAATAGAGACGCAGCCGCGTCGAGAAAGGCTACATGGCTGCGTCGTTATGCATAGGGAGCCATAAATTCGCAGCCGCGTCGACCTACTTAACACGGGCCGTAAAAGTCTTTGTTTCTCACTTTTCTCTTCATTCTTCAAGTCTTCTGACGCGACCGTTTGATGGAGATTGACGCGACCGCGTGGATGACTTCTTTGGTGGATTGACGCAGCCGCGTGATCATGGTGACATGGTCGCGTGAAGCTCCATTCTTCACAAAATCTTCTCTTGCGTATTTCAATCCCCTGGCTTCGCTCCTTCCGCATCTTTATCCTCAATTTTATCATATGGTCCCAAATCGGTACATCCCCTACAAAGCATAGGAGAGACCATAAAAGCAAGATAGAAGACAAAACGGGGGAAAACAGGGAGAAATGGAGAATAAAATGGTGTAAACGTGCATGAAAAAGAGTGCAAACTGTACACAATAAACACTCATCAGGCAGTATGGGGAGTCCTTCGGGCACATGGCATCAACCCGATCAGAGGGGAAAGAGCATCTCAGGCGATTCCTACGGCAAGAGGTCCTGATCAAGTAGTGCACGGAAGGTGTTTGATAGAGTGCCTGTAAGACCTAAAGTAGCAATAAAGATCAATACAACAACAAAATTGTCTTGGTCGGAGGTATGTGCTAATAGGCGTACATATGAGGAATCCATGTCAATGACCTTTATCCGCCAGTGGTCGAGGATGGATCCACTATAGACAGAGTATTGGGTTCTTTGTTAGCTCGTGGGCTGAGCGATGGAAGAACACATTAGTAGGGTATGTGCTAGGAGATGTCCCCTACTATGGGCAAATACGGGCGTGGGTTGGAGAGATTGTCGTACGCCAGATGTTTGGTGGAGGTGGATGCAAAGAAATCACTCCCAAAGTCTGTGAATGTGGAGTTGGATGATGTGGACATAATTACCATTGAAGCAAAGTTCGAAGGGGAGCCCCCAAGATGCAGTAAATGCGTATGTTTTGGCCATTCTGACCCTCAATGTCCTGATGCAATAAAGCTCTCTTCAATCCAAAGTGAATCAGAGGCTCAATGCACTGAAAGGCAAGCTCCGATGTTAGCTTCATCAAGCTCTCCAAACAAGACTAACTCCGGTTTGATGGAGACAACATCTGATACTGCATCTGCAGACAACTCTACCGAGGGGAATATAGGAGGGGGGAGAAATTGTCTCTCGCTCTGGGAAGTGTTGATTTAAAAGACAGCTCAAAGGGGAACACACGAGAGGAAGAATGGGCCATGTGGGATGAATCAAATGCAGAGGTGGAAAGCAATACTACAGGGCAGAATATTCTGGGGGAGTAGGTTGGAACTATGCAAGAGAGGCCCCCTACCGCAGCCCCTAATGAAGTGGCTCCAAATGCAGTGGCTCCAACTGCAGCAGCCAGACCCTCTCCCTCCGTCCTAGATGAGAACACGGATACTGATATTGATCGCATCCCAGATATACTCACTTATGCTAACCCAGAATGGGATCTTGATCAGGCCCGGCTTAAGGGCGATGATGGAACTGAAGGCATGGTGATAAAGAAAGTTAGCGGACGAGTCTCTATTGGAGGAGGCATTCGAAAAAGCTCGAGGCTGAAGGAGGGAGTCATCGGGTGACAATACCAACCCATTGACCAATGACGTTTGTCTGGAACACGCGGGGGCTTAACAATTTGGTTAGACGTAGAGACCTTCGCAAAAGATTAAAAATTCTGAAACCATCAATGGTGATTCTATTAGAGACTAAGCTGAAGTCAAACAAGGAAAATTGGATATCTTTCATCCCCACAAACTGGCTAACTTTGGACAACTTCTCGGCTCACACAGGAGGTCGGATCCTGATAGGATTCGATGCCTCGGTCTGGCAGTGCGTGATGATGACTCGCTCTTCCCAACACATTACAATTCGATGCTGCAATGCGGGTGGGACTGTGTTGATTCTCTCAACAATATACACGTCTAACTTAAATTCTGAGTGCATGGCCCTTTGGAAGAAACTGGAGGAAGATGCCTTTAAGTTGGGTGGGGAAGCTTGGCTTCTAGCAGGGGGTTTCAATTGTGTTTGCTTCTCGAAAGAAAAGGTGGGGGCACAACATCGACCTTGGAGTGGTTGATGAATTCAACGCCTGTCATTCACGTTGCTCGTTGTTGGAGCTTAAAAGCTTAGGAAGGAATCTGAGTTGGTGTAATAAGCGCATTGGAGCTGGGCGTATATCCGCTCGTTTGGATCGAGTACTTTGCAACCCAAGATGGATAAGCTTATTGCCGGAGTCTTTTGCTGAATACTTGGACCCCTCACAAGTGATCATTCGCCCATGTTGACCAATTGCACACAAAGGTAAAATCAGATCTGAAGCCTTTCAAAATTTTCAATTATTGGGTTCAACTACCAGGTTACAATGAGTTGGTAAGGAAATGTTGGTAGCAGTTCTATCAGGGCTCCACTATGCAGCGAGCAGTAGCCAAGCTTCGCATGCTAAAAGCAGAGCTTAGAACATGGGCAGCAAATCAGAATGAAATGAAGACAGTTGCTGTTTGCCGCGGGCAGCTAGAAGAAATTCATACCTCACCTAATATCAATACTGATGCCGACATGCAGAAAAGGGAAAACGAATTAACAATTCAGCTTGTCAAATTGTTGGGAATGGAGGATATGTTTCGCCAAAAAAGTCGACAGGATTGGCTCAGTTTGGGCGACAAAAATACCAAATTTTTCTATACTGCCATGAGGGCTAGACAGTCATAACAATTTAGGGCACTTGGTGGATGCAAATGGAAACAAAAACAGATCTTTAGAGGATCTTCGGATTGAAGCGCCAAATTTTTATGAAGCCCTCTATAATCAATCCCATTATTGGAATGTATTTCCGAACCTTATTCCTAAACGTAAATTGATGAGTGAGGCAGTCATTTGGATTGAAAGAAAAGTCTCTAAGGATGAAATCAAAGAGGCAGTTTTCCAAATAGGGATTGATAAATCACCAGGACTAGATGGCTACAATGGATTCGTCTACCAACATAACTGGAGCACGATATGGGATGATATTACTACTGTTGTCCAGTCCTTTTTCCGATCAGGTTTATTGCTACATCCTATAACTCACACTTTCCCCACATTAGTCCCAAAGAATTCCAATGCTACGGGTCTAGGGGATTATAGGCCAATAGCTTGCTGCAATGTCCTCTATAAAGTGATGAGTAAGGTAATGTGCAACCGGCTTAAGGAAGTTATTCACGAACTCATCTCCCCAAATCAAGCAGCTTTTCTTAAGGGACGTCTTCTATCTGATTGTGCTTTACTAGCGCACGAGCAGATCCGTGACATTAATAACCCTATGGGGCCAGGACTTGCATCAAATTGGACTTGGTGAAGGCTTTTTGATAGTGTGAACAGGGAGTTCATCTATTTCTTACTTCATCAAATGGGCTTCAACAGAATATTCACCAACTGGATTAATGAATGCATCTCAACTCCTACATTTTCTGTTATGGTTAATGGATCTCCTGCAGAGTTCTTTGATGGAAATAGAGGTCTCAGGCAAGGAGACCCTCTATCCCCTTATCTATTTGTTATAACTATGGAGGCATTCTCTCTTCTGGTAGACATGGACATAGCAGCCCGTAGCATCCACCCCTTCGATGTACTGGTACCATTTCTCACCCCCTCTTTGCAAATGATTTGCTAGTATTCTGCCGTGCTAATTTCCACTCTCTTGGGGGGTCTCAAAAACATTATTAGAAGACTTTACCAACCTCACATGTCTCCAGATAAATTGGAATAAAAGTACGTCGATCTTCAGCAAATGGACAAAAAATCCCACTCACTTATCAGAATTCCTGAGGGTTAAACTAGGTACCTCCATCACTACTTATTTAGGCCTGCCCCTATCCACTAAATACCCTAAAGCTTCTATGTATAACAGATGAGTGGACAAGTGCAAGAAAGTGGCTCATGGGCTAGACATCCTCTTTATTACCCCTATCTGGACGCATTGAACTAGTAAGAACAGTCATTTATCGTATGGTTTATTTTTGGATGCAAGCCTTTCGCATTCCAAAATCAGTCCTTCGTACCATCACATCTGTACCATCACATCTGCATGCAGAAAGTTTATTTGGGGATCCTCGCACACATGGGCCTGTAAAAATATGTGCACTCCTAGAGAGGAGGGGGGAGTTGGTATGAGATTGCTTTCTGATCTTAACTTGGCATCAGGGGTCAGATTGACTTGGCGTTTGCTATCTTCAGCGGGGCTGTGGGCTAAGCATATGAGGAGCAGTTACAGAGATATTGACATCTTTTTTGCCACAAAGAGTAAGGCAATTCTGTCAGGTACATGGAAGTTTATGCTTCATTGTAGGAGTTTTACTCGGAAACTTATTAAGCGTAAAGTGCGGGACGGTAGTACCACTCTCTTCTGGCAGGACAATTGGCTACCATGTGGGTCTCTAAGAGACCTGTATGATATTCCCCTGGGGCAGATTAACAGAGGGTACGTGACTACTGGGGGCCTTCCGGATGGATTGATGACCCATCGATACTGCATATCCACACTATCTTGCAACAAATATTCCTACAACAGGGGGTGGATACCTGGGAGTAGGCGCCAGGTCCTATCTTCCACTTCAAGAATGCATGGGAAGGTACAATGAGGCGAGGTACACGCTTTCCTTATTTTAGATTGGTATGGTATAAAAATCACATTCCCAAAATGGCCCTAACCTTGCTACGAGCTTTCCATGAAAAATTGCTTACCAGAGATATGCTTATTAAATGGAGGGTTACCTCTCCAGGAAACTGTGTCCTTTGTGATGGAGGGGAGGAGTGTCAACCACATGTTCTTTGAGTGCAATTACACTTGCTATATTTTGCGCAGATGCTTACTAAAACTGGGTGTATCAAACCCCATAGATCCGCTCCTTTCTGAGGTGGGAGACTTGTACCTTACTTCACTAAAAAGACACAATGAGCTTGCTCGCCAAAACCGCTCTTGCTGCGATGGTATGGCACATCTGGAAAGAGAGGAACACGAGAATCTTTGAGAACACCAAAAGATCAAAGATTCTACTAGTTGAAGACATAGCTGCGGACATCAGATTAGCGCTGCGAGACCTTTACCCCAATGATTCAGGTGCTGCGGAGGCCTTGGCTAATTGGGAGTTTAGAGATGAGGGTTGAAATTTTTGTACATTTCTTTTTGGTAAAGAGGGTTAGAATTGCAAGTAGGGAGTGACGGCGCTTGTGCCCTCTCCTCTCTTCCAAATCCAACCCCGATATTTACCATGTTTACCACTTTTGTACATTACATTAATTCAATAAAGATACACACTAACTTTCCATATATTATTATTATTATTATTATTATTATTATTATTATTGACAACTCAGAAAAATCTCCAACCCCTCCCCCCGCCTTCGGCTTAGGAGGGTAAGGCGAAAGCCCGACCGAGACTATGTAAACTGGGTGGAAACCACCGTGCCCTCAACGGCCCCTGGATAAGTCCGAGATGGGAGATGTAGCCCCAGGGTAAATAATCACCCAACAAATACCAACCCATGTAGGCCATAGGCCTCGAACCCATGACTCTTGGCTTTGGAGTAGAATGACTTGCCACTAGAACACCCTCTCGTGGGCATATATATATACTAGTCATAACCCGTACCCGCGGACACGGTTCATTTAAGATTTTCGCTCGCGAAATGTTTGTTGTCCAAAAAATTATTTCCGCAGCCAAAATTTAAAAGAACAAATTAGCGTAAAAATATTTAGCCGCACGAGCGCCTTCGGAACGGAACAACAATTTCGGCGTAGAACAACAATTTCGGCGCGGACGCCTTCGGTACGGAACTACCAATTAGCATAAAAAATTTAGCTGAGCGCCTTCGGCGCAGAAGCCAGCAAAAAATTAACCAGGGTCAAAACAGAAACGCTCGAAAATGAATGGGGGAAGTGCAAAGTGTGGGTGTGTGTATGGTATTAGGGTAAAAAGTGAAATGAGAGTTTTTAAGCAAAGAAGGGAAATGGGCTGTATTCTGTGCAAATGTAATGATTGTTGGGGTTTTTCTAAATTAAATCTTAACCCTTGGATACAAAGGATGTGGATGCATCCTGATCGTTGTTGGTGACTGGGACTTGTCCCAGTCAGCCCTAGGATTCAAAAAAAGCTGTGTTTTAATATATAGATATATACATATATATTCTACTCCAAATTTGAGCGGGCTGAAGATTGTGAAAATGTGCTACAGGGGGTCTGTGGCTCTTCGATGGTCGTCGGATAGTTCTACGACGCTGGTCCCCTGAGCTCAAGCTTGAGAGGATCTACTCCGTCGCGTCCCAGTTTGGGTGAGATTTCCCAATCTTCCTCTCAACCTTTGGTCGCCTAAGATTCTGAATATTATCTCCAGTTTGGTTGGTGACCCTATTTGCATGGATCGTGCGACGGCCAATCTTGAGCGGATTGAATTTGCACGATGCTTCATTGATGTAGACGACTCCCTGCCACTCCCTAGAAAAGTCAACCTAATGTTTGAAGACGAATCATCACTTGCTCTTGAGGTTGAGTATGAGGGCGAACCTCCGAGGTGCACCAAGTGTTTGTCATTTGGTCATATTGCCACTCAGTGCCCGCTGGAGTCATTGGGGGGACCTGGTCCCTCTATGGATTTTGAAAAAAATGTGATGGATGCTACAAAGGGTGGGGAGTGTTGGAGGAGCAAGGTGATGGTGGTCTTGTCCCTGACACTTGTGTTGTTGATCCTAAGCCTATTGGCCCTGAGGTGACTAGAGACAAAGGTAAGGGTGTTAATTGTGGGGGTGGAGTCGCTATCTGATGAGGATGAGATAGAACATTTGTGTGCAGAGCACGGGCCTAAGCTCTCGTCTGTGGAAGCTAGTTCTTTGGCTCCCCTTATTGGGGATGATGTTGGGTAAATGACATCTAATACGGGTGACTATTTGCGTGCTGCTATGGCGACACCCTCTCGTCCCAGCTCCTCTGGAGACTCATGGGATTGCTCATTCTACTCCATCGCTTCTCGATGACGACTGCCACGATGAAGACGACATGCCACCCTTTTCCCTTGTCACCAACAATCCCGAATGGGAGCAACTGGTTACTGCTTCTGTGTTGAAGAAGTTGCAGGTGTTGACTTCCTCCTCGCAGGAGTTCTCGGGTCAAGGTGGGGCGAGTCTGGCGTAACTTTACGACCGGATCTGGGATTATCACTTATGTCCTAGTGGTTGGTTGGTCTGGCGGTATGTATGGATCGTATTTGGATTTAGCTAGCTTTGGGATGCTAGGGGCCTAGGTTTTTGGGTGTCTTCACTCTTTTCCCCTAGTCCACTTGTACCCCCAAATTCTGTCTAGCTGATTGTATCTTTTGACTTTATTTATGAAATCAATTACCCTTCATATGTATGTGTGTGGAAGATAAGCGTGTATCTGTATTGAATCGCAACTGCACAAGGTTCTAGGTATAGAAGAAGAATATTAGTAAGGAGGGGATAAGGCACAAGCGCCGTCACCCTCCATTACTAATACCTACCTCCAAACCAAAAAAACCCAAAAACATAACAAGAAAATACAGAAGCAGAATCTAATACATCAATGTCCCTCCAAAATCCCCCAATTTGAAAGGGGGTGGCCGCAGAGTCCCGATCACACTCCATATGTCGAACAGCAATCCTGACATCCGCAGCTAAGTCTTCAAAGGAAGAGTCTGGCACAGGCTAACTCCCTCGAAAATCCTCATATTCCTCTCCCTTCAAATATGCCAAACTATCGAAGCCAAGACAGTCTTGGCCAGAACGCCCACACTATCCTTCTTCTGATAGCAGGAGAGAAATAGGTCACCAACCCCCGCAAGGGAGGGATGCGAAAATGTAGTAATCCACAGCTTGAGAAAGCTTCTACACATGAGATATCTAGCAAAGTTGCACTCAAAAAGAGATGATTTCACACTTTCATGTGCATCTTCCGAGCAAATGCCACAGAGGAGAAGTAGGCACTCCCCAATGAGTAAGTTTGTCATGAGTGAGGAGTGATCCATGAAAAGCACGTAGTAATGTGATAGCCATTTTAGGTATATGTCCATGATACCAAACCACCTCATAATAAGGGAATAGAGGCCTAATAGCGCAAGAACCCGACCAAGCATCATGCAAAGATAGGGAATTAGGCACCCAAGTCCAAGAATCATCATTTAGCCCTATTTTGTGCTCATATGATGCTAAATTTATCTCTAATTCATACGTATTTTCTACACATTTATTTATTAGAGAAAACACACTATTTGAGCACAAAACAGCATTTAACGACGTAATTCTGCACTTTTTATATTTTTCCTAGCTTGGTCTCGATCTCACGATTCCAACGACTATTTATTTGTATTTTTCTGAGATTTGTGCTAATTTCTATGAATTTTTGAATGCAGAATACCATTTATTGGAAATAAATTAAGTTTGCACGAATCTAGGCGCGCTCGCGGCAACATCGGAGCGAATCCCGCCCAGATCCTACGGCTGTAATCAAGCGGGCGACGTGGCTCGATATCATCCCTCCGATCTCAATCCAACGGTCCGTAAGCGAGACCAACGCAGCAGCGCCGGAGACTTAAATGATGCCACGTGGACGCATCCGGACCATCCGCGCCTCATCTAACGGGCCTCAGCGTTCGGGAGACGCGGCAATGTCTTTTACCGTTCGATTTCGATCGGACGGTTCTCATCTCCCCCGCTCGAACGCGACGCGCAGCTCAGATCGACGCGACGTGGCGTGCTTGGCGCCGTTCGATTATGATCGAACGGCCGAGATCAAACCCGAGTTTAAATCGAACGGATAGCGGGTGCGCGAGTTCGGATCCGCTTCAAAAGGCACACGTGGCGGCACGCCGTTTAATCCCGCCTGGATGGACGGCTGAGAAATGCCCCGCTTTAGATCTACGGTCAGGATTGATTCGGGCGCGAAATGGATGCGGGTTTAGACCCGTTAGCAACCCCAAACCCGCAATCTTATTATATAAGCGTATTTAGGATTTTTTGGGCGTATTCAAGCAGTTGGGGGCGTATTTTGGGCATATTGGAGGCTCTAAGAGCCGTATTCTCCCCCTGAAAAATTCTATAAAATTCCAGAGGCTATTTTCTTATTTCCAGAGAGTTTTGATGTCTTTTCAAGGATATTTGGTGATGAATTCTTAACTTAAACTCCTTATTTAGTGCTTTTTCTACCGTATTTTGCTATATTCTTGATGTATTTGGCTATGGAACTTGTTTATTCTGATATTATGAGTAGCTAAAACTTAATTGTGCTTGGTATGGAGTAGTTAGGGGATGTAATTTGTGTTAGTTTGGTTGAAATTCCTTGTGCTAAAGTGTTAAACGTCGCTAAAATTGTAATCTTTGTTCGTAAATCGACTTTTTTAGATTCCAAAAGAATTAATTAAGTTGATGATCGCCCCAAAAGGGTGAGATTTGATCTCCCCAAAAGGGAGTTTCATACCGTAGTTTTGATCTCTCCAAAAGAGAGTTTCATATCGTATTATAGCTTTAGCGACGATCTTTTTGAATATTTTGCTTGAACCCCCAAAAGGGCATCTTCCGATGAGTTGCTCCCAAAAGGAGAATTCATTGAGTTATCTTGGGTATTTTCCGGTGAATTGCTCCCAAAAGGAGAATTCATTGCGTTATACCTATCAACCAAATTAATACAAATCATCGATCCTAACGAACCCATACCATGTGCATACTCTTTATAGGTATTTTCGTACACGAATTTCTTTGTTCGCATTTTTCACGTGTTCATATCACCATCACCGTCACCATTTGTGAAGTGGTTAGTTTCTTTTCGTAGGATTTCTATTTGATTTGAATTGTGGTTGCAACAGATTTCTTCCCGTAGATTCGACATCTGGACTCCCAGATTTTACTACTTGTACGGACTCTTGCGCTTGAGAGAGAGCACCTTTCGGAGCCCACCAAGTTTTTGGCGCCGTTGCCGGGGAGGAATGGTTTGTGACTACGGTTTATTTCATTTAGAGGACCTTCGGTGAGATCTTTCCACTTTACTGTACATAAACTTTTGTATTCTTATTTTATTTTATTTTTAAAAATGGAGTATATGAATTTCTATTGCACAAACAATCTGTATGATGCAAAGTACGCTAATGCACACAAACATAGGATGGAGAAGCTCAAAATTGTTAATTTTAATCAAACTGACTGTGAAACTTTCTTTCAGGCCTGGAGGAGGTTCACCGACATTATATCGAGCTATCCGCAGCATGGGTACACAAATGAAGAGCTTATGGCGTTCTTCCTAGAAGGACTACAACCGCAGCTGCAGGAATTATTGGGAGGCATGACGCCGGCAGTGTCGTGGGAATACATGGAGTCTCTGCAAGAAAACGAAGAAACCGTGGAAGAGACTTCAGAGAGCGATTCAACGGAGCCTTCGTACCTCGATCAAGAAGAGCAAAGCGTAGACGTACCTTTGCAATCCTTGAAAGAGGAAGCTTACCAGACTATTCAGACACAGGAGGCCACATCCCATCAATTCCAAGAGAATTTCCTTGCTCGGAGTCGGCAGATTCAAAAATCTATTGAAGATCTTAATTTGATTGCCACTTGCGTAGAAGAAGGTAATACTTTTGAAACTCAATTTAAAGAATCTTATACGAGTTTATCTTCTATTGCAGGTACATCGAGCGTGCCATGTCACGCTGAGGACACGAATATAAATAACCACATGGCAGAAAGTGTGTGCAAAAGAGAGGACGAGCTAGCAATTTTGGATGAACGAGAGGAGGAGACAGCTAGGGACAAGGGTTTTGAGATTATCGCCATGGAGTCAGAACCATGCCCTCCTCCAGTTTTGTCCCAAAATCATTTACCCCTCTCTCCATTGATCGAGCATCGTACAGAGAGTAGTGCAAATCTTTCAGGGAGTAGTCGTCAACTTGCTTTAATTTCTTTCACTTATTTTGATGACTATATTTGGAATAGTTTTATTGCGAAGAATCTTAAAATAATTTGGACTGACATAACTCATCTCTCGCAGGACATTGGCAGACAGCTTATAGAGATGCTAGGAGTTGTGTTGCTGGGGTCCAAATTAGTTTTTGGAGGAAGAATACTCGCCGAGGAGCGCAAGGAGCAAATTGAACAACTTCCTCCACAATTAAAGATTCGGGATCCGCCATTTGATCACGGTGTGTTCTTTCCAGTAGTGTAGTTTTTATATGCTTTCTAGGTTGCTTGCTTGAATAAACTCGTACCTCTTCCGACATTGAGGACAATGTCCATCTTTAGTTGGGGGGTGTGTATGAGACTTAGGATTTTTTTTGAGAAGAATAAATCATTGAATCTCATCATTTTAAAACTCATTCATATGCCTCTAATGCGGATGATTATACATTAATTGTGTTTTAAAAATTGTTTATGGCTTGATTAATTATTTTTCCTTCATTGAATTGCCGTTAATATGCTATTCATGAAAATTTTCAATTTCCATGATTAATATCTCGAAATAGTTTGAATTGATTTCATGCATGCTAATGTGATGGAAAAAGCTTAAGTATACACGATTTTTAAGAATAATCTTCAAGTTAAAGAGGGATTTGGCCTCTGTTATTAATGTTTATATTCATGTTGATGGGTTTTGAGTTGCTTACAAAGAAAGAAAAGAAAGAAAAGAAAGAAAGAAAATGAAAAGAAAAATGAATGATGAAAAATGAATGAATATGTATGTCACTAATAAATAACTTGGTTGGCTTGAGTAGTACAGTCCGAGGGGTCCTTTTTGGCCTAATGCCCTATTATCGTCTGATTTGGGAGCCATTGACAGGAAACTCACTCATTTGATGGAGCGATCCAAGTTATACCTTTTTCTGCGAATGTTGCTTGATGCGCGTTACGCGGAACGAATAAAAGAAAAAGAAATTGTGAATATACTAAGCAACTTCAATACCCATGTCTTGAATGATCATTTTGATAGGACAATTCCTTGGAGACAAGAAAACTAGAGAAAAACGACGTGTTATACTTTCGCTTGCGCAAAACGATGCATGCATGTTATTTATTCATACTAAATTAGAGAAAATATCATGTGATTGATTTTGTTCATGGATGCGTATATTGATGGTCAAGATCATGTTGGAATACGTATTATTGAGCCATGCCATGAGCAATTTGAATGAACTTATTGTTTTATTATTCGTCCGTATTTATCGCTCTTTTTGCTAGAGACTAGCAAATCGCTAGTTGGGGGGTGTGATTCGGGTTCAATATTACATATTTAACCCCCCATTTAGCCCTATTTTGTGCTCATATGATGCTAAATTTATCTCTAATTCATACGTATTTTCTACACATTTATTTATTAGAGAAAACACACTATTTGAGCACAAAACAGCATTTAACGACGTAATTCTGCACTTTTTATATTTTTCCTAGCTTGGTCTCGATCTCACGATTCCAACGACTATTTATTTGTATTTTTCTGAGATTTGTGCTAATTTCTATGAATTTTTGAATGCAGAATACCATTTATTGGAAATAAATTAAGTTTGCACGAATCTAGGCGCGCTACGCGGCAACATCGGAGCGAATCCCGCCCAGATCCTACGGCTGTAATCAAGCGGGCGACGTGGCTCGATATCATCCCTCCGATCTCAATCCAACGGTCCGTAAGCGAGACCAACGCAGCAGCGCCGGAGACTTAAATGATGCCACGTGGACGCATCCGGACCATCCGCGCCTCATCTAACGGGCCTCAGCGTTCGGGAGACGCGGCAATGTCTTTTACCGTTCGATTTCGATCGGACGGTTCTCATCTCCCCCGCTCGAACGCGACGCGCAGCTCAGATCGACGCGACGTGGCGTGCTTGGCGCCGTTCGATTATGATCGAACGGCCGAGATCAAACCCGAGTTTAAATCGAACGGATAGCGGGTGCGCGAGTTCGGATCCGCTTCAAAAGGCACACGTGGCGGCACGACGTTTAATCCCGCCTGGATGGACGGCTGAGAAATGCCCCGCTTTAGATCTACGGTCAGGATTGATTCGGGCGCGAAATGGATGCGGGTTTAGACCCGTTAGCAACCCCAAACCCGCAATCTTATTATATAAGCGTATTTAGGATTTTTTGGGCGTATTCAAGCAGTTGGGGGCGTATTTTGGGCGTATTGGAGGCTCTAAGAGCCGTATTCTCCCCCTGAAAAATTCTATAAAATTCCAGAGGCTATTTTCTTATTTCCAGAGAGTTTTGATGTCTTTTCAAGGATATTTGGTGATGAATTCTTAACTTAAACTCCTTATTTAGTGCTTTTTCTACCGTATTTTGCTATATTCTTGATGTATTTGGCTATGGAACTTGTTTATTCTGATATTATGAGTAGCTAAAACTTAATTGTGCTTGGTATGGAGTAGTTAGGGGATGTAATTTGTGTTAATTTGGTTGAAATTCCTTGTGCTAAAATGTTAAACGTCGCTAAAATTGTAATCTTTGTTCGTAAATCGACTTTTTTAGATTCCAAAAGAATTAATTAAGTTGATGATCGCCCCAAAAGGGTGAGATTTGATCTCCCCAAAAGGGAGTTTCATACCGTAGTTTTGATCTCTCCAAAAGAGAGTTTCATATCGTATTATAGCTTTAGCGACGATCTTTTTGAATATTTTGCTTGAACCCCCAAAAGGGCATCTTCCGATGAGTTGCTCCCAAAAGGAGAATTCATTGAGTTATCTTGGGTATTTTCCGGTGAATTGCTCCCAAAAGGAGAATTCATTGCGTTATACCTATCAACCAAATTAATACAAATCATCGATCCTAACGAACCCATACCATGTGCATACTCTTTATAGGTATTTTCGTACACGAATTTCTTTGTTCGCATTTTTCACGTGTTCATATCACCATCACCGTCACCATTTGTGAAGTGGTTAGTTTCTTTTCGTAGGATTTCTATTTGATTTGAATTGTGGTTGCAACAGATTTCTTCCCGTAGATTCGACATCTGGACTCCCAGATTTTACTACTTGTACGGACTCTTGCGCTTGAGAGAGAGCACCTTTCGGAGCTCACCAAGTTTTTGGCGCCGTTGCCGGGGAGGAATGGTTTGTGACTACGGTTTATTTCATTTAGAGGACCTTCGGTGAGATCTTTCCACTTTACTGTACATAAACTTTTGTATTCTTATTTTATTTTATTTTTAAAAATGGAGTATATGAATTTCTAATGCACAAACAATCTGTATGATGCAAAGTACGCTAATGCACACAAACATAGGATGGAGAAGCTCAAAATTGTTAATTTTAATCAAACTGACTGTGAAACTTTCTTTCAGGCCTGGAGGAGGTTCACCGACATTATATCGAGCTATCCGCAGCATGGGTACACAAATGAAGAGCTTATGGCGTTCTTCCTAGAAGGACTACAACCGCAGCTGCAGGAATTATTGGGAGGCATGACGCCGGCAGTGTCGTGGGAATACATGGAGTCTCTGCAAGAAAACGAAGAAACCGTGGAAGAGACTTCAGAGAGCGATTCAACGGAGCCTTCGTACCTCGATCAAGAAGAGCAAAGCGTAGACGTACCTTTGCAATCCTTGAAAGAGGGAGCTTACCAGACTATTCAGACACAGGAGGCCACATCCCATCAATTCCAAGAGAATTTCCTTGCTCGGAGTCGGCAGATTCAAAAATCTATTGAAGATCTTAATTTGATTGCCACTTGCGTAGAAGAAGGTAATACTTTTGAAACTCAATTTAAAGAATCTCATACGAGTTTATCTTCTATTGCAGGTACATCGAGCGTGCCATGTCACGCTGAGGACACGAATATAAATAACCACATGGCAGAAAGTGTGTGCAAAAGAGAGGACGAGCTAGCAATTTTGGATGAACGAGAGGAGGAGACAGCTAGGGACAAGGGTTTTGAGATTATCGCCATGGAGTCAGAACCATGCCATCCTCCAGTTTTGTCCCAAAATCATTTACCCCTCTCTCCATTGATCGAGCATCGTACAGAGAGTAGTGCAAATCTTTCAGGGAGTAGTCGTCAACTTGCTTTAATTTCTTTCACTTATTTTGATGACTATATTTGGAATAGTTTTATTGCGAAGAATCTTAAAATAATTTGGACTGACATAACTCATCTCTCGCAGGACATTGGCAGACAGCTTATAGAGATGCTAGGAGTTGTGTTGCTGGGGTCCAAATTAGTTTTTGGAGGAAGAATACTCGCCGAGGAGCGCAAGGAGCAAATTGAACAACTTCCTCCACAATTAAAGATTCGGGATCCGCCATTTGATCACGGTGTGTTCTTTCCAGTAGTGTAGTTTTTATATGCTTTCTAGGTTGCTTGCTTGAATAAACTCGTACCTCTTCCGACATTGAGGACAATGTCCATCTTTAGTTGGGGGGTGTGTATGAGACTTAGGATTTTTTTTTGAGAAGAATAAATCATTGAATCTCATCATTTTAAAACTCATTCATATGCCTCTAATGCGGATGATTATACATTAATTGTGTTTTAAAAATTGTTTATGGCTTGATTAATTATTTTTCCTTCATTGAATTGCCGTTAATATGCTATTCATGAAAATTTTCAATTTCCATGATTAATATCTCGAAATAGTTTGAATTGATTTCATGCATGCTAATGTGATGGAAAAAGCTTAAGTATACATGATTTTTAAGAATAATCTTCAAGTTGAAGAGGGATTTGGCCTCTGTTATTAATGTTTATATTCATGTTGATGGGTTTTGAGTTGCTTACAAAGAAAGAAAAGAAAGAAAAGAAAGAAAGAAAATGAAAAGAAAAATGAATGATGAAAAATGAATGAATATGTATGTCACTAATAAATAACTTGGTTGGCTTGAGTAGTACAGTCCGAGGGGTCCTTTTTGGCCTAATGCCCTATTATCGTCTGATTTGGGAGCCATTGACAGGAAACTCACTCATTTGATGGAGCGATCCAAGTTATACCTTTTTCTGCGAATGTTGCTTGATGCGCGTTACGCGGAACGAATAAAAGAAAAAGAAATTGTGAATATACTAAGCAACTTCAATACCCATGTCTTGAATGATCATTTTGATAGGACAATTCCTTGGAGACAAGAAAACTAGAGAAAAACGACGTGTTATACTTTCGCTTGCGCAAAACGATGCATGCATGTTATTTATTCATACTAAATTAGAGAAAATATCATGTGATTGATTTTGTTCATGGATGCGTATATTGATGGTCAAGATCATGTTGGAATACGTATTATTGAGCCATGCCATGAGCAATTTGAATGAACTTATTGTTTTATTATTCGTCCGTATTTATCGCTCTTTTTGCTAGAGACTAGCAAATCGCTAGTTGGGGGGTGTGATTCGGGTTCAATATTACATATTTAACCCCCCATTTAGCCCTATTTTGTGCTCATATGATGCTAAATTTATCTCTAATTCATACGTATTTTCTACACATTTATTTATTAGAGAAAACACACTATTTGAGCACAAAACAGCATTTAACGACGTAATTCTGCACTTTTTATATTTTTCCTAGCTTGGTCTCGATCTCACGATTCCAACGACTATTTATTTGTATTTTTCTGAGATTTGTGCTAATTTCTATGAATTTTTGAATGCAGAATACCATTTATTGGAAATAAATTAAGTTTGCACGAATCTAGGCGCGCTACGCGGCAACATCGGAGCGAATCCCGCCCAGATCCTATGGCTGTAATCAAGCGGGCGACGTGGCTCGATATCATCCCTCCGATCTCAATCCAACGGTCCGTAAGCGAGACCAACGCAGCAGCGCCGGAGACTTAAATGATGCCACGTGGACGCATCCGGACCATCCGCGCCTCATCTAACGGGCCTCAGCGTTCGGGAGACGCGGCAATGTCTTTTACCGTTCGATTTCGATCGGACGGTTCTCATCTCCCCCGCTCGAACGCGACACGCAGCTCAGATCGACGCGACGTGGCGTGCTTGGCGCCGTTCGATTATGATCGAATGGCCGAGATCAAACCCGAGTTTAAATCGAACGGATAGCGGGTGCGCGAGTTCGGATCCGCTTCAAAAGGCACACGTGGCGGCACGACGTTTAATCCCGCCTGGATGGACGGCTGAGAAATGCCCCGCTTTAGATCTACGGTCAGGATTGATTCGGGCGCGAAATGGATGCGGGTTTAGACCCGTTAGCAACCCCAAACCCGCAATCTTATTATATAAGCGTATTTAGGATTTTTTGGGCGTATTCAAGCAGTTGGGGGCGTATTTTGGGCGTATTGGAGGCTCTAAGAGCCGTATTCTCCCCCTGAAAAATTCTATAAAATTCCAGAGGCTATTTTCTTATTTCCAGAGAGTTTTGATGTCTTTTCAAGGATATTTGGTGATGAATTCTTAACTTAAACTCCTTATTTAGTGCTTTTTCTACCGTATTTTGCTATATTCTTGATGTATTTGGCTATGGAACTTGTTTATTCTGATATTATGAGTAGCTAAAACTTAATTGTGCTTGGTATGGAGTAGTTAGGGGATGTAATTTGTGTTAGTTTGGTTGAAATTCCTTGTGCTAAAGTGTTAAACGTCGCTAAAATTGTAATCTTTGTTCGTAAATCGACTTTTTTAGATTCCAAAAGAATTAATTAAGTTGATGATCGCCCCAAAAGGGTGAGATTTGATCTCCCCAAAAGGGAGTTTCATACCGTAGTTTTGATCTCTCCAAAAGAGAGTTTCATATCGTATTATAGCTTTAGCGACGATCTTTTTGAATATTTTGCTTGAACCCCCAAAAGGGCATCTTCCGATGAGTTGCTCCCAAACGGAGAATTCATTGAGTTATCTTGGGTATTTTCCGGTGAATTGCTCCCAAAAGGAGAATTCATTGCGTTATACCTATCAACCAAATTAATACAAATCATCGATCCTAACGAACCCATACCATGTGCATACTCTTTATAGGTATTTTCGTACACGAATTTCTTTGTTCGCATTTTTCACGTGTTCATATCACCATCACCGTCACCATTTGTGAAGTGGTTAGTTTCTTTTCGTAGGATTTCTATTTGATTTGAATTGTGGTTGCAACAGATTTCTTCCCGTGGATTCGACATCTGGACTCCCAGATTTTACTACTTGTACGGACTCTTGCGCTTGAGAGAGAGCACCTTTCGGAGCCCACCAAGTACCTCCTTAGATACAATCTAAGGAGGCGCCCCATTTTTCCACATTTCCAACATTTTTGGAATTTTTTATGGGATTGTTGGTCACCTTATGAATGATCAACATACCAAAATTTAAGGGATTCCAATACTTTTTGAGACCACATCTACCCCTTACAACTTCATGGGGTTTTCAGCACGTTTTAAGACCATTAAAATTGTAAGGAGTAGATGTGGGCTCAAAAAGTACTGGAATCACTTGAAATTTGGTATGTTAATCATCCATGAGGTGAACAACAATTTCATGAAAAAATTCCCAAAAATGTGGAAAATAGGGGCGCCTCCTTAAATTTCATCTAAGGAGGCACCCTAGATCCCTTTTCCCCTATATATATAAAGGAGATGCTAACATCTAATGCAACTTCCTATATGATGCAGGAGATATGACGAGATCAACTAGCAGAAATCAATTAGCAATTCAAGCTTGGGCAATTTGCAGTGCTTACATCAGTTTCAAAGACTTTTATTTGGGGATGTATCTATAAATGACGTACTACAAGTTGTAAAGTGACAATCCAATTTCTTAATAAAATTACGTATTGTACAATTGTGATTGCAGGAATGTAGCTTTTCTTTTAATATCAAATTATTAAGGCTCTATGAAAATTTGAAAATGGAAGTTTATTTTGAAAATATGGCCATATTGTTTGTTCGAAAAAAGCCAGTAGCAATCTAAAAGAGGCTAGGGAAAACTCATAGCAAATCTTCCTACACGGAAGATGAAGTTCAAGTAGGGTGGTGGTGTGTCTGTGACTAAGTCGTCCAGGCACTGGCATGAACCATTCTTAATTTGGACTTCAAATGGACCTGGAATCGCCAAATACTGAAGATGCATAAAAATTCCTCCGAAAATTACATGAAAATCCGCAAAAATGATGACGGCTTACTATTGAGCCGTTGACCGGTCAACTGGCTCGGCTAAGCCTGCTCGGGTCAGCGGCTCGGCTGAGCCGGCTAAGGTCGGTGCGTTGGCAACTCTGGCCCGACGCAACGCACGGTTCGGTGTCAATGCAAGATTGGCATGATCGATTCGCTATTGTAGTAGAGACGACTCGACGGCGTCGACAAGCTTTTCCAATAATTTTGACAGCATTTTGTCCATGGATTGTTGCAGTAGCATTGCCTGAAGGTTGTGCTTCCGATAGTGGGGTCGGCAACCCCAATCATTGTCGGAGGTGGCGTCGGTGTGAGGTGGAGATCTGACGACGACAGCTTCGAAGCTCTTGTCCAACGACGACGAGGTATTAGGCTATGTTAGAGTCGACGAGAGTGTGGGGAGGTTGTGGCAACAGAGGCACTGATCGAGAAGGCACCGGAGGCGTTGGCATGTGTTGGCATGGGCAGTGACATAGAAATAGGGTTAGGGTTTTTGGAAGGTGGCAGCTGGGCTGTTCTGAGTTAGGGTAAGAGAAAAAGAGAGGCATTCGGCTCAGATACCAAATTTGATGTAAAACGCAAACGCTTTAAGGAGTTGTTGGGAATTTGGGGAAGAACTAGATAACTAGGGTTCATTAGCTTCCCAACAAGGATTTTAAGGCTTCACACCAAGGAAGACCTTTCAGAGGTTTTGAAGGATTTTTAATCTCAAGATTTTATTGCCTCAAAACAAACAAGCATATGGCTATGTATAGCCTTACAAACAAATAACTATCTATTCCCACCCAATGTGAGTAAACTCACCCAAAAGAAGAGAATAGAACGTAATACACTAGTATAAGCCAAAGTCCACATCAAGGCCCAATTGGGCTCACATCCAATCATAACGACTGGGGCTCTACGCATATAGACCTTGATGTCCACATCAACATCTTTTCTATTTTTCTGATAATTTGATCCGTTCATTTTGATCTTCATGTTCTAAAACCACAAACCACCTATTTTCAAGTAAATCCAAAGGATTTTGCTCATTCATCCATTCGTCGTAAATTTAACGGTTTCGTTATAATAAAAAAAATTCAACAGCTAGATGAACAAGTAAAATCCCTTGGATTCACTTAAAAATTAATGGTTTGAGGTTTTAGAACATGATCAAAATGAACCGATCCGATCATTGAACAAATATATGGTATGTGGTTTTCTTATGCTAGCCTGGGAGGAAATTTCCTCATTGAATAGCTAATCTACATGTTGCTCATACATACATACATACATTCTAACATACCTTTGTAAAGGCAGAAAACCAAAAAAAAGATCAATAAACCAATAAAAAAATGTCCAAGTGAAATCATAGACTTTTAGATAAATTTGGAGCTTTCAAGAAGGTATAATTAGGTAATTCAAAGTTCTTATGATTTTGTAGCAAGAAAACACAGAGAAATAGATTGTGTCAAGAAAAGTGCCTTAGATCATCACACATAATATTCATATAAGAAAACTTCATAACATTAAGTAAGAAATGGCCGAGAGTATAAATTCTATCAAAGGACATCTTGTGCAAGAGGTTTTCAGATTCCCTCTATTTTGGGGGGTTTAGGTCCGGTCACTTAGCGGGGTGGCTAGGATGCGAGTACCACAAGCTAGAGGGAATTAAAGTACATAATTGCATTGAAGGTATTCTAATGGGATTTATATTCAGAATAAAAGCATAATGAAGTTAATAAGCAAATCAATACCTGATCAATTGCAGAAGGGTGCTTCCCATGGTGAAAAGTAGAGACCATTATGGCTAGTGCATGAACATGGTTCATGCTCACATTAAATTGATCTTGCAACATTCGAGCTCTCTCATCACACATTGTTGCAAGATTCTCTTTTCTCCTTGAGATGATACTGGCATTCATGCTCAAAAATAACCACACAGCCACCAAAACCCCAATAGAGACTCCATGAAAAAGAAGTTTCTTCCTCCACCTGCCAAAACCTTTTGAATTTTGTTGTTGGACATAGTGCCGTTTTTGCTGCTGTTTTTGCTGCTGTGGCTGCTGAACTTGCCGTTTTGATGACTTCCAGAATATTATACTCCAAACAGAAGCTGCACAAAAACCGAATGCCAACAAGGCCAACCAAAATTCCCTAACCAAAAGCTTATGAATCCATTCAAGATGCACTTCTTTGACGCTTAACAACCCTCTTGGGTGCAAGACATTCGTAGACGCCTATGCAAACGAAGCAACAACAATCAGCACAACAAATGCTATTTCGAAAAGTTTGTCTGTGTTCTACATTATTGTTAGTGAGTGGGTGTCCAAATACAGGAGAGTGATTGCCACCTTGAATTTTATACCCATTCAGAAATCAGTGGGAATAGAAATTTTAAATCCATAAACACAAAAGTACACGACATAGCTAAACAAAACATAGGTATTGTATTGAATAATGTTAACGGATGACCAGGTTTGACTAGGGTACACTCAATATGATTCAATTTGCACACCCATTTAACCAATATTTAAAAATTGACAACCCGCATGGAAAATGTGTTCCATTGGTTATGATCTAACACAATTAAACTTTAAATTACCTGTAATTAAAATTTCAAATGATTTGGAAGCATTTTACCCATGCAAAATTGGTGACAAAATCAACATTTAAGAATTGTAATAAAATTGATTAATTTGTTTCCACTTGATGCACAGGAAAACAACATTTTAATCATTTGAATTTTTTATCTATATGTAACTCAAATGTGTTAAATGACATCCAACGGAATGAATTTTCCATTTGGGTTGTCCTTTTTTATTTGGGTTGATATGATTCACATTTAGGATCATATCAGGTGTAGCCGTCAAACTCCAGATCACCATTCGTTATCATTAATTTGTAGGGTTTGATTCATATTCGTGAGCCTGAGCGACGCACACAAAAACACTTACTTTGAGAAGGCCAATTAGAAAGCAACACATCCATGTCTATTGGCATGATACGGTAACCATGCTAGTAAATGAATTTTTTTGTTGAGAAAGTATTGGCCCAATGACCACCTTAAAATGTGTGCACAGTTGTAAATCGAGCCAGATTTTTTACTAAGTGTGTTATATACATTTAGAAATCCGACATTAAATACTTTCAGGAATTACACTTATTTTCACATCATTGAGCTGAGCATAGGGCGGCAATAATATTTCTGTTCAATGTTAGCAATATAATATTGAGACAAGTGCAGACCTTTGAAAGCAAAACATCATTGTCTACGCCAGATGGCATGATATTTTTGGGGAATTCATGTGTCTTATGCACACCAATAGATGATGAATTTTTGAATTCTGGTATGTACCCATCTAGCACTGGGCACTGATCATGAGTGTATTGCGTCCATTCTTGGCGACTTTGCAAATGATCACACTTAGAACATAGCACTTTAATGGCTAGAGACATGCTATCACTTGCTGGCATGTTGGTCACAGATTTGTCCCAGCATTCAGAGAATGATTTCTGCACCAACAAAAAAAGTAAATTTGACCAATACTGCATCACCAAAAAAGAATTCATTTACTAGCACAAAGTAATTATTTCAAGTTAAAGATGCCTCTCAACCAAGAGACAGAAGCCTACTTTATATGGAAGGATTAAAAACAAGAAAAAACAAATAGAATTGAACAGCCATTCAGGGCACCTTTTTTTGCAATGCATGAGGCTCTGCAATGGAATTTCCTTTTTCTTCCTTTATATCTATCGACGAAGGAAAAAAAGAGAATCCAGCCAATCCGGATCGTTGAATGGTCCATTTACCACCCTTTCTTTTGTATTGTAGTGTAGGAGTCAAAAAATACCATGATGGTTCTGTTGCTTTCTATATTTATCTCGTCTGTGATTTAGCAATCCCAAAGTTATTTTTGATACGTTTGTATGAAAGACTCGCTAAAAGTGGGATTGACAATTGCATAGCCAACATACTCATACACAGCCAAAATGGGGTTGACAATTGCCATATCTCACACGCACGCATGGACATCCCGTTTATTTTCTTTCTCATTTTCCCTTCCTTTTTGTGCATGGGAGTGGCAGCGGCAGCGGCGAGGAGTGGCTGCGGCTGCAGTGGGGTGTGGTATCTGTAGGGAGGTAAATGATAGCCAAAGTCCACCCAGGTGGTGTGGGCAGGATTTGAACCTGACTCTCACACACAGCCATGCCAACTATTATGCTCCCTAACACGCTTCCCATGGCCGGAAGGCTGGCACCGCTTCGTCAATCGTCATCCGCCGTCGCCATTGGTAATTTCCACAAATATGAGACGAAGGGATGCCACTTACAATGTTCTTGAATCTTGAATCATCTTGCTAATATGTGTGTAATTTCATTTGCTTTATTAAATAGTTTTATGCCTCTTTTGATTTCTCAAATTTTGTTCTTTTCCTGGTCACAAATTTGAAACGAAGGGATCCATCTTTGATTCATTCATCATCCCCGAACTGGGCACTGGGCAGCCTCAACTTGTGGAAAAAAAGGCAATATTTGAGGAAGCCAATATTAATTACCACTGTTTCAAGTCTAAATATATAGTTTTGAGTTTAATATTTAAATTTTCATGTTTAATTTTGAAACATGCAGGTTTATAAGCTGAATTAACATGTCACTAGAAAAGTATTTCAAACGTAAATCTCTAGGGGGTGGAGAGTCATCCAATGATCATGTTGCTCAATCAAGTTCAAAGAAAAGTCATATCGAAATCAACCCTGACGAACTCATTGCTGACCCTGGCCTAAGAAGACCAATACAGGAATATGATGTGAATGTTAGAGATGAAATTCGAAGAGCGTATTTACAAAAGGGCCCTTGTCAACCTTTACAGCATGATTTTCCTCAAAAACAATTTGGAAATGTATCTCGACGCTTCAATCCGGCATGGTTTGGTGAATACCCAATTTGGTTAGAGTACAGCATAGCTAAAGATGCTGCTTTTTGCTTGTATTGTTATCTTTTCAAGTCCTCGGGAGGTAAGGATTCGTTTGTTTGTGATGGATTTTCAAATTGGAAGAAGAAGGATAGATTTGATCTTCACATTGGAAAGCCCAATAGTGATCACAATGTAGCTCGGATGAAATGCGAGAATTTAATGAATGAAAAACAAAGTATCATACCTTTGTTATCTAAGCAGACAACAAAGAGTCAAAGTGATTATCGAACTCGGTTGAATGCTTCAATAGAGTGTGCCCGTTTTTTGTTGCACCAAGGGCTTCCTTTTCGTGGACATGATGAATGTGAAAGTTCAAGTAACCAAGGAAATTATCTAGAGCTCTTGAGGTTTCTTTCTAGAAATAATGATGATATTAAACGAGTTACTTTTAATCAAGCACCTGGGCACAACAAATTAACCTCTCCAGATATTCAAAAGGACATTACTCAAGCTGCTGCAGAGGAGATTACTAATGTTATTATCAAAGATCTAGGTGATTCATTATTTTCAATTTTAATTGATGAGTCACGCGATATATCGATAAAGGAACAAATGGCAGTTGTTCTACGATATGTAGATGATAATGGGCATATTATTGAACGTTTTATTGGTATTCAACATGTGGCAGATACTGCCGCTAGTTCACTCAAAGCGGCTCTTGAATCTTTGTTTTCTACACATGGGTTAAGCATATCAAGATTGCGTGGTCAGGGTTATGACGGAGCAAGTAATATGCAAGGTGAATTCAATGGTTTGAAAACACTTATTTTGAAAGACAATCCAAGTGCGTATTATGTACATTGCTTTGCTCACAGGCTTCAATTGACTCTCGTGGCAATCACGAAGAAACATAATGAAGTTGGTGATTTCTTTAATTTTATTTCTACCATTCTGAACATAGTTGGAGCATCATGTAAAAGGATGGAGGTGATTAGAGAAAAACAATATGCTAGAATTATTGAAGGACTGGAAAAAGGAGAAATTTCTAGTGGACGTGGTCTAAATCAAGAAACATCTCTCAGAAGATATGGTGATACACGTTGGGGCTCTCATTATGTTACAATTGTCCGCCTACTATTAATGTATTCATCAGTTGTTGATGTTCTTGAGATTGTAAGGGAGGACGGGATGAACTCGGAACAAAGAACAGAAGCAGGTGTCTTAACAGATATTATGGAATCATTTCATTTTGTGTTCATGCTTCATTGCCTGAGAAGGATATTAGCAGTTACCAATGAGTTATCACAAGCATTACAAAGAAAAGATCAGGATATAGAAAATGCTATGGGTTTATTGAAAACATCAAAAGATCGATTGAAAATAATGAGAGAATGTGAATGGGATTCTTTGTTAAGAGATGTGTCATCCTTCTGCATCAAACATGGTGTTGATATTCCAAACATGGATGCTGAGTATAAACTCCGTGGGCGTTCAAGGCGAAAATCTCAAGGCATTACAAACATACACCATTTTCGCTATGAATTATTCAACAATATAATTGACATGCAACTTAATGAATTGGATGATCGTTTTACTGAGGCAAGTACGGAGCTACTTCTTGGTGTGGCATGTTTAAATCCAAGTGACTCTTTCTCTGCTTTCAATAAAGGAAAGCTTATTCGCCTTGCTCAGTTCTATCCAGAGGATTTCTCTTATGTGGACCTTATGATACTTCATGATCAACTTGATACATATATTATTGATGTCCGTAGTAATGATGAGTTCTCTACTATTAAAGGCATTGCTGAACTAGCAGAGAAAATGGTAAAAACAAAGAAGAATTTGGTATTTCCATTGGTATATAGGCTTATCAAATTGTCATTACTTTTACCAGTTGCAACTGCTACAGTGGAGAGAGTTTTTTCTGCTATGAATATTGTTAAGAGCAAATTGCGGAATAGGATGGGAGATAAGTGGATGAATGATAGTTTGATTGTCTACATTGAGAAAGATATCTTCAATGAGATTGATAATGAAGTCATTATGAAGCGGTTTCAGAACATGAAAACTCGAAGAGAACAATTATAATGTGAGTTTTCTTATTTTAAATAATATTCTTTAATTAATTAATTTTTCATCTGTTTTGTTTTCTATATTTTTTACATGAGTGTTTTCTTTTCTGCAGATATATGATGACATGGATTTACATTTTGCGAAATGCAGTTATTATCAAAAAAAAAATGGACATGAAGTTAACAACAGGTATTTTGTGTTGTTCTATCTCTTTTATTTATAAAATATATTGTAACGCAAACTACTTAATAAATTTATTGTTTATAGATTATTGATGAATTTTGCTTATTAGTTTTTATTGCACGTAGAAATTATTTTGTAGTATTAGTTTATAATTTGCCCCCTAAATGAAAACTTTCTGGCTCCGCCACTGCATGCCAAAAGAACTTCAACTCTAGTTCATGACTGTAACAAGTAACAACAGCTCTAAGTCGAGGTAGAGGAAGTGTTTCTTTATCCTGAAACTTTTGAACTCATCTCAGAATCTTTTTCTTCTGCTCGAAATTTTTTCTCATGTTTTGTACTCATTTAATCCAATAAAGAAAACTTGTACTCATTTAATCCAATAAAGAAAGCCACATGAAGAAAAATTACTTTTGGATAGACAAATCCAATCCGCTTTCTGATTAGTCTACCTCCAGGATTACATAAGGCGCACACATACAGTCAAACCCAAAGATAATGTCAGAAATCATCTTGTAAATTCTGAAAGTATACACTTTAAAAAGTTCCTACACCATCCGTTACCAGCAACCTTATCTGCAAAAACCCTTTTCCCATGATTTTATATCACGCTTTAAAGATTTATAATATAAAACTTAAAACCCGCAAAATCCACATTGGCCTATCAAGTTTGATGATATATTATCTCCTTTTTCCACGCCTATCAGATATGGGATTAGCTTTAGAGCAAAGGAAAAGATAAGTCCTGCTTTCTCAAATATTACTGTCTTCCAACCACCGACAAATTTTTTTAAAGAAATCGATAAAAAGGTGACAAAATTCTCCTCTGCACGGGGGTGGGTGTGAGGGTTGGGGTTGGGAGTTGACTAATACAGCGTGAATAAACGAAATCAATAAATTGGTCTAAAGCTATGCAATTAGTATTGAATTATTGACTAACACATAACTTGCATCCCCTCAACATCATTGTCACACTAATATTCCTACAAGTTCCATAAGGATCGTTGATAGTTTAAGATTCACTAGGAGATGACCCCTTTTATGCATATAATCAAGTATAGAGGACTGTGCGCTATAAATGGACACTTCCTAGATAGTGATAGTTGTTGGAACTTATCCAACTAAGTTGGATCTTAATCCAACATTGGGCTAATATGCGGTGAATAATTATATAAGTGCTACGCTGTCGTATTAAGCCCAATATATTAGTGATCTGGTTTTAATTAATTAAATGGGCTAAATGAGTTAAACAGGTTGTGGAGCCTTTATGTGTAGAGACTATTGGGCTTCAACTCGTTGATGGGCCGAGTTGGAAACCCTAGGGCTATGGAGGCTAGCCTATAAATATTAGCGGTCATGGTCCCCGGAATACACGAACAAAATTGAGCCGTCTTTTCTACGTCCCGTCGCTAGGAGAGAAACCGGGAGAAAACTAAAGGGATTCTCCAAACGGTTGATTCGTGCTATTCTGGAAGATCGTCCGTTGTGCTATCGTCAGGATCTTTCAGATTATTGGCGATGGACTCAGGTACGCTTCCGCTAAATCCGAGTAGGTCAATGATTTAAGATTCCGCATGTTATATATCTAGATTATTATTTGCATGGTCTTGCTTAATGATTAATCTAGATCTTTAGTTTCTACAAGTGGTATTAGAGCCCACATGCTGTGGATCTTAAATTTTTTGCCTGCTCATTGTAGATCTGATAAAAATCAGATTTTTTTAAGTTTTAAGTTTCAGATCTATGAAATTTTGGTTTTTTGATTAATTTTTTCCAAAAAAACATTTTTTTTGCAAACCCTAGATCGGGGCCGGCCCGCCGGCCGCCGCCCGACACAGCAGAAGAGGGGCGGCTCCGCCGCCCCAGGCGGCAGATCGGCGCCGGCCATGTCGACGTCGACACAGACCCAGACAGGGAAATCAAAAAAAAAGGGGAAAGGGGGTCAGCTTCCAGCCGCCCCCTACCGGCGGTAAAGAACAGAGGGGGCGGCTCGCCGCCCCCGTTCGGTTTCACAGAGGGGGGTGGCTCGCCGCCCCCCGTCGGATTTAAGTGCGGAGGGGGCGGCTTGCCGCCCCCGTCGGTCATATTCCGGCAACGGAGGGGGTGCCCTACCCCCCTCCCGATCAAAACAGAGGCCCCCTCCGGGGGGCTGCTGTGCAATAAACGGCGAAAGGGGGCGGCGGTTCGCCGCCCACATCAGGCCCCGACGGCGAAAGGGGGCGGCGGTTCGCCGCCCCCATCAGGCGCCCGACAGCAGCAATGGGGGCGGCGGCGGCGGCCACCGCCCCCAATCAGAAACCCTAAGCCATGTTAAAGTTGTGTGGGCCGGTCCTCCCATGGGCCGGCCCACACGATTTTTTCTGTAACCATATTTAAAAAAAAAATTTTATGTGCTGGGCTATTTACACTGGGCCTGTTTTGGGCTGTTTGGGTTATTTGGATGTTATAGGCTTCTTTTAGTCTATTTGGACACAAATTTGGGCCAATCTTGGGATGTTTTAACACAAATCTAAGGAGGAAATAAAAGGGAAACTTATATATTTCCATTAAGTATAATTTTTGTGTTAAACTTCAGTTTTTTTTTATTTCAAATTTATTTTTAGGCATGCTATATTATAAATATATTTCGAAATGATTGTAATTAAATCAAATCCCCACCAAAGTGGGCTTTATCGTGGCGATTACTCTTATTTCGATATATAAAAAGTTACGGACATACTTTGTATGTAAATTTGGTGCCTAAAAAATCTTGAATTTAAATTCATTAAATGGGAGGAAATAAATGGTTGTGTATATATATTTCATGTAGGCCCAATTTTGTGTGTTAAATTTAAGTTCATTCCGATTTTAATTCTTTAGGCAAAATTCAGTCATATATACATTTTTTTGAAATAATTCCAATTTTTTGTGAAATTCCACCAAAGTGGGTTCCACTATTAAAATTGTTATTATTTCGGAATGTAAACGGATTAGAATACATACTCAGTATGATCAGTTGCCTGAATGAATTTTAAACGGATCGAAAGAGTAAATAAAAGGTTTTCCTGTATATTTACATTTAAGTTCAGTTTCATTTAAATTCAATTTTAGGGCGCATTAAATTATATGTTTCAAAATAATTTTAATTATTACAGGATCCCACCAAAGTGGGCTTTACTGTTAAATTATTATTTCGGAACATAAACGGTTAAATACATACTTTTGTATGATTGGTTGCCCAATATTGAATTTAATTTGGATTGAAGGAGGAAATAAGACTTTTATATATTCCTCCTCAAAGATAAAATTTTGTGTTAAATGTGCAAAATAAATTTAAATTCTAAGTTTAAGGCTTAAAACTATATATATATATACTTCGGTATATAACAAGTCGACTTCATACGTTGGTATGAAAATTCAGTTAGCCTGAATTTAGATTTAAATTAAAACACAAAATTCAAGACTTTTCTTCGGGAGTAAATAAAAAGCTTCAACATATATTTCTCCTTAAGAATAAGTTTAAAAGGCCTTAAAGGATTTTCGTGCACTAACCATCAAGCAAATGGCCTTAAGGAAATTTGACACATTTTAAAGTTATATATGAAATGGGGTAGGGTGTGTATTTATATATATAACTTTATGTGTATGTTCATATACACATTAGTACACCTAATATACCCTATTTTAAGAAGAAAATTTGTGTTGAATCTATGGATTTTATTTAACTCAAAATAAATGATTAGAAAGGTGGAATAAAAGGTTCTTATATATATTTCCACTTGTTGTAATCATTTTTGTTAAATTCGGTTTAGTTTCAATTTTAATTTTTTGGCACAATTATTATATATTTCGAATATAGAATGATTGGATCATCAACTCACTAAAGTGGGTTTTCTTGTGAAGATCAATTCTAATCTCGAAATATAACAAGTTGAATACATACTTTTGTATGAAAATTTTGGTTGCCTTAAATATGATTTTGAAGAAAAGTGGACTTGAATATCTCCACTTAAAGTATATTCATGTATTAAATTGCGACTTAGATTCAAATTTTGCAAAGGTATATATTTTTGAAATGATTTCGTGCAATCATCACCTCGCCAAAGTGGGCTCTGTTGATTTGCATTATTTCATTTCATAAATGTAAAAGGAATCAAATGTGCCCGTGATTTGCGTAAGAATGCTAAATCGGCCCAAAGGAAGATTACCGTTCTATACCATTTCATGCGCACCTGTGGCAATAGACAAGGTGATGATTAGTGAGATCAATGCATGCAAATTTAATTCGGCCCAAAGGAAGTTTTATTTTTGGCATGTTATTATTGTCATTGTCTGATTGCTACAACAAGATATCAGTGACTAGTCAATAGATTATCCAAAGATAAATATTGGACTAGTGGGGGATGTCTTGAGATGGGAAAATAGCATTAATTTGAATTTGTTGTTGTATTTAATACTCATATGAACATGTTATAAATTGTTTTCTTGTTCTCTTTTCAGCTAATATTCCTGAAAATTTTTCTGCCAACCTAAAATCAATTCCAGTCCTTAATGGCACTAACTTCAAGGCATGGAAGGAGAATCTTTTGATAATCCTCGGAGTCATGGATCTTGATCTGGCATTAAGGACTCATTGTCCCCCACCACTCACTGATGAGAGTACCTCTGATGAAAAGAGGGAGATGGAGTGGAAGAGATCAAATCGCATGAGCCTAATGCTTATAAAGAATGCCATTCCAGAATATCTCAGGGGTTCTCTTTCAGAGAAAATTTCCACAGCTAAATGGTTCCTTATTGAGCTTGAAAAGAAGTTTGTCAAGAATGAAAAAGGTGAAATTAATACACTCTTGACAAACCTATCTTCAATGAAATATGAAGGAAAAGGAAACATCAGGGAGCATATAATGAAGATGTCTGATATTGCTTCAAGGTTGAAAGCACTTGAGCTAGACCTCTCTGAGGCTCTGCTAGTGCATTTTGTTATGATATCTCTTCCATCCCAGTTTGACCAGTTTAAGATGAGCTACAATCTGAAGGATGAGACTTGGTCTCTGGATGAGCTCATCTCAAACTGTGTAAAGGAAGATGAAAGGCTTGAGCAAGAATTGACAGAAAGCCCTCTCCTGACATCCACCTTCAACAAAAGAAAGAAGGATACTGAAGCTGCAGATACAGCTTCTCAAAAGAAACAACGAAGGGAACTGAAAAGTTCAGAAGGTCATGGTTGTTTCTTTTGTGGAGCTGAAGGGCATGTAAAGAAGAATTGCTCAAATTATCACGTTTGGCGTGCTAAAAAGGGTATGTTTCTTTAATTCGGTTTGACTCTAAGTTAATTTCTTTTCATGCAACCTTTGGTACTTATAGGCACGTGATGGAAAGATTTGGTATAACCATTCATATCATTGTGTCTATGCAGGATTGCCTAAGATGCCAAGAGCCAAATGATGGTGAAAGATACATCGATATGGGCAATGGCAAGATGGTTCAAGTAGAAGCAAATTAAATTTAGATTATTTCTTTTAAATGCTAGATTGTATTTGAATTTTATGAGACTATTATGTATTGTTTTTTAACGGAATTTGGATTTTCATTTCTATTTTGAACAAATTCGGTTATAAGTGTTCAATTTTGAATGGAAAATTTGGTTGTCTCTTAATTCAAAATTAGTTTATTCTAGTTCTTTAAAAGATCATTATAATCTTCATTATTTGGAAATGTTGCTTCATCTATAGAATTCCTGCATTTAAGTACATGTGTTGTAATGAAAGAATTAACAGTTTAGAACTCAGTTATATTTTGATTGCAGCTTATATCCTTAATAAAGTTTCAACAAATGAATCAATTGCATGTTTGGATATGTCCAACTAAAGTAAGGCTTGATAAGCCTAATAAAGTAATAGGACATAATGCTAATGATTTTCTAATTTTGTTGAATAATTTTAAAGTTGATATTATTGTGTAAGGTTTTACATAATCCCACTATTAAGTTAGTTTACGAATTAGGAAATGCACACCTATTTGAGGATGCTGAGTTTGAGGGGGGAAATTTAGGTAGTGACATTACTCTTGAAGAGGATTATATCCACACAGGTGTTGTTGGCATTGTTCGGGATGGTATTCCTGACATTGTTCAAGACACAATAAATTTAAGATAATGTTGCAATTCCTCCCATTCGGGAAATTGTTCATAAGGACAAACTCTAGCACCTCAAGTAACTAATTGACATTCAGGAAAATCCATTAAAGAGATGACAAGTTTACTGTTGACATTAGGATGATGGAAGTTTGACTTACATCAAGTCATAAAAGGTTTTACATCTCTAAATGGATTAATGCATTAATTAAGAAAGTCTTTAAATGATACTTAAAAATCTTTTTCTCAGTGCCATAAGGTTTGAAACCTATTGATTGTAAATAGTCTTTTACAATCAAAAGGGAATTCAAAAGGATATTAAGAAAAGATTTAAAGCGTATCACTCAAAGACTTTATACGGAAAAGAATGCATTAATGTGTAAAAAGACTTTCTATTGGGATTTTCATGAAAGACTCTATAAGGTTTATAATGGCATTAGTAGAGCATTTCAATATCGTTACTGATCACCTCGTTCGGTTTTGAGATGATATTTAATGATGTTATCTAAGTTCTGTGGGAGCATGTAATTTATATAATATCTATGTGGTAATGAATGCTAGGTCTGTGGGAGACAAGTTTAGTCTCAATAATTGCCCTGAGAATAATCTTCAGAAGATTTCCTATATCTCACCAATAGGGAGTCTAAAGTATGCTCAGTTTTATATGCATTTGGTTATTGCATATATTACAGGTGTGTTGGGCAGATTGTTAAGTTCAGGAGTTGACCATTTGATAGCAGCCAAATGTGTCTTACGGTATTTATGGAGAACAAATGGGTTACATGTTCAAGGATCAGTAGTCAAAAAGGTTTGAGATCATTTTGGTATACTGACTCTGATCATTTATTGGATGCAAAGAATGTATGAAAATCTATATTAGGCGCCATCTACTAGAAGAGATCTAAGTGGTCCCTTTTATATAGTCTCTTCTGAAATGGCTTTAGATTTCATAACATATTACGTGACATCCAAATCATGAAATATATCTGCATATTTTGTCACTATGCTGCAAATTAGGGATGGTGTTGAAACACCACACAGTTTATTTAATGACAATGAAGTCTGCAGTTTTATATTCCAGCAACAACAGGAACTCGACAAAGTTTAGATATTCAGAGATCAAGTTCCTAGTTTGTTAATAATAGGAGTGTATAATTGTCTAATGAGCATATCGGAACAAACCATTTAATTACGGATCCGTTATAGTAAGGAAATATCATCCAAAAGGTTTTTATGAGCTAGCTACTCATATGGATGTCATTTCATTAAGAACATTCAGTTTTGTGGGAGTTTGTTCTTTTGGGTGCTCATATTATAGACAATTAAGTCTCCAGCTTAAGCTTGAGTTATTTTCTGATCAGAAATAAAGTTTTTTGGTTTCAGTTCGGCTTCACTCCGATTTTGTTTTGTTGATGATCTCACTAAGGTTATGGAGGATCAGTTGGAAATAGACATGTTAGATCACATTACATGTAATTTCCATGCTACACATCCACTTCATAATCCATGTCATTCTTTTGTATTAGCACGGTGACCACTGATGGGTCGAGCTGCAATTGCTGCGGCGAAGATCTCTTTGATCCCTTGCTAATATAATTGATGGACCGGATTGTTTTTGACTCATTAAAGAAATGACAGCAGGTTAAGATCTTATTTGGTTGTATGCACTATGAAATATAATTATAAAGTTTAAGCATATATCCCAAGTGGGAGATTGTTGGAACTTATCCAACTAAGTTGGATCTTAATCCAACATTGGGCTAATATGCGGTGAATAATTATATAAGTGCTACGCTGTCGTATTAAGCCCAATATATTAGTGATCTGGTTTTAATTAATTAAATGGGCTAAATGAGTTAAACAGGTTGTGGGGCCTTTATGTGTAGAGACTATTGGGCTTCAACTCGTTGATGGGCCGAGTTGGAAACCCTAGGGCTATGGAGGCTAGCCTATAAATATTAGCGGTCATGGTCCCCGGAATACACGAACAAAGTTGAGCCGTCTTTTCTACGTCCCGTCGCTAGGAGAAAAACCGGGAGAAAACTAAAGGGATTCTCCAAACGGTTGATTCGTGCTATTCTGAAAGATCGTCCGTTGTGCTATCGTCAGGATCTTTCAGATTATTAGCGATGGACTCAGGTACGCTTCCGCTAAATCCGAGTAGGTCAATGATTTAAGATTCCGCATGTTATATATCTAGATTATTATTTGCATGGTCTTGCTTAATGATTAATCTAGATCTTTAGTTTCTACAATAGTGTGTAATGCACTTCAATCCAAGGACATCCCTGATTTTGCATATCGGTAAAATACAAAACTTATAAAGCCCCAGAATTTTAGAGGCATTGTGATTAAAATAGTCACACATCACAAGACGTATGATATAAATAAACAGTTTGGGTTTAAGCTTCCAGTGCAAAATGAGTCTCAACCCATGTTGTGCCTTCGCTACTAGTTTTCCGTTTCCAACGAGCCCATAGTGTAGTAACTACTTGGCATCAAGCCTAGTTATGGCACAGGTGAAGCTTTGCAAATAAGACAAAAATCAAGGAGTCCATAACAATCCAATCTTTTATTTTATTTTTTTTAACAAAGTTGTTACTTTTTCTATTTTTGTGTATATTTAAATCATGTAAATTTACATATGTCTACATAGCAATTAAATGAAATTCATAAATATATTCTTCCTTTATGTGGTCTGCATTTTTACACATCAGAGCGGCAAACGATATCATATCCCGGTCTTATATTCATATTTTTTCTCTCTGTTCTTTAACCATGGCTGATGAAAATCTTACGATTAACATCACATCATCATCATTCTCACAATCACCAATACCTATCAAAACATATCCATATGCAATTCATCCCTCTGATAGCTCTTCTATCATTCGTGTTGACCTCTACTGAAAGTAGACGATTATGATAATGAAATTTCCAATGGAGTTATGATAATGAAATTATGATAATGAAATCGTGCAATAATAATGGTACTTGGTACAAAAAGTATAACTTGATTTTGTTGATGGATCACACTCAATTCCAATGGAGAAAGATGAAATTTCCAACTAGGACTGATGTAATGATTTTGTTGAAAATTGGATTCTTAATTATGTCTTACCTGAGTATGTCGAAACTATAATCTAAAGGATCATTTTTCTCGATCAAATATTTCTAAATTCTATTGATTGAAACAATCAAATATTTAATCTCAAACAAAAGAATATATCGGTTTCATATATTTCACATAATTTAAATATTTATGGAATGAACTTAGTTCTATTATCTGTATCACTCCTTGCATCTATGATAATGATAAAAACATTATTTATCAACAAAATTAATATCATGGCATGGGATTTTTTTTACTCCATGATCGTTTTTAGCTGTTCACAGTAAAATCCTCTTGACCTAACCGTCTTCTTCAATTCAGCATATCTATAATTTGGTATGTTAAGGAAAAAAAACAAGAGATTAATGTTCGAACAACTCCAACCGTTAATTTGGTAATGCTTCACCATCTCAGCCTTTGGGAAAGCGCCAACATCCTTTCTATGAATATTGTAACAAGCATGAATATACTCTTAGTAAATACTACCATATCCATGGCTTCCTAGATAAGTAGGTGTAGAAATCAGGGTCACCGTCATTCACTTCTGATACTTTACTTATAAATCAGGGTCACCGTCATTCACTTCTGATACTATACTTTACTAGTCAGTTTACTTATAAACAATACAACAAGCTTCTTGCACTCCTAGCCAAAGAAGAATATGATCATCAGTTCATTTGGTAGGTACAACTCTCGCTTGTTTATTCTCTTGTTGGATTATCGACCTAGATGCTTCTAATCATATATATACACCTCTTACAATTTTTTTCTTTATATTCTAATGTTCATAACAATATATCAGTTTTGACTGTTCGCAGGTGCCTATGACATACACAAGCATGGTTTATTATTCATCATCACCTACTCTAACGAGTGTTTTTCATATTATATCTTCTAAATTCAAATTGATATCAATTTCACAATTAACATAGTCAACAAATTATGATATAATTTATAATCTTCGGAATGTATATTTTAGGACCGACAATTGAAGAAGAAGATTGGTCGAGGTAGTATTCGAATTGGTCTTTTTTATCTAGATGCATATTTAGATTTTAATTCTGTTTTTTCAAGCATTGCAATAAATTTGACATATGACATTCTCGCCTTGGTCATCCATCTATGTCTAGTTTTCATTTTATTGTTAAAAATAATCCAAATGTTCTTGCAAATAAAGATTTAATTTGTGATGTAAGCCCGCACACTAAACAATCGCTCCTTTCTTTTTCTCAAAATACATCCCGATCTTCTTATTGCTTTGGATTAATTCATGTTAATTAGGGTTCTTTCTCTATACATTCTAAAAATGAATCATGTTTCTTTTTAACTATTGTTGATGATTATTCAAGGTGTACTTAAGTTTATTTCTAAAACAAAAATATGAAACTTTCAACATGTTAATTTTTTTTCAACACAAAAATTAACAATATGGAATCATATGAATATGAACATAGATACGGAAAGCACAAAGAACACTTCGAAATTGGTAACGCGGTTCGGTGCGCACACCTACATCTGTGGGGCCACACCCAGAAAAGATACTCCACTATTTTCAAAAACAATTACAATCACTAATGTTGTAGTTCCATTAGGAGAACTCCCTTCCTATCAATACAACCCGCAATAGGTGATTCCAATCAACACACTAGCAAGATCTCATTGCAACGAAAACTGACCTGAATCAAACTCCCTTTGATCCCTACTTTCGTAGCCGTCAGCCTCATTCACCGAAAGGAGAAAGTGGAGTAATTCCAGCAAGATACCCTTGCAAAAAAATGACCTGAATCAAACTTCCTTTGATACATACTCCCATAGCGGTCAGCCTCCTTCCCAGTATGATGAACTAATCTCCGAAAGGTTGACCCTAGTCGATCTCTTTGATAGCCTTTTATCCCAACCAACCAAGGTAGGAGATCTATTTCGGGTAAAATAGAACCATAAAATCTCAATTAGATATTCCGCACATAAATTGCGGAGCTATTTCGGGTAAATAGTCCTATAAAATCTCAAGCGGATATTCGCGCCCATCAATCAAGTAACCACCGAGATTTTGTCATTAAATCAGTTATCTCCGACCATCAATCAAGGATCTATTTCGGGTAAATAAAACCAATTAATCTCAACAATTATTTCCTCCTAAGAAATTAGGCAACCACAAGATTCTTGGCGAGATTCTGGATGACAATAGGAAATAACAGATTCTGGGCGCGATACTGGGTGATAATATAAATCTGGAAAATCTAAACCAAAGATCATGCAGTCGAATCCATCTGGAAATTCTGAAACAAAGATCATACAGACGAATCTCGCATGTCATGAATGATGTCATATAACATGACTCATAACTTGGCTCACAACATGTACAAAACACGGTCAGATTCCTGAGCCAAAACAATGCAAACCTAGTGCCACTAATGCCAACATATAGCAACAGAAAATCAACCCAACAATCTCCCCCTTTGGCATTATGTGGCACACACGCACATGCAAAAGTGCTCACTACAACAATACTCCCCTTTTGAGTCAATAAGCCAAAGGATACCTCAAGAAGTCGTAGCTGGAGCCGAAGCAGTATCAGAGGTGCCTGCGAACGAAAAGACATCAAAATACCCCTTGGAGCTTGATCTCTGCTGTCAAATGTAGCCTTCTGAGCTTGTAAAACGGCAATCTAACGAGCAATGTCTCTGGATATGCTGCTTTATAAATGACAATGTCAGCTCGAAAGTGTGAAGCAGATGGAGGCACTGCATCAGGTAGAGGATGCTCAGAACCAGAAATAGCTAGAGCAACAACATGTGGAGTATAAGCGGATGCAGTGTCCTGTGTCATAACAGCGTCTGCAACATGACATGACAGTCAGAAGGGGCAACTCGTGCATCAACAAGAGAAGCCGACAAGAGGACATCAGGAAGAATCTGAAGAATCTGCATGTTCTGGACTGTTTGCACAATGTGGATCAGTTTTCTGACGTGCACTGACACCATCAGATATAGACTTGAAAGAAACTGAGTCATCCAAGCTGACAATCTCAGTCAACACCACAGAGTAAGATGGGGAACCAGACTCGATGGTCAACAGCAAAAGTATATCCTCATCGACAAATCTAATACTTCCAACTGCCCTCCAATATAATCCAAGTACACATCTCCAATGATCAATCCAAAACAGTCAAACCGAGACACACAAAGAGGCTCCTTTATATCTCTCATATGACAAAATATTGCAAATAAATCCTCAGACGCGGTGGAATTAAGGGAAGAAGACGGTACCACACTCCTAATAGTAGTCTCCCAAAAGGAACAATAGCCATTGAAGCAATCGAGCTCTGAGAGACAGAAATTATAGACATCGGCGGTGAAACCGACGTAGAAGCAGGCGAATTTTGGGGGAAATCAACCGGAATGGGCGAAGAAGTAACACAGCCGGATCAACAGCGGAGTGCCGTGTTGGAGGAGAGACGAGAGAAGATCAGACGACACTTGCGGAGGAAAAGCGACGAGAAGAGCGGCGACCACCATGAGTTCGAGCCACGAGGAAGATGAGTAGGAAAAACCTAGAAGAATCCTCTTTTTACTGGGAAGTGTAAAATGAAGGGGATTGGAAAAAATCAAGAAAGCATCCCTTTTACTTCCCTTATTCCATTTTTTTTCTTTTATAAAAAACAAACTGCATATCCAAATGCAGCAAATCCCCAGCTCATGTCGCAACTCTTCAAATCTCACAGAGTCTAGCAGTTTTGTAAAGACATCTGCCAGTTGTCTTGATGTTGTAACATACTCCATAACTAGAACTTTCTGGTCTACCAATTCTCTGATAATTTTGGAGGAAGATTCATGAGAATTTGTAGCAGGTTGCTCACATTGATTGTTGAGAGGAGATGTTTCTGGTGTCATAACATCTGCAGCAACATCGTTCTGTGTCGTATCCAATGTTATAACATCAGTCACAACATGAGGTGTTTTGTCTGAAGCTGCAGTGTTCAGATCTTCATTCATACAAGTATTAGAGTCTTGTAGTAAATAGCAGTTGTCAGCAGACCTCTTGTCCATCAGAATACACTCTTCATCAGCATTAAGCACAAAGCATTTCTCCTTAGTAAATCTCACAAGCAAGCCTTGATCACATAGTTAAAAAAGTTGACTGATGCTAATAAGATTGGGTTTGAGATCTTCAACATGCAACACATTCTTAAGCTTAGGAAGTCCAATTACATTCAGATTACCTTTACCAAGAACCTTGCTCCTTCGACCATCACCAAATGTCACACGACCCCATGCACTGACTTTGTAGTCATCAAGAAACTCCTTGTTGCCTGTCATGTGTCGTGAGCATCCACTGTCAAAATACCACATGTTATCTGAAGATGCTCTTAAGGATGTATGAGCCACCATGCTATATAACTCAGTCTTCCTGACCCACTGCCTTTTCACTCTTGTGCTGAGAGAACTAACTGTTCTTCCTTCCATAAAGTGACGCATACGGCTGAAACAATTCTTCTTAGAATGACCAATAATTCTGCAATATCCACACACTGGACTTTCACCTTTGACAATTTTGGTTAACTTCTTTTTACCAACATAGCCCGTGTGCTGGCCAATTTTCTCAAGTTCTTTCATGACTTGTATCATTTTTGTAGCAGAACTGTTATAATTAAATCCTTTAAGATAGCCCACTACACTACGATCTCTTGCAATCTTACACATGTTCAGGATATCATCCAGTTTTGCTTTTCCCGAGTTCCACTTATTCAATGTGGTTTCAGCTTTCTCTGCCCTGAGGAGAATATTTTTGAAGTTGCTTTCCAGCTCTCTACATTATTCCTCAACTTTGAGACATTTGCTCTTGACTTCCTCCTTTTCTTTCTTCAACTTTTCTATTCTTCTTTCAACACTTTATTAATGCTACAAATCTGCATACATTTTTCAAACATCATCTGGTATGCGGCCCGGATATCTTCTTCACTTACTTTCTCATCGTTGTCAACATCAGAATCTGATTTAGCTGAAGATGTCATGGATGATGTCATAACACTGGATCTGACATAGTCTGATTTGTTGACATATGTCATGACTGAAGTTGTAACATCAGATCTGACATGCCTGACAGTGTTGTAATCAGATTGCTTCTTCAGAGTGGCCGCAAATGCAACATAATTACTAGTGATTTCCTCATCTTCAACACTGCCCTCTGACTCATCTTCACTCCAGGTACTCGTCAAAGACTTCGCCTTTAGTTTCTTCAGAGTGTTTGCACATTCAGCCTAAATATGCCCATACCACTCACACTCTCTACACTGAATCCTTTTTCCTCTCTTCTTCTGATCATACTTCAGATTTCGATTGAAAGTTTTTCCAGTAGAAGTATCACCAGGCATAAGCATATTGTTCTTAGTCCTGAAATGCTGCCCTTTGCTTCCAATTTTCTTGAGCATCCTGCTTGAAATTTTTGGTCGGTTGGACTATAGCATCATCTAAACTAGATTCATCATCTTTATAAACATTTCCAGCATCAATCTTAAAGGCCACTCCTTTGTCTCTTTTGTTCTGCTTGTGATTCATCTCATAGGTCTGAAGAGATCTCATTAGCTCATCAAGTCTCATGGTAGAAATATTTCTTGCTTCCTCAATAGCTGCAACCTTAGGCGAGAACCGTTGAGGAAGAGATCTTAAGGCCTTTCGCCCTAACTTAACCTCGGAATATTTCTTACCAAGTTGATATGCCTTATGTGTAATATCCCTCAGTTTTCCATTAAACACAGCAATGGTCGCATCATCATCCATTCTCAATTCTTCAAATTGTGAAGCAATCATTTGAAGTTTAGAAACTCTTACCGAATTGGTGTCTTCATGAACATTTTAAAGAATATCACATGCCTCTTTAGCAGATTCACATGTAGAGATGAATTTGAATTGATCTTCATCCACTGCAGTGAAGATAGCATTCATAGCCCTGGAATTTCCAAGAGCTGCACGTTCTCCATTTTGACTACAATCCTTTGCCACCTTAAATGATTCATTTGTCTTTGTCAACTTCAACATATGGAGACCATCCTTCAACAACAGCAATCCAAGTCTTTTCATCAAGTGATTTGATAAAGACGTGCATCCTTGCTTTCCAATAAGTGTAGTTGGTTCCCTCAAGCAGAGGAGAGCGAATAACGAAAGCAGCTTCTCGAGTATTCATGATTGATGTAGTGATAAGCCAAGATCACACCTTCTATGACAACAAAGCAACACGGATGGCCCGCTCTAATACCAATTGTAATGTCAGTACCTACGATTCAATCACATACAATATGAAAACAATATGGAATCATATTGATATGAACACATATACGAAAAGCACAAAGAACACACAGAAATTGGTAACGCAGTTCGGTGCACACACATACATCTGCGGGGCCACGACCAAAAAAAGATACTCCCCTATTTTCAAAAATGATTACAATCACTAATGTTGCAGTTCCATTAGAAGAACTCCTTCCCCCCAATACAACCCGCAATAGGTGATTCCAATCAACACACTAGCAAGACCCCCTTGCAACGAAAACTGACTTGAATCAAACTCCCTTTGATCCCTACCTTCGTAGCCATCAGCCTCATTCACCAAAATGAGAAAGTAGAGCAATCCCATCAAGATACCCTTGCAAAAAATTGACATGAATCAAACTCCCTTTGATCCATATTCCCGTAGCCATCAGCCTCCTTCACATGATGATGAACCAATCTCCGAAAGGTTGACTCTAGCCGATCTCCTTGATAGCCTTTTATCCCAACCAACCAAGGTAAGAGATCTATTTTAGGTAAAATAGAACCATAAAATCTCAATTAGATAGTCCGCACATAAATTAAGGAGCTATTTCGGGTAAATAGTCCTATAAAATCTCAAGCGGATATTCACACCCATCAATCAAATAACCACCGAGATTCTGCCATTAAATTAGTTATCTCCGCACATCAATCAAGGATCTATTTCGGGTAAATAAAACCAATTAATCTCAGCAATTATTTCCTCCTAAAAATTAGGCAACAACCAGATTCTTGGCGAGATTTTGGGTGACAATTGGAAATAACAAATTCTGTGCGTGATATTGGGTAATAATATAAATCTGGAAAATCCGAACCAAAGATCCTGCAATCGAATCCATCTGGAAATTCTGAAACAACGATCCTGCAGTAAAATTCTGAAACAAAGATCCTGCAGTAAAATTCTGAAACAAAGATTCCCGCATGTCATGAATGATGTCATATAACATGACTCATAGCATGGCTCACAACATGTACAAAACATGGTCAGATTCCTCAGCCAAAACAATGCAACAGACCTAGTGCCACTAATGCCAACGTATAGCAACAGAGAATCAGCCCAACGGTATTAACTCAGGTAATAATGATATTTTTCTTCCTTAAGTTCAAGCTATTCATTCAGAAAATGGACTAGAATTTCTTTCTAAACAAATTCAAACATGGTTTCATGATAATGGCCCCCAACAAAACATGTGGTAGAACGTAAGCATCGGTATCAACTTGATGTTCCCTAAGCTCTATGATTTCCAGATAACTTATCTATTTAGGGGGAATATATTCTCAACGCCACTTTCCTTATTAACAAACTTTCAACTCCAAGGCTTAAATATAAATCAGCTCATCAAGTTGTACTTAAAACTATTCCATCATATTCATCTCTTTGAGTTTTCACATGTTTATGCTTTGCTAAAACTATGAACATTCAACGTATATTTGAAGAGCTAGCTAAAATTGATATTTTTATTGGTTATCAGTATGATTAAAAGGGACATCACATATATAATTTTAAAACTCATCAAATTTATATTTCTCGTAATGTCGTATTTGATGAGCCAATTTTTTCATATCATGATCTTCCATCTCCATCGTTTAAAAATTTAGTTATCATTACTCTAATCAATAATGATTGAACATTTAACTACACTTTTTCTGCTGCTTTTTCGTCTTCTATTCCTCAAAATCTAGTTAGTTATTCCAATGATTTTTCGGTGACTATTGCAATATCTTCTCTAAGTTTGAACCATCATAACCGTTGGATGATATCGGCAAGGATGGGGGTGCCCCTACTCCGACACATTCCGCAATCAAAAATTCTACCGAGTTGTACATCTTTCTTCAAAATAGTTATATAGTGTCATTGTAAAAAATCCTTATCTTGTTTTTCACATGATAGCTTAACCAATATTCCATATATTTCTAATTACAATCCATTTACTAATTCTCCTTCAATAGTACCAGCTCACATCATTAATAATCATCCTCAACAAATTCTCACCAATCAGATCATCTCCATAATTATATAAGTAATTATATTAGTTATCGATAGCAAATTATTTTTTGTACCATAAACCATTCTCATCATGCCTTTCTAACTAATATCATGGAAAATCAAGATATAATATCTTATTCTCAAACCATGAAATCTACTGAAAGGCAGGATGCCATTGTTGCGGAATAATACGATGATGGAAAAACAAACGAATGAAAAATGATAAAAGACAGAGAAAATTGTTTACCCAGTTCATCCGAAGACTACGTCTGGGGGCACCGCCAAGTCAGCGATTTTTTACTAATTGCGATGATCAAAAAAATACAATTACACGAAATTGGGCTATTTATAGTATTGGGTCACGGCCAATTGCGGACGCAATTGGGTCACAGCCAATTAGGGACGCAACCCTAATTCTGATTTTGTGTAAACTGCCGAAGATGCCCTTAAAGAATTGGGTCACAGCCAATTGCGGGGGGATGTGCGATTCTTCAGGCTCCACAAATTGGATCGCAGCCAATTGTGGAAAGCAGGTGCGGTACTTCAGGCTCCACAACCCAACAATCTCCCACTTGGAGACTGAACTCATGTGTAATTATCTCTTCATCTTCTCATCAGTAAATAACCCATAAACAACGGCGCCGCCAAGCCTCGAACTCCTCAAGCTCCAAGGCCAGTTGAAAACATGCATAGCTTCAACTTCTCTAAGATCACAACATTAGTCAGCATATCAGCAGGATTCTCACTTCCTCGAATCTTGACTAGCTGCAAAGTCCTCTCTTTCAAGAGATGTCGAATGTAATGATACTTCAACTCAATATGCTTTGTTCTCGAATGAAAAATTGGATTCTTGGCTAAGAAAATAGCACTCTGACTATCGCTATAGAGAACACTATTCTTCTGCCATTTTTCCAATTCACACAAAAAGTTCTGCAATCATACCATCTCTTTACTGGCATCGGTCACTGCTACATATTCCGCTTCTGTAGTAGACAAAGCCACGATCTTCTGCAACTTAGAAGCCCAAGAAATTGATGTACCACCCAATGTAAATACTTACCGGTTCGTGCTCTTTCTCTTATCAAGATCACTTGCCAAATCAGCATCAACATACACATTCAGCTTTACACTTTTACCTTCGAAACACAAAGCCATCTCTGTTGAACCTCGCAAGTACCTAAGGATCCACTTCACTGCTTCCCAGTGCTGCTTACCTGGATTGCTTATATATCTACTCAACTCTCATTGCATGCGTAATATCTGGTCTGGTACACACCATAGCATACATAATACTACCAATTACTGAAGCATAGGGGGTCTTTTTCATATAGGCACGCTCCGAATCACGACTAGGCGACTCCTTTTTAGATAGCCTAAACTGGCTACCCAAGAGAGTACTCACTGGCTTTGCATCTTGCATATAGAACCTCTTCAAAACTCTTTCGATATATTTGGCTTGCGAAAGATGTAACTTATTTGCCACCTTATCTCGATTAATCCGTATACCTAGGATCTGTTTAGCCTCTCCAAGATCCTTCATAGCAAACCGTTAGGACAATTCCTTTTTCAACGTATTCACGTCTTGCGCACAAAAACCTGCTATCAACATGTCATCAACATATAATCGCAACATGATAAAGCTATTGTCAAACCTCTTGAAGTAGCAGCAATGGTCTGCATTGCATCTAACAAAATCAATTTCATGCATGAACCCATTAAACTTCATATACCACTGCCTCAGAGCCTGTTTCAACCCGTACAAGCTCTTCTTTAACTTACACACAAGCTCACTGTTACCCAGGACCGGTCCTGAAGATATTGGGGCCCATGGCGAGTTAAAATTTTGGGTCCTTTAAATATAATTTTTTTAAAAATTGAAATACTAAATTTTTTTTGGCATCGAAACAAAAATTTTACATGATAGCCGGAAAAAATTCAATTTGTTTATTTTGATCAGCACATAACAGAACACTAATAATTAATCAATGGGGCCAGCAAAAAAACAATCAGCTAAGACTAATATTGCTTAATTAACTTAATAACATCATGATCCTTGAAATGAGGCCAACTACAAATAATATTAATAACTTATTTAACAACAAAAACTTGCCTGACAAAGGATTGAAGGAACTGTTTCTTAGAGTCGAAGGGGGCCGTCTGTGAGTGCGAAGGATTGAAGGAACTGTTTCTCAGAGTCGGAGGGGGGCCGTCTGTGAGTGTGACTATGACGAGAGGTAGGTGTGTTGCAAATCGATTGAGAGAGAAGAAGAGGGGGCCGTCTGCGAGAAGAACGAAACTGTCGCGGTGTCGCTTCGGTTTGCGTTGTGGTTACCGAGAAAAAAGGGAATGTCTCTCGGAGAATCGGAACCGTCTGCGAAGAGATAATGAACCGACTGAACCGTTTTTTCGTATCATTATTAATTTATTATATAATGTATTAATATATTATATATACATTTGAAAAGTATCTTCTTCATACAGATACATGAACTAAACAAACAAGGTGATCAAAAATTTTGGGATTAAACGTTGGACAAAAATCTTCAAAATTCTGAGTTTTCATGTTTTGCACAAAATTAAAATGATGTTTATGAATTATGATATTAAGCTGAAGATTTTGTTTATTGAGGGTTTACTTTCGTTTGGACACAGATGGTGGAAAATTTGTTGCAAAAAAGTCTAGAACCGATAGAAGACTTTGTAAAACCAGAGTTTGTTATATAATTGATTTGTTGTTGATTCTTTCATTCATGTAACTAGCTGGCCTTATCTATTTTGTTAAATACATATGTGCACACACAAAAATGCTTTCATGGTACATTATTATTTTCATGTACAGTTTCAATGTATGATTACTAAATAATTGTGAAAATGTTCTCGTAATCCTTCAGATATAAATCTAATTATTAAAGGGGAAAAACTTAATATGGGCCTCCCTGGCCTTGGGCCCTGGGCGGTTGCCCTGGGTGCCCTGGGCGCCCTGGGTTAGGGTCGGGCATGCTGTTACCCTTGGACAAGTACCCTTCTGGTTGCTTCATGTATATGTCTTCCTCAAGATCACCATGAAGAAATGATGTTTTCACATCCATCTGCTCTAATAACAAATTCTCCGCGGCAACTATACTCAAAACTAATCTAATAGTAGTTAGCTTCACAACAAGAGAAAATATATCTGTATAATTGGGGATGATAATGGGCATGCCTGTAACGGTCGCTTTTCGATCGTGTGTTTTTCACGTGTATGTTCTTTTTCGTACGCGTATTTATTTTGACATCCTCTTGCATCCGAAACGTGCAAAGTTATATGTCATTGTGACCCTCAGATAGAGTAGTTATTTGTGGGATTTTTTGTGAACGTCATTTCACGGGTCATTCTCTCACAAATCAGCTTTGAATGAAAAAGTGTCTTAACCATTAGACTTCGACGTTTAGATTTCTATTTTTATTACCGTTTTCAGTTAACCTAAGCACGTGACCGACCGCCGTACCCTCGATCCTCTCGTCGTCACGGTCGTCCCGATATTTTTCTTGTATTTTTCGGACACCGTTAGCCCGACCTTCCACCCTAATTACCTTTAAATCCCATTGCCCTAAGCTAACTCAAATTCAAACCATAACCCTAATCCTAATCAAACCTCATTGGATTCTCACGCGTCATGCCAACTTTCTCCTAGCTATATGTCACACTAACACTACCCTCCCCCCCTCTCTCTCACACTCTCTCCAATCAACCTAAAACACACCCCTTTCTCTCTCTTTAGCAAGATTAGCATGTTATAACGCATCAACCCTAGCCCTAGGTTTTCTTGGACAACCCTAGCCCTAGATTTTCTTGGACAACACAGCCGCCATCCTTACACTCACTCACGCGCCCATCGCCGCCGGCCACCTTCGTCGCTCCGACGATCCCCCTGGCCGGCCTCCTCCTCTCCTCCCCGCAACCCCCAAGACTCCGGCCAGTCTCCCTCTCCCCTCTCCCAAGCCGCAACAACAGCCCTCTCAACCCAAAACTGCCGATCATTTCCCTCTCCCTCTATTGCATCAGCCCTTTCCTTCATCCTCTCCTCTCTCTCGCAAGAGCTGCCGGCGACCCAAACTTCCGGCCCACCTCCCGTCGGCCTCCCTAGGCCGCATAGCCAAACTTCCGGCCCCCTTGACAGCACACAGCAACCTGCCCTCTCCCCCTTCGAAAACTGCCACTCACCCATGGTTTCCGGCCATCCACCTTCGTGCAAGCCCCTCCACGCGACCCCCGGCAACCAGCCCCCGCCGCGCAGACCCCCAACGGCAGACCCGACCGCCGGCTTCCCCCCTCCTCCTGCCAGCAACCACCAACTGCCGGACCTCCTTCCCATTGCCACAACCTGCCCTCTTCCACGCAACAGCAAGAGCCGCAAGCCCCCGCTGTTTTCCAAGAGATGTCGGCCTCCTCCTATCTTCGACAGCCCCTCTCCCTTGCGATCTCGCTACCGGCCACCCTCCGTGGCCGACGGCTGCCCCCTTGCGACCATAGGAGCCACGCCGCTGATTGTGCCCCCTCTCGATGTCGTTGTCATTGACGTTGCCATTTTCCTTTGCGCTACTCGCAACCGAGGAGATCACGACGCCATTACCATTGTCGTACCGTTTCGCTGTGCTACCCGCAACCGAGACGATCCCGGGACGATCCCGAGACGATACTTACTGCGCTACCCGCAGTCGAGGACACCGAGCACCACCACCGTTTCAGACCCGACGTCAGACATGTGCGTGTGCGTCGCACTAGGTTGGTCCTCTCACTCATAGCAACCCAAACGTTACGTCATCAAAACCTAATTAAAAATCGACAACTAACTCACTAAATTTACTTTTACGCACCATTAAACTGTTGGAACACCTGGAATTGACGATCGGACTATATTGACTGTGCACATAGGATAGAATCGTCTTAGAAATTCGTAGAACAGATTTGATCACATGAACTAGTGTTTTGGAACCGATAGGATAGCCCCGATCAACTTAGACGCAACCTAATAGGATTGCTAAACTGGTTCTGACAACCGACATTGACTTGTGACAGCGGACGTTGACCGACACGCCGACAGAGACGAGACGCTTCCAACAGACGTTCTTCTTGCCACCGCAGGCAAGTGTACCCATTTGCGTAGTTACGGCCAAGTCTAGGCCACTTCTTAAAAACTGTAAATTGTTGAACAAGAGAATCGGACGTGAGATGATAGCGTCCGGGACGCCCTCATGATAGCCTAGACTTGACAACGAAGTCTAGGTATAAACTGCAAACAAGCTAGGAACTATTCTGCGTGTGTGCGTGTGAACACCCTAGAACAACTATACACATGTCATGCCATGTAACAGCATTCACGACTTGTCTTCCACAGTCTGCGGACAATAGGGCACTCTCCGATACAGAGAGATTGATCCCTTGTACAGATACACGACCTGCGGGAAGCCCGGCACTCACCTAGCATAGTGAGTGACCCTTGGCAACCCGCGGGGATTGAGACACCCACCTAGCAGAGTGGATGATCCTTGTTACAGAATCACCTACGGGAAGCTCGGCACTCACCAGGACAGAGTGGCCCTGCAGACTGTGGGGATAGAGGCACTCACCTAACAGAGTGAGTGGTCGTATACAGTGGTACAGATTCACCTACGGGAAGCCCGTCACTCACCAGGACAGAGTGAGTGGCCCTACAGACCGTGGGGATAGAGGCACTCACCTAGCAGAGTGAGTGGTCCTATACAGTGGTACAGATTCATCTCCCGTCACTCATCAGGACAAAGTGAGTGGCCCTGCAGACCGTGGGGATAGAGGCACTCACCTAGCAGAGTGAGTAGTCCTATAAAGTCTTGTCTAGAGTACTTGGGGTGTGGTGGGGTAGGGTTAAGCGGCCACCAGGTTAGAGAGTTTGGCCACTTTCTAAGCTGAAGGGGTGAACCCTCTTGGTGTCGAGTCGCTTGGTGTCGAGTCGCTTGGTGTCGAGTTGCTTGGTGTCTCACAGTCTTGTCTTGTCTTGTCTAGTCTTGTCTTAGTAGCTTACGCTATGACTTTGCCTGCCATGTTTACTTTCTGCACCGTCTTTACTTTTCCTTACTTATACATGTCATGATGTTGCATCATCTCATTTTAAATCAACATTAAAATTGTCATCTTCAAATTCCTTTACACTTACAGTAGAGTCTTCTAACCTTTCCTTGTAGACTTTACCTACGTACAACTCCGTTTCTCTTGGGTGTTGTACGTCGAGTACTGAGCCAAAGTACACAGACGAGCCAGCCTTACTTGAGGACTTGGAGCCGAAGGACGTTGATCCGGAGTACGTTCCGGACGAGGGCCAGACCTAGAGGTCCCTCACCGTTGCTGTCTTACGGAGGTTTACTACTTTTTAGTTTGGGTACGTAGCACCGATTTACCTTCTGCCCAGGTTGGGTGCGTCGCACCATTAGTTTCCTTTTCCGTAGTTGTAGCCATGTCTAGGCTTCTTTTATTAAGACTTGATAAATTGCTGGATATTATCGCTTTTATTAATGAATGCAATTTCCTTTCGAGTACTTTTCCTATTGTTATGAACTTTGATAATGCAAGAACCTGTAATTAATTGGTATCTCTACAGACACTTAATGGACCCGAGCCTTACAGCTCCGGCCCATGCGGATCTTCGTCTCGTCCTCGCACCCGTTTCGAGAAGCGGGGCGTGACAGGTTTTAGTGGTGGCCCATGCAGGTCGTGCGAAAAGTTCAAAACAATAAAAGTACTCGCATTCATTTAAAATATCCAGTTTAGCATGTGCAAGTCTAATAATCCCTGGTTAGATTAGTGACCCAAGTGTGACCTTAGTTATGGTCTCTTTATCTTAGACACCATTTTAGTGTCGTGCTACCCGGCTTAAACTTTGTTCGACTCAGGTGCATCTATGAGCATCATAACCCGGAGATTCGTAACAGAACACTCCATTTCCACCCATATATTTCCTAAGTGTTGGGACATCACTACAGTGAACGGAGTGTTGACGGTTAATTTGGGATGCCGCTCGATTCCGTTGGTGATCAGTGGACACGAGCTCTATGCCGACTTCATTGTCCATGATCTACCACATTTCGATATTCTTGGCATCGATTGGTTGGGAGATTTCCATGCTTCGATCGATTGTCGCAGCAAGATAGTGGTGTTCAGGATTCCAGGCCACCCGGAGTTCGAGTTCCTTAGTAGAGGACGATTGCTTGGGCCCGTTAGATTCTGGGCCAAGCCGAAGGAGTCGATCGTTGACGCCATGCAGATGGAGATCAGTAGACCAACAATCATCAGAGACTTCGACGACGTCTTTCCGGATGATATTTCAGGTTTGCCACCCGACAGAGCTTCAGAGTTCAATATAGATCTGATGCCGGGAGCGCAACCTATTTCGAAAGCGCCGTATCGGATGGCTCCTGCAGAGCTTGAGGAGTTGCGGAAACAGTTGGACGAACTGTTGCAGAAGGGTTTCCTACACCCTAGTGTGTCACCTTGGAATGCACCAGTTCTGTTGGTGAAGAAGAATGATGGATCCCGTCGGATGTGTGTGGACTACAGAGGAATGAATGCAGTGACTATGAAGAACAAGTATCCGCTACCCCGGATTGATGATATTTTCGACCAGCTTGGGGGTTCGAGGGTTTTTTCGAAATTGAATTTGAGGAGCAGGTTACCATCAGTTGAAAGTAAAGAAGGACAATATTCCGAAGACGGCCTCCAGGACAAAGTACGGACACTATGAGTTCGTAGTCATGTCATTTGGTGTGACCAACCCTCCAGCAATGTTTATAAACTTGATAAATTTGATTTTTCTACGACTTCTTGGGTAAGTTCGTCGTCATCTTCATCGACGACATTCTTATTTACTCGAAGTCTAAAAAGGAGCACAGCCGTCATCTGAGGACAATGTTGGAGACACTAAGACGTCATAAACTGTATGCGAAGTTTAGTAAGTGCGAGTTATGGTTGGACAGAGTCGCATTTTTGGGACACGTGGTGTCCGGAGATGGCATGTCTGTAGATACGGAGAAAATCAGAGCAGTCAGCGAGTGGCCGACCCCGCAGTCAGCATCAGATATCAGGAGCTTTCTTGGTTTAGTTGGCTACTACCGTCGGTTCATTAAGGATTTCTCGAGGATTGCGGAGCCGATGAAGAAGCTGACGAGGAAGGACGTTGAGTTCGTCTGGTCAGAGGATTGTGAGAATGCCTTCAGTATTTTGAAGGAGAAGTTGACCACAGCACTGGTATTAGCTGTACCGGATCGGAGCAGAGGCTTCGAGATTTACTATGATGCATCTGGCAAGGGTCTCGGATGCGTTCTGCATCAGCATTGTCACGTGATCGCGTATGCTTCTCGGCAGTTGAGGAATCATGAGAAGAACTACCTGACGCACGATCTAGAGTTAGCAGCGGTGATATTTGCGTTGAATATCTGGAGACACTTCCTGCTGAGTGAGAGCGTGAAAATCTTCACCGATCACAAGAGCTTGAAGTACATTTTTACGCATAAGGAGCTCAACATGCATCAGAGACGATGGTTGAAGCTGATGGCAGACTACGAGATAGATCTGCAGTATCACCCGGGGAAGGTGAATGTAGTGCCAGATGCTTTGAGCAGACTCCCCGCAGTGTTGATGCATACCGCCGATTGGAGAGTACAGCAGGAGCTGAGAGGGATGAACATTGATGTTGTCCTACCAGGAGTGATCGTTTCGCTGATGAACTTGCAGATTCAGTCTACGGTCGTGGATCGTATCAAGGCAGCTCAGGCAGGAGATCCGAAGCTGCAGAGGATCAGAAGACAGGTGGAAGCTGGACTTTGGACGGAGTTCATTATTTATGAGGATGGTTCGCTGAGGTACGACAGTAGACTTTACGTACCTGCAGGTGACATTAGAGATGAGCTGCTGAGGGAGGCTCTTAGATCTCATACAACAACAGCTACCAGGCGAGCATTGGTACGGCGCCGTTTGCTGCCCTATATGAAAGGAAATATCGATCGCCACTGAGCTGGGATGACATCGGAGATCGAGAACTGTTGGGTCTGGAGATGATTGTAGAAGCTGTAGACGTCGTGAGAAACATCAGGGATAAGCTTCGGATTGCGCAGGATCGTTACAAGCATTGGGCAGACACCAAGAGACGATCTTTAGAATTTCAGACATGAGATCATGTCTTCCTGAAGATTTCTCCGAACCGCGGAGTCATTCGTTTCGGGAAGAAGGAAAAGCAGAGTTCGAGGTTTATTGGACAGTTGATGTGCTGGAGCGTGTAGGAGCAGTGGCTTATCGCCTTCTCTGCCACCATCTTTGGAGGGAGTTCACGACGTTTTCCACGTAACTCAGCTACGGCGATACGTTAGTGATCCATCGCACACTGTGGATTTTTCAGAAATCACGGTTCAACCTGACCTATGAACAGCAGCCAGTGCAGATTTTGGACCGTCGACAGAAACAGTTGAGGAACAAGGTAGTCGACCTAGTGAGAGTGATGTGGCGGCCCGGATCACCTGGAGAGTCCACTTGGGAGCGGGAGGATGAGATGAGAGAGAGCTACTTGCATCTTTTTCCTGAGTAGTAGTTGATGTTGATTCCGAGAGCAGAATCATTTCTTAAGGTGTGTAGGATGTAACAGTCGCTTTTCGATCGTGTGTTTTCACGTGTATGTTCTTTTTCGTACGCGTATTTATTTTGACCTCCTCTTGTATCCGAAACGTGCGAAGTTATATGTCGTTGTGACCCTCAGAGAGAGAGTAGTTATTTGTGGGATTTTTTGTGAACGCCATTTCACAGGTCATTCTCTCACAAATCAGCTTTAAATGAAGAGGTGTTTTAACCGTTAGACTTCGACGTTTAGCTTTCTATTTTTATTACCATTTTCCGTTAACCTAGCACGTGACCGACCGTCGTACCCTCAATCCTCTCATCGCCACGGTCGTCCCGATAATTTTCTTGTATTTTTCGGACACCGTTAGCCCGACCTACCACCCTAATTACCTTTAAATCCCATTTGCCCTAAGCTAACTCAAATTCAAACCCTAACCCTAATCCTAATCAAACCTCATTGGATTCTCACGTGTCATGCCAACTTTCTCCTAGCTATATGTCACACTAACACTACCCTCCCACTCTCTCGCACTCTCTCTCCAATCAACCTAAAACACACCCATTTCTCTCTTTAGCAAGATTGGCATGTTATAACGCATCAACCCTAGCCCTAGGTTTTCTTGGACAACCCAGCCGCCATCCTTACACTCACTCACGCGCCCATCGCCGACGGCCACCTTCGTCGCTTCGGCGATCCTCCTGGCCGGCCTCCTCCTCTCCTTCCCGCAACCCCCAAGACTCCGGCCAGTCTCCCTCTCCCATCTCCCAAGCCGCAACAACAGCCCCTTCAGCCCAAAACTGCCGATCATTCCCTCTCTCCCTCCATTGCGTCAGCCCTTTCCTTCATCCTCTCCTCGCGCGTGCAAGAGCTGCCGGCGACCCAAACTTCCGGCCCACCTCCCGTCGGCCTCCCTAGGCCGCACAGCCAACTCCGGCCCCCTTGACAGCACACAGCAACCTGCCCTCTCCCCCTTCGAAAACTGCCTCTCCCATGGTTTCCGGCCATCCACCTTCGCGCAAGCCCCTCCACGCGACCCCCGGCAACCGGCCCCCGCTGCGCAGATCCCCAACGGCAGACCCGACTGCCGGCTTTCCCCCTCCTCCTGACGGCAACCACCAACTGCCGGACCTCCTTCCCATTGCCACAGCCTGCCCTCTTCCATGCAACAGCAAGAGCCGCAAGCCCCCACTGTTTTCCAAGAGCTGCCAGCCTCCTCCTATCTTCGACAGCCCCTCTCCCTTGCGATCTCGCTGCCGGCCACCCTAAGTGGCCGACGGCTGCCCCCTTGCAACCATAGGAGCCACGCCACTGGTCACGCCCCCTCTCGATGTCGTTGTCATTGACGTTGCCATTTTCCGTTGCGCTACTCGCAACCGAGGAGATCACAACGCCGTTACCATTGCCGTGCCGTTTTGCTGCGCTACCCGCAGCCGAGACGATCCCGAGACGATACTTACTGTGCTACCGCAGTCGAGGACACCGAGCACCACCACCGTTTCAGACCCGACGTCAGACACGTGCGCGTGCGTCGCACTAGGTTGGTCCTATCACTCGTAGCAACCCAAACGTTACGTCATCAAAACCTTATTAAAAATCGACAACTAACTCACTAAATTTACTTTTACACACCATTAAACTGTTGTAACACCTGGAATCGACAATCGGACTATATTGACAGTGCACATAGGATAGAATCGTCTTAGAGAACCGTAGAACAGATTTGATCACATGAACTAGTGTTTTGGAACCGATAGGATAGCCCCGATCAACTTAGACGCAACCTAATAGGATTGTTAAACTGGTTCTGACAACCGACGTTGACGTGTAACAGCGGACGTTGACCGACACGTCGACAGAGAGGAGACGCTTCCGACAGACGTTCTTCTTGCCACCGCAGGCAAGTGTACCCACTTGCGTAGTTACGATCAAGTCTAGGCCACTTCTTAAAAACTGTAAATTGTTGAACAAGAGAACCGGACGTGAAATGATAGCGTCCAGAACCCCCTCATGATAGCCTAGACTTGACAACGAAGTCTAGATATAAACTGCAAACATGCTAGGAACTATTCTGCGTGTGTGCGTGTGGACACCCTAGAACAACTATACACATGTCATGCCATGTAACAGCATTCACGACTTGTCTTGCACAGCCTGCGGGCAATAGGGCACTCTCCGAAACAGATAGATTGATCCCTTTTACAGATACACGACCTGCGGGAAGCCCGGCACTCACCTAACAGAGTGAGTGACCCTCGACAACCCGCGGGGATTGAGACACCCACCTAGCAGAGTGGGTGATCCTTGTTACAGAATCACCTACGGGAAGCTCGGCACTCACCAGGACAGAATGAGTGGCCCTGCAGACCGTGGGGATAGAGGCACTCACCTAGCAGAGTGAGTGGTCGTATACAGTGGTACAGATTCACCTACGGGAAGCCCGTCACTCATCAAGACAGAGTGAGTGGCCCTGCAGACCGTGGGGATAGAGGCACTCACCTAGTAGAGTGAGTGGTCCTATACAGTGGTACAGATTCACCTACGGAGAGCCCGTCACTCACCAGGACAGAATGAGTGACCCTGCAGACCGTGGGGATAGAGGCACTCACCTAGCAGAGTGAGTGGTCCTATACAGTCTTGTCTTAAGTACTTGGGGTGGGAAGGGTTGAGCGGCCACCAGGTTAGAGAGTTTGGTTACTTTCTAAGCTGAAGGCGTGAATCCTCTTGGTGTCAAGTTGCTTGGTGTCGAGGCACTTGGTGTCTCACAGTCTTATCTTGTCTGGTCTTGGTAGCTTACGCTACGAATTTACCTGCCACGTTTACTTTCTGCACCGTCTTTACTTTTTCTTACTTATACATGTCATGCTGTTGCATCATCTCATTTTAAATCAACATTAAAATTGTCATCTTTAAATTCCTTTACACTTGCAGTAGAGTCTTCTAAACTTTCCTTGTAGACTTTACCTGACGTACAGCTCCTCTCTTAGGTGTTGTATGTCAGATACTTAGCCAGAGTACACAGACGATCCGACCTTACTTAAGGACTTGGAGCAGGAGGACGTTGACCCGGAGTACGTTCCAGACGAGGGCCAGACCTATAGGTCCCTCACCGTTGTCTTACGGAGGTTTACTACTTTTTAGTTTGGGTGTGTAGCACCACTTTACCTTCTGCCCAGGTTGGGTGCGTCGCACCATTAGTTTCCTTTTCCGTAGTTGTAGCCATGTTTGGGCTTCTTTTATTAAACTTGATAAATTGCTGGATATTATCTCTTTTATTAATGAATGCAATTTCCTTTCGAGTACTTTTCTTATTGTTATGAACTTTGATAATGCAAGAACGTGTAATTAATTGGTATCTCTACAGACGCTTATTGGGCCCGAGCCTCACAGCTCCGGCCTATCCGGACCTTCGTCTCGTCCTCGCACCCGTTTCGGGAAGCGGGGCATGACAATGCCCAAAGCCCGATTGGGCTCCCATTTGGGCATGCCCCATTTCCATCTCTACTTTGTAGAGATGGGAATGTGTACACAGCATACCCCATTTCCATCTCTACTTTGTAGAGATGGGAATGTGTACCCCAATCAGGCTTTGGGCATGCCCATTATCATCCCTATGTATAATCAATACCTTGTTTCTGCTAAAAACCCTTCACGACCATCACTGCCTTATAACGCTTGCTTCCATCGGCCTCTTTTTTGATTCTGTAAACCCACTTGTTATGCAATGCTTTCTTACCCTCTGGGAGCTCAACTAGTTCCCAAGTGTTATTAGACATTAAGAAATTCATTGCATCTTCCATTGCAAGCTCCCACTTGCTCGAATGCTCACTCTGCATAGCCTCAACATAACATTCTGGTTCACCATTATCAGTCAACAAAATATAATGTAAAGAGGGTGAGTACATTTCCGGTGCATGATGTTAACTTTCTGATCTCCTTGCGGGCGTACTCGGTTCTGCCTCAGCAACCGCTTGCCTCAAAGGAGCTACAGGCGTACTCGGTTCTGCCTCAACAACCACTTGGTCATTCCAAACAACTTTGCTCCCACCTAAATTCGAGATATCTAATTCAACAACCTGAGAGCTTTCAACCCGAGTTCATACACTATCAATATCTGGTGCGCCCAACATGTCTTTGTACAGAACGTGTTCATTAAATACGACATATCGACTGCGGATTATTTTCTGATTCTGATTATCCCAAAATCTATTACCAACTTCATCACCGTCATATCCAATAAACGTACACTTCACTTCACAGATTTAGTATCCAATTTACTTCTAGCAGTAGCATCAATATGAATATAAGAAACACAACCAAATACTTTGATGAATGACATGTTTACCTCTTTACCACTCCAAGCCTCCTCTGGTATGCCATTATCCAAAGGAACTGATGGTCCTCTATTAATCAAGAAGGCGGCAATGTTAACTGCTTCTGCCCAGAACATCTTCAATAACCCACACTTCAATCGCATGCACCTAGCACGTTCGTTCAAGATTCTGTTCATATGTTCTGCAACCCCATTTTGTTGAGGGTTTCCTCTAAGAGTCTTCTTCATGCGAATACCATTCACAGCACAATACTCTTTGAACTCAGCAAGCTCATATTCACCACCATTATCTGATCATAAACACTTCACATTCAGACCTGTTTCATTTTCTACCAAGGCTTTCCATTTTCTAAAAACATTAAAAAGTGTCAGATTTATGTTTCAAAAAATAAACACATACCTTCCTCGTGGAGTCATCAATAAAGATCATATAATATGACGTGCCACCAATAAATGTTACAGGTGCTAGTCCACATAGATCGCTATATACCAGCTCTAGCTTTTGCTTCTTCAAGGCTCTGCCACCCTTCGAAAAACTAACCCTTTTCTGTTTTCCAAACACACCGCCCTCACATAAACCAATGTCAACTGTTTTGAGACCCGACAGTTTACCCTTTGAACACAACTGTTTCATCCCTTTCTCACTCATATGGCCAAGTCTACAATACCACAAATCTGCATCACTGTTTGCACCTGCAAGAGCAATACTATCATGATTGATAGTGGTCATATACAACGTACACTCCTTCGACCCTCGAGCCACCACCATGGCCCCTTTGATTATCTTCCAAGCACCAGAGCCAAAGGATAAATGATAACCTTCATCATCCAGCTGCCCTATAGAAATCAAATTCCTCTTCAAACCAGGAATGTCTCACGCCACGCAGCCGCCATACAAGTCCATTCGGTGTTTTAATCCAAACATCTCCCTTCCCTACGATCTTCAAAGGCTCATCATCAGCAAGATAAACTTCACCAAAACGGCCAGAGATATAATTCTCCATTATATCACTATATTCTCCATTATATCACTATCAGGACAAGCATGATACGATGCTCCAGAATCCAAAACCCATGATTCCAATGAACTGCACACACTCAAGATTAATGCATCATTAATCTCCTCTGATGTCACATTTGCTGAGTTGTCATCCTTCTTTTCCTTCCCCGGTGCCCTGCACTGATTCGAGTAATGACCAAGCTTCTTACAATTCCAACACTCGAACTCTTGTCTTTCCTCGACTTACTCTTATTTCTTGACTTCGATCTGCCTCAATTCCAATTCCTTGGTTCTGATCTGCCCTTATTTTCTGTACTCAAAGATGATCCCGAAGTGATACCCGATTCTTTCCTGCGAATCTCTTCACTTACAATCAAATATCTTACTTCGTCAAACTTCAACTTCTCCTTCCATGCTGAAGCACTAACAGTAATAACCGTTCCGCTCCAACTTTTTGGTAGAGAAGACAACAGAATTAAGGCTCTAACCTCATCATCAAAAATCAATTTTGACTGAACTCAATTGGGACGTTATCAGATTGAACTCATTGAGATGATCGGCAACAACAATATTCTCTGTCATCTTTAGGTTAAAGAGACGACGCATCAGATGAACCTTGTTTGCTTGTTTGCTGCTGATGGCTTCTCGTTCATGTCTGCTACAACCTTCAGTATGCCTTTGGTGGTTTTCTCCTTCGTGGTATGGAACGCAACATTCCGCGACAGAGACAGACGCACCACGCTCATGCCTTCCTGTCCAACACATTCCAATCTTCATCTTTCATCTCCGTCGGTTTATCCTTCAGAGGTTGCCACAAATCTTTACCATAAAGATAATCTTCGATCTGCATCCTCCAAAACCCATAATCTGATCCATCAAACTTTTCAATCGGTGTTTTTTCTCCACTTATCGTATCTACTCCCACTTAACCCGGAGCTCTGATACCAATTGTTGCGGAATAACACGATGATGAACAAACGAATGAAAACGATAAAAGACACAGAAAATTGTTTACCCAGTTCGTCTAAAGACTACGTCTGGGGGCGCTGCCAAGCCAAGGATTTTTTACTAATTGCAATGATTAAAAAATACAATTACATGAAATTAGGCTATTTATAGTATTAGGGATGCAACCATAATTCCGATTTTGTGTAAACTGCCGCAGATGCCCTCAAAGAATTGGCACAGCCAACTGCGGAGGGATGTGCGATTCTTCAGGCTCCACAATTTGGATCGCATCCAACTATGGAAAGCATGTGCAGTACTTCAAGCTCCACAACCCAACAGCCATGGCCAAAAATAGTTAGATCTTTAAATCAAACAACACTTGGTATTTATACTCACTTCTTAAAGAAAACCTACCCGTTGATTGTAAATGCGTCTACAAAATTAAATATAAGTGTGATGATTATATTAAGATATATAAAACATATTTAGTTAACAAATGGTATATGTAAGTTAAAGAAATCGACTATCATGGTACATTCACATCAGTGGCCAAACTAGTTACTCTGTCTTCTTTGCATTCATGCTATTAAAAATTGATCACTACATCAACTTAATGTCAACCATATGTTTCTGAATATCTTAATAAAAAGTTTATATAACACTTCCGTGTAGGTTCTCTCGTAAAAGGGACACTCGTGTATGCAAATAAAATAAATCTATATATGATCTTAAACAAGCTTCTTGCTAATGGTTCTTTAACTTCTCAAACACTCTTGTCGCCAAGGTTTTCATACATCCATGTCCAACTATAGTCTTTTTACTTATATCCGTAATCAAACTTCTATTTTTATTCTCATCTATATCAATGATATTATTATCACTATAAACAATGATGATACCATCTTGGACATCAAACCATTTCTTGCTCAATCTTTCTTAATGAAAGATCTTGGCAATCTTCAATATATTCAGAATTAATGTATCTCGCTATAAACAAAGAATTTTTCTTTGTCAACAAAAACATACTTAACATATTATCTGATTTTGGTGTGATTGGTTCTTGACCATCAGATTTTCTTATTCACCAACATCTTTGTTTATGATCAAAAGATGGGATTCCCTTTCCCGATCCGGTGACCTATTATCAACTCATGTATCATCTTTTATATCTTATTATAAGAAAAACTGATATTCTGCATGTTATAAACACTCTCAATCAATCAATTCATTCAATCTCCATATACCGCCCATCTTGATGTAGCTAACCAGATTCTTCGTTGTCTTAAAGGTAAGATTGGCAAAGATTTATTTCTTTATTTATCTGGTTCTCTTACTTTAGTTAGATATTCTGATTTTAATTGGGCTGCATATCCTACTACTCGTTGCTACACGACTAGTTATTTCAACATGTTAGAATCTAGTCTTATTTTTTGAAAAACTAAGAAACAACATAGAGTTTCATATTCTTCTGCGAAGCCCAATATCATTCCCTTACTACGCTTACTTCTAAATTGTAATGGTTAAAACTGTTAGGAATAATCTCTCTTGTATTATTCCAAGGGCAATAGCCCGATATATATAGAGTACAGGGAAAGGTAAATAAGCACAAAAGACCCTATACAAAGGGACATATACATCTAACACCCCCCCTCAAACTCATGGTGGATCAACAACACTGAGTTTGGAAAGGTAAAAACTGTGCTGTGCTCTGGTCTGGGCCTTTGTGAAGAAATCTGCAAGCTGATACTCAGAAGGCACATACTGTAGAGCAATAACCTCATCCCGAACCTGTGAACGCGTAAAAGAGGCGTCCACACCAATGTGCTTGGTGAGCTCATGCTTCACCGGGTCACGAGCAATACTGATGGCACCTGTACTGTCAGACAACAAAGGAGTAGGTGTGGAAATAGACACACCAAAATCCTCAAGTAACCAACGGAGCCAAACAATCTCTGCCGTCAATAAGGCCATAGCACGCAACTCAGCCTCTGCACTCGATCGATAAACCGCATGCTGCTTCTTGGTCTTCCAAGTGATGAGAGAGCCACCCAGGAAGACGCAATAGGCAGATATAGACCGACGATCAGAAGGATCACTGGCCCAAGTCGCATCAGAGTAAGCATGGAGCTGTAAAGGACCAGAGCGTGGAAAGAATAAACGACGGTGGCTGGTCCCGCGCAGGTAACGCAGGACACGAAGAAGATGGCTGTAGTGAATCTGAGTCGGGGCAGAAACAAACTGGCTCAGGATGTGCACGGAATAAGAAATATCCGGCCGAGTGATCCCAAGATAGACCAGACTACTAACAAGATGGCGATAACGAGTGGGGTCCGGAAGAGGCTCACCGTCAGTAGAGCATAGATGGACATTCAGCTCCATCGGTGTATCAGCGGTACGCTGATCAACAAGAGAAGCCCGATCAAGAAGATCCTGAATATAGTTCTCCTGAGAGAGATAGTAGCCATCAGGTGTGGAGGAAAACTCAATCCCCAGAAAGTAACGAAGAGGGCCAAGATCCGTCATAAGAAACTGCTCGCTCAGCCGTGCTTTCACAAAAGCAATAAACTGGGGATCATCTCCAGTGATAATCATATCATCCACATACAAAAGGAGAAGCGTCCGACCACGAGAGGAGGTATGAACAAATAGAGCAGGATCATGATTACTCGCAATAAAACCAGCAGCAGTGACGACAGAAGAGAACCGCTGAAACCAAGCACGAGGAGCCTGCCGAAGACCATATAGAGAGCGACGAAGGCGACAAACCATGCCCTCAGGGACAGAATAACCAGGTGGTGGTCGCATATAAACCTCCTCATCAAGAACGCCATTGAGAAAAGCATTCTTGACATCAAGCTGGGAAATAGTCCATGAACGAACAGCAGCAACCGCAATAAGACTGCGAACAGTAGTCATATGAGCAACAGGGGCAAATGTCTCCTCAAAATCTATCCCATGCTCCTGCTGAAAACCGTGCGCTACAAGACGAGCCTTGTAGCGCTCCAGAGTACCATCAGATCTGGTCTTGACCTTGTAAACCCACTTGCACGTGATAGGACGAACACGGGCAGGCAGGGGTACAAGATCCCACGTACCAGTACGCTCAAGCGCAGCAATCTCCTCTGCCATAGCATGCTGCCACTCCTGGTGAGCAGCGGCATCCCAATAAGAGGTCGGCTCAGCAAGAATAGCACCCAGAGAAGTAAACCGACCAGGAGGGCGTAGTGACTCACGATCACGAAGGAGGTAACGAGGAGGGTCACTGGAGGAAGAGGGCAACTCAAGAGGGTCACTGGTAATAGAGGGCATCTCATGAGCAGACACTGCAGGAGGATCCGCGACTCGCTGACGACGAGTGTAGTGAAGCGGAAAGGGAGAAACATGTCCTGGGGTAGGTGCAGAGGTAACCGGAGGCACTGGTGGTGGAGGCGAGGGCACATGTGATGGAGGTTTGGGTGGTGGAATGGTGGAGAGGGGACTATCAGGAAAAGTGAGAAACAAAAGAGGCTCAACAATAGAAGCCGGACTGGAAGATGAAGAAGGACGAGGGAAGAAGGGACGAGACTCATCAAAAGTCACATCACGAGAAATCCGCATCCGGCGAGCGACAGGATCCCAACACCGATATCCCTTGTGCACAGCACTATATCCAAGAAAGACACACTCAGCAGACTGGGCTGTCAACTTGGTGCGCTCACGAGGGGCCAACAAAACATAGCAGACACAACCAAAAAGACGAAGCTCAGGATAGGACGACAGATCTGGAGGTGGTGTAGGAAGGCGTTCAAGTGGAATCGCTCCCTGAAGAGGAGAAGATGGCTGCAGGTTGCTGAGATAAGTAGCAGTAGACACAGCCTCAGCCCAAAACTGAGGGGGAACAGAGGAAGCAATCATAAGAGCACGAGCAGTCTCAAGTAAATGACGATGCTTGCGCTCAGCAACGCCATTCTCGGCATGAGCATCAGGACAAGAAAACTGTGAGAGAGTGCCCTGGGTATCAAGAAAAGCACGAAGGTGCCGAGATAAATATTCTCCAGCAGAGTCAGCACGAAGAACCCGAATGGGAGTGCTATACTGTGTTTGGATCATGGTAGCAAAAGATTTATAGATAGACAAAACCTCAGTACGAGAGGACATAAAGTATATCCAAGTATAGCGAGAAAAGTCATCTATAAATATAATATAGTAACGATGACCCCCTTTCGAAACGAAGGGGGCCGGACCCCATACATCTGAGTGAACAAGATCAAAGGGACTCTGAGAGACAGACTCACTAGTAGGATAAGGTAGCTGTAACTGTTTGCCAAGTTTACAGCCCATACAGTCTAAAGACATATCACCAGAGACAGACCCCAATAAACCTCTACGAACCAAAGAAGAAAGACGCGAACCACAGAGATGTCCTAAGCGATGATGCCACTGGGCAAACGAACCGGTAGACGAGGCAGCAGAGGCGGAGGCAATAGTCGTGACGGGGGGACTGGTAGAGGCAGCGGAAGGAAGATGAAGCCAGTCAAGCTCCCAAAGACGTGGAGAATCACGCCTGCGGGGGCCAGAACCAACTAGAGTGCCCGTGCGACGATCCTGGATAGAACAAGAGTCAGAATCAAGAATAACACGACAACCATGATCAGTAAGTTGGCCTGCCGACATAAGCTGCATGGTGAGTTTTGGAACAAGAGACACAGCAGGGACATGAAAAGTGGGACTAGAAAGTGTGCCTAGACCTGTAACTGAAAGTGGGGTGCCATCTGCAGTAAGAACTGTGACAGGGCGGGAGGGAGTAGTAATGGAATGTATAGTGGTAGGGTCAGGAGTCATATGAAATGATGCACCAGAGTCAAGGATCCAAGGAAAGGTACCTGAGGTGGAGGAAGATGGTGGCGCAGTACCTGGAGGCTGACTGGCAGAAGAAGCAGAGCCTGATGCCCCAGAAGCAGACATCCGACGAAATAACGTGAGAAGCTCCTGCTCAGTATCAGAAGAAGCAATGCTCCTCTGAGATGTGAAACCCCCAGTGTGAGTCTCCTTCTTCTTGGCAGCAGCCTGATCCCTCCGCTTCTTGTTACAATGTGCCTCCACATGTCTGTCTCGGTGGCAGTAGGTGCAGCGTCTGGTGTCACCTCGCATAGGTACTGTAGGAGAAGGCAGATATGGTGTGATAGGAGCAGGAGAGGCAGGAGCACGGGTTGCCAAAACAGAAGCAGAAGGTGCTAAAAGACCAGCAGTACGAAGGCGAGTCTCCTCAGTACGAATAGCAGCAAGAACCTCCAAGAACGTCACGCGTGGGTGACGGGCAAGCAGTTGGGCACGTATCTGCTCGAACTCAGGCCGAAGTCGGGTCAAAAAGTCATATACCCGACGAAGCTGCAGGTGGGAGTGCTGATGCTGGCAACACTGGCAGATACGACAGATCGCTGGTCCCAAAGAGTCGAGCTGACGCCAGATAGAAGATATCTGTGCATAAAACTCATCGACCGTGGCATCACCCTGCTGAAGAGCCTGCTCCTGTCTGACGACAGCAAGGTAGAGGGAGTCACCGGTAGGCTCATAGTGAGAGCGAAGATGATCCCACATCAGCTGAGACGTCGCGAAACTCATAATGTCACCAGTCAGGGACACATCAATGCTAGCAATGAGGATGTTGGCGGCACGAGCATCGTCATCACACCACCGCCGATAGAGAACATCCTGAGAGGAATAAGCAGCAACAGCAGTCGCAAACGCATCTGTTGCCGCCTTCTTGGCGGTGTCATCAGCAGTGGGAGGGAGTGGTGTCTCGCTGGGAAGCACAGGTCGCGGTGGACAAGGACGATCGCCAGTAAGAAGGTCACAAAGGCGCTGACCGCGCATATGGAGACGAATGTGCGGTACCCACTCCTTATAATTAAGGCCATCGAAAATCAATGAACACCTAGGGATAGCAACATGGTGGTGATGAAGAGGTAGATCCGTGGGAGCCGCCATATGAAGAGAACAGATCCGTAAGAGACGGAGGGTAGATTGTGGCAGACGGCAGAAAGTAACGACACCGGGCGCAGGCGACGGCGCGGTCGCGGCGCGGGTGGATGCTGCGGATCTGGGCGCAAATCAGAGGGATCCCCGAATCTGGGCACGGCGCGGGCTGCTGCGGATCTGCTGCAGACGAAAAGGCCGCCGCGATCGGAAGTGGGGACGCGGTAGGAGAAGACTGCAGCGATCTTCAATCGGATCTGCAGCGATCGGAGGTGGGGACGAAAATCGGATCTTCAATCAGATCTGCAGCAATCGGATAGGCGCGGACTGCAGCGATCTTCAATCGGATCTTCAATCGGATCTTCAATCGGATCTGCGGATCTGAGCAGGCACTCTAGTTGCTATCCGATCGGCAGACGAGGGCGAAGCAGGCAGACGATGCTCGACGAAGGCGTCTTCGATCAATCGGATCTCGATACCAGAGCAGGCAGACGAAGGCGAAGCAGGCGGACGATGCTCGACGGACGATGCTCGAAGGCGGACGAACGATGCTCGAAGGCGGACGAAAAGATGCTCAACGGACGAACGATGCTCGACGAACGAAGCAGGCGAAGCAGGCAGACGACGGCAGCGTGCTGCGGATCCATAGGAGGGGATTCTCGAAGGCGGACCAGAAGGCGGACGAACGAAGACGAAGGCGAAATCGGATACGGCGGCGCGAAGACCTTGAATAATAATTTTAATTTTGGATTTTGCGGGAGAGAGAAAAAATCGGCTAGGGTTTAGGTTAAACCTAGCTCTGATACCATGTTAGGAATAATCTCGCTTGTATTATTCCAAGGGCAATAGCCCGATATATATAGAGTACATGGAAAGGTAAATAAGCACAAAAGACCCTATACAAAGGGACATATACATCTAACAAAAACATCTTCTTTCGGATCTTGAAATTAATCATTTACAACCAACTCTAATTCATTATGATAGCCAAGCTTCTATTCTCATCATCAAAAACCCTATCTTCTACGAACACATCAAACATAATGAAATCGATTGTCATTTATTCGAGAAAAGATTCAACCATGCCTTCTTGCTCCTTACATACGATCTAGTGATCAATTAGCTAACCTTTTTACTAAATCACTTGACGATGACACTTATCGTTGACTACTTTACAAGTTAGGTGTTCTTGATATTTCAATCATGACACCAGCTTGAGTATTGGATGAAAATCAAGATCATAACCATCCAATCTTAAAGTTTTTTGTTTTGTTAGTTTTTTTGAAATTTTGTTATTGATAAATAAAATCGAAGAGTCTATAAAAGTCAATTTTTTTATTTTTTGTTACTGTAGCAGAGTTGTTAGTTTGTTTATTTTTGTATATATTTAAATCTTGATGCGTGTGTGTGTATGACAATTGAAAGGAATACATAAATTCACAAAGATTTTCTTTCTTTCTCTTGTGCTCACCATTTTTAGAGGCAGATCAAACATTTAGGCGATAAAGGCATGAGCATAGCGACAATGAGTTTGGCCATAAATATTGTTGGCTCGAATAATTCATGCAGGTGCATTACACATGACAAATGAAATTTTTTTGAGGCTCATGTCTGATTAAGAATATTCTCACATGACCTCTACTTATCAACTTAATCTTTACAATAGATCAGACCTAGACCCACATTGTGCCTTAAACTAGCGTCTCTCCCCAAGTGTCCCAATGCATCATAACAAATAACAAAATATAAAATATTTGTTAAGGTTTGCTATGAAATATTGATTATTGAATTAGTTCTAGTTTTTTGTGTGTTAAAAAACTCCAAACCCCGTCAGAACTATGCAATTAAGCATTAAGCAAAAGTAGCACTAAGCATTGTGCATACGCTGTGCGTTTCTTTCTGGGTAAAAACCAGTTAATCTTGCTTCTTCTCCAACTATGGATGGAAAAACACCATTTCATGTACCATGATGATAACTATTGTTCAATTTGATCTTTCAGGTTATGCAATTTTTGAACCATCTTAGACACTACAAAACTGGACTTTCACCATATCTTTGCCCTCTGAGATCATGTTTATTCACTAGTATAAAGGCTATATTTAGCTATCGATTTCATGATGGTGAGCAAATTTCATAGCAGCTAGATAAATCAAATGTGTGTGTATTAATGTGAGATTTATGACAGGGTAGTAGAGTGACGAATAACAACAAAGAAGCGAAGCTCCCAATCTTATAACAACTTCATCTTGTATTCCCTCAAAAGCATCAAGTATCAATTCGACCAGCTCAAATTTCAGACTATTGTTACCATAATTCTGAACTAAATAAAATCATTATGAAGTTGGGAGATAGTACCTGCCCCGTTGCTGATAACAGGAAGGCCAGGGCCTGAAGCTGGCTCCTGTTAAGATTGAACTGCTCCAGTGACACATGAGCTCTCTCCTCCTCCACGACAACAATAGCTCGCTTCTCGTCCCTCCACCAAAATCTACGGTCTTCGACTTCACGAAAAACCCACAAATAGCCCAAAACAAAGATCAGAACCAAGAGAGACAGAGATATCAGACTCCGTCTCCCACACCCATGGCATTCCTTTACCCTGCTCCTAGCCATTCTAACAAGGACCCACCTTGGCACCCTCAGCAAGAACTGAGAAGAACTCATCAAAAAAGACCCAATACTTCAACAAACCAAACTGAGACAACTAAGCCCCCCAATAATTTATCATCACAGAGAGATATAAAAAAGAACCTTTTTAAATCACTGTTTCCAGCTCAAGGCCACAGCTTTAATAGAAGCCACTTGAAAGAAAAATTTCAGAGGTTTCAGGAACTCTCACAGAGAGAGGGGCACACTATTTCTCTTTCTTCTCTTCTTTCCTTCTCCTTATCTGAACAGCTATAAACCCCCATCAAGATTGCACCTTTTTTAAACCCCCACTACAAAGAAATAATCCCAAGGGAGCCCAGCTGGGTTTTTTCTCAATCTGGGCATGAATCATTGGGGGTGAAGTAAAGCTCCCCTCTGTCCTCCCCAATCCCTCCCTCTCCCTCTCCTCCCTCCCTCTCTCTCTCCGCCCTCTGTCTGTTTCCTCTGTTGTTTTCTCACTTTCTCTCTCAATCTCTATCCTTCTAAAGAGAGGAAGTTGGTATGGAGCATTTGTCATTGGGTGTTGGATGCATCATTATCTCATCATCTTTGTGGGGGCTAGTTCAAAGAAAAAGCTAAGAAACAAGACTAAAACTATAAGCAAAAAAAGTAGAGATTTTTATGTGGCATTCCTGTTTTTTTTTAATCTCGAAGGATAAAAAAGCAAAAGCATGGGTTAAATAAGAAGTGATAGAGGAAAGGTAACAAAAGCTGGGAACAAGGAATCTCAAAGGATAAAAAAGAGAGGAGTATATTGTTCTTGTTTTGTTTTAGCCTTTTTTTGTTTATTTTCTGTTATCCTCAATTTTATCTCATTTTTTAATCTTTTGCCTCTTCGTCAGCGAAAGCACTGATCGTGACTTCACCATGGGCAATTGCTAGAGATTTACGTTTCAGTAGTTTACCTGGTATAAATTTTGTGAAAGTTGGCTCGGCTGAGGATTGAGACGTTGAAAAAGTATTGGATTGACAGTTGAGCTAGCTCGATTGTGCTTGGTTCCGACATATTTGACTCCACATAAGTTAGAAACGAGGATGCCGAGCTATTGGACTTCGACAGCACATGGATTTTCGGTTCGGAAGATCGGCAGCTCTACAGTCCAAGCTTCAAGTAGCTCGGATAGCTCGGCTCGGCACTTCGTTGGCTCGGACTTCAGCGGGAAGCTCGTCAGCACAGAAGGGGCCCACCATAGGACGCGACTTCTTATTCGTAGTAGAGTTGCGATTGGATTGGAATACCGTTAAAGTCGGGATTCGTATCAACTAGGAATCCCTTTTATATGATAACACCTATTGTACCTTAGGGCTATATATAAGATGTTTAGACGAAAGTTTCAGAGAGCGCGTGAACACATTGAGAGAACTGTGAGCCGCCATTTGTTGAGAGCCAACTTCGAGAGATTATTGGGAGCTTTTGGAGAGATCGTGTGTGCTTCTTCATTGTGAAGAGAGAATATTCGTTTTTGTTCTCTCCTTTCGCAATAAAGCTCATTATTGTTCCATTGGCCAGCCGATGACCTAAAGTTATAGTCTTTCATAGTGCTCTGTTTGATTGCTGCTCATTCTTCGTCATCCGAGCTTCGACGATCATCCGCTATCGCACAACAAATTTGACAGCTTTGTCCCTAGGTGAAGGAGTTTGTCACATGTGTCACACTTTGTCCCACGTAGCAACAAGAGAGGGGCGACACATCACCCCACACACAGCATGCACCCAAGACCCAAAAACAAACCAAAAACCCCCCAAAAAAAACATCCCACACTCGAACAACACCCAAAAATAGACCAATCTTCACACCCCCCAATTAAAAAAACACAAAATCCCCAAGACTTTAACCCCCACCCACCCACACTATTCTCAATTGATCCGATTTGAGTCACGCGTCCTGATTTTGTGAGAATTTTTTGGGGTCCCGTGTGCTTTGTGCACGGGTAACCCCTAATACCTACACATATGTACAGAAATATATAGGCAAAAATATAAAGAAGTGGAGAAAGAGAGGGAAAAGTTTTGAAGGGAGAGGGTATATACCCTGCGCCAGTGTCCCGCAGTGCCCACCCATGCTCTCTCTTTCCCTCTCTACTCTCTATCTTCTTGCAGAAAAGGCGACATGGGTTACTAAATGCGCACAATTAATATGTGCACCAAAGAATTTGGTAATTGCTCCATACACCTACACCTTCGGTGTATGGAGATGACAATGTCCTAAAAATTGCAAAAAAAATTAATTTAAGGGTCACTTCTCTCTTTCTCTCTCTCACTTTCTTTGCAGTTTTGGGAAACTGTCACCTCCCCACACCGAATGGGGAGGTGTATATAGTTGTTCTCAAGAATTTTGATGAGATCGGAGTTGACCGGATCTCGGCAGAAACCACAGCGATCATGTCAACCGTCTCGGAGCTCAACCGACATCGTCATGATACGAACCACGGCATGATCGCATTTACATGGCACCTGATTAAAATTGTGAGTTGATTTGAACGCTGATAGAACCCATGCCGGTTGACTTGTGTTTCTCGCTAATTTATTCGCTCTGTTCATTCCAACCCATGCTGAATGCTTCCAAGATTCTCAAGCCTCAATGACTGCTTCAATGTATTATTTTTTAAAGCAATTATCACTGTGATTGATCATTCCGGCCACCAACTTGGTGCCTAATCCCATTTCTTAATTAAGCAGGTGCAGTTTAAGTCTGCATCCAAGATTAGAAGCAGCCTCCAAGTTCACACTCTGAGTCTCTGACCCACATTATGCCGTTTCATTTTATTTTTTTGTCATAAAATAAAGACTTGTTTAGTGAATAAAAATTAGGTGTACTTGATCACAGGGAATGGTGTTATTTAGGACAAGCAAGCATATAATCTTTGCCCCCACATTAAAGGGCCCCACTTCCCTCCCTCCCCCCATTCCCAATTTCCCATGCCCATCCCCACAACAAGCTTGCATGTTCTGCAGAGAGGTGGGACCCGCATTTCCACAGTGCCAGGGGGAGTGGGGCCCGCCATTTGGTTGTTTGCTTGCTAGGTGGGAAGTGGTTAGTTGGTCCAAGTTGTTTTGATTTGATCCTGAATTGATTAATTAGGGTTTTGTGAGGATGGGATCCAAGTATCATCTTTGGCTGGGGGATAAGGTGAAAGTCTTTTCAGCATACCCAAGCTAATTAATTGGGCCCCATAAACTAACCACTTGTATTGTCACACTCATCTTATAAATTGGATTAGTCCAATAAGGGAAATTTTGGTTAAGCCCCCTTGCTTTTCTTTATGCTTTAAAGGAAATTTTAATATTGTTTAGAGTGAACTAGCTTCGACACCAGTTCAATTCTGATAATGTTGTTTATAACGTATGGAAAACAGAACCTTCTTTCTGGTATTTAGTGGAGGAATTGCTTGGAAATGGCAAATTGAACACGAAATTCGTACGGAACACGTTTTTGTAAAAAATTAAGGTGTCTTTCGAACTTTTCCCATTTTTGTTAAGATCCACTTAATTTGTTACATGAAGAAGTTGGATTATAAAATTTAGAAAGGATGAAAAAAGAGCAAGAGGAAAACACATGGGCTGCTGCTCTTGGTTGTTTAAGGCCCCAATATGGATGATCACAATAAAGCAAGTGGGCGGGATAATAATAAAGATTTATTTTTAAGTCAAGTCAACCCAGTGTTCTAATATTTATTATACATTTGATAGCTTTTTTGAACTCTTCTTTGTCCTACTTGGCACCCAAGATATTACTAAAACAACCTTTGTTGATGACTGGGACAAAGCTTCAAGCCATCTTATACTGACTAGTACAAAGGTTAAGAGAAGCGTTTGAATTGTATTTGGGAGGGAGCATTTGAATCTTTGGGGGGGGGGGGGGGGGAACTATAAGGGGAGAATTCTAATAATTTGATATTTGAGTGGGAATTTTGAATTTTGTCCTGCTAGGACAAAGGGTTGTCATATGTGGCACACATTTGTCCTACTAGGACAAAGTGTTTGAGAGAGAGAGAGAGAGAGAGAGAGAGAGAGAGAGAGAGAGTGGCAATGGGGTGTGGGTGAGTGATTGGATGTGGAGTTGGGTGTTTTGGTGGAACCCCAAACAAAAGCCCACCACATTCCCCTTATTTACAAGCTTGCCATTGCTTTTTCATAAAACCCAAAGACCCATCATCTTCTCCTTATTTACGGATTTGCCATTGCTCTTTTTCCACTTTGCACCACATGGTTTTTTGCGCTTTAGTCCCTGCTTTTGCGCCCCTATGATGCCTGACACTGGGTTTCTTTTCGTCATTAGTATTGCGCCCGGGAGACGAATGCCCCCATCGGCATTTCGCCCGTGAGCTGGATGTCCCGTTGGTTTCGCACCCGAGAGACGACCTTCGTCGTGCTCTCCGGGCACGGACATTCGCTAGTCTATATTACAAATGAGGGATGGAGACAACCCCACTAAATGTGGGCCCAACTTTTGTCTCACTAGGACAAATGATTGAGACTGGTTGTGTCACATGTGCAAGGTGGGCTCTGCTTGGGATTGGGGTTTGGCATAAGGTGGTGGAGAACCCAAACAATGGCCCCTCCTTCCCATTAATTGCAAGCTTGCCATTGCTTTTTCATAAAAGCCAAATGCCAATCCCCTATTCACTTATTTACATGTTTGCCATCGATCTTTCTTCAATTTGGACTCCCTGCTTTTTTTGCACTTTAACGCCTGTTTTTCTTCCGTTTACCCACTTGGTTTGAGTTGGGATTTATGCACTTTGCCCCCTCCCCCCAAGTTTTTTTTTGAAATTTAACTCCTTTTACCCCTCGGCGATAACACACACCCACACTTCCCTGTCTTTTTCAATTGTACGCGTGTCCCCCTCCTCCTGATGATACACCCATCCCCACCCACTCTTCTCGCTCTTTTGTCAGTTGTGTGCGTGCACCGTATCTTGTGTACGGGTTTTTTCTTTGATCACCAAGAACTATGTGCACTGGTTATTTCTAGTCTATCTTACACGTGAGAGAGTTTTTTGAATTCTGTCCTACTAGGACAAAGGGTTGTCCCATGTGGCACTCCTTTGTTCTACTAGGACAAAGTGCGTGGGAGAGTGGAGGGGCCCAATGGGGTGTGGATAATGGGTTGGGTGTGGAGTTGGGTGTTTTGGTAGAACACTCAAACAAAAGCCCACCGCATTCCCCTTATTTGCAAGCTTGTCATTGCATTTTCATAAATTCCAAAGACCCATTATCTTCCTCATATTTATGGGTTTGTCATCGCTCTTTTTCCATTTTGCACCCCTTGTTTTTTTGCGATTTAGTCCCTTATTTTTCCCCTCCACCCACCCCACCCCCCTCCATGAGGCTCCTATCACACACACACACACACTTTTTTTTCTCTTTGGACCCATGCTTCTCTCTGCATTTGCATACAGGCGACGACTGCCTCTGTGCCCTCCGAAAACGGGCAATTCCCAGTATTTGTTCATGGGGCATTCTACTATAAAACATTTGTTTTAAGTCTCTAGTCAAAGATCATTATAGGTTGTGTGTGGGGAACACATGCTTCAACTAGCTAATAATGAGGAATTTTTACTTACGTGGTTGTTTAATTTGTTCGGATGATTAGAGTAGTTCATTTTAATCTTCATATTCTAACATATCAAAACACCAGATAACTTGTGAAACTAAGAGGTTTTGCCCATTTATCTATGCATCCATTCATTCCAAATTTAATGGTTTCGCGGTAATAGAACTTTTTGCAACGTTTAGTTTGGTTCAGAGACGTAATTACATGACTATTGACTGCCAAGCGCAAAAAAAGAGTTTTTTTTTTTTAATTTCATACTTAGTGTTGCTACCCACGTCATATTCTTTGCTAACTACATCACATTTACTTATAAGTTTGCCATTCCCTCTATGTAAACTTGTGAAAGATAATGGCAGATTTGTAGATAAATATAATGCTGTTAGCAAAATGCGTAGTGTGACTATCAGCACTCCGAGCCACCAATGACAGTGACGACATCCTCGTAAATATCCATGAAAATTGTTGTCCCCGTCTCACCAAACAAAATAAGCACGCATACGATTTTCTATGCATACAAAATCTGACGATAGATTCATCATTCGTATAGAATTTTAGTATACGTGCGTCTAGATAGAGGGACACCAAACCAATGTTGTCTCGACCCTTAAATCCAACTGAGAGTCGGTTCAGGTTCGGGGTTGATTACGGGTCCAAAGTTTTCATTTCTTCCTCTGGACCAAAACCCTAACTCTAAATCCCCCAAAAAACAATGAAATGGCCTTGTGGAATTCGAAAGATCACATCACAACTCACATGGGGGTACTCTGTGGACACTTGTTGGATTCTAGTGGTACGAGATCTCATCCTTTGTCCCTCACAATCTTTGCAGGCCTTTTCCTTGGAGAATCTCCAACATGTTATGGTGCTATATTTGCCAGAAGATGGAGGAGCTTCACTTGATCTCAAATGGTCTCAACAGCCAACCACACAAGCACATGTTGATATGATCTACAACACAACACAAAATCTAGTAGCTTTGGGTTGCATTAAACCTTTGATATGTTCTCTTTTTATGCATGTTTCTTGTAAACAACTCTCCTTGACTGTGAGCCACTGCACTGCAGAAGAAGGAAGACACAGGGTTGATGGGACGCTCATGCAATGATACGTGGTCTCATCAAAGAGCATATGATTGGAGTTGAGGGGAAATAAAGCTGTCACTATTGCTTGGGTGTGGGCCAAAAGCTTGATCTTGCTCCAAACACAAATGCACATGTGGTGCTTTGGACGTAGGTCGGTTTGACCTACCATTAGGGAACCAACCCAATCCAAAACAACACTGTTTGTGATGGAGAAGAAAAAGGAAAGAAACAGCCAAAAAAGGTCCATTTATACAGTCGGCCTAGAATGTAGGATCCACGTAAGTTGCATCATGTTATTTTGGAGCTAGATATGACTATGAGTCCATCGTTCGGCAAATAAGTGGAAAGTAGTCTTTTTTAAGTTATTTGACTGTAACTATCATCTTCGCCATCGTTGTCCATAGTAATAATATCATATGGGCTCTTCCCATCCACCGCTACTCATTTGCCGACACCTACGTTGAACATGTGATTTGAAATAAGCCACTACATCTTGTTTGGAATCTCAGTGCCTTTGCCAGTTTCTGAAGCCGTTTCTTGCAGTACTGTCGACTCATCAAACGTTGCATTTCGACTAACCAAGATTTTTTTTCGTATCTGGACTCCAAACGTTGTAGCCTTCGACACATCTATGTATCCTCGCATGACACGTTCCTTTCAATCGATGACGAGAACTTGTCACCTTCATTGTGAACATAAACAGACATATTAACACTTGAATATAAACTAGCTCCACTGGCTTCCATGTCCAAAGGCCTTCTATAATTTTCCAGTCCATAGCTGATGATGTAATTGTGCTCACCACATAAGCCGCAATCGATATAGCTTTGCCAAAAAAATCCATTTGACAATACCGATACAAATATCAAACACCTCGCCTTCTCTAAATGTATTGTGTTTGTTACGAGGTGGAACTCGCGTACAATGAATTTGTATTACGGGGAACCAAGGGCACGGTGGTTATATGGAAATGAGGGGTTAGGTAGGCTGTTTTACAAGTGATTGGTGGGGCGAAGAGGTTGGATCCGTTGCCGGCGATGCTCACGGGGTCGTATCTCGCCGGACGCAGCTGAGGAAGGTTGGACGGCAGGGGGGCTGACGCTGACTTTGGTCAAGGGGCGAGCTCTCCTGCAGCACGAACAACTCGTCAGAAGGGCGGGGTTGGGGTTCAACCCTTAGCCCCTCCGATGCCTAAGTCAGTAAAAGGGCTTAAAAGGGGGGCTAGACACGCCGGCCGGACTAACGGTGTGTCCGCCTCGCGTGACGAGCTATAGGTGGGAGAACAAAGATATGGAGGACCTTTGCTCTCGTGTGTGAATGATAGAAGATGAGAGAATTTTCCAACCCCCTCTCCGTAAGAGGAGAGGAGGTATTTATACCTGACGGGTGATGACTAGGCGTGCTGAGCTGGCTCGGGTGTCAGCGGAAGCTTCGGACGAGGACGTCGGGAACAGGAGTTCCTGATCCGCTTCTGTCAGGCGGCGCAACGGCCGAGGGGTGCTTTTGTCGGGATGTCAGGGCCGAAAGCACTAACCATCGGATAGGTCAGCCGCCTGAGGGTGCTTTGTCAGGCGGCCGGGTGACGTATGTGTCAGTCGTGTCCTTATCCTAGGCTGTTTGTCGTTAGTGACGAACTAAAGGTCGGGCGGTGTCACTCTGGGCGCCGCGGTTCGCGGGAATCGGGCGGGCCGTTCCGGTCGGGCGTTGTCCGGCCCGGCCGCGCCCGTCAATAGGCCTGGCCTAGCTACCCAAGCGTCCCCAAGCGCGCTACCCCGGTGGGTCGGGCGGCTGCGGTTGTTCGCCTCGGCGGCTGCGGTTGTTCGCCGCGGCCGGCTGCGGTTGTTCGCCTCGGCCGGCTCGGGGAGCGCTGCAAGGCGCGCCTATCTCCATGCCCCGGATTTTCGGGGCGGCGGCCCTTTTGTGAAATGGTGAGCTAATGGGGTATGTTAGCGGATCCGGGCGGGAGTCGGGCTCCTACGATCTTTAGGTCGTAACAGTGTTCATCATCTCCGCAGCTCCATTCCACTGTGGGTCACTTGGTGTGGTGAAATACATATTTACTCTCGGCTTCATACAGAATTTTGTAAACCCAGTAGAGGTAAACTCGCCATCATTGTCAGATCTCATCAGCTTCAGCTTCTTTTTTGTTTGCCTCTCTACAATGGTCTTTCATGCTTGAACTTCTCAAATGCATCCAACTTTTTCTTCATAACATACATCCAAATTTTCTTGGAAAAATTAGTGATAAACGATAGGAAATAACGATCTCTACCTGGAGAGTAAACTGGTGTATGACGCCAAACATCATTATGTACATATTCAAGAACCACTCTTATATTATGCTTTCCCTCACTGAAACTTACCTTTATATACTTTTCATAAACATAATCTTTGTAAAACTCAAGGTCCTTGAAGTTCACCCCTTTAATTAAGCAATGCTTCCTCAAAGCTTCCGTGCTCTTCTTCGTGACATGTCCCAGTCTGAAATAACATAGCCTGATCGAATCAATATACTCCGAACTCTTAACTTCAATGATGAAATCTCCAACGATTGTCATCCCCTAAAGTAAATGCAATTCCTTGATCACCTCTCATCATCATGATCGATCCCTTCGATATCTTCATAGCCTCATTCTTTATCGTTTCCTTGCAACCCATGTAATCCAATGTCCCTAAAGAAACTAATGACTTCATCAGCTCTGGAACATGCCAAATATTGGTGAGTGTGCACACTACGTCACCAAAGATATTTGTTAGGGACTTGTAGCTACACAGTACACTAAATAAGGGCGTAAATAGTGTAAAGGCAAGCAAAAGTGCGTAAGTAAAAGTTACTAAAATTAAACACGTACACAACGCAACAGAAATTAAAATGATATACTCAACAACAGCCACACAAAGGAAATACGTCAAAAACAGGTCATAAACACACGAGACCTATCCTGATTCGGATCCATATTCCAAGGCGATCCTACTCCAACCCCACGTTGCTATCGCACTCCGTGGATCCACTAACAAGCCTTTTTCAAGGCACACAATTCTCCCACTACAAAAGTACAAATACAAAATCCCTTCCGAGATTTCCACTCTTTTCTAAGAGCAACACACCATATTCCAAGTGCCAACATCTCTTTCCAAAGAGACTCCCACAACCCGTGAGTAAGGTTTCCAAATGAAACAAAAATAGAAACTACAATCTTCATGTTTCCTTGATTAGATATACTTACAACCCGTGAAGTGTAGAGGCAAAGAAAGATTGTTGTCCAAGTGCTAGATGTGAGCTTGATGCACTATTGGACATCACTTGAGCTTGGAGTTCAAATCAACATGAAGGAGCTCTAGGGGAAATGAGAAAGAGAAAGAATGAAAGCTTTGCTCCAGTTTTTGTCCCACAAATGATTCTCAATACCGTGTGTTGGTGCCAAAAATCGCCTCACAATGAGGTATAAACAACCTCTCGCTCGGGCACAAAAACCAAGAAAACGGCCACAAGAAAAAGCTGTCCAACGGCTATAAACGGGCAGAAATTCTATCGACCAGTCGCCTAATGAAGGGTGACCAGGTGCCTGCTGAACAACGATCAGACATCTGGTCCAGCCTTATACAGCGTCTGACAGAATCTGTCCAGAAAAACTCTCGATCACCAAAACAGACATAACTTACACAATTGGACTCCGTTTGAGGTGATTCAAGATGCGTTGGAAAGCTAACGAAGAATGCAATCTGATAGGCATGGAATGGACGAGAAATTCCTAACATAGAAAAACTGACAGAGATTTGAAGTCAGAAACAGATTGTAGAAACTCAAACAGACTCAAGCCAAAAAACACTCGATCACCAAAACAGTCATAACTAACACAAATGGACTCTGATTGAGGTGATTCAAGATGCATTGGAAAGCTAACAAAGAATTCAATCTGATGGGCTTGGAATAGATGAGAAATTTCAACCACAGAAAAACTAACATGTTTGAATGCAGAAAAACAGATTGCTAAAAACATAGAGTCAATAAAAACTAGCCCCTCTGATCAGGCGCCTGGAGTTCATTGACCAGACCCATGTTGCACTGTTCAGACGCCTTGTCATAGAGCTTCAGATGCCCGGTCTTCCTAGGGGGTTTGGCCATCACAGAACAGATACGCCCGGCGTCTGCTGGGTGTATACCAAGCGCCTGGTGATATGCTGAAAGCTTGTGTTAGAGTGTTTTGTCCATTCAACCTATTGAGATGGATTCCAGGAAGTTCCTATGGATCACTAAGATGGAAATAGACATGAATGAGTGTGTGTGTGTCCATCTAATCAAGGCATACAAGTCGACTAATGAAAGAGCAAAATACATAAAAAATCATAAAAAATTTGCAATGTAAAAACAAGATTCTTCTGGCTTCATATATCCCATGCTCTATGCCTTACGTCCATCATCCCATCACCACTTGTTTTGTCGCCCATTAGATGTAATCATTGTTATATAACTGAAACTACAACAAATAAAATGATTAGCACACTACACAATATTGATATCATCAAACCAACATTAGTCTTGAACTCAAAAACCAAAAATCTTGATTCTCACTGAACTAACTTTAACAGCCTTGCATGCTTCATTATTACCCATAAGGACCAATCCATCATCTTTCCTCTTGTAGGTATATAAACATTCCTTATTTAGCATCATATGGAACGACATCCCAGAATCCTTGACCAATACATGATTCCCAACATCTAACGATCACGTTATCAAAACATCATTGGTCTCCTCGCTCCTAACATCCTCTGTCTACACAACAATAAGTAATGAAGATTGTAATGACCCGCTCTCGGGGGCCCGTTACTTATTTGGTTTATTCGCAGGTCTGCAGTTTACTAGTGAAATCACCATAGCCACGATGCAGAGACGTACAATAATACTCAAGCCATCGTACATTATTACAGTCCACAAATTAAAATACAACAACAAACAGCTCTCTCTCACCAAAATACTTAAAGGAAGTACGGAAAGGAAGTGCGAATAAGAAAATACATAATAGAACACATACACCAACACAAACAGCTAAACGCTGCATCCTCCGGGTCAAACTCTGGCTCATCAGAACTCAGGGGCCGCTTTTGTGATCTGGTCGTCGGCTGCCGGTGCCATAAATGGAACCGAAGGTAAGTCACAATAATTCTAAACATAGAAAAAAAGCAGTGTACAAGTATGATAAAAAGTAACTACGTACGAGCAAACCAGAGTGAAAAGTAAAGTACTGAGCAACAACTGTACATAACTGGGTAGTAAAGTTAAACGACACTGAAAGGAGAGAACAAACTGTACTGTGGTAGTGCAAGTGTAAAGCAGGCTAAGTAAGTGAAGCGTGCTACTGCTGTAGCTAAAAGTACGACATTTAAAACACTGGTAATGGCACAAGTGTAGTAGGTAAAGTACGTGTAATGCATAAAGTCAAAGGTGGTCGTGCAAGTACGAAAAGTATCGTGCAAGAGCAACATGGTGATAGCAATGGTGAGACTAGCAGGGATGAACTGTAAGCAATTAAACATGCAAGGTACTGAAAAAGACGTACAATCAATGGTTATCTTAGTGTTGGCAGAAATTACCTATACTATGTGATGTGACTCATGTAGGAAAGTATGATATGCAACCATGGGTCATCTCCATTGCCACTGGGAGAAAATCTCGGGCGTTAACCACAACATACTTTGAAAACGAGACGAGACGAGACGAGACGAGACGAGAGAGTGTGACTCCGGTCATAGCTCCCACACTTTCTCTACAATGGGTTACCCCAACCCCTAGTGTCATGTGTAACGATTACATACTTTCTTACGAGATATTCCTTTAGACATTTTATGAGATATTCCACGAGACATTCCATAAAACATTCCACGAGATATTCCATAAGACATTCCATAAGATGAGCCACATGATGTCATTAGTTCCTTGTTTACGATGATAGTTAAGCTAGGTTCACTGGTCGACTTTCTTAAAGTAAAGCAAGGTGGATGTTGACAAATTTGAGGATAAAGACAGGTTCAACAAATATGGAACACCAAAACTGTTGTTTTTAAAAGGCTCGTACGAGGACATTATCTACTTTTCCAAATCTAGAATTTACGGCGACTTACAGATCTCAAGGTGATGGTGGTGAGCCGGGACTGGATCTAATGCCGGTGCACGAGATTTGATACATGTAAACACAAGAAACAATTAATTAAATAATACGCTATACTCTATTTATTTACATGATCGTTTTGATTTTTAAAACTGATTGAAACGGAGTCAAAAAACGTTCTAAATTTTTATATAGGCTAGATATGATAAAAATAGTTTTACTGCAGGAGGAAATATTTTTGTGAAACTTATAATAATTTTTATAATTTTTAGAATCTCAAAATCAATTCAAAACTAATTATTAATTAAGTAATGTAATTATTCAATAATTTGTTGTGGATGCAATACTAGTGGAATGGCTCAAGTGAGCTATCAAAACGACCGCCTCGAAGAGTACTACAACAAATATTTTTATCATATAGCAGTTTACGTGAAAATAACAAGTTATGTATTTTAAAGTGAAAAGGACGTATTTAAGTTTTAGGGTTAAAATTTATTCTAGAAAAACTAAGCGTCTGATTGAGATAAAAACCATAACATTGGATCCAGAATATCATTTCTGATTTTTTAGAGCTAGTCTCATATTTTTCTGACCCTTATATAATTACTTATGAATTTAAAACTATTAACCCCATATTATTTAATCATTGAAAATACGTTTATACATATAAAATACGTTTATAAAACACGTAATATAACTTACGCTCGTTGACCGTTTGCAGGGGTTCCCTGTGCATGTGGTTGGCGGCGAAGTGCGGGGGGAAGGGGGCGGTGGCAGTGGGGGCGCCGGGGGCTGGTTGTCGTGGGCTCGCGGTGGAGCAGCAAGGGCCTGTAGCGGCGGCGAAGGCTCGTCGGAGAGCTAAGCTTTGGGGATCGGAGTTGCTGCTCGAGGCGTTTGACGTAGACGGCATCGAAGGGTTCTGAGGCAGCGGGCATTGGCGCTTGGGGCGGCGGCCATTCGGATCTCTCGGGCGGGCTCAGGCGGCGGCGTCGTGCTGCGGCGGTGTAGCAGCGAGGAGAGCGGTGCAGCGTCGACCCGGGGTGTTCGGTGGGCTCTGTAGTCGGAGGGGGTGGCTTCGCAGTCGGCGGCAGACGCGGGTCTTGGTTGAAAGCAGCGGCGACGGCGGAGAGCGGGGTTCTTGCGACGGCGTAGGGAGCAGCTGGGTGGTACAGCGACAGAGCGAGGCGTCGAGCGGCAGAGGTAGGGCTTGCCGAGGGCAGAGGCGACCGTCGAGGCTGTAACGTCCCGCTTCCCAAAGACACCGGAAGCGAGAACGTTACACGGTCTGCATGGACTGGAGCGGGGAAGCTCAAGTCTAATAAGCGTGGTGATAACATTGCTAAAAGCAGGTTCTTGCATTGCATTTCAGAACAATAAGAAGCATTCAAAAGTAAACCACATCCAGATAAGTGTCCAACAAGAAATAAAATGAAAAGCCACAGCTGGGCCAAAGTACAACGAACAGAACGTACACAAGCAAAGTACTGATGGTAAACTAAAGAAAACGACAACGAGTAGGTCTAGTCCTCCGTAGGGAAAAACTCGGCGTCAACGGCGAACTCCAGGCTCGCTAAGTCGGGCGCCTCCAAAGGATCCTCCTGAAACTTCGGCTCGAGATCTAACATACATTCAAAAAAACATGAATGTATGTCAGCAAGGTCTGCAAGTTAAGGTCAGAAACCAAGGCAATGTGTGCATATAATATGAATTAAGAATTGACGATCACTTACATACAAGGTGTCCACAACAACATTTTAAGGGATGACAAATTAAAAGCGAAGTAAAATTAAACATTCCTAGCATGGCATTTCTAAGCAGGTAAAGTAATGACATCTATTTCATTAGCATGGCAAGGTGTAATTTCATGTCTGTGTCTTCTATTCACTACTAGGGTTCCCGCCTGTAAGACGTGATGAGTAAGTCATTCTTCTCACGGGGGTATAATCGTGATTGATACTAACCCACCTTATAGGTGGTGTTCTTGAAGACATGACCCCTACATACGCTCAGTGGCCGTTCAACCCTAACCCCACCCAAAAGTTTGCCAAAACACGAGCCGGCCTAGTCGACTCACACGACATTACGATTTCACGATTCCGCCTTCGAGGCGCACGATTTCACGATGTCACACTTGTTAAATATTCCAAGACTTGTAGTTATTTAACATTATCAATATTACTCAGTTTACACAACATTTCCAATGAGTTGAAGGGGTTGAACAATATTTGCAACAATTTTAACATAGGGTTAAACATAAGTTTTTGGTGAACATGCTACAGAAACTAATTTTTCTTTGTTGTTGTTTAAAACTAAAGTATATCGTGTGATATGCCGTTGGGTCACAAATTTAGTCCAGAATGTCATGACATCGTTTTCATGTGTGGTTTTCAAGTTACACAGCAATAAGTAAAAGTGACGAATTACGCATCAAACTTCAAAAATTCATAATTAATTGCACGTTTGCATGTTTTTGGCGTTCCTGGTGTCGTCGGAAACGTCTCGACGGGTACTACGCTACGGTGAGTTCGGTTCGCTGTTTTGACAAAATATATAATCAGATTAAGCTGTTTTTTGATTGTAACAAATGTTAAACTAGTTCCTACGACGTCTAGCGATTCGTTTTTATTAGGTTCTCTACATTACGGTGTGGGTTATGGTGTGTTAAGAGGTAGACCTACTAACCGGTAGTGCAGCGAAGGATTGGGACGTAGCGACGGGTGGCGGCGACGCGTACAACTCCAAGACAGCGGCGTTGAGCGTCGGGGATCTGTCGTTGACGTCTGGAAATCACTGAAGGGGCTGTCTGCAGACTGGAGGGATGGCGCACGGCTGTCCGGCACAGGTTGAGGCTGAGGATAGGTCGGATAGGAGTTGCGCGCGAGTGGTGGCGCACGGCTGACGGCTTGGCGGTCTTGGGGATACTTCGGGGGTGTTGTTGGGCGTGTAAAGGGAAGAGGAAAGCTGGCGGGGGTTTGCTGCATCGTCGGCGTGGATTACAGGTGGCCGGAGGGAAGCAAACGAAGAGGGGAAGCTCGAGCGTGAGATCTGGGCGTGGAGGATGAAGCTGGGCATGGCGGAGAAGAGATAGGGCGAGGGGGAGAAGCCACGAGAGAGGAGGGGTCGCTGGCATTCGTGAGGCCTAGGCGTGGGTATGTGGAAGGGGTCGCGCGTGCTGGCTGTGGTGCGTGATGGCGAGGAGAAGAGAGATGGCAAGGGTAGGGGCGGCGCTGGTTCGTTGCGTGGGGAAGAAAATGACAGGGGGTAGGGGGAAAAGAGAGCGTAGGCCTAGGTTATTTGTATATAGAGTATGTTTTTTTGTTTGTTGACAGAATGAGGAAAGCCCTCTTGCGTGAATAATAGGGGGAGCTCTAGCAGCTTTTGTAGAGTTGTTGGGGAGATAGGATCACGTGGGAGAGGTTTAATGGGCATGTGTGCCGTGGGAAATGGGGAGGAATAGTGGGGAGCAGTTGGGATTTAAAAAAAAGATTTGATTGGATTAACTAAGCTTAACAGTATGATGCCAAGTCAAAGTTAGGATTCTAAAACTAATTTAGTTGTTAGGAATTATTAGAAAGAAACGTACATCACCAGATAGTTCAAATATTTATAAAATCCCCCCTGTTTAACTGATGGGTTTTTTATACATTACGAATTTTAAGAAAAGCAAAAAGTTAAGAATAATCTAGATATTAACAATCCGATTAATAACAACTTCACCCCTAGGTGTCCAAAAATTATAAGCAAGATATTGGGGCGATCGCGCCTCCGAGAGGGTCGTAGATACGGGGTCCGGTCACGCGTCTGAGCTACGGAAAGCAACAATAAAACTAAATACAGAAATACTCATACGGAACAGCATACGCACTAAAATACGTACGACCGGGAAGTGGTCGCTACACCCTACCCATCTTACAGAAAATTCCGCCCTCGTAATTTCTGTCAACTACTGGTCAGGAAACAAATGGGGGTAACGCTCTCTCATCTCATCTTCTCTCTCCCAAGTGGACTCTCCTGGCGAGTCATGCCTCCACATCACTCTAACAAGATCGACAGTCTTGTTCCGGAGTGTCTTCTGACGCCTGTCAAGAAACTGCACTGTCTGCTGGTCATACGTCAGATCCGGATGGGCGGTGATCTCAGAGTAGTCCACAGCGTGAGATGGGTCGCTGATATACCGACGAAGCTTAGACACATGGAAGACATCGTGAACTCCTTCCAAAGATGACGGCAAGGCTAAGCGGTAGGCTACCTCGCCAACTCTCTCCAGAACATCGAAGGGTCCGATGTATCTCGGGATAAGCTTACCACGTTTTCCAAAGCGAATCACTCCTCGATTCGGGCAGATCTTCAAGAATACGTGGTCTCTCGGCTGAAACTCCAAAGGACGCCGTTTAGCATCAGCCCAATGTGTAATGCCCTACCAGCTACTGCACAAGTACTAGAGGGGGGGGGGGGTGAATAGTACTTTAAAATAATAAGGAGTATAATTCCAAATTAAATTGCAATCAACTACCAAATCAATTTGCGGAAGCTTAAATTGAACGACGACAACGAAATTGACAATGCTAACAAACGATGTTAATGGGTTCGGATCCACCCAAGTCTCCCCGACTTGTTCCCGGTGATCCTACGTCCCAACCACCCGGATCCCCTCCGGATACTTGAGTTAGAAACCCTAACTCAAGATTTCCACTATGAATATCTTGTGAAAAACCTTCACAAGATCAAATCATACATGCAATGGCAAAGTGAATCCCACAACCCGGGATCACAAACTTCTCTCACAACCGAGAGAACCAATAAGCAATATAAAAGAGTTTATATGAAATAAACAAGCTTACCACAAAATCCTATACCTTGAGTTTTTCTTACCCAATAGGTGGAATGAAGGATTTGAGGAAGATGAAGTTACCAAACCCTAGCACCAAGGAAATGAGCAGCAATGGGTGCCTAGGGATGTTTTGGAAACTTGAATCAAGCAATAGCTTGAAGAGCTCACCAAGAACAAGCTTCTCTCTAGATCTAGAAATGAGAGAGAATGGGTTTCTTGTGAGGAAGAGAGCTTTAGATTTGAGGGAGAATAGCTATCTCTTTAGAACTCAATGAATCTCTTAATGGCAGCTCTATCTCTGATAGAAATGACCTAGGTTCGTATTTATAGGGTCCCATAAAAACAAGTTAGGTCAATCTCCAACGGAAAGAAATCTGTGAGAATTAGTCGGTCAAAGAACACTCACTGACCGACTAGTTCATCAACTAGTCGGTCAGCCAAACAACGTGGACCGACTAAGAGTAGATCTGAGAAGAAAGAGAATTTCAGACCTAGACATCTAGTCGGTCCAAGAACACTGTCTGACCGACTAGTTTCACAACTAGTCGGTCATCCAATGAACGTAGACCGACTAAGAGGCAAAACAACTTAGTCTGAAGGCAAGTTGACTTAGTCGGTCTAAGAACAAAAATTGACCGACTAGATTGTCAACTAGTCGGTCATCAAACGTTCTTAGACCGACTAACGGTAAACAGTAGCTTAGGAGAAATTTAGAGTGAACAGTAAGTCACAACTAGTCGGTCAAAGAAGCATCACTGACCGACTAGTTCACAAACTAGTCGGTCGGTGAGTCAACGTAGACCGACTAACTGTAAACAGTAAAGTCCAAGAAATTAAGGAATCAAACTAGTCGGTCCAAGAACAGTTACCGACCGACTAGATCACCATCTAGTCGGTCAGTACTTGTTCTTGTACCAACTAACATGCACAACAAAGTCCGAATCGAAGCGTGACGCTTCGAGGAAGTTAGAATGAACTTGTGCAAGAATCCTAGAGCTACGAAATGAGCGTAATGAAGATAGAAACGTAAGATATACTCAAGGCTTAACATTCTATCAATCGAAACTAAAAGACTATAAATAAAACCTTAATCAACGGTCTTTGAGAGCTTCGATTGAATCTTCATAACTTCCAAAGCGCTGCATGAGCTTCAACGAAGCTTTAGGCTTGAATACGAGCTTTTGGAAGTGTTGAGATGTCGCTTTGAATATTCTCGTGAAATTGGCGACGATCTCCAATACTGCGCTCACAAAATGTTAGTTCATGAATTATTTATGTTTGCTCATCATCAAAACCAAATCCGGGGAGTCCAATATTCAACATTCTCCCCCTTTTTGGTGATGACAAACCAACATAAATAATAATCAAAAATAATAATTCAAATGTAAAATACTTACTCCCCCTGCATTGATGACACGTTAATTCCCAAATGAATATATATGAATTGCATCAATCAGACGAGTAAGATATATAATGAGAATTGATTTTTGAAATATCGGATTTTGAAAATCCTTATATGTATCTTAACTCCCCCTGAATCTAACATATCAAACTAGATTCTTGGAAATTGAGTTAAATTTTTCATTTGCACTATTTATTATCATTATCTCTCCCCCTTTGGCATTATCCCAAAAATGAGGGGCATACAACGACAACAATTAGGAAATGTAAAATCCAACATCGGGAGTCGTAGACAATGACGATGGAGCTAATTGACACCAAAAGAAAAACGATTAAATCAATTCAAAGTGTGCCAATTGTCCATTATCACAAAGTGAAAATCAAAATCATCAAAAATACCAAATAATTATTCATTAATTGAATAAAGAAACATACTCTTCAATATTCAATATACTTGGTTAATTTTGTGCATGGAAAACAATTCTATACAATTATAGAATTTAAATCTATTTAACCAAGTTTTTATGCGTCGAGCGACGAAATCTCATTTCAAATACATTCAACGAATATTAAAATTTGCACGACGAATAAAAGACAAAGTGAATGACGATGAACATATATATATGCAGAGACAACATGAGTATATCCAAAAAGATATCACATCGAATATATGAGATACATCATATCAAGCGCTACATATCAACAAAAAGAAATACATCAACATCATCGATACAATATACCCATCAAAATGAAATACACCATCATCATCATCATTCTCATCAAAATAAATACAGCAGCAGCGACGACATCCAAAATACATCAAAAACATAATAACCCTCATACCCTATCCTAACCCATAATACTCTCGCTAAGATATATCATCCAAGGCGTATATGGAGAGTCCTCGGAACAACGATCACGAGGAGGAGGCAGGATCTGCAGCGTCCGTGGGTCCAGTCGACGGAGTGGACTCAGGCTCTGCAGGGAGAAGAGGCGTCTCAACAGATGGAATCGTCGGGGCAGGAGTTGAGATCTCAGGAACAGGCTCTACAGCAGCAAGGGTCTCGACAGCAGAAGTGTCAACTGGAATAGCAGCAGGCTCAGCAACAGGGTCAACAGCAGGCTCTGAAGACTGAAGTGCTGAAGCAGAAGGCTCTGGAGCACCGGAAGAGGTGCCAACTCCAGGAGCAGAAGAGGAAACACCAGCAGCAGCAGCAGTGGCCTCATCGCCACGGGCAAAAGAAGTGACAAGCTCGTCAAGCTCCTCATCGTCCATCTCCTCGGCCTCAGACACCGAAGGAGGAAGCTCAATCCCCATCATACGAGCCATACGACATACGACCTCCTCAGTACGAGCCAAACGGGAGTCGTGCTGACGAAGTAGACGTACGACATCGTCCAAAGTAGCAGGGGAAGAGGAGGCTGCAGCGGCTGACGGAGTAGACTGAGAAGCAGATGCGGTAGACCTCTGCACGTGACGAAGTGCCGCTAAAGATTTCTTCACGGCCGTCGCGTTCAGAGGCGTACCCAAAGGACGCTCATCGTCAGGAGGGAGAGGAACGCGAAAATGACGGAATACGAGTGTCAATAAGCAGGGGTATGGAATGTGCACAGACTTATTGGTCTTGCGTATACACTCGAAAGAATCCATCTTATCGAGTATCACGCGAGCCCAATTTATCTCGCACCCCAAGAAAAGAGCGTATATGAGCTTCAAAAACGGTTGAGAGGGAAGTGAAGAGGATCCATATTTCGGAAGAAGACATGATTTCAAAATCAGGTTAAGAACCCACGCATTCGGCTTAAAGGATTTCGAAGGAACACCAATGAATGCGGAGGGGATAACCTGGAAAATATCTGCAAGAATAGACTGATCCAAGGAAGAAATGTCGTCTACAGAAATGTCCGAGGGGAGGAGACCACACGATGCACAACCAAGGATCTCCCCCAAGATTTCTGCCGTGAGAACTATAGGAGTTCCCAAGACAGTCGTCTCAATGGAGTGGCTGGCGTCGTACTGGCCTCGAATACGGTTGGCATAGAACAATTTCACGAGGCGAGGGTACGGTTTGGGATTGGCCTTGGGGTCGAATCGGAGATAATCTAGAAGGCCACTATAAGACAGAAGATCAGCAAGGCCGAGGAAATCAGAGAACTGAACGTAATGCTCTAACAACAGTGGACAGTGTTCTATACGGTTGTACGCGGCGAGACACTGAGGGTCATCGCGGCACAACGATATGTCTACACCGCCAACTGGCATAGGAGCTTTACCCTTGGCCTTACGGGTCTTCGGAGGTGGGGTAGGTTCCCTAGTAGGCTCATCCTCAGGGATAAAATCAGTATCGGAATCGGAATCGGGAGGAGTAGCCGGAGTATGAAGAATAGGCTTTTTGGTCTTGGATTTGCGGGGCTTGACGGTGGCAGTCCTAGGCTTCTTAAGAGGAGGCGACGAAGGAGAGGCTTGGGTAGACTTGGCACGACGCTTAGGCTTCGGGGGATTCCTAGGGTCGGAAGGCCCTACGGTCATAGGAGAGGCCCCGGAAGAGGTGATCGGAATACGAGTCTTAGCCATAGTTCTAAGAGCACAAGCAATCGAAGATTAGGTCACTAACAACCTAGAGATCATAAGCAAACAACCCTAGAGATCAAGAAAATTCGAAAATCACAAGCCCTAGGTTAGAAATTGAAACCCTAGGACCTAGAGCTTGAAATCAAGGAGAGACAACCCTAGAATAGGAAATCGACCTAGGAGAGGGAGGGAGATACCTAGGAGGTGGAGTCGACGGCGGCGGACGGCGGCGATCGACGGAGAAACGGCCGGAAGACGAAGGGTTTCGAGTTGAGGGTTTTGGGTTTTCGGGCTGGAGCAAGTGAGAAGACCGACTAAATGAGAATTTAGTCGGACGAGATCGAGTATAAGTCGGTCGGGATGCGAAAAGACACAGCTGCCCTAACACACTTAGTCGGTCACAGTTCAAGTACTGACCGACTAGATTACGATCTAGTCGGTCGGTCAATGAGCTTGAACCGACTAAGTCGAAACAGTAGCTCAGATGAATTTCTAGGGCAAGAATTAGTCGGTCGCAGTATATTCACTGACCGACTAGTTTTCAATCTAGTCGGTCGGAAAGTATACTATGACCGACTAACGATAGAAAAAGATAGGAGATGGATATTTGCATGAGCTAGTCGGTCTGAGTTCATTTGCTGACCGACTAGATGAGCATCTAGTCGGTTGACAAGTGAACTGAAACCGACTAGAAGAGTCCAAAAGTAGAAATTTGATTTCTCTTCACAAACCACTTGGATGATACATCCAAACTCACTCATTAGTCATCTAAATTACCCCATAAAACGTCGAAATCTTAAATACGACATTGAAATACGAATTCGAGCAATAAATTCAAATAATTCACATAAAATTCCCAAAAATTCAATTAATTTAGCATGAATGAAATATCGCGAAATATATTAGCATGCAAGATGATTGAATTAAAATATGAATCCTATATCTCGGATTCACCCATAATCCCCAATTCTCGACGCAACCGCACAAAGGAGTCCTCCTTTAGGGGTTTCGTGAAAATATCGGCGATTTGCTTTTGGGTTTCAACGTACACTAAAATGATGTCCTTTTTAGCAACATGATCATCTAAGAAATGGTGTCGGACATCTATGTGTTTCGATCGGGAATGGTGCACCGGATTCTTTGAAAGACAGATAGCACTTTGGTTATCCACCATGATAGGGCTAGTATCACAATGAATACCAAAATCCTTCAATGTGTGTCTCATCCAAAGAACCTGGGCACAAGCGGCACCGGCGGCAATATATTCCGCCTCGGTGGTTGAAAGTGAAACCGAATTTTGCTTCTTGGAAAACCAAGAGACAAGAGAATTTCCTAGAAAATGGCAAGTGCCACTAGTACTTTTCCTGTCGGATTTGCATCCCGCATAATCAGCGTCACTGTATGAGACTAACTCATACGTGCTAGATCTCGGATATAGTAATCCAAAATCTAAAGTGTAACTTAGATAGCGAAAAATACGTTTTACCGCTACTAAGTGAGAATCCTTAGGTTGAGACTGATAACGAGCACATATACATACGGAAAACATAATATCGGGCCTACTTGCGGTAAGATAAAGCAAACTACCTATCATACCTCGATATAGACGAATGTCTACATCCTTACCGCCCGTATCCTTGTCAAGATGCGTAGTCGTGCTCATCGGAGTCTTTTTCCCGGAGGCATTCTCCATTCCAAATCGCTTTAGCAACTCCACCGTGTACTTCGTTTGGTGGATGAAGATTGCATCGTTCATTTGGCGAATTTGGAGACCTAAGAAATATTTGAGTTCGCCCATGTGGCTCATCTCAAATTGTTCCTTCATAACATTAGAAAACTCTTCGCAAAGAGTGAAGTTAGTAGCACCGAAAATGATATCATCAACATAAATTTGAACTAATAAAATATCATTGTTCGCATGCTTAATAAAAAGTGTTGAATCGGCTTCGCCCATTTTAAAATTCAAATCCAAAAGAAAATTCTTTAGGCGATCATACCAAGCTCGAGGAGCTTGTCTCAAACCATAAAGAGCTTTCTTTAGTTTAAAAACGTGATTTGGAAGTTTGTCATTTATGAAGCCCGGAGGTTGAGAAACGTAAACTTCCTCAACGACATCTCCGTTTAAAAATGCACTTTTAACATCCATTTGAAATAATTTAAAATTCTTATGGCATGCAAAAGACAAAAGTAATCTAATTGATTCTAATCTAGCTACCGGAGCGAAAGATTCTTCGAAATCGATACCTTCCTCTTGACGATAGCCTTGAGCTACTAACCGAGCTTTGTTCCGGACGACGACTTGGTTTTCGTCGGTCTTGTTCTTGAAGATCCACTTTGTCCCTATGACGGTGTGGTTCTTCGATGGCAATGGAACAAGCTCCCAAACTTCATTCCTCTCGAATTGAATGAGCTCCTCCTCCATGGCTAAGATCCAAGCGCTATCTTCACATGCTTCATTAATATTCTTTGGCTCTATCGATGAGGCAAAGGCACAATTTGCGAAGTGGTGAACTTGCGATCTCGTCTTGACACTATCATAGATATTGCCAATGACTTGCTCATGGGGATGGTCACGAACCGAATGAAGCCGTTTGGGAATACCTTGATCACTTGGAACATTCTCAACAACTTCATTAGTTGGGTTAGTCTCAATAGAATCAATAGAATCATTAGACTTAGAATTTTCAAACGAATCACATAAAACATCCATAGAATCATTATCATTTGAATTTCTAGTTGGAACAAATCCTTCATTAAATGAGACATGAAGCGACTCCTCGATCGTTGAGGTTCGTTTGTTGAATATCCGGTAGGCTTTGCTACGCGTAGAGTATCCAACAAAGATTCCCTCATCGGATCTTGGATCGAATTTGTCCAAACTACCATATGTGTTCTTAATAAAACATTTTGAACCGAAAACACGAAAATGTTTAACTTGAGGCAACCTACCAAACAACAATTCATAACAACCTACCAAACAACAATTCATAACAACAATTCGAAATCGGTTGAGCTCCTGGCATCATATCAATACCGAACTCCAACGCTCGATCGGGCGGCAATCCAGAAATGTCTTCAGGGAAGACGTCCTCAAATTCTCGCACTACTGTTGGCTTCTCCAGTTCTGCTATCATGGATGCAACAGTCAATCTGTACGGCTGGGCCCTGAACTTGACAGGTCCAAGTGAACGTCCTCTGCTGACAAACTCGAATACTGGGTGGCCAGAAATTTCAAATACCACTTTCTTCTGGTGACAATCGATCGTGGCATAAAAAGCTCCTAACCATTCAATGCCGAGAATTGCATCGAAATTGGGTACATCATGGATGATAAAATCAGCATACAATTCGTGTCCACTAATCACCAATGGGCACGGTCTACATCCCAGTGCAACCTTCACTACACCATTCCCAGTTGTAATATTCCAACACTTGGGAAGTGTGTAGGTGGGTATCGAGTGTTCGACTACGAACTTTCGAGACAGGATGCACATGAAAGCCCCAGAATCGAACAGGGTCAAGGCCGGGTAAGAGGAAACTAAGATAACACCTAAGGGTAACAGGCAACTAAATCAAACAAGAAACTAACTAATCAAACATATATGCACAAAAGAAAAGACTAGTCTAGAGGTTACCTGCAATCACGTCGTCATCAGCTTCAGCCTCAACGACTGTCATGGTGAAAGCTCGACACTTCGGCGGGTTGGCCTGCTGAAAGGCTCGAGCCTGCGGAACCAGAGGCGGTCCTCGATGTCCAGGTGCAGGCACTGTCCGCTGAGCGGGTCCAGGAAATCTAGCAGGTGTAGGTCGGGTGCTACGGGGGCAGTCTCTAGCAGTGTGAGCAGACGATCCACATATCAAACATTGATTCAGCATTCTCCTGCAGTCTTTCTTCACATGACCAAGCTTGCTGCAGAAATGGAAAGTCTGCTCAGCTCGGTTGGGGACATGCACAATTGGCCTCTTGAAGTGGGTGGTCTGAACGGGATGGACACTGGGCCTAGGTGCAATCCTCTGCGGCTCCATCGGACGCTTGCCTGCCCAACGCTCTTTCTTCTGGTTCACGATCCGCTCGTTTTGCTTCGTCGCCACTAGAACTTCATCATGAGTGGTAAAGACGGACGAAGACATGGAGCCCTGAATTTCCAGATCCAAACCCTGTCGGAAGCGGTGAGCGCAATCCTCGGGGTCTGCCACCATAGCATGAGCATATCGACTCAGCATAACGAACTCGGCCTCGTACTCATCAACAGTCATAGTACCCTCCTCCAGGTTGATGAAACGACTCTCCATCTCTCGCTTCGCAGACTTGGGAAAATACTGGCGTCAAACCTCTGACAGAAGGTAGCCCATGTAATCAGCTTGGGCAGCCTAGCTTCCTCAGCATCTCACCAACTGCGGCATTGTCTGTCAACTGCTTCCTAGCCAGCTCTACCCAATCATCTGGATTGATTCAGGCAAGGCCCAAATCATCCTCAGTGCTATGTCGCCACTCTTCGGCCACTAGCGGGCCATCTCGTCTGGAGAAGCTCTTCGGACACATCTCTCGAAACTGCTTGGCCCCTGGTGGTGTGCAACTGGTACGGCAGGTGCAGCCTGGCGTCCCTGCTGGACCAGATGATGCTGAACCTCAAGCATCTCTCGCATAACTCCAAGCATCTTGCGGATGTCATCTCCTTCGCCTCCAGCAGCTCCGAGTCCAGGACGGGCGATACGTCTTCCTGCCATTCTGAGACAAGAAAGCTTCGAGTTATTCTCATGTACACAATTATTCTACATGTTTGGCTATGATATAGTCCTTATTTTTCTGAATTGTCGCAAATGTGGGACCTGCATGGGCCACCACTAAAACCTGTAACGCCCCACTTCTCAAAAGACACCGGAAGCGAGAACGTTACGCGGTCCGCATGGACTGGAGCAGGGAAGCTCAAGTCCAATAAGCGTGGTGATAACAATGCTAAAAGCAGGTTCTTGCATTGCATTTCAGAACAATAAGAAGCATTCAAAAGTAAAGCCACATCCAGATAAGTGTCCAACAAGAAATAAAACGAAAAGCCACAGCTGGGCCAAAGTACAACAAACAGAACGTACACAAGCAAAGTACTGAAGGTAAACTAAATAAAACAGCAACGAGTAGGTCTAGTCCTCCATAGGGAAAAACTCGGCGTCAACGGCGAACTCCTGGCTCGCTAAGTCAGGCGCCTCCAAAGGATCCTCCTGAGACTCTGGCTCGAGATCTGATATACATTCAAAAAGACATGAATGTATGTCAGCAAGGTCTGCAAGTAAAGGTCAGAAACCAAGGCAATGTGTGCATATAATATGAATTAAGAATTGACGATTATTTACATACAAGGTGTCCACAACAACATTTTAAGGGATGACAAATTAAAAGTGAAGTAAAATTAAACATTCCTAGCATGGCAGTTCTAAGCAGGTAAAGTAATGACATCTATTTCATTAGCATGGCAAGTTGTAATTTCATGTTTGTGTCTTCTATTCACTCCTAAGGTTCCCGCCTTTAAGACGTGATGAGTAAGTCATTCTTCTCACGGGGGTATAATCGTGATTGATACTAACCCACCGTATAGGTGGTGTTCTTGAAGACATGAACCTACATACGCTCAGTGGCCATTCAACCCTAACCCCACCCAAAAGTTTACAGGAACACGAGCCGGCCTATTCGACTCACACGACATCACGATTTCATGATTCTGCCTTCGAGGCGCACGATTTCACGATGTCACACGTGTTAAATATTCCAAGACTTGTAGTTATTTAACATTATCAATATTACTCAGTTTACACAACATTTCCAATGAGTTGAAGGGGTTGAACAATATTTGCAACAATTTTAACATAGGGTTAAACATAAGTTTTTGGTGAACATGCTACAGAAACTAATTTTTTGTTGTTGTTGTTTAACACTAAAGTATATCGTGTGATATGCCGTTGGGCACAAATTTAGTCCAGAATGTCATGGCATCGTTTTCATGCGCCATTTCACGTGTGGTTTTCAAGTTACACAGCAATAAGTAAAAATGACGTATTACGCATCAAACTTCAAAAATTCATAATTAATTGCACGCTTGCCTGTTTTTGGCGTTCTTGGTGTCGTCGGAAACGTCTCGACGGGTACTACGCTACGGTGAGTTCGGTTCGCTGTTTTGACAAAATAAATAATCAGATTAAGCTGTTTTTTGATTGTAACAAATGTTAAACTAGTTCCTACGACGTCTAGCGATTCGTTTTTATTAGGTTCTCTATGTTACGGTGTGTGTTATGGTGTGTTAAGAGGTAGATCTACTAACCGGTAGTGCAGTGAAGGATCAAGACGCAGCGACGGGTGGCGGCGACGCGTACAACTCCAAAACAGCGGCGTTGAGCGTCGGGGATCTGCCGTTGACGTCTGGAAATCACTGAAGGGGCTGTCTGCAGACTGGAGGGATGGCGCACGGCTGTCCGACGTAGGTCGAGGCTGAGGACAGGTCGGAGGGGAGTTGCGCGCGAGTGATTGCGCACGGCTGACGGCTTGGCGGCCTTGGGGATACTTCGGGGGTGTTGTTAGGCGCATGAAGGGAAGAGGGAAGCTGGCGGGTGTTTGTTGCGTCATCGGTGTGGATTACAGATGGCCGGAGGGAAGCAAACGAAGAGGGGAAGCTCGAGCGTGAGATCTGGGCGTGGAGGATGAAGCTGGGTGCGGCGGAGAAGAGATTGGGCGAGGGGGAGAAGCCGCGAGAGAGGAGGGGTCACCGGCGTTCATGAGGCCTAGGCGTGGGTATGTGGAAGGGGTCCGCACGCTGGCTGTGGTGCGTGATGGCGAGGAGAAGAGAGATGGCGAGGGTAGGGGCGGCGCTGGTTCGTTGCGTGGGGAAGAAAATGACAGGGGGTAGGGGGAAAAGAGAGCATAGGCCTAGGTTATTTGTATATAGAGTAGGTTTTTTTGTTTGTTGACAGAATGAGGAAAGCCATCTTGCATGAATAATAGGGGGAGCTCTAGCAGCTTTTGTAGAGTTGTTGGGGAGATAGGATCACGTGGGAGAGGTTTAATGGGCATGGGTGTCGTGGGAAATGGGGAGGAATAGTGGGGAGCAGTTGGGATTTTAAAAAAGATTTGATTGGATTAACTAAGCTTAACAGTATGATGCCAAGTCAAAGTTAGGATTCTAAAACTAATTTAGTTGTTAGGAATTATTAGAAAGAAACGTACATCACCAGATAGTTCAAATATTTATAAAATCCCCCCTGTTTAACTGATGGGTTTTTTTATACATTACGAATTTTAAGAAAAGCAAACAGATAAGAATAAATATTAATAATCCGATTAATAACAACTTCACCCCTAGGTGTCCAAAAATTATAAGCAAGATATTGGGACGATCGCGCCTCCGAGAGGGTCGTAGATACGGGGTCCAGTCACGCGTCTGAGCTACGAAAAGCAACAATAAAACCAAATACGGAAATACTCATACGAAACAGCATACACACTAAAATACGTACGACCGGAAAGTGGTCGCTACAGAGGCTGCCGGAGGAGTGGAGCGCGGCCTCAGGGGGCTTTGGGTTTGAACGGCGAAACGGAGAGAGAGAGAGAGAGAGAGAGAGAGAGAGAGAGAGAGAGAGAGAGAGAGAGAGAGGAAAAGCTGTGCGTGGGTTGAGGTGTAGGGAGAGAGTTGTGTGCGTGAGTTGCCTTGGGGGGGTGGAGAACGAAAGAGAGGGGGGTAGGGAAGTGGGGTGGGTTATTTTTGGGCTATGGGAATTGGATAGAGAGAGGGAGATGCGTGTGATGCCTGGATTGCTGCTGGGGTTGTTAATTATATAGGGTTAGAAACAGATAATAATAATAATAAAGAAATGAATTTTTGGGAGGGTGGATGTTGGATCTCACCCACCCTATACGGTGGGTTAATGGGGGGTGGGGTTAGGGAGATGATTAGGGGTAGATCTAGGGTTAGGATAAGTGAAAGATAATTAGTAAAGGTGAAAAAGTCATTAGTGAAAGTAATTAGCAAAAGCGGAGGAATACAAACCCGTTTTCGTACACGACTCCGAAAAATTACGAAAACATACCCACTGGATCGTATCGTCGCGAGGATCGCAAATACGAGGTCCGTTTTGGGGTTTGAGCTACGAAGATACTAGTTTTAGGCCAAAACATTTAGAAAGCAGGTTTGCGGGTTCTAGGTCAATTTGATATCAGAAAATTACGAAATTAAAATGGGGAGCCCTAACTGATCATAGGATGACATTTAAAAGTTTGAAAACGTTTTGAAGATGTTTGTATAGAAAAAAATAATAATAGCTGAAATGAATTTTATCAAGATTAGTTCGTGGTATTTGATGAAATCCAAACTTACTGAAATACTCCATAACTAGTCTAATGCTTCAAAATATTTTTATAAGAAATATTTGAAATCAGTTTTAATTTAAAACCCCTGACTAACCATTATAAAGAAAGTTTTTAAAAAGTTTAAAAATACGTTAAATCCGTAAATTGATGTGTTGAAAAGTACAGGCCGTTACAAAGATGCTAGCATATCTTTCTTATCTCTATTCCTACTCTCTAGACGGTCTCTTTTCTAATTAATGTCGAAATTTCTTACAAATATATCACGAGATGCCTCTAGTCCTCATATTGATCTTCTTTTGTTACTGCTTCTTGCATTGCTTCGTCTCGAAGCAAATGTGCACTAGCTGTTTGAATCTCCTCCACTCAAACCAACTCATACCATTCGTTCTCTTAACTCACCACTGTAGAGCACCATCGTCTTCATCAAGACTCCGAGTATCCTAACTATAAACTATGGTGTTGAAAAATGACTGTATAACCCTGGCAACGATAGAAGCAGAATCATCACATAATGCTCTGTTTCTACAGTTAATTTAATGGTTCTCATCTTCTTCACCTAGTTGTTGAAGGTATCTAAGTAATCCTTTGATGAGATAGCATCTCACATCTAAAAAGTAAAGAAAGTCTTCAACAAGGTCATCTGGTTAATAAGTGATTTTTTTAAATACAGTTTCTCTTACTTCTCACATAGTCCTTTGGCCGTAGTCTGATTGAACATATGATAAATCACATCATCCAACATATGATAAATCACATCGTCCGATATGCTAAGTTGGATGGTTATCACCTGTGAATGGGTGTTGTTGTGGGTGCCACCCAGGGTTAAAGGGGAGAGAAGTATGGGGTGAGCGTGTGTATTATCTTAGGTACAAGGGATTTGTGAGGGGGTATGGTGGGGCCCACTGGGAGAGGTGACCAGATCTTGGCCACCACTCTACACACTCTTTTGTCCCAGTCAGCAAATGCCAGTTGATAGATGTTTTATGAATATTTATTGATATGATTTAAGGTGGAAAAAACTTTAGAGGCCATGTGGCAAAGGATCAAGGCTAAAAACAAACTCGTATTATTAAAGGAACAGTTAATGACTTTACCCAAATTAAATTATATTAAATGTATTTTTAAAATTTGAATAATGTGGTTTTGAAATCTAGCTAATATGCTGATGTAAGGTGGTATAAAAAGGGTTAAGCGCTCTCCGAGCGACACAATTCATTCATCTTTTATCCGTATTATGGTTATCACAATTCCGAATCTTTCATAAGAAAGCTTGAGTTAGTATATAATATATTCATATTTGTTATGAGCGGGCTTTTGTAGGCTCATTAGTGTATTAGGTATACACCCATTATGTAACCTTACTTCTATAAATACATGGCTACGGGGTTCCGTAGCCGTCAAGCTTACAACACGTTATCAGCACGCTCAAAGCTGAGTTGAACCTCTGCCGACAGACGAATCGCGACGCGAATGGGCTTCCTTCATCGAACATCGCTAGATCCGGCGGATAGGATATAGAAGTAATTTTTATTCCCTAGATCTAAACTTTTATGTGCATACGATTAGATCTACATGATTGGATCAATGTTTGGTTAGTATAGATCGGATTTTTATCTCAGATCTGCATGCTATATCAACCTTTTAATAAAAACTCGACGTTTTATCACTAAAAATCAATTTTTTACGATTAAAAACGCTGTTTTGAAGACTAAAAATAGTTTTTTTTTATAAAAATCATGTTTTTATGATCTTCTTCCCCAAAATTTTCAAACCATAGAGGGGATTTTTCGTTGCCACGCGGCCAGAAGCCACGAATGCACGAAACCTCCTCACCCATTGCGATCTCCCTGTCGCCAGAAGCGACGTCGTGCCGCTGTCGCCAGGAGCAGCAGCTGGCGCTGACGCTCCCGGCGGCAGACGTCGCTGTTGCCTGGAGCGGCGGCTGATGCCTGCAGCGACCGCCGCCGCCGCCAGAAGCGGATGCGGTGACGTTAAACCCCCCCGCATGCCGTCAAACCCTAGCCGCCAGAAGCGGCTGCCCACGCGACGCAAACCCTAGCAGGTTGCATGGGATCGCACGACAGATCGCCTCCAAAAACCCTAACTAGGGTTTCTTCATAAAAATTTTGTTTTTACAAATTCTTTTTCAGATTTAATTAAGATTTTTTCTTCGTTAATCCCGATTAATTACATGATTTATAAATCATCGCATTTTGGATTATTTGATTATTACACGTTTAATAATTAGGAAGGTCCTGCGACCGCTCTGCCGTTAGTTAACTAACCTAACGGTGTATGACGTTGCCCAGTGGTCCAATAATTATTAAACGAAAAATTTTCATTTCCATTATTAAATGCCTGTGATGATTAAATGCCTGTAATGATTAATTGCCTGTGATTATTAATTGTCTGCGATAAAATAAAATGCTTGCTGCATTTTTCTGCGACGTATGATTATATTTTCGTGGTATTGAATCGGCTAGCTATCACCATTATTTTACTCGCATTTTTTTCATTTTGAGAGGAATTGTAGTGAGGATGAAATTGTATAATCTCCAAGACTGGTGCACGTCCCACGAAGATGAAGATCTATTTCCAGAAGAATAGGGGTCCAACGAGGGTTCGTGAGTTGTATTTTCTATTTTTTGGGACTGTATAGACTTTATTTCCTTTAGATGGTGATTAGCCGATCCACGCAACAAATATCTGTGTCTGAAATGCATAATTACTTGTTTTATTTTAAAATATCTAATTATTACTCATTTTTAACATGCTAGAGATAATGGCTAAAATTGCGAGCATCGACTTTGACGTATTGGATGCTACATGCAAAAATTATCTAAGCTGGTAGCTGGATATCAAATTCCACCTGCGCTCACAGGGACTAAGTCATGCCATTGCTGCAGGCGATACTATTTCTGACATAGATAAAGCGAATGCAATTATCTATATCAGACGCCATATCGATCGGACCCTGAAGGCAGAGTACCTCACTGTGGAAGACTCTTACGAGTTATTGACCGCACTTGAGGATAGATACAAACATCAAAGAGATGTTATTCTTCCTCGAGTACGATATGAATGGGAGAACTCTACCTCCAGGACTTTAAATCCATCGCCGAGTACAACTCGACACTTTTCAGCATCACCCCACGCCTGAAGTTGTGTGGTGAGAAAGTGACGGAGGAGCGCATGCTAGAGAAGATGTATACATCCTTCCACGAGAAGGATGTCATACTTATGCAACAGTATCGTGAACGAAAGTTCACGAAATACTCGGAGCTTCTCTCATGCCTTCTGATGGCAGAACAGAATAGAGACCTCCTTCTGGCCACCCATAACTTGCGCCATGCTGGTACTACACCTGCGCCTGAAGCGCACCACATCTCCTCCCAGAAGAAGAGGACCAACTTCAGAGGCAAACCTGTAACGACCCGCTTTCGGGGGCCCGTTACTTATTTGATAATTGCGCAGGTTCTGCAGTTAACCAGTGAAATCAAAATAGCCACGATGCAGAGATGTACAAAAATACCCAAATAGTGTCCAATTATTACAATCCATACCGTACAAATGTTCCAACAATGATAAAAGAAAGAAAGTACACAACTGAAAATAGCTCTGGAAGCTGCGGTCTCATGGTCGAAGTCTGGCGCTATTAACTCAAGAGCATCTGCCTCCATATGTACGTCGTCTGCGGTGCCACGGAGATGGAACCGTAGGTAAGTCACAACAATTCTAAATAAAGAAAGAGAGGTACTGTACAAGTATGACAAAGCAGACCAAAGTGAAAGTAAAGTACGGTGCAGTGTCTGTACAAGTGTGGAAAGTAAAAGTACGGCAAGTAAAGTGCGGCAAGTATGGTAACTGTACTGGTAAGGAAAGTAAAGTGCAAGTACTGTAAAGAAAGTAACTGTAATGCGTAAAGTAAAGGTGACTGTGCAAAAAGTAACTACGTGACTCAAGTAGGAGAGTATGATATGCAACCATAAAGTTCATCTATTGCCAGTGACCGTTTTGCCGACGCAGGCAGACCTTGTAGTTTTGCCGACACAGGCAGACCTTGTAGTTTTGCCGACGCAGGCAGACCTTGTAGTTTTGCCGACGCAGGCAGACCTTGTAGACAGACATGCAAGTAGATGAACCCCCGGTCATAGCTCCCACACTCTCACTACAATGAGTTACCCCAAACCCCAGTGATGTGTATCCATTACGAGATGTTCCACAAGATGTTCCACGAGATGTTCCACCAGATATTTCCCACATGATATTCCACACGATGTTCCACATGTTGCTAGTCAGACCAAGTCAACTGGTTGACTTCCTCATTGAAAACCAGCAAGTAGGATAAAGACAAGTCCAACACCAAAAGCTGTTACTTCCGTGCTTTGAGCACGTGGTAGTGTGGCTAGCACACAATTTACCCAAGTTGGTAGTCGAGTGCTACAACCACCAAAGTTGAAAGTTGGCAAAGTAATCTTTGGTAGATTACTTTCATTTTAGTTCTCTAGTTTGGTTTAACTTGAATAGCCGTTCTGAGGCTATAAGTGAAGTGTCACAAGTTCACGCAAGCACAGTAGACTAGTTTTCTAAACTTAGAATATGTCGTGACTTACTAATTTCGAGCTCGTCGTGGCAAGACCAGGTTGGAGCTAGAAGAGCTGGTGCACGAGATTTGGTACCTGTAATCACAAGAACAATTGGTTAAAGCGTACCCTATTTTCTATTTATTAAACTCGATCGTTTTGATTTTTAAAACTGACTGAAACGGTGTCGAAAACGGTTCTAAAATTTTATATAGACTATATATGGTGAAAATAATTTTACTGCAGGAGGAAATATTTTTCTGAGGCTTATAGTAATTTTTAGGATTTTTAAAAGATTAAAAACAATTTAAAAACCATTTTCCAATTAGTAACGTATTTATTCCACAATTTATTCTGGATGCAATCTGCATCGGAATGTTGCAAATGAGGTGTCAAAACGACCGTCTCAAAGAGTATTAAGACATATATTTTTCTCAAGTATTAGTTTACGTGAAAATAAGAAGATAAGGATTTTTGAACGAAAATAACGGATTTAACTTATAGGCTAAAAAATTAGTTCTGAGAAAACTAAGCGTCGGATTGAGACGAAACTAGCGCCATTGGGTCCAGAATGTCATTTCTGATTTTTCAGAGCTAGTCACTCATTTTTCTGAGCCCTATATTATTTATTATGAATTAAAAACCAATAAATCCATTTATTAATTAATAAAAATTACGAAAAATCGAAATATTCGTTATATCTACAAGTTTGCCATTGAAAGCTTACCGTCACTTCTTCGTTATTACGCGAAATGGGGGGGGGGGGTGGCCTTGACGTCGGCGGGGGCAGAGGCGGTGGCGGAGGAGCGGGCGGCGACGAGGGCAATGACGGCCGGTGGCGGAGCTCCGGTGGCGGCAGCGGGGAGGTCTTGCAGGCGGTGACGAGGCGGGGGTGGGGCGATCGCCGTGGAGCATGGCTGAGGGAGGATGCAGCGGGAGGCGGGGGCTTACGGCGGCGTCGTTGGGCGTCGGGCGCTGACGGTGGAGATCATCGGTGGAGGCGGACGATCGAAGCGACGGCGAGGCGTTCGTGGGAGCTCGTCGGAAGGCGGTGATGGGCTCAGTCGAGCTGTTGCTCGACGGCAGGAGAAGTGAGCTCACGGTGGAGGGTGCATGCGGAGCGTGGTGGCGCTGATCGCTGCGGGGGGGTCTCGTCGGCGGAGGAGGGTGCGCGGAAGAGCGGTGGCGGCGGTCTCTCCGGAGCGAGAGGGAGGGAGAGAGGAAACGGAAGAGGGAGAGAGATGACTATGTGTTTGTGTTTCGGGGAGAGAGGCTACGGGTTTTAAAAAAAACCCTGGGTTAGTGTGGGCTGAGGGAGATGAGGGTAGGAGAGACTGGGTGATGGGGGTTAGTATTTATAGGGTTAGAGAAATAGGGTAGATGGGTGCTGGGTTGATGCGGGGGTTAGCTGGGGAAAACAAATGGGTAGCTGTAGGATTAGATTAGGTGAAGTTAATAGGTAATTAGAAAGGTAATTAAGAAGGTAAAACCCCATTAACGAAAGTCATTAGTGAAAATACAAAAAGCGAAAATTACGAAAATGTCCCTACTAGTAAACGTGTCCGAAAAATTACGAAAACATACCCACGGGATCGTATCGTCACGAGGATCGTGAATACGAAGACCGTTACAGGATTTGAGCTACGGAAATACTAGTTTTTGGCCAAAACGTTTAGAAAGCGGGTTTGCGGGTTCTCTATTGAAATGATATCACAAAATTACGAAATTAACGTGGGGAGCCCTAAATGATCATAGGATGCTACTGCAGAAGTTTGAAAATGTTTTGAAGACGTTTGAATAGAAAATAAATTCATTGACCCAAAACTGCAATATCTGAAAACGAATTTTTATCAGATCTTTTAGAGGTATTTGATGAAATCCAATCTTACCAAAATACTCCATAACTAGTCTGGTACTCCAAAATATTTTTATAGGAAATTTTTGAAATCAGTTTAAGACTCCTAACAAACCATTATAAAATACAATTAAAAATTGAATTTTCTTTAAATACTTAATTTGAAAGTATTGGAAAAATACAGGCCGTTACAAAACCCAAGAAGGGAAAGGCAATGAAGAAGCAGGCTAGAGTATCCCTCCAAATTCCAACAATGAGGGAAAGAGGAAAAATGTGTGGAAGAGTAAAGACAATGGCCAGACATCTGCCCCCAGGTGTGGCATGACTGGACACTGGTCCAGAAATTGTCGGACTCCAGGCCACCTCCAGGACTTGTACAAAGCTAGCCAGAAGCCAGCCGAAACAAACCTGGTGAAACACGAAGACCTGGCACTAATCAGGTTCATCGCTGAGGACTTCTCAAACGATAACCTGCTCGACTGAAGCCTTATCTATTTTTCTGCAATGCATTGTAGTTGAAACAATTTACTCTCAAGTTATTTGTTTTCTAGCATGTTGAATAATTCTCAAACATTGAATGATTTTTAGTTGTCTTTGTGCCTCATACTGCTATGCTTTTTCTCTCTTACTTTAGATGGATTATAAATGCCTAGTGGACATTGCTTCTACGCACATGATCCTCCAAGATATTTGCTTTTTCAAAGCATTCACAAGTATGATGGAACCGTAAATACCACTTCCGGTCTGTCAGGAATAATTGAAGGATCAGAGAAAGCACAATTTCTGCTCCCCAATAAAACACAACTATTAATAAAAGATGCTCTTTTCTCTCCAAGCTCGCATAGAAACTTGTTAAGTTTCAAATATATCCGTTTAAACGGATACTAGAAACGGTGAACAAACAAAACAAAGAATTCTTGTATGTAACGACTCTTAAAAACGGTGCTAAAACCATCGTGGAGCGTTTCGAGGGACTCCCGTCGCGTCTCTACCATACAAAGATACGAGCAATGGATGCTAACACAATTGAGCACAAGAAGTGCAATAATCAACTAGAATTGCAACTCTGGTACAATAGACTCGGACACCCTAGATCGGCAATGATGCACTGCATCATATCCCAATCCCGTGAAATTAACTCGAAAAGCCTGAATCTATTTCGAAAGGGTGCATTTCCTTGTCCCCTAGTCACAAAGGGAAATTGATTACGAGACCATCTCCACTTAAGGTGGACTCAGAGTCTCCCAGCTTCCAAGAGAGAATACATTGAGACATTTGCGTGCCTATTCACCCCGCAAGTGGTGCATTTCGGTACTATATGATACTGATAGACGCATCTTCCAAATGGTCGTATGTGTGCCTCCTGTCCACCCGCAACGTAGCCTTTGCAAAGCTACTGGCACAAATCACTAAGTTGAGGGCACATTTTCCAGACAACCAAATCAAGAAATTGCGTCTGGATAACGCTGGGGAATTCAAATCACAAGTCTTTTTAGACTACTGTCAAGCAACTGGCATTAAAGTTGAACATCCTGTAGCTCATGTTCACACCCAGAACGGATTAGCTGAATCTCTTATAAAGAGATTACAATGGATTGCTCGTCCATTGTTGATGCAATCCCAGTTGCCGGTGACTGTATGGGGACATGCCATCTTGCATGCTGCATCGCTGATAAGATTACGACCGTCAGGTAGTCAATCTTATTCTCTAATGAAACTCGCATATGGAACTCCACCGGATATCTCTCACTCGAGGACATTCGGATGTGATGTCTATGTCTCCATAGCACCACCGCAGAGGACCAAGATGGGTCCTCAACGTCGCCTAGGTATCTACATAGGATTCGACTCACCATCGATCATTAGATACCTGAAACCCCTAACGGGGGACGCCTTTAAGGCACGTCTAGCATACTGTGATTTTGACGAAAGTACCTTTCTCAAACTAGGCATAAACACAGAGAAGCCAGAAGCTTCAAAGACCATTTCATGGGATACCAAAACTTTATCCCGCTTTGATCCGCGTACAAACCCATGTGAAGATGAGATCCTGAAGATCCTCCAAATACAAAATATAGCTCACATTTTACCGGACAAATTTACTGACAACCAGAAGATTGTCAGATCACACGTCCATGCTGCAAACACTCCAGCTAGGATTGACATACCCAAAGATGGATGCAATCCACCTGCAGCAGAGGCGACTGTACCTCAACAAAAGAGATGACGACTCTTAGGCTCCAAGGATAAATTCCCTCAAAAGAGGAAAACTCCTGGAGTAATGATAACGACACCACCAACGGATGCTGAGCTCAGCCCAGATACTTCTCCCCTCCTAAAAACCCCTGAAGAAGAAAATATAGGAGAAATATCATTAAACTATGTACGTACTGGGGAGGTACTGGACAGAAAAGCACAATCATCGATGATAACTTCGCGCTCATTATTGCCAATCACGTCACTGAATACGACGATGATATCGATCCACTCTCTCTAGCAGAATGTAAACGTATAAAGATTGGCTAAAGTGGAACGAGGCAATAGGAGTAGAGCTGGACTCACTCTCGAAGCGCAAAGTTTTTGGACCTGTAGTCCTAACACCGAAGGGTGCTAAACCTATGGGATATAAATGGGTATTCGTAAGAAAAAGTAATGAAAATAATGAGATCGTACGCTACAAAGCGCGCCTTGTTGAACAAGGCTTTTTCCAACGACCAGGAATAGACTATGATGATACATACTCACCGGACAAGGATGCGATCACTTTCCGTTTCATTATTAGCCTAACTACTACGGAAGGCCTGGATATGCAGCTCATGGACGTTGTGACTGCATACCTATATGGCAATATAGATAAGGATATCTATATGAGACTTTCGGACGACTATAAACTACCGACGAAAATGACAGAAAAACCTCGGGACGTCTACTCTGTCAAACTCCAAAGATCACTGTATAGTCTAAAACAGTCGGGGAGAATGTGGTATAACAGACTCAGTGAATTCCTAGTGCAACAAGGATTCACAACTAATGAAGTCTGCCCTTGCAGCTTTATAAGAGCAAAGGGAACATGATTCGTAATTATTGCCGTCTACGTAGACGACTTAAACCTCATCGGATCTCCTGAAGAGATAGCTGAGATATCCAAGAGACTCACACAGACTTTTGAGATGAAAGACCTTGGCAAAACAAAGTTTTGCCTAGGCTTACAAATCGAACACCTAAGCGGAGGAATCCTGTTACATCAATCCACCTACACAAGGAAGTTGCTAAAAAACTTCCTTATGGACAAATGTCATCTGCTTAGTACACCAATAGTCGTCAGATCATTGGATATAAATACGGACCCCTTCTGGCCGCTGGAAGAGGGGAGGAAGCACTGGGTCCTGAAGTACCATACCTAAGTGCAATTGGAACACTCCTTTATCTGGCAAACTGCACGCGTCCAGATATATCGTTCGCAGTTAACCTACTAGCCAGATACAGTTCAGCACCCTCAAAGCGCCATTGGAACGGAGTGAAGCACCTTCTGTGCTACCTTCAAGGGTCAGTTGACCTGGGACTATACTTCAAGAAAGGCATATCCTCCAACTTAGTTGGTTATGCAGATGCAGGATACAGGTCTGACCCTCACACAGCAAAGTCCCAGACCGGCTTCGTATTCACCTACGGTGGAACAGCCATCTCATGGAGATCTGTGAAGCAGACTTCAACAGCAACCTCATCCAACCACTCCGAACTCATTCGGATCCACGAAGCTAGCAGAGAATGTTTCTGGCTTCGTTCAGTCATCCACCACATTCTTGTGACAACCGGCCTGAAGACGGGAGATCTTGGACCAACCACCATGTACGAAGACTATGCTGCCTGCATAGCTCAACTAGGAGGTGGCTACATCAAAGGTGACATTACGAAGCACATTTTTCCCAAACTCTTCTGGATGCATGAACAACAAGTAGACAACCAGATCGACATCCAGCAGATCCAGTCTTGCAACAACCTGACAGATCTATTTACTAAAGCTTTACCTCGATGTACCTTTAGAAAACTTGTAATAGGAATTGGGATGAGACAATTGAAAGATCTACAAGCATGAAGCTTGTACGCAACAGGGGGAGTTAATGTTGAGTTGTACTCTTTTTTCCTTAGCTATTGGTTTTTTCCAATAGGTTTTCCATAGCCAAAGGTTTTAACGAGGCTACCACATCAACTCTGGATCCAGAAGTATCCACCTCTGATGATATCCATCGATAAGGAGAAGTTATAGAGACTTGTACTCTTTTCCCTTAGCCACTGGTTTTTCCCACAGGGTTTTCCATGGCAAAGGTTTTAACGAGCCAAGAACTCTTAACTTAGGATCCAGAAGTATACATACCCCCATGGTCAGATAAGCTCTATGAACCCTGAAGCGCTCATATACCTAGCTTACAACAATGGATGGATAAGGGGAAGTGTTATGAGCGGGCTTTTGTAAGCCCATTAGTGTATTGGGTACCCGCCCATTAGTGTATTGGGTACCTATACTTCTATAAATACAGGGCTACGGGGTTCCGTAGCCGCCAAGCTTACAACAATATTACAATTATTATTAAACCTCCATTCAATCCGGGTTAAACATCCTAATATTTTAACACAAAAAATTATAAATAAATAAAACAAAAAACTAATGAAATATGTGTTATGAACGGGATTTTGTAGGCCCAAGTGGAGCCCAATAGGGTTTAGGGTATCCACCCATTATGTAATTGTTCTATATATATATAGGGCTACAGGTTCAGTGGCCGGCACTCTCATAACACGTTATCAGCACGCTCACAGCTAAGCCGAACCTCTGCCGACGGACGAATCGCGACGCAAAAGGGCTTCCTTCACCAAACGTCGCTAGATCCGGAGGGTAGGATCTAGATGTAATCTTTATCCCCTAGATCTAAATTTTTCATGCGCATGATAATGGATATGTGATTTCCTTTAAATTAGATCTATCTCTTTTGCTTAGATCTGAATGAAAAATCAGAGTTTTAATATAGATCTCTTTTTTAAAAAAGAGTTTTAATAACATTTTTGCGTGAAAAATCAATTTTTCACGCTAAAAATCAAATTTTTACAGTAAAAACGTTGATCCAAAGATTAAAAATTGTATTTTTACAATAAATATCGAATTTTTCCTCTGAAATCCATGAATCCAGAGGACTTGGCACCCCTCGGGCGCGCTCGATTCGCGCGCGCTGCCCCCCGACGCGCTCGTGCGTGCTCTCCGCCGCCGCGTGCCTGACGCGCGTTTCCCGCGCGTGCCTCGTCGTAACAAAACCCTAATTAAGGTTTTTCTGATTTTTTAATAAAAGGCTATTTTCAGAAATTAATTGGATTTACTAATCGATTTTTTCCCAAATAAATCTGATTCATCATATGTGTAAACCATCACGAATCGCATTTTTTGGATTAGTTGATTATTTTTTTACGTTTAATATTATGAGGATCCTGAGACCGCTATCTCGTTAGTCAGCTAACCTAACGGGGTATGACGTTTCCACGTGGTCCGATTAATTATTAAACAAAAATATTTTACTCCATTATAAATGCCTGGGATGTTGTATATTTTCATTGCCTGTAGCATGAAATTGTGTTTACACATACTACATGCCTGTGATGAATAATTAAATGCATGCTGCATTGTTGATGTCTCTGTGACGAATGTTAATATTTGGTTGTGGTTTTGGATCGGCTATTTGTCACCATTTATTTTTCTCGTATTTTTTTCTTTTAAGAAAAATTGTAGTGAGGATTAAAATGTATAAATTCCGAAGTCTGGCGCATGTCCCATGGTGACGAAGATCTACTTCCAGAAGAAGAGGGGCCCCATGATGGTTTCCGAGTTGTATTTTATTTTTAAATAGGACTGTAAATGGACTTTATTTTGTACTTTAAAATGGTGACTAGCCGATCCACACAACAAATATCTGTGTCTGAAATACATAATTATTTATTTTCAAATATTTAATTACTGACTGTTTGACATGATTAGATAAATGGCAAAGATAGCGAGCGTCGACTTCGACGTATTGGATGCAACATGCAAGAACTATTTGAGCTGGCAGTTGGATATCAAATTCCACTTGGGCTCACGGGGATTGAGTCATGCCATTATTGTAGGCGATACGGTTTCTTACATAGATAAGGCGAAAGCAATTATCTATATCAGACGCCATATCGATCGGACCCTAAAGGCCGAGTACCTCACAGTGGAAGACTCAAACGAGTTATGGACCGCCCTCGAGGATCGATACAAACATCAAAAAGATGTTATCCTTCCTCGAGCGCGATATGAATGGGAGAACCTCCGTCTGTAGAACTTTAATTCCATTGCCGAGTACAACTCGACACTATTCAGCATCAACTCACTCCTGAAGTTGTGTGGTGAAAAAGTGACGTAGGAACGAATGCTGGAGAAAACTTATACATCATTTCACGAGAAGGAGGTTATCCCCATGCAACAGTATCGTGAACGAAAATTCACGAAATACTCTGAACTTCTCTCATGCCTTCTGATGGCAGAACAGAATAGAGACCTCTTGCTGGCCACCCTAACATGCGCCCTGCTGGCACTACACCCGCGCCTAAAGCGCACAATATCTCCTCCCAGTAGAAGAATGATAAATTCAAAGGCAAACCCCAGAAGGGAAATGCATTGATTAAGCAGGCTAGAGGACCCCCTCCAAAGACCAATAATGAGGGAAAGAGGAAAAATGTGTGGAAGAGGAAAGACAACGGTCAGACATCTGCCCCCCCAAGAAAGATTGGAAAGACAAATGCCACAGATGTGGCATGACTGGACACTGGTCCAGAAACTGTCGCACTCCACGCCACCTGTAGGATTTGTACCAAGCTAGCCAGAAGTCTGCTGAAACAAACCTGGTGGAAAAAGAAGACCTGGCTTCAATTAGGTACATCGCAGAGGACTTCTCGACTGATGACCTGCTAGCTGATGCCTTATCTATTTCTGCAAAAACAATTTCATTTCTGGTTGTTTATTTCTATCAAGCATGTTAGTTCAATTTTCAGACTTTGAATGACAGATACTTTTTTTGTGCCTTATACTGCTATGCTTTTTCTTTCTTGCTATAGATGGATAATAAATGCATAGTGGACAGTGCTTCTACGCACACGATCCTTCAATATATTTGCTTCTTTCAAAGCATCAACCAATACGATGGCACCGTGAATACTATTTCCGGTCCATCAAGTATAATAGAAGGACCAGGGGAAGCAAACTTTTTGCTCTCCAATAAAACACAAATTTTAATAAAAGATGCTCTTTTCTCTCCAAGCTCGTACAGAAACTTACTAAGTTTCAGAGACATCCGTTTAAACGGATACCACCTAGAAATGGTGAACAAACATAACAAAGAATACTTGTATGTAACGGCTCTTAAAACGGTGCTAAAACCATCGTTGAGCGTTTCGAGGGACTCCCGTCGGGTCTCTACCATACAACAATACGAGCAATGGAAGCCAATACAATTAAGCACCATAAGTGCAAAAATCAACTATAATTCTAACTCTAGCATAATAGACTCGGACACCCAGGATCAGCAATGATGCAATGCATCATATCCCAATACCGTGGAATTAATTTGAAGAATCTGAAGTTACTTCGAAAGGGTGAATTTCCTTGTCTCCCGTGTTCAAAAGGAAAATTAATTACGAGACCATCTCCACCTAAAGTGGACTCAGAGTCTCCCAGCTTCCTGGAGAGAATACATGGAGACATTTGTGGGCCTATTCACCCCTCAAGTGGCCCATTCCGGTACTTTATCGTATTGATAGATGCATCATCCAAATGGTCATATGTGTGCCTACTGTCCACCCACAACGTAGCCTTTGCAAAGCTACTGGCACAAATCATTAAGTTGCGAGCACATTTCCCAGATAACCAGATTAAGAAATTACGTCTGAATAACGCTGGGGAATTCACATCACAGGTCTTTCTAGACTGCTGCCAAGCAACTGGCATTGAAGTTAAACATCATGTATCACATGTTCACACCCAGAACGGGTTAGCTGAATCTCTTATAAAGAGACTACAATGGATTGCTCGTCCATTGCTAATGCAATCCCAGTTGCCTGTGACTGCAAGGGGACTTGCAATTATGCATGCTGCATCGCTAATAAGATTACGATCATCTGATAGTCAATCTTATTCACCGATGCAACTTGCATATGGAACTCCACCAAATATCTCTCACTTGCGGACATTTAGATGCGCAGTCTATGTCCCTATCGCACCACCACAGAGGACCAAGATGGGTCCCTAACGTCGCCTAGGTATCTATATATGGTTCGACTCACCATCGATCATTAGATGCCTGGAACCCCTAACGGGGGATGCTTTCAAGGCACGTCTAGAAGACTGTGAATTTGACGAGAATAACTTTTCCAAACTAGGCATGGACACTAAGAAGCCTGAAGCTTCAAAGACCATTTCATGGGATACAAAAACCTTATCCCAAAAACCTTATCCCACTTTGATCCGCATACAAACCAATGTGAAGATGAGATCATGAAGATCTTCTGTAACGGACTGTTTCTATCAGCACGATAATTTGTGTGTTTAACCTATTAAACTATTTTTCGTCTGGAGTTTATAATTTCAAAAATTCCTTATAAAAATATTTTGAAGTATTAAAGTAGTTATGTTGTATTTTAGTAAGTTCAGGTTTCATCGAATACCTCTAAATAATCCGATAAAAATTCATTTTCGATTATTACCGTTTTGGCTTAATGAATTAATTTTCTATACAAACATCTTCAAAACGTTTTTAAACTTCTACGGTATCATCCTATAATCATTTAGGGCTTTCCACATTAATTTCGTAATTTTTCGACAACAAATCAGTAGAGAACCCGTTAACCCGCTTTCTAAACGTTTTGGCTCACGACTCGTATTTTCGTAGCTCAAATCGCGAATCGGACTTCGTATTCACGGTCCTCGTGATGATACGAACCCGTGGGTATGTTTTCGTAATTTTTCGACACGTTTACTAGTAGGGGCAAAATCGTAATTTTGTTACAAATTTTACCATCGCTAATTACCTTGCCTAATTACTAATTACATTAACCTAATTACTAATTACCCTAACCATGACTAACATGTGAGGAGTGATACGTTTAACATTTTCCTAAATTAGTCAAAAAGCTAATCTTATCATAATCTTTTCATTTAATGCCACTTTTTGACTAAGTTTTAATTACTTAATTTAAAATTAGTTTCTTAACCCTATTTATACCCCCTTAATCCCTCTTCTCATGCCATCTTCAACCTCCCCTCCGGTGAAGCTCCGGCCAACTTTCCGGCGAACTCCTCCATCTCCGATGAGCCCCCACTACCCTCTCACATTTGCTCATCTTCAACCTCTCTCCAACCCTCTCTATCTCTCTCTAAAAACTCAAACAAAACCCATGAAAACCCACCATGGCCACCTCCACCATGGTCATCTCCGGCGATCTTTACCCCCTCCGGCAACAATCCCATGGCCTCCACCTCCCTCTCTCTACCTCTACAACTCTCTCTCCATCCCCCATTGATTCTACCCATGAATCATTCAAAAAAAAGAAAAAAAATCTGGAGTTTTTACGGCGACCGGCGGCCGGCCTGCGACGGCCACCACCCCACCCCCAGCCCATCCTCTCCTTCCTCCCTTGGTCCTTGCTGCCTTGGCCCTCCCCTCTTCCACCATTGCTCCACCTACAAGAAGAAGGAATGAAGAAGACAAAGGAACAAAAAAACACACATTTTTTGAAAAAATGTTGGTGTTGTAAAAATTTTGTGAAGGGCAGGGTGGAAATTTGTGAAGGGAAGAGAGAATGGAGAATGTGAAGTGATTTTTGAAAGAGTTTTTATTAAAGGGGATTTTGAAAGAATGTTTTTAGGGGACTTTGACAAAGATGGGATTTTGGTTAAAATTTTAGAGATAAGAGTTAGAAGATAAGAATTATTTTCGTTATTGTATTTTACCTTTCATACGTGTATACGTATACGTGCGCACGTGCACGTAGTACGAATTTTGTAATCTTGGTTATATATTAATAAAATATGGGTGCGTACGTGTGGTGTTTGTAGGTAGGCGTCCCGGGAAAACACCGACTCCCGGACACGGTACGAGACCCGCCCAAGAAACCGGATTACAACCGATCACGACTACAGGCAAGTAATTACCGGGTATATGCAAGTATCTACAGTGTATGTGCTTGTTGTACTTGTGCTCATTGTATTGTTGAATGTTCAAAGTGATGGGCCTATAAAGCCATACGGATACAGATACGGTTAATGTGATACGACACGTGTTATGGGGTAGTCTTGAGCTACGAAGTGTGCGGGAGTGACCGGGTCCACCCTTATTAGTTAAGCTGTATCATCACCCTGCAGGGGATAGTAGGTAGAGATTCCACGAGTTGCTCCGTGGGATGGGTGCACTTCTGGTTGCATATCGTGCACTCGGGCTAAGGCTGATGCACTAGCTTGTTTGTTACTATTGTTGACTTGATACCACTGTTCTACTGACTAAGTCGAGACTACTCGAACGTGGCAGAGCGGCGTAATAACAAGCGGTCTTAAATTACGACTGAATCAGTGTCTAGAAAGGATAGGAAGGGGGTTGGTCAACCAAGGGATTTGTTCCTGCGGTCTTTGAAGTGACATGTGCCTTCAAGCCCTGACTGACTGGCTGATTTGGGAGTTAAGTTAGACTTCTTATTATTAGGCATGCCTACACTATTAGATGGTCAAGCGACGTTTATTACCTCTTGTTCATTCATTACATTGCTCCCTTTACTTTCTGTTGGTTTTTACTTGCCGCTTAGCGCTGACATGTATTTCATTGTTTTCTCTGAAATGCATGTCAGACTACGAGCCGACGGAGTACGTGGAGTATTACACTGAAGACGATCTCGTTGACCAGGGATCAAAGGACGTTACTGAGCCCGCACCTACAGAGGAGTAGGAGTTTCCGATTCGACCACAGCATCCACTTGATTTCATCGTCAGTGTGTTTTCCTTACCACCGTCAATGTGCTTTCCTTATTGCCAGTGTGCTATTTACTTCCGAGTGATGTACTTTACTTTTCTGTCGAGTCGATGTAGGCCGTACTATAAGGCCCAGTCCTGTACTACTTATCATCTATTGGGATAATAAAGATGTTGTGTGTTGTTTCTTTGAGATTGCATGACAAGAACCTGTCCTTCAATGGAATTACTACAGACGCTTATTGTGCATCGAACAAGGAAGGAAAAAAAATCCTCCTTGTTTTATGTACAAGCGGACCTTCGTCGCATCCTCGCTCCCGGGTATTTTGGGAAGCGGGGCGTGACAGGTTTCTGTAGTGGCCCACGCAGGTCATGCAAATACTTAGAGCAATATACGCATCTTTACGATCCTAAGCTTACTGAGTACATATTGACTCAGGTTTATTGTTTTGCAGCATGGCAGGAAGATCGAACACCCGCAACGGAAATGGAGCCAATGGAAACGGTGCCGATGGTGCCACCGAGATATCTGCAGTCCTGGGAGTGATTAGAGAAATGTTGGAAATACAACACCAGATGCTTCAGCAGGAACCAAGAGCACCACCACCATCTGCTGAACCTGGGGTTAAGCAATTCCAGGAACTTCGTCCGAAGACTTTCTCTGGAAAGGAAGGACCACTTGGAGCTGAAGAATGGGCCCTAGCTACTGAAGACAAGTTGAGCGCTGCCCGCATCCCTCAAGCAGGATGGGTTGAAGTTGCAAAACTGCAACTGACTGACAATGCTCGAAGCTGGTGGGATCGTGAAGAACGACGTCTGGTTAAGCCTATCTCTTGGGGCATGTTCCGGGAAAGGTTCAACGCCCAATATTTTCCTCCCTCGGCCAAGAGAGAACTCCAAAGTCGTTTTACTAATCTGAAACAAGGCAATAGGACTGTCGATGAGTATGAAGCAGAGTTCTCAATGCTCAGCCGTTTCGCTCCGCACATGGTCGAAAATCCAGAAGACTGTGCATATCAATTTCGTCAAGGCCTAAACCCCCGTGTTCAAGCCTCGATGACTTCAGTGAAGCTTACTACCCTTGAGGATGTTCTGGAAGCTGCACGAACTCATGAAACCGTTGCACGACTTGAAAGAGGAATTCAAGTTAATACAAGCAAACGCCCGATGGAACCTGCCAGGAACAATTTCCGTCCGACTCAGACCACCAATTTCAAGAAGCCAGCAGCTCCAGCCAACACCAAATCCACTATGGTGTGTCACTACTGCAACCGTGTTGGACACGTTAAGAAGGACTGTCGCATGTTCTTGAAACTATGCCTAGTGTGTGGTGCATCTGACCATCTTGCCAAGGACTGCCCTCGTAGCACTATCAAACCAGCCAACCCTATGATGGCTTCAGGATCATGTCAGCAAAAGCAACCCCTGCCTCCTCAGCAACAAGCTTTCCAGAATGCCAAGCCAAATCCACCAAGGCGTCAGGCATTTACTATGACCGCTGATGAAGCCGAGACCACTGATCAAGTGATCTCAGGTATTATCTTAGTATCTGCATCTCCGGCTCTAGTCTTGTTTGATTCAGGAGCTTCTCATAGCTTCTTGTCGCAAAAGTTTGTGACGGATCATTCTATTACTATCTGTGATCTTCCAAGATGTTGGAATGTCAACACTGGAAATGGCATAGTAAAAATCTCTACCGGATGCAAGTCATGCCCACTAGTGATCTGTGGACGTGAACTTTTCGCTGATTTCATGATTATCAGCATAGCCAACTTTTATGCGATACTCGGCATGGATTGGTTAGGGACTTTCTACGCTAACATCGACTGTCACCAGAAGAGTGTGGTGTTTAAAATTCCCGAACATCCTGTGTTCGAGTTCATGAATGGAAGTCATTCGCTTGGTCCCATCAAGTTTCAGGCCAAGTTGAATGAAGCAATAGTCGCATCAATGCAGGTTGAGCCTGAGAAACCATTGGTAGTTCGAGATTTCGAAGACGTATTACCTGAAGATATTTCAGGATTACCACCAGACCGAGATCTCGAATTCACTATTGACCTTATGCCAAGCACTCAACCTATCTCCAAGGCTCCTTACCGCATGGCTCCTGCTGAATTGGAAGAACTTCGGAGCCAACTCGACGACTTGTTGCAGAAAGGATTGATACATCCCAGTGTGTCTCCTTGGGGTGCGCCTGTCTTATTGGTCAAGAAGAAGGATGGATCGAGAAGGATGTGTGTGGACTATCGAGAACTGAACAAGGTGACTGTAAAGAATAAATATCCTTTGCCCCGCATCGACGATATTTTTGATCAACTCGGTGGATCACGAGTCTTCTCCAAGCTGGATCTCAGAAGTGGTTATCATCAAGTGAAAGTCAGGAAGGAAGATATTCCTAAGACTGCTTTTCGGACCAAGTATGGACACTACGAATTCGTAGTCATGCCTTTTGGTGTGACTAACGCCCCAGCGGTATTCATGAATCTCATGAACCTTATATTCTATGAGTTCTTGGATAAATTCGTAGTTATTTTCATCGATGACATCATGGTCTACTCGAAGAGCGAAGAAGAGCATGCCAAGCATCTACAGATAGTTTTGGAGACTTTGCGTCATCATCAGCTCTATGCCAAGTATAGCAAGTGTGAATTCTGGCTGGATCGAGTCGCCTTTCTTGGACATATAGTTTCGAGAGATGGTATTTCCGTCGATCCTGAGAAAGTCACATCTGTTAGAAACTGGCCGACACCCCGATCAGTTTCTGACATCCGAAGTTTTCTCGGATTAGCTGGTTATTATCGTCGATTCATTAAGGACTTCTCAAAGATTGCTGAGCCGATGACTCGACTGACTAGGAAGGATGTTAAGTTTGTTTGGTCTGAAGCTTGTGAGCAAGCATTCAGAGGATTGAAGATGAAGCTGACAACCGCACCAGTTCTAACTATTCCGGATAAAACTGGAGGTTTCGAAGTTTACTGTGATGCATCTGGAAAAGGTCTTGGAAGTGTGTTGCATCAACATGGTCGCGTAGTTGCATATGCTTCTCGACAACTGAAGAATCATGAGAAGAATTATCCAACACATGACTTAGAGTTGGCGGCTGTCATCTTTGCTCTGAAGATTTGGAGACATTTTCTGTTGGGAGAGCAAGTAAAGGTATTCACTGACCACAAAAGCTTGAAGTATATTTTCACACAGAAGGAGCTCAACATGAGACAACGAAGATGGTTGGAACTCATGGCTGATTATGACATCGACCTCCAGTATCATCCTGGGAAGGTGAATGTCGTGCCTGATGCATTGAGTCGACTACCAACAGTCATGACTCTGACGACTCAATGGAGACTTCAACAAGACTTGAAAGAAATGGAAATCGAAGTCGTATTGCCAGGAGCTACATCATTATTGATGAACATGCAGATTCAATCTACCATCATCGATCGGATCAAAGCTGCTCAGTATGGAGACACGAAGCTGCAGAAGATCCAGGCGCAAGTTGAAGCTGGTCTACGAACAGAATTTCATATTCATGAAGATGGATCTTTGAGGTATGGAAGTCGCATCTGTGTACCTTCAGGAGAGATCAGGGAAGAGCTGTTAAACGAAGCACACAGCTCTCCTTACTCCATACATCCAGGTGGTACCAAGATGTACAAAGATCTGCGACTAAACTTCTGGTGGATTGGAATGAAGAGAAGCGTGGCCCGAAGCGTCGCCAAATGCCTCGTATGTCAGCAAGTGAAGGCTGAACATCATCAAGCCGCTGGATTACTTCAACCCTTGCCTATTCCAGAGTGGAAATGGCAACACATCACTATGGACTTCGTGACTGGACTACCTCGGAGCTCAAAGCAAAATGATGCCATCTGGGTGATCGTTGATCGATTAACCAAGTCGGCACATTTCATACCATTCCGAGTAGGACAATCCTCGGAAATACTCGCGAAGAAGTATATGGAGGTAATGATATATCTCATACCTTTAAACTCCTTACAGTATACATAGTGATATATGTTTATCATGCAGGAAATTGTGAGGCTACATGGAGTTCCAGTGAGCATCGTCTCCGACCGAGACACAAGGTTCACCTCACATTTCTGGAAGAGCCTGCAATCGAATCTAGGTACACATCTCAAATTCAGTACTGCGTATCACCCGCAGACTGATGGACAATCAGAGCGTACCATCCAGATTCTTGAAGATATGTTGAGAGCATACATGCTGGATTTCAAAGGATCATGGGAAGATCATCTGCACTTGGTAGAGTTTGCTTACAACAATAGCTACCAAGCCAGCATCGGCATGGCCCCTTTTGCGACACTCTATGGAAGGAAATGTCGATCTCCATTAAGTTGGGATGACATTGGTGATCGAGAACTTTTAGGTCCAGAGATGATCGTGGAAGCTGTTGATGTGGTGCGTACTATCAGAGACAAGCTGAGAATCGCACAAGATCGCTACAAGCACTGGGCTGACGCCAAGCGTCGACATTTGGAATTTCAACCTGGAGATCGTGTTTTTCTAAAGATATCACCAAACAGAGGAGTGATACGCTTTGGAAAACGAGGAAAGCTCAGTCCGAGATTCATCGGACCGTTTGATGTGCTAGAGCGAGTTGGAGAAGTAGCTTATCGTCTTGCCCTGCCACCATCATTGGAGGGAGTTCATGATGTATTTCATATCTCCCAGCTGCGGCGTTACATCAGCGACCCCAAGCATGTAGTCGACCACTCGGAGATTACTGTTCGTCCGGATCTCACCTATGAGCAGCAACTGGTGCAGATCATATATCGTCGACAGAAGACTCTCAGGAACAAAGTGATTGAGCTAGTGAGAGTTATGTGGCATCACGATTCACCTGGTGAATCCACCTGGGAACGTGAAGAGGAAATGCGCGAGCGTTATCCTTATCTCTTTCCTTAAATTCCGAGGACGGAATTTTTATAAGGAGGGTGGGATGTAATGGACTGTTTCCTTCAGCACGATAATTTGTGTGTTTAACCTATTAAACTATTTTTCGTCTGGAGTTTATAATTTCAAAAATTCCTTATAAAAATATTTTGAAGTATTAAAGTAGTTATGGTGTATTTTAGTAAGTTCAGGTTTCATCGAATACCTCTAAATAATCCGATAAAAATTCATTTTTGATTATTACCGTTTTGGCTTAATGAATTAATTTTCTATACAAACATCTTCAAAACGTTTTCAAACTTCTACGGTATTATCCTATAATCATTTAGGGCTTCCCACATTAATTTCGTAATTTTTCGACAACAAATCAGTAGAGAACCCGTTAACCCGCTTTCTAAACGTTTTGGCACACGACTCGTATTTTCGTAGCTCAAATCGCGAATCGGACTTCGTATTCACGGTCCTCGTGACGATACGAACCCGTGGGTATGTTTTCGTAATTTTTCGGACACGTTTACTAGTAGGGGCAAAATCGTAATTTTGTTACAAATTTTACCATCGCTAATTACCTTGCCTAATTACTAATTACATTAACCTAATTACTAATTACCCTAACCATGACTAACATGTGAGGAGTGATACGTTTAACATTTTCCTAAATTAGTCAAAAAGCTAATCTTATCATAATCTTTTCATTTAATGCCACTTTTTGACTAAGTTTTAATTACTTAATTTAAAATTAGTTTCTTAACCCTATTTATACCCCCTTAATCCCTCTTCTCATGCCATCTTCAACCTCCCCTCCGGCGAAGCTCCGGCCAACTTTCCGGCGAACTCCTCCATCTCCGGTGAGCCCCCACTACCCTCTCCCATATTTGCTCATCTTCAACCTCTCTCCAACCCTCTCTATCTATCTCTATCTCTCTCTAAAAACTCAAACAAAACCCATGAAAACCCACCATGGCCACCTCCACCATGGTCATCTCCGGCGATCTTTACCCCCTCCGGCAACAATCCCATGGCCTCCACCTCCCTCTCTCTACCTCTACAACTCTCTCTCCATCCCCCCATTGATTCTACCCATGAATCATTCAAAAAAAAAGAAAAAAAAATCTGGAGTTTTTCCGGCGACCGGCCGGCGACGGCCACCACCCCACCACCGGCCCATCCTCTCCTTCCACCCTTGGTCCTTGCTCCCTTGGCCCTCCCCTCTTCCACCATTGCTCCACCTACAAGAAGAAGGAATGAAGAAGACAAAGGAACAAAAAAACACAGTTTTTTGAAAAAATGTTGGTGCTGTAAAAATTTTGTGAAGGGGAGGGTGGAAATTTGTGAAGGGAAGAGAGAATGGAGAATGTGAAGGGATTTTTGAAAGAGTTTTTATTAAAGGGGATTTTGAAAGAATGTTTTTAGGGGACTTTGACAAAGATGAGATTTTGGTTAAAATTTTAGAGATAAGAGTTAGAAAGATAGGAATTATTTTCGTTATTGTATTTTACCTTTCATACGTGTATACCTATACGTGCGCACGTGCACGTAGTACGAATTTTGTAATCTTGGTTATATATTAATAAAATATGGGTGCGTGCGTGTGGTGTTTGTAGGTAGGCGTCCCGGGAAAACACCGACTCCCGGACACGGTACGAGACCCGCCCAAGAAACCGGATTACAACCGATCACGACTACAGGCAAGTAATTACCGGGTATATGCAAGTATCTACCGTGTATGTGCTTGTTGTACTTGTGCTCATTGTATTGTTGAATGTTCAAAGTGATGGGCCTATAAAGCCATACGGATACGGATATGATTAATGTGATACGACACGGGTTATGGGGTAGTCTTGAGCTACGAAGTGTGCGGGAGTGACCGGGTCCACCCTTATTAGTTAAGCTGTACCATCACCCTGCAGGGGATGGTAGGTAGAGATTCCACGAGTTGCTCCGTGGGATGGATGCACTTCTAGTTGCATATCGTGCACTCGGGCTAAGGCTGATGGACTAGCTTGTTTGTTACTATTGTTGACTTGATACCACTGTTCTACTGACTAAGTCGAGACTACTCGAACGTGGCAGAGCGGCGTAATAACAAGCTGTCTTAAATTACGACTGAATCAGTGTCTAGAAAGGAATGGGAAGGGGGTTGGTCAACCAAGGGACTTGTTCCTGCGGTCTTTGAAGTGACATGTGCCTTCAAGCCCTGACTGACTGGCTGATTTGGGAGTTAAGTTAGACTTCTTATTATTAGGCATGCCTACACTATTAGATGGTCAAGCGACGTTTATTACCTCTTGTTCGTTCATTACATTGCTCCCTTTACTTTCTATTGGTTTTTACTTGCCGCTTAGCGCTGACATGTATTTCATTGTTTTCTCTGAAATGCATGTCAGACTACGAGCCGACGGAGTACGTGGAGTATTACACTGAAGACGATCCCGTTGACCAGGGATCAAAGGACGTTACTGAGCCCGCACCTACAGAGGAGTAGGAGTTTCCGATTCGACCACAGCATCCACTTGATTTCATCGTCAGTGTGTTTTCCTTACCACCGTCAGTGTGCTTTCCTTATTGCGAGTGTGCTATTTACTTCCGAGTGATGTACTTTACTTTTCTGTCGAGTCGATGTAGGCCGTACTATAAGGCCGAGTCCTGTACTACTTATCATCTATTGGGATAATAAAGATGTTGTGTGTTGTTTCTCTGAGATTGCATGACAAGAACCTGTCCTTTAATGGAATTACTACAGACGCTTATTATGCATCGAACAAGGAAGGAAAAAAAATCCTCCTTGTTTTATGTACAAGCGGACCTTCGTCGCGTCCTCGCTCCAGGGTATTTTGGGAAGCGGGGCGTGACATCTTCCAAATACAAAATACAGTTAATATACTACTGGACAAATTCACTGACACCCAGAAGGTCGTCAGATCACACGTCCCTGCTGAAAACACGCCAGCTAGGATTGACATACCCAAAGATGGATGCAATCCACCGGTAGCAGAAGCAGCCGTACCTCAACAAAAGAGAGGACGACCCCCAGGCTCCAAGGATAAACTTCCTCGAAAGAGGAAAACTCTTGGAGAAACTAAAACGATACCACCACAGGATGTTGAGCTCAGCCCAGACACCTCTCCACTCCTAAAAACCACTGAAGAGAAAAATATAGGAGACATATCATTAAATTGTGTATGTACTGGGAAGGTACTGGACAGAAAAAGCACAATCATCGATGACGACTTCGCGTTCGTTATTGCTAATCACGTCACTGAATATGACGATGATATCGATCTACGCTCTCTAGCAGAATGTAAATGCATAGAGAATTGGCCAAAATGGAAAGATGCAATAGGAGTAGAGCTGGATTCATTCTCGAAACGCAAAGTTTTTGGACCTGTAGTCCCAACACCAAAGGGTGTAAAACCTGTGGGATATAAATGGGTATTCGTAAGTAAGAGAAACGAAAATAATAAGATCGTACGCTACAAAGCGCGCCTTGTTGCACAAGGCTTTTCCCAAAGACCAGGAATACATTATGATGATATATACTCTCCGGTCATGGATGCAATCACTTTCTGATTTATAATCAGCTTAACAGCTACCGAAGGCCTGGATATGCAGCTCATGGACGTAGTGACTGCATACCTATACGGAAATATAGATAAGGACATCTATATGAGACTTCCGGACGGGTATAAACTGCCAACAAAAATGTCAGATAGACCTCGGGACGTCTACTCTATCAAACTTCAAAGATCACTGTATGGTCTAAAACAATCGGGAAGAATGTGGTATAACAGACTCAATGAATTACTCGTACAACAAGGATTCACAAATAATGAAGTCTGCCCTTGCATCTTTATAAGAGCAAAGGGAACAGGATTCGTAATAATTACCGTCTACGTAGAGGATTTAAATCTCATTGGATCTCCTGAAGAGATAGTTGAGATATCCAAAAGCCTTACACAGACTTTTGAGATGAAAGACCATGGCAAAACAAAATACTGCCTCGGCTTACAAATTGAACACCTGAGCGGAGGAATCATGTTACATCAATCTACTTACACACGGAAATTGCTGAAAAATTTCCAAATGGACAAATGTCACCCGCTGAGTACACCAATGATCGTCAGATCATTGGATGTTGATAAAGACCACTTCTGTCCGCTGGAAGAGGAGGGAGGAAACACTTGGTCCTGAAGTACCTTACTTAAGTGCCATTGGAGCACTGCTCTATCTAGCAAACTGCACACGTCCTGATATAGCGTTCGCAATTAACCTACTAGCCAGATACAGTTCAGCGCCCACAAAGCGCCACTGGAACGGAATGAAGCACCTTCTGCGCTACCTCCAAGGGTCAGTCGACCTGGGACTATACTACCAGAAAGGCGTATCGTCCAACTTAGTTGGTTTTGCAGATGCAGGATACAGATCTAATCCTCACACTGCAAAGTCTCAGACTGGTTTCGTATTCACCTACGGTGGAACAGCCACATCATGGAGATCTGTGAAGCAGACCTCGACAGCAACCTCATCCAACCACTCCGAACTCATTGCGATCCATGAAGCTAGCACATAATGCTTTTGGCTACGTTCAGTCATTCACCACATCCTAGTGACGACCGGCCTTAAGACGGGCGACCTTGAAACAACCACCATGTATGAAGACAAAGCAGCCTGCATAGCTCAACTACGAGGTGGCTACATCAAAGGTGACAGGACGAAGCACATTTCCCCCAAACTTTTCTGGACGCATGAACTACAAGAAGACAGACAGATAGATATCCAGCAGATCCAGTCTTGCAACAACCTGGCAGATCTATTTACTAAAGCATTACCTCGTTGTACCTTTAGAAAACTTGTAATAGAAATTGGGATGAGACATTTGAAAGACTTACAAGCCTGAAGCTTGTACACAACAATGGGAGTTAATGTTGTGTTGTACTCTTTTCCATTAGCTATTGGTTTTTCTCATTAGGTTTTTCATGGCCAAAGGTTTTAACGAGACAACCACATCAACTCTGGATCCAGTAGCATCCACATCTGGTAATATCCACCGATCAAAGAAAGTTAAGGAGACTTGCACTCTTTTTCCTTAGCTATTGGTTTTTCCCACTGGGTTTTTCATAGCCAAAGGTTTTAACGAGGCAAGACCTCCTAACTTAGGATACAGAAGTATCAATATCATCATGACCTAATAAGCTCTATGAATCCCGAAGCATTCATATACCAAGCTTACAACAATGGATGGATAATGTGAAGTGTTATGAACGGGCTTTTGTAGGCCCAAGTGGAGCCCAATAGGGTTTAGGTTATCCATCCACCCGTTATGTAATTGTTTTCTATAAATAGAGGGATACGGGTTCAGTACCCGACACTATCATAACAATATGTAAATATAAATAATAAAAAACACCAAAAAATAAATATCGATATGGCCACATATTAAAGAAACGACAACAATAATAAATAAGATAAAATACAGATATTGATTGTTAAATTTGAAATATGATTGTAATTCAAAGAAATTTAATTATAATACAGACATTGGTTGTTTTCCCCCTCCAAAAGCAAAATTTTTTACTTCTGAAATTTAAAAAGGAGCAGCATATTTATAAATAATCAATGAAAGAGGGGGAGATGATGTCTCCTCTGACTCCATGCATAGAGTAATCATGCAATAGGGTACGCATGATGTGGATGTGTGTGACGGTGGGCCTTGTCACAGTGACAGTCTGCAAGCCACGCCGTAAATGCCAGTCTCACTGTATTTCTACTTCTGTCAGGAAAAAGGGCAAAAAATGTTGGTTGGTAAAGCCCAGTGGAGTAAAACTTATGTGAAATAACACAAAAGCTCACAAGTTTAAACTGATATCTCAATTTTGTAAAACTAACTAGAATTTTGGTTCATTGAATTTCAGTATGAAATAATAAATTTAAGCTGGTTTCATAGAACTTAATATAAGTTGAACTTTTTAAAACTTTAAAAATTAAGGATGGCTTTGTTTTTTTCTCAAAGCTCAAGGCAGTTTTATGAATAGATGCCAATATTCACGGTAACTTTACAACTCTAAGTGAGAAATAGAGTCACAAAATTACAAGGAGTGAAAAGCAATGTTGTAAAACGCATACTGGATCGAAAATCAGACGAGGTTCAACCTAAACCAAATGCCCTACAAATATAAAGTAGTAGCATTTCAAGTTTTAAGCTTGCAAGGAACCTTGAGAGGACAGAGATACTCTAAAGTCTGCACCAGCTCAACCCCAATGGGGATCTATAAACAAACTTTGGCTTGGCACCCAAAATTGCATATCCCAGAGAGCTTGCCCCCATGCTTTGCTTCTCTGGGTTGCCCAAATCCTGCACCATAACCTGTTTCCAGCATTCACCAGACATTTGTTTTGGGGGGGCATGCCTGCATCCCAGTATTCCATCTCTCATAAACAGTTTTTCGATCCTAAAATACCTCGAGTTTTGGAGGTTGGAAACGAGGCTTAGTCTCATATGTCATATGCTACAAACTCCTTACTCTCAATATCATAATTCAGCCATAATTCATGATGCCTCTTCTGATGGCACATTTGAAGAAAGAATATATGGTTCAAAATTAAAGTTGTGATGTTGTTTCCTCCAGAATTTACAAGTAGATTATTGCTGTGAAAATAATAATTGGTAAATTGCGGGAACTATCTCCTATTCTATTGACATAGTTGAAGTAATAACCCTTGATCCAAGAAAGTTGCAGAAACTACATCCAAACAGTAGGTACTAGTGCGCACGCCAACAGAACAATGCTTGGTTTTGCTTATTTTCCAAAAATTAGTTTCTGCTAATTTCTTAAATTAAGATTTATTAGTTCGACGATGTCAATAGAACTACCATGCCCATAAAACAAGGGCAACTTCTGCAAGTTACCCAAAAAATAAAAGCCCTTCAAAATCAGCATGTTTTAATCAGCAAGACATGCCGATAAATTTCCTCAAATTTATATGCCAAACTTCAGCTAGCTCAGTTACTAACATTTGCTCAAAAAATATCCATAAGACCATCTCATTTTGACAAGGATGTATGATGAAGAAACCTCACCAGCTTAGTGTGTGAAGAAACTAGCAGTGAAAACATGCGGTATCCTACATAAATGTCACAGAAAGGGCATGTGAAAGTTGACTCAAATTGAAGCAATTAGAACTAACATTTCATACATCAAACATTCAGTAAATCATCGAAATACATTACACATAAACAGTTTAACATAAAAAAGGGAAAGGATTACCGATCGCGCATATTTGAGACTTGAGCTGAGATTGCAGCACTCACTTTGACCGCTGCTGTCCATCAGCCTTTGGACTTGCATTGTACACATTCTTCAGTAGGTCCTGAATTTTGCACATCAGCGTCTCACTGCCACTACCACCACCACTGATCCCTCCTCCACTGCTGCTCCCCACATGAGGAGTTCGCTGGCTCTCCTGAAGCTTAATCTTCTCGAAGAGATACTGCTTCTCAGCTTCTGCCTCATCTAACCGGCGCTTGAGATACAAGCTAGCATAGTCCTGCTCGGCAGCGGCTTTTTCAGACTTTGCAAGGGCAATCGTCTGGAGCCTCTCAGCCTCTTGTCGGGCCTCGGTGGCCTTTAGCTGGAACATCTCAGCCTCGGCCTGCTTCAGCCTCACAATGCTCTCCAGCTCTTCCACCTGCTGCTTCTTCCTCTGCCTCTCCTTCTTGAGTTCTACCACCTCCCGGGCTTTGTCCTCAAGCTCGTGGTCACATGCGTCTATAGCCAGGCGAGCCCTCTTGAACATTCGTAGTTTCTCTTCTGCCACCATCTCCATCTTTTTCACGGCTTCTTGAACAACTTCTGCAATTCGGTTGCACGCTTCCTGTGGGGCAATTAGGCGACTAGAATCTTCAGTTTCAGTGATGCTCTTTGTAGAGTCTATGTCAAGCTCTGGACATGAGGCAAGCAGGTATTTCAGATCAAATAAGTTGTTGGCTTCTTGTGGCAGAACAAGATGGAAATATGGGTCATAAACACCACACCATCAATTTGGAAAAGCACGAAAATAGCAATCATAGTTATGACATGTCTTTAGAAAATGTAAATCTATACTATTATGGCTATCAATGTTAATTTTTGTTGTAACCATTGATCGATGAAACTTGAGCCTAGTAGATATAACTTTTGTCTAATATGTATGTACTAGAAATAACCCGTGCACAACGTGCACGACGCGGAAAAAAACGTACGAAAAGGATACGGTGCACGCGTAACCGTAAAGGAGAGAGAAGGGTGGGTGTGTGTCGGTAGCGTCGTAGGGTAAAAAGACCCAAAAACAAAGCCCAAAGCCCAAAAGAAATCCCAAAGCCCAAAAGAGGGCAAACACGTAAATAAGTGGATTTGGGGTTTTTTTGGGTTTTTGGGTGGAATGGCAAACACGTAAATAAGAGGAAGGGGTTAAATAAATAAGAGGAAGGGGTTAAATTTTGGGGGTTTGTCCCAATCAACTTGTGACTGGGACAAACCCTGCCACCTAGGACAATCCTACGTGGCAGGTTCTCTTTTATAGAATAGATTTCCAAGACCAGAAAACTAATGGTTTAAAGAATGTCTATTGGACATTTATCTGCAAAAGATACAAAGCTAAATAAACTCAACCATCCAAAAAAACTCGGATTTGGCAGAATTGTTCAAATACCATTTCTCAAAGAACATGTAAAGATGATGTCTGTGAAACTACATAAACGGAAAATATCTCATTTCACACCAATGTCCTAGCTCTGTAATATGCCAACTATTTCAAAACAATGAGGGGCTTTGACAGAGCCAAAGTGATGCAGAACAAAAGTGGTAAATGATGAGGGGCTTTGATAGAGCCTAAGTGACGCAGAACAAAAGTGGTAAAGGATGAGGGGCATTGATAGAGGCTAAGTGACGCAGAACAAAAGTGGTAAAGGATGTGGTGGGGATTTGAGGGATTTGAGAACTTTTCAGGCCTCACACTCCGGTAATCTCACGATCACCGACTCGCACACCTCGTACATGGAGATTTTCGGCCATCTCGCCAGGACAACCAATGCAAAAGATTTGATTTTTATGGAGAAACAAAAAATTTACACCAATATTTCTATTCTTTATTCTCTATAAAACAAATAAGGCCTAATTTTGCAAAACTATCTCATACTTTTGCTGAATTCCAAAAACTATCTCTTACTATGATATAATCGCAAAACTACATCATACTATCATTTTAGGTTTCAGAAAAGTCTACAACATGACGGCCCCTTGTTTGGCGTGAGCACGTGATGGCTAGATATCAAGTAATGCCTTTGACTTACTTTTATAATGTTTTTAGGTGTTATTATTTCAAAAGGAAAAGTGGGGGTAACTTTGTCGACTCAATTTTCCGTTAACGGACGTTAGAGGGTTTATTGAAACATGATAAGTTCATGGTAGTTTTGCGATTATATAATTGAAAGATGTATTGTTTTGAAATTCAGCAAAAGTATGAGGTAGTTTTACGAAATTAAGCACTATATAGACATACAACTTGGCTTTCAAAATTCACATCTAATGTGAAATAAAAACCCTAAAATAAATAAAATAAATATAAGATTCAAAATAAAATAACTCAGACTGTATTCTAAATAAAATAACTAAAAGACTCAAAACAACTAAAAACTCAAAGGACTCGAACTATATTCATATCCCAAATATAAAATAAAATAAAGAAAAGAAACTCTACTGTCAATTTTAATTTAAATATCTATCATTCTCCCCAATTTGAGAATTTCAATGAATGGCGACAAGAATAACACAACAAGGTAGAAATCACAATTAGCTTTATAGTGACGCGAGTGAAGGGCGAATAATGAATGATGCAGATGAATATTTGTCTACAAGCTTCCGTGAAATATTCGACCTAGTCATACCAGGATTATCACTCGATAAAGCTCGTAGAGAACCTGTATGATGCATGCCGAGCCTCATCGTTAGTCTTAGACGAACCTCTTCGAACAAACTGTAATCATCTCATCATCAATAACTGTAATTCCTGTAAGTTTTTATTGAATTCTGTAACAAACTTATTACTATCATTGTTAATTGCAAGAATTTAATAAGTTTTGAGATGGGAATCACTTAAATCATATGCAAAATTCCCATGAAATGCACTAAGAACAAGTTTGAAGGCTAACTCCAAGGAACTAGGATTCACATGATGAAGTATTCAAGTCAATGGCTTATTAAAGATTAACTCATTCTTTTGACTTTCAATTATGCTCTTGGGTTTACAAACGACCAACCCAATTTTCTTTCCTCTGAATATAAATGTGTATATATTGGCTCTCTCAGAATGTGTAACATTTAAGTCATTTAGCCAAAGCCTACCTAACAAAATATATGTTACATCCATAGATACATCACAACAGATGATACCATGATAGCTTGAAAATTGGATATGCACTAGCAACATTGAGTAACAGAATATGAGTTATCAACCCATGTAATGATGTAAGGCTGTAGATAAGGTTCAACTTTTAGTTTCATCTTTCCAATAACTGATTTGGAGACTAAATTAATACAACTATCACGGTCAATCGTCACTTCGAAAAGTCTATCTTTAATTTTAACGTGGGTAAAGAAAACATTGGCTCTTCGCCAATCATCATCACTCTTAGAAGTTGTAATTATACACACTGACTTGTAAGCGTACGCTAGATTCATCTAGATCAATATTTGCATCATCAACTAAAATGTATTTATCTTCAATTAATTCATCATCATTATTAACATTTCCCACAAGTATGCTCCTATCAAGGCACTGACTAGTAAAATAAACAAAGCCATGACATTTGAAACATTACATCCCTTTAGGCTTTTGTAGTGATGGTTTTCCAATGTTAGCCTTTCCATTTATCTCTTTAGCAGCATTAGCTTCTGATTTAATCATGTTGTCACTTGACCGCTTAAATTGCTTCCCGTCTTTAAAAGTAGGCTTCCTGTCAATGAAGGCTCTCATGAATTCCAAATTTAAAGCTATGTTAAATACTCGTTGCATATTGTCTATAGTATGTGGAAGCATCTCACGTCTAATATCCGCTCTCAATCTAAAACAAAACCTAATAAGTGTATATCAAGGGTTTTCTTATAGCTCACTCCTAACAAATAAGTCATTGTACTTAGTCATATATTCATCCACAATCATAATCATGCTTTCCTGACATATCATTCAAGTTTTTTAATAAGCGATCATCCTTAATAGGATTTTTGGGGTTTTAATGGATAAAATAGGATTTTTGGTAAAAATAGATAAGATTTTTAGTGGAAAGATGTGATTTTTGATTTAGGGAAGAAAGATTGGATTTTTATTAATAATAAACTGAAATAAAAAGGGCATACAAGATAATTTGCGAGGAACTCGTTCTCCTAAGCCACCAATGCGAGAGGGTGGCAACGCTATCCAACAAAGAAAAAAATCCCTACCTCTTACAAGTTCTCTCAAGATTCGACAACTCTCTCTAATCCTCCTAGCCCCATATAAATACTAACCATAAAATAACAAAATTATAGAAATATCCCTAATCTAAAATTACAAAAAATGCATCTGAAAACTGAAAATTACAAAAACGCCACTAGAACTACAAAAACTAATTACACGACGGGCCACGGGCCGGCCTCGTCCCATCAGAAACTGCTCCACCATCAGAGGCCCTCCTAACCGAAGTCACAGCTACAGCAGTAGCAGCGTCCTCCAGAAAAGAGAGCATGCCACCATGTTCTAAATACATCCTCTGGAACATGTTCTCATACTTGATCCCGACATCGAAGTCCATCTCAGGTCGGTCCTTAACCATCTCTAGCTCACGGCGGTGGGCCCTGACCGCCAGGACATCATGCCCCTTCAGCTCCTTCTCCTTCTCGGATCGATGCAAACGAGCCATCCCCCTCTGGTTCAGCACTCTGCAGACGGAGCATATCTTGGAGATATGAGACGTCATCCTCTAGCTCCGCCACCCTATCTCTACACATGCGGAGATTGTGGTAGTAGCGGCTCAACTCCGCCTGCCCATGGACGAATGAGGAAGAAAAGTTAGTATCGGCCAACAAGCGCAAAGCCCAATAGCTACAGCAAGACATACCTGGCTGATTCACTGGAGAGCCAGCGTGAACCCCTAAGTTCCAACATGGGCAAGTCGGCCACCTCCATGGCCTCATTCAACATGTAATCGAGCACCCCAATGCTGAGGTGCTCAGCATTGTCCTTAACCTCATGGCAGGACAGCAAACCTCCCTCAGGCTGGCATGCCCTCCCGATCCTTTTTGACGACCGACCAGCAGCTGCCACTTCATTTGCCTGGCCCTTCCCATTCCAAAGATAGTCCTCCAGAACACAATGGTGGGCTTCGACCCCTTCAGACAAAGTGTCACAAACCATCGGAGGAGGCTGATTAACTTCAACACTAGACTGGTGAGCAACAGATTGCACAGCCCTGGCGGAGCCGCTGCCTCTGTCGCAACAACGGGTCCCCCCCAGTTTTCTAAGGCCAGCAGGCTCTACACCCCGCCTCGCAAGAGCCGACAAGCTCTCTGATGGTGAAGCAGACCGCTCAGTCATTGCTCTCGAAAGGAAAATTGCAGCAGTGTGTTAGCAAGGAAGAAGAAAGGCGAGAAGATAAGCACAAGTGTAGAAACTGCTAGCTTTCTTCCCTTTTAACCTAATCCTTGAGAGTATTAACAGGAGATAATGGCGACATTTCGATCTATGCAGTACCAATCACCACCATTCAAACATCTATGCAACCGATCAGTTACCGCACGACGGGGGGATGAACCAACTTACACCACGTCAGTATCCTTTCAAGAAATGGGCTTGTCCTTTCAAGTCCTACATTAAATGTGAATCCCATCAAATCCGACTTTTCGCATCCCGAGGGTGTGCTCTTGCGTTAGCCAACACAATGGGATCTCTTCTCCATAGACGTAGCCCTTGGACTCCTTCCCATGGCAAGAAGCACCGTCCAATCAGATAAGAATAGCAGAAGTCTCGAGACTCAACTCCGGGCGACGAATCAACTTCATCTTCTCACCTCCTGACAGCAGCTCGGGTCGACAGTACCCAACCTCAGTAACCCTGCATTACCAAGCAGTACTCAGCCCTTGGTTACGCCGAACCGAACCCGCCAGCTCGGGCGGGGCCCTCTTTTATTCTGACAAAACTATCTAATCTCTTTCATGCATCAAGAGAAATCTCACATCAATCAACTGGTGCAAGATCGTACTCCTAGCTCAGGCTGGGGCCACCAGTGGACCTCTATCTTCGAGTCCTTCGACCTGACTGTAAAGTTCAAGCCAAGTTTAGAACTACGGACCCCTTAGGCCCAGCAAAGATGTTATGTACAGTTCTAGTCTTCTGAACCCGAGCCAGTGCAACTTTTAGATTACCAAGCTCGGGAAGACACATAAATGACAAATTGGTCAGACAACCTTAATTATAAGCAAAAATTAACCTCTTTCATTCATGGACATGAGATTACAAAAATCGCCGACCTGCGACGTATAACTCCAAAAACAAAGAGAAAATCAAATCTACGTAGCTATCCCTGGGCCGGGCTCGTCCTCGCCGGATGCATCTCCACATCTAGGACTGCTTGCAAACCCTCCAGCTGCGGCCCTCCGCGCTCTTCCTTAGGACGTTACAACTGAGTACTTTTCTCCCTCGGCTTCTCTCTTTGTCGGTCGAGCAAACCTTAAAGGATGATATTCTCCACCTGCAGAGATCTTGCATCGCCCACTTCCTGCAGTGGCGAAGGCTATAGTAGAACAACACAGCTCTGCTAAGTCATGCACACAAGGAGAAAGAGGTAAGCTGAAGCCAAATCACCAAAGTCGGCGTCACAGCAAAGGTTACCATCCCCATGCACTGGAGTGCCTTGGGAAACAGGCAATCCTCGACTAGGGCTGGCCGACAGATGCTTCTCCAGTTGCCTCCAACATGTGCTACAAGGCCTCTATAGCTAGAAGCTCGACAACCACCTTAATGTCGCACCTTTTGGTTCGCCACCTTATTATCGAATAGCAGGTCCCCACCAAGCTGGGGATCATGCCTCGCCTCGGATGGTGGAGGAACCAACGCTGTCACAAGGCACCCTGGCTCTATTCGATAGCGGCACGATAGAAAGCCCTTCATCTGCATACCTCTTCCCCTTCTGCAGACGCTCAATCAGAGCATCGCGGTTGGACTCGATATCTTCTTCCGTAACCATAGGAGGCCTTCGCTCAGCCACAATAGCAATCGGGAGGGAAGCAACCCACTCAACCCGAGTACGCCTTCTCGTCTCGCCGATGGCCTCATTCTCCAAGAAAAACACGATATCTCGTTCTTCCTCGTCACTTACGGACGTCTCGACCGGAGTGGGCTCGCTCTCCGACGTCGACGACAGAGGCACTGATCGCATGGCCTGAGAATCAATATGGTCGAAGAAGCTGTTGTACCTAGCCATGGCGTTGTCACATAAGAAGATAATGAAGAAAAAGGAAAGGAAGCAAGAGTGCAAGTACGAACACTTGCTGCCGTCCCCTCATTTTATAAACCAAGGGACGGCAAGAAACAACCGTCAGACCGAAATGTTCTCGACAGTTCGATCATCGGGACGGACCAACTTTCACCAACTGCAAATCAAACGACGTCACGTCAACAACTCCTAGCAGTCCTGACTACTCAAATTCTGCATTTAATGCGAATCATGTCAATAATCTCTTCTTCACATCCCGACGCTTTAATCCCCAAGGGATGGCGGCCACAACACACCAACATCAGTGCGCTTCCATCCAAGCAATGATCTCCATTTCTTACTCCCAAAGCAAGTCAGATTGACTCGACAAAGCTAACCACAACCTTAGTTTACTTTCATCTCATCATCTCCACATTCCTAACCTTGTCGTTGTAGCTCAGGTCGACAGTGCCTAGCCGAGAAAACAAGAGATCATTGTATATACTAATTTTTACTTGGACACACCAGTAGTGGGCCCGGCCCAGCCTATTAGATGAGACCAGCCATCGGGGACCTCCTCCTGACCTAGCCTTCGATCCAGCTAGACTTGGCCTCAACTCAATTCAGCTCTACAGAGAAGAACCCACCGAGGTCCTCTCAGAACGACCTTGCTACTCGATGTCAGCATACATATGGAAGGACGACCTCGCTATCCAAGGTCAGCCTTCCTGAGCACCTGCTTACTTGGTAGCTCAGCCCACTCCACGTGACATAATCTCAGGCGAACTATCCGTCCACTCAGTAGGCTGTTGCCAACAAGCAATTAATGCATGCCCTACATCCAACATGCCAATAACCGCATGCTTTATCTGTAAACGCGGTCTATTACCTCCTGTCATATGTGCGTACACGCCTGATTTGCAGGAAACGGTTACGCCCGAAATCCCCACATCTACCTGACGTGGGTGGCCGAGGACGTGGGGTGGCCTCCCTCGGCCTATATATAAGCGGTAGGACTTCTTCTCCGCAAGGTATGCTCAATTCGACATGCTCAATTCCACACATAAAATCCCAACTCTAAACCCTAATGGCTATGAATACTCACACTCAACCCATATGATGCCACCCCACACGGACCATCTTACGCCCAATCACCTACTTTCCTCTATCATCGCCTGACTTAGGCATTGGATGGTAGAATGTGGGGTCCACCCCTGAACCTGGGGGCTTTTGCCACCGGTACTCTGATGTCTTTGCCTATCATTCTCAGGTACCGGGAAAGTAGGTCTGACCGATGAAACTGCCCTGCTCGGGCTCAACTGGCTCAACTGTTGCGGGAATGCTTGTGTCAGCAGCTCGGCCAGGCATCTTGCGGCTTGGTCCGATCACGCGGAGATTAAAAACCAACTTAAATACGTGTTCAGATATAATGGTTTGAGAGCACCTCTGAACCAAAAAGGTTTCATCGGCTTCAGGTTTGACACATCATACCAATACTTCACACATTAACCATCTTTCCCATATGGTACTAAACTCAAGCACTTCCTTACCATCAAAAAACCGGGTAATCAACCAGATGAAAAACACAAGCCTGATGCACAAATTTACGGAGTGGGATCATGACTTTCCTAAAGCTGAATTCAGGTTTGAATGTGATTTATATAAAAGGAAGAAACAATATAGAAGTACAGGAATTCCAAATTAGAATTCAAGTTATCAAATATTCTCAAACAAGGTGCAGGGAAGGATGCAATGGTATTCAGCATAAACTGCCTATGCAACCACATACACGGTGGCGCTCATAGAAAGATAAAGAAAATTATAAGGAAAAAGACAAGAAAAAGAAATAGAAGGAATAGAAGGAAGAAAGACAAGGAAGAGCAAGAAAATTGTGATGCTTTGCTTTTACTACTGTAATTGGCTGCTTTTAGGAAACTTAAAGTTGGAGAAAGTTACTTTGTTCAGATTGACCTTGATGGCACCATTTAGACTTATAACTATAATAATTTAAGTCTAGTAGGTCTGGTTCAAACAACCACAACCTGCTTGTCCTAAAAACCCTAAGCGTTGGCCATATAAGATAAGGTTCAGTTGACCTGAATCCAACTGATCATGCTTATATCTATCACATTTGTTTCTCTCACCCTCTCGCATAGCCAATCAAAGCTGTAGTGTCATGAATCAGAGTAGGTGGGAGAAGCACCAAAAACACAGTTGTGAGCAAGACAGATGTTCGTGGGGGGATCAAAGAATGGTCCTGCATTTCCTCTGATATTTTCTTGTTTGTCTTTCTTTTTCTTCTTCTCACCAAATAAGCATTATGATTGCATGATAGCCTTAGCAACTAAAAGCAAAGAGCCATAGACCATGTAAATTTTCTCAATGACATAAGCAGCCATAGATCATGTTTTAGAACACCGTTAAGGAAAGGAATCTATGTACTCCTTAAAACAGGATAGGCAACAACCTCCTTTTCCTAAACCAGATAACGTACTGCATTTGATGGAGGCGAAACTCTATTTGGCACATGGGGAAGAATGTCAACAATACGTCCCATGAATGTTTCTTGCGATTCAATTGTTTGAAACTCCAAGCAAATTTTTTGGATCAATTGTGGGCTTGAGGTTTTCACGGAACAAGAATATAAGAAATGAAGAAAAAAGGAAGTTGAAACCTAATAGTTTAATACGACCTACAGTGTGCTAACATTAAAATCTCTCCAGGAGATTGCTTGAGAGTTTTCAGAGGGCAAGTGGTCTGAAAAGGTGGCATACAAAGAAAGAAAAAGAATAATAAAGACAATTTTAATTTTAATTTTTTAAAGGTTGACTGAAACGGATTTGAGGGAAACACCAAAAACGTTGGGATTTCTCATTCATTTCATCTTATTCTCTTAATATAGTTCAACAGCATACCTTTATAGAACTCCGATTGCAGATAGGCACCAAATGGGATCCACAAACTTTTTAACATTTTTTTCTTATGTTCTCTAATTTTATAAGATCTTTTTAAAGAACATTGAGACCCAAGAGTATTCTAATCACAGGAACTCATTACAAAAATCTAAACCCAATAACTAATACTTTATTAGTAATAAAAACTTAAACTAATTATATGAATTTGAAAGGAAAAAATAGGACTTGGACTTGTTTCCATTAGCTCTACTGACGGTCTGATTCATTCGTTGGTGTATGTGCATGAATCATGTTTTGACGTCCCTTTGTATGTATCCAAAAGCATTAGTAAATAAAGTATTATAGATTTACAGAACATGCTTCATCTATTTTGCACACGATGACGTGGTCCCATCAATTACCATTCTGTTAGCATATTTAATGTTTTATTTTGCAATTACCACACCAAAAGTTTCCCACCTTCAGATGTAGTTATCATAGAAATAAATTTTACTAACAATGAGTCATTTAAGCCCTTTTTAGTATGAAGAACTTGTGATTCATGACTTTCTACCTTGCAAATATACCAGAAAAAATCCTACCCTAAATTTTACCAATAAAAGCATAAGGGAAGGCCGCCACACAGGGACTAAAGCATACGGTATGACAAAGAACCTTACAGTATAACCAAAATAAAGGTTCGCATGCAAATAGCAGGAATATCAGCAAAAAAGAATAGAACTGCTTGTGCAATAACTGAAAAGCAATTGACTCAAAATAAAAGGAAAGCACTTTTAATTAGTATAAAATATATTCCTCTGTGAGAAATATTAAGTTAACCCGTGTAAATAGAAAAAAAATACACACATAAAAATGACTTACCTTGGAAAAGAAGCATCAGCATCCTGCACACTGTGGATGCTGTGGCACCACTCTTCATCTTTTCTATGAGATCACTACACTTCCAAAACAGTTTCCTCCCTCTTGGATCATCACTCAAGCGGAAGATCCTGTTAACAAGTTCAAGTTCTCGTAACAAGGCTTCTCTGTCCCATCCATGAGCACAATGCTGAAACACATCTCTAACCCATCCCAACAATTCAGATGTCCTGTTACAGGCTTGACATCTGAAGAGCATCTCGGGATGGCCAGCCCCACCCTTAACAGACTGCCCCATCCCAATCCGACCCACATGCATTGCACAATCTGTATGAGTCCAATGGGCACAGACATCGCAACCAATCCAACGGCAAGTATTGACCTCAAAATCAAATTTATTACAGATGCCACACATACACTGATTGCAAAAGCCATTTCTATTAACACAAATCTCGCAGCTACACTCGTCAGCAGGGAGAGTGCTCTGACAAGCAATATTTCTACACCTTTTGTACAAGAAAACCTCAATGAGCCGACTCTGCGGAAGGCTGATGTTTGGATGAAGGAATGCTTGAATTCCTGTATTGATCGACACTAATATTTCAAGCTGCACTCTATGAGCTTTGACAAGGGGTTTTTCTGTCAAGTCTGCCCTGCCATGGACCAAATGTTGTAAATTTAGGAACTCCTCTCGATTCTGAGTCCCCCCAGTTCCTTCAAGAATCAATCGGAGCTCACTCTTAAGCTCTTCCAAGAGCTCAATGGGCATAACCATCATTCTATCAGCAATCACATCGACTCTCTCTCGAGCAACCTCACGAAGCGATAATTTATTGCCGGTAGAGACCCTGTGAATGACCGGAGGTTCAGGGTATTCGCTGTCTCCTTCCTTTTCTTTGTCTAATTTCTTTACAACAACGGAGTTGGAGTGGTTGGTTTCAATGGGCCATGTTTCTCTCGAGCTGGTGCTATCAGAAGGAGAGTCATGACCAGGGTCAGAGTTTGACAATGGCTCTGCAGCGTCTGAAGAAGCTAGGGATAGGGAGGTCTGTAGTCCAGGTCTTGGGTGCTGGCGTGGGGGTAACATATTCGGTGAAGGCTGATGGTTGAAATTTGCACCTGAGGAGGTTCCCATTTGAATTGGCCTCTAGATTTCAGGCCCTCGCCTGCATAAAGAAAAGGTCTAACCTTGATTAACCACCCAAATACAGCTCAAGTCCATCTGTCACCAGTCAAAAGCAGAAGGTTGATCTAAAACCACTACAAAAAAAATCCTATCCAATATATCCCCCAAAGCATTACATCTTTAGTCCATCAAAAAGAAGGAAAAAAAGAAACAACTAAATTCAACTAGTTCACCTAAATAATCAAAACTCCACTTCTTTAAATTAAATAGAGCTTTTCCCCTCTTGTTCCAGTAACCCAAAGGTTGCAAATAAATTCCCCACTATCAGATACTGCTACACATAAAATATGATAGCTCCATCTCCATCAATATAACTCATACATTAGAAATTCTATTGTGCGTAGCAGCAAATCTCAGCCTTATCACTGAATCTACCACAATCCATCCTTTCAATTGAAACATAAATTCCCATACTAGAAACTGGCAAACACAAATGAAATTTCATCATCACCAAAAGTTGGGGTTGTCAATTATCCTACTAACTTGCAATTAACTTCTCAATTAAAAAAACTCCAAATTTCTCAGTTATGGAATAATAAAGCTCACGAACTTCCTGAAGCTATAGTTTAGCAAAAAATTACACTGCTAAAATTACATAAATCTCAAGGAAAACTAACAAAAGTTCAGCGACAAGCACTACAAAATCCTAAATTTCTATACTATGTAGCTAAAAATCCAATTCATTATACAATTTAGACAGCGTTCCAATGTTAAACAAAGCTAGAAACAATCAAAACGCAAACTTAGCCAGCCCTAAACTGCCTTGCATTTAACAAAAACCAAATTTAAACCCGAAATACACCGACAAGGAAGCTTCTAGATTGAATTCCGCTTATCTCTGAACAACTCGATTACCTGAGAGCAAGAACTGGATCGAGTTGACGAGATTTGAAAAGACCAACAACTGGGGGATTAGGATTTTCCCCTCTTTTTCATACCCTTTACGGGCAAAAGGGAAGGGAGAGGAGAACAACGGACAATGACTAATTAATAAACAATATTAGAGTGGAGAAAGAGCGAAAGAGAGCCGGTGACTGGCAATGGCCAGTGGGTGACCGGGTTGACCAGTCACCAGTAGCCCTCAGTACATTGTTCTTTCCGCGTCTGATGACGTAAATTTTGATTTTTAGCTATGGGATCTGCTGTATGATTTGTGTAGCAAACATGGTTTTATAAATCCACTTGAAGACGACAAGTGTCGAGTACACTTATTTCCACTCCGACTTGCACGCAAACTCTATTTTTCCCCTGAAAATTGATCCATTTGTTCTGAGTTGAGGGAGGTTTTTGGTCTCCCTCGCCTCATCATCTCACCATTACTCCTCATTAACTTAGTGGGGAGTCACTTGGACTCCAAATCCCATTATGAAGTCAATATATTGAGAGCCATGGCACCATGGCTACTCCTAATTGGAGATTGTTTACACTTCTTTCAATCTATCTCAACACGTTATCAGCACATACGCTCTTATCTTTTTTGAGCTTTCCATCCCGTCCCCTCTCAAAAATCAAACCCCTAAACGCGCGAATGAATCTATTGTTGTGGTGTACCGTTGCGGCATACCGTTGCGGCGTACCGTTGCGACGATCCTGTTTGGCGTATTAGGAGCTTGGATTTCTCTTTCTACGGATTTTTCTTATTAAGAATATTTGCAAAGCTTGCAAACATGTCTGAAATTGCTTCATAATGTCATGAATGTTATGAATAGGACACATACATGACATTGCAAAGGCTGTGTCAACAAACAAACCAGCACATCACAAGGATATCATAATTAATTTGTTACAGATAATATACAGTTGGATTCCAATTCAGACTTGCCTTATTTTGAAAATTATACAAAAACAAACGAACCACACTCTCCCTGTCGATCACCTGGCCTATGCAGTGAGGCTGCGTCCCCAACTCCGTTGACCCGTGAGGCTTCGGCACCTCTCCTCCGGTCCTCCTCCAAATAGGATTGACCTTGTGTCAGCTGTGACTGTTGATTCCCATCCTTGCTAGCAATGGCTACGGGGTTCCGTAGCCGCGATGGTTTACAACATGTGTTCCAAATTGTATTTTTCTTTTGTTTACGGACTGTATATTCGGACTTTGGACTTTGTATTTATTTGGGTATCTGGCCGATCCCCACATTTTACTTATTTTAATTTTTAATGCTTGAATTTCAATTTTAATTAATTCATGCTTATTTCAAATTGCGTAGATAAAATGGCAAAATTGGCAAGCGTCAATTTCGAAGTCCTTAACTCTGCAGGAAAAAGTTTCCTGAGTTGGCGAGTGGACCTGAAGTTCCACTTGCGTTCGATGGCCCTCCTTGGTTCCATTTTGGCTCCTTCATCGGCCCCAGCAGCTGCTGATGCTTCTGCTACATCTAGCAGTAGCACTCCTACCACTGTCTCCGACGTGGATAAGGTGAAAGCTATAATCTACATTAGGAAACATATAGATCGGACCTTAAAGGCCGAATACCTAACGGTAGAGGACCCAATGGAGCTATGGACAGCGCTGGAGGCACGTATAAACATCAAATTGATGTAATATTACCGCGTGCCAGTTATGAGTGGGAAAATCTCAGACTTCAGGACTATAAGTCCGTCGCTGAGTATAATTCTGCACTTCATAATATCACCTCACAACTGAAGTTGTGTTGTGAAGAAGTGACAGAACAACGCATGATGGAAAAGGCATTTACCTCGTTTCACGAGAAAGATGCAATTGTCATGCAGCAGTATCGTGAACGCAACTTCACGAAATTCTCTGATCTGATCTCATGCCTACTTAGGGCAGAGCAGATTCGAGATTTACTGCTAGCCACTCATAATTTACGTCCAGCTGGCACTGCACCTATCCTTGAAGCCCACCACGTTCTCCCCAGAAGTGGAAAAACAAGGGCTAATAATAACAAAGGGAAAGCTGTGATGAAGAATGGACGAGGAGCAGCAACCCCGTCCAACACCAACAATACATGAAAGAGTAACTTCACATGGAATCAAAAGAACACTGACCAAGTGTCACTTCCTAAGAAGAACTGGGAGGATAAATGCCATAGATGCGGCATGACTATCCATTGGTCCAGAATCTGTCGCACTCCTCGCCACCTCTAGGAACTATATCAGGCGAGCCAGAAGTCTCTGCCTGAAACAAACTTGGCGGCTGTTCAGCCACCAAGATGTTCACTGCAAAAGATTTCGAGAACGACGACCTGCTCGATTAAGCTTCATCTTTTATCTATGCATTTAAAATTCAATGTTGCTTCATCTTTAATTTGCTTAATTACGAACTTTTATTTTGAATGTCTTTTTCATTGACTTAAATAAAATTTCGTTTTACTTATAGATGAAGTATGGAATATTGTGGACAGTGCCTCGTTGCACTGGTGTAGCATTGATATTGCTCCCACATACAACGATACTATAAGATGCAAATTCTCCTCTTAAACATATAGAAAATCTCCAATTTTCAAGGATATTTCTTTTAAAGAAAATAACTTGAAAATTGTGGATAATATATTGAATATCAATATGTAACTCGTCAAGAGAATGGCCAGAAGACCATCTGCTTACGATTTCATTGGGCCCCCGTCGGGCCCCTATAATTACAGATATTCATCCTATAGAAAGCCAACTCGACTGAGCACCAGAAGTGCCTTTCTTTGCCATAGTTTTTAACTCTGGCAAAATGGACTTGGTCATCCTGGATCAATGATGATGGACGCATCATCAAATGAATCCATTGGAGAACCTGAAGATTCTTCAAAAGGTTGAGTTTCCTTATCCCCTTTGTCATAAGGGAAAACTAATAGAGAGACCTTCACTCCTGAAAGTGGGTTTGGAGTCTCCTGGCTTCATTGAGAGAATACATGGTGACCTTTGCGGGCCTATTCACCCCACAAATGGCCCATTTTCGGTACTTCATTATTGTACTGATATATGCATCTGCTAGATGGTCTTATGTGTGTCTTTATATTCACTCGCAACCTAATTTTCTCAAAAGCTTATAATGTGGGTGAATTTACTACACATATCATTCAAGACTTCTGACAAGCAACTGGCATTGAAATTGAACATCCTGCAGCATGTTCAAACTCATAATGGGTTTGCAGAGTCTCTGGTAAAGAGACTCCAATGGATTTCACGTACATTGATAAATCCCAGTTGCCTGTTGTATTTAGGGACCAACACAATGCATTCCGCATCACTTATCACGATACGGCCCGCTTGTTGCCATAGCTTATTGCTGATGCTGCTTGCTTCTGGTTTACCACCAAGTCTTGATAAATGTGAATTTGATGAGCAAGATCTCATTGAAATATGCACGCAGTCTAAAGAAGCCTGAAGCTCCTGAGACCATATCATGGGAAACAAAAGTCCTCATCTCGTTAAGATCCGCATACTTTTTCTGTGTGAAGTTGAGATCCAGAAGATCCTTCACATTCAGACTAAAGTACATCATTTGACAGATAAATTTATGGACAACCAGAAGATTGTTCGTTCACACGTCCCTGTTGCCAATACGCCAGCTAGGATTGACATTCCCAAAGATGGATGCAATCCACCGGCAGCAGAATTGGCTGTACCTCAATTGAAAAGAGAACGCCTGCCAGGTTCAAAATATAAAATTCCTCAAAAGAGGAAAATTCCTGGATATATTAAAATGATCCAACCACACAGGATGCTGAGCTCAGACCAGCAACCTCTCCCCTCCTAATTTCCCCTGCAGAGGAAACAACAGGAGAAAAAAATCATTATATTGTGTACGTATTGGAGAGGTACTGGACAGATATAGCACAGTCGTCGACGACGGTTTTGCTTTCGCTATTGCCGTTCACGTCGCTGAATACAACGATGACGTCAACCCACTATTCTATAGCATAAACGCATAGATTGGCCAAAGTGGGACGAGGCAATAAGAGTAGAGCTGGACTCACTCTTGAAAAACAAAATCTTTGGACCAGTAGTCCATACACCTGAATGTGTAAAACCTGTGGAATATAAGTTGGTTTTCATAAGAAATTTAAATGAAGGAAATGTGATCATTTTCCTACTAAGCCTAAACTTCTCTGAAAAAGCCAATAAATGCAGCTCATGGACGTTGTGACTGCATACATATATGGTAATATAAATATAGAGATATATATAAAACTCCCAGAAGGGTATACTCTACCCCCAGAGATGAAAGAGAGACGTAGAAACATCTTCTCCATAAAGGCTACAAAGATCATTAGTTGATCTTAAGCAATATTCTGCCCGTGTATCTTTTTCGAAAGATCGTTGACAGGATTTGTGATATTCGCCATGTGGTCGACTTAAAGCTAATATGATCTCCTACAGAGACCATTGAGATATCTGATAGCTTTAAGCATACCTTGTAAATGAAATACCTAGGCATAACATGGTATTGTCTCGACTTACATATTAAACACCTTCGTGGTTGAACCCTTTAATATTCTTCATACACCGGGAGTTTATGAAGAATGATGTCCATTGGCAACCTATTAAAAATGGATGCTTATTTATGACACCTTCCAGTAGCTGGAAGAGGGGGAGTAGATCCTAGGTCCCGAAGAGCCTAGTTCTAGTGTACTTGTTACACTTCTTTATCTGGCCAACTGCACGTGTCTATGATAGAACGCCTGCAGTAAAGTTGTTAACCAGATACAGTCTTGTCCTGGAGAGCACCACTAGACCAGGGATAAGCTGCTTCTGCGCAGCTTCCAAGGGTCAAGGAACATATATTGCATATGCAGGTTTAAAGATCATCGCGATGACTAAAACACAAAAGGCCGGCCACCTCCCAAATATCTACACATTATCCTCCAATGTATACATCTTCTTAGAAGCTCATCATCCAAGAAGCAAGTATTGAAAATGCTCAGCCAGGTCCAGCAGTACCTTGCAGACACACTGAAGACTGATTCAAAGAATACTTTAGTGGAGTCATCTACCAACTTCGAAGAGCATTCCACTCCAAAGCGCCTCTACTTTCCAATAGCCGCTAGATGAGTGAAACTTGTATAGATGAGTGATGATTGTATTTTCTTTCAGAACATGATGGATGTATAGACGAATATGAGATGATTGTATAGATACATAGGAGATCTGCAAGCCTGAAGCTTGTACAGATCAGGGAGAGTCTCTCAATAGTTGTACTCTTTTCCCTTAAGCTGCTGGTTTCTCCCACTGGGTTTTCCACAGCTAAGGTTTTAACGAGGCAACCACAGTGGCTCTAGATCCAGAAGTATCCCCTCATTAGCATACTGAATCTTGAAGTATTCATATGCTTAATCCAAGGTAATGGAGAGATGATGGGGAGTGTTGTGAGTTGAGGGAGGCTTTTGGCCTCCCTCCCCTCATCATCTCACCATTACTCCCCACTAACTTAGTGGGGAGTCCCTTGGACTCCAAATCCCATTATGAAGTCAATATATTGAGAGCCATGGCTTATGCCATGGCTACTCCTAATTGGAGATTGTTTACACTTCTTTCAATCTATCTCAACACCATTAACATTTCTTAATTATTTAAAGAAATTAGTTATTGTGTACAAGAGCTGTGCCATGAATTTTCTCTTCCTTGGTCTACTCTAAAGGTATAGCGTACTTGTAGAACAAGTGATGAATAGAACAAAAAACAATCAAAGTGATATCAATAAATAGACTACCGTCTAATTAGTCATTAAATTGTAAGATCTCTAAACTAAAATCTTTAACCCTCCAAAAAAAAAAAATCCTCAACTGGCTAGCCATCTAGGAAATATAAAACAGTCCAAAAGACTATCTTAATGAATTTAACAACCAAATACTTTTCTAGAAACTGAATGTGTTATATGCAAGTAAAGATGTCCAATTTTTGTCATCATTCAAAAAATGAATTTACAAGTATAAATATCCAATTATTGTTATCATTCAAAAGATTTGAATCTACGAGTATGAATAATTAATCTCAATTCTATTAGTCATTCAAAAATTGAATTTTTGTTGGAAACTAAATTTAGGGCTAAATTCAAAGCCCTAAATTTGTATCATCCAATTCTAATGTTCTTTTCATCATTCCAACATCATTCCAATTCAAAGTCATAGATTATAAGAGTCTAATACCAAAAAAGAAAACATAGAAGGAAATGATAATGAGGATCAACGGATCATACCAAGATCAAGAGCGATTTTAGCAGAGGAGAGCTGCGATTTTTTTTTGGGCGACTTGTCCAGCAAACGCTGGCAGTGATAAACTGATAATAAAAGAGAGTGCATCCATGAGAAGTTAGACACGCCCTAGAAATGCCTGATGTTGGCAATCCGGCCATTTCATTATGAAGAAATGCTCCAAAACGGTAAGGGTTGTCAATCCCAGACATTTAAGATCAATCCCATGCATTTGATCTCAAATGATCGGAATTGACAACCTCGACCATTTTGGTACCATTTTCTTAGATGACATGATAAAAAGTTGATTGATTTTTGTAATTAAATTAGCCTCCCATTGACCATAGAAAAGCAAAGCAGATGTATCGTCCCAAATAAAGCTGCATAAAATTTTCAATTCCTATCGACCTGCAATACATAAAAACACTCTAAGTGTAACTATACATTCATTATGCACATCCACCAGATGCAATGAGAGTGGAAGTCGAACATCGCTGAAACACGCGATAGAATGATGTGCATGTCTTTGTCAAAACTTGCCCCCTCTTGGCAACTCTGGTTTCCAAAACCGTGACGAGATTAAAACGAACTTTTCGGAGATAAGAGATGCCGGATTCCTGCTGCTTGTTGGGGGATGACCTTCGGTTTGATCCAGCATGAGTTTGCTTCAATGTCGGCCCCAAAGATACATGGTTGAGAGAGAAAAAAAAGAACAATGTCACACGACACGTCAACAAGCATCATACTCTAAATGGGAATGTGTATCCGCACGCGTTTTCAACATCTATTTGACACAACATGGCTTCACGCTAAGAGTGCACATGATAGATGCACCTAAAATTACCAGGAATTTGCAATGCGTTATGCGACAACCAATGGAACACATGGGAAATGGTGACTTTCACAAGAAAATCAGGAATTTTCAGACTATTCAAACTATTTTCAGACTTTCACAAGAGAATCCTTCACACTTGGTTTCAAACTATTCAAACTCTCAAATTTTGGATTATACATGGCCAAGTCATATGAGGGTTAAATGTCTATTGTGGCAGTTAGCAGAATCACTATATGTATAAACTAAGAACAATGCTATATGAAGGAAGAATTCAAAATTGAAGCTCCTTTGACTTTAAAATGAGTTCACATGCATTTCAACAAAAGGAGACGAATAAATATACCTGTGATCTTCTTTCAGAACTTGTCAGTATCGTCTTTGATATATTACTCCCAATGGCTCAGCAAGCTGACCAGAGCTTCAGCAGGAATCAGCTTTACTCATGTGCTTCACTGAAATTGCGTGGATTCTCTTCATTTTGGTGATGAGCAAATGGTGTGTCGGGTACCTCTTCTATGTGCCCCGATGGCTGACAAAATATAAAGCTTATTACGAAGAAGTAGCAATAAGTAAATGAAATCAGAGAGAGGGTTCTAAGATGGAATAAGGTACCTGTACAAACTCTAGGAGATGCCATAGCAAAAAATTGATGATCATGATGAGGCAAAATAGCTTGCCAGCCCAGGAACCACATTTGAGGTATCTATCCAAAAAGTAATAATATTGTAGGATCCGTCACAAAGGATGCAAAAAATTGATGATCATGATGAGGCAAAATAGCTTGCCAGCCCAGGAACCACATTTGAGGTATCTATCCAAAAAGTAATAATATTGTAGGATCCGTCACAAAGGATGTATAGCAGAGTCTAAATAAGTGGTCTCATTTTTTGGTTAACTGTAAATTATGCATGAAAATTTCAGTTTTCTATTTGTGTCTTGCTTTTTTTTTTTTCAATATGCAATCGCATTTAGAAGTGCATATTTATCTCATTTAGCTTTTCAAACAACTCCCAACATTTTAAAACTAGATAAAACCAGTTCATTTGTCCTTTTTGTTTATACTAATTCTTTTCATTATTGGGTATGCATTTCATGGTCTAATTAGAGAATGGTGCAAGGAGATTATAAATATTTGAAGAATTTGTAGTTTGCACAATGTATTGCAATTTTGATGGAAGATATGCAATATTTTTTCTGAGATATGCTAACTGATTATCAATTTTTGTAACATACTTAGACTGAAGCAGGAAATGGAATTGCATGGTACAATACAAATCCACTAGACTCGATTGCAAAAAATTGTTTTTTCATCATGCCAGGAAAAGATTTTTCGCTAAAAGGGTCCCTTGGGCACTGAATTGTTATTTCATAATATATCTAAACACTTACCCTGGATCGACTTCAATATCATAATTGATCTAGTGAATAACTAATCTAGTGAATAACTAAATAAAATATATTGATGGGAGAAAGGAAAGAAAAAAACTTAGAAATATTGAGATAAAAAAGAAAGGGACCTTATCGTCGTGGAGTTCTTCAAGCGAAGACCAGATATCTTTTCTCGATGAAGGTCTTCTTATCTTATTCCTTTGGGAAGACGTGGTTCATTAGCCATTGACTCGATCATCAAGTCGATTTATGCAAATGGAATTGAACTGGGTTGGTCGTTGAGTTTGCTTAAATGTATTATTAATGCTAAAATTAGTGACAGCCTAAAAACCAAGCAACAAAATGTAAGTTTTTTAAACCTTGCAGAAAAGTGGTTGAATAAGTTTCTATGGCCAGTTGATCCTGTTAGACATGGATCTTTGTTGGGCTTATATTTGGATCTTTATCTTTCTTAGTGATGGTTAGCATGAGTTTGATAAAACTCACGCAGATCTGAAATTAAATTGACGAAAATAGAAATAAAAAGGATAACTTGGCTACAATTAAAGTGGCAACCACCCTCCCAATACGCCAAAAGAGAGGACATCCGCACTCTTCCTAAGAATTATCTCACAATTCAATAATCAAGCATAAAGGAAGATGGCGGCTAACCCTGGCTTAAGAATAAAACCCCCTCTAATCTAATGACATGTTTGCTATTAAAAATATAAAATAATTAGAAAGAGTCGAAAACGCCCCTTTTGCCTCAAATCAGGTTCGGTCGGTCTCTTGCACGCGCGGCTGCCTGGTCCACCTCCTCTGGTACACGCAGAGCCCACCACTACTTCCTCCCCAAAGTGCCACATTTTACTCAGGTGGAAATCTGAAAATTGCTGTGACATAATATCCATGGACTCACACGTGCTCTCGTGCTCCGGTAAGACCTTCCACTGCAATAGAACCTCCTGCTCTCCAGTACTCCATATGCGAAGTCCTTTCAACTACTCAGATTCCAATCTCACCTCCATATCATCTGTCAACGTCTCCGGAAGCGTGGACGACGCGGTGTGGTCCCCAATAGCCTGGTGAAGCTGAGATACATGGAATACTGGATGAATCACCGATCCTAGGGGAAGCCTCAGCCTGTAAGCAACTAGTCTCACACTGACCTCGACCTCGAAAGGTCCAAAATATCTCGATGCCAACTTCTCATTCCTCCTGTGGACCAAGGATCTCTGCCTATAAGGTCTCAGCTTAAGGTACACCATGTCTCCAACTACAAAATACACATCCCTATGGTAAAGGTCTGCCATCGTCTTCATAATCTGCTGGGCTCTAGCCAAATGGAGCTTCAGCTCATCCAGAATCCGGTCTCTCTCGGCCAGATACTGATCCACCTCTGAAACCAGGGTCGTCTCCTATCCGTAGTGTAATAAGTGTGGATGATCTTAGCCATACAAAATCCTGAATGGTGTCGTCTGAGCTGCATTGTGATAAGATGTCTTGTACCAATACTCCGCCCATGCCAGCTAACGGGCCCACTCTTTGGGATTCTCTGATATAAAGCACCACAGATATGTCTCAACACTCCTGTTGATGACCTCAGGCTGGCAATCTGTCTGCGGGTGGTAGTCTGTGCTCCGTCTCAAAACTGTACCATGCAGCCTAAAAAGCTCCTACCAGAATCTGCTCAAGAAGACCTTGTCCCTATGTGAGACAATGGATTTTGGTGGTCCATGCAGACGAATGTGATGCGGCTGGAAATAACAAGCATGTGCATTTGGGTAAAATAACAAATAGGGGTGTTTTTTCTATTTAAGGGGGGTGAGCCGGCCCTAATGGGGTATGCGAAAATTGTGAGAGTTATTTTATTTATTCCCATAGATTAATTGTATTAGGATTTGGTTTTCCCCCTAGGTTAAGAATTGTTTCATAGTCTTAGTTAGCGAGTAGTTGAATTATATTAGGGTTTCTTTTCAATTCTAGATCTGAAATTCCAATAAAAATCCCATTTTTATCATCAACTCCCTAGCAAAACACATCAATTGGTATCAGAGCGGTCGATCTATGGCGAACACACGATCCAAGGAGTGGGTCGAAGTTTTGGAAGAGAAGGTTGAACGGATGGAGGCCCAAATTAGCAAGGGTTTCATCGACGTGAGAAAGGAAGACGCCGAGATAGCCGCGCAGATCCGGGGAGAGATGAAAGAGAACCAAGAGAAAACGGAGGCAAAATTGTCGGAATTAACGGAAGCTATAGCGGCGTTGACCGCACATCTCGTTCCAAAGGCGGATCCAAGTAAAAAGGAGACACCTTTGGCGAAGGACAAGGGTAAAAAGACCATTTTTTACGAAGACGGGTCGGAACGAGATGGAGACGGAGACGTGGATCCAGGAGAGAAGGAGTGGGGGGTGTATCAAGACCCCCCGATGCCACGCACAGGCGACAGAAGTACCGGGGGGCCTCCCGCCCCTCCGGCAGCCGGCGGGTGGGCCGCCGCACCCCCACGAGCCTCTGGGGGGGCGGCGAACCCCCAGAGGGCCGCGGGGGTGCCGCCAGGCCCCCAGGAGGGGCGGCCGCACCCGCCTAACCCCCCTGGGGGCTCGGCGAACCCAGGCGGTGCCGCCTGGGGGCCGCCGACCCAAAATTGGGGTCGGTCGCCCCCGGCGACCCCCTGGGGGGTTCGACCGACTTCCGGGGGCCCCCAAGTTGCGGCGACCCCCGGGGACCCCCTCAGGCCTTCCAGACCTCTCGACCGCAGTTTTCGAGCGCATCCGAGTTTCCGGGGGCAACCCGAGGTCCGAGGAGCGCAATTTCCAGGTTTTCAGCCGTTCATGGGACCCAACGGAGGATTTCAGCAGCTTGGCGGGCAACCCCAGTTTACAGGAGGCCCGTCGACCCACCCCCACCTTTTGGGGGAGTGACGGGTGATTGGAGAGCGTACCAGGACCCACCAGGAGGCCACACGGCAGAGTATGGACACCCACAGGGAGACTGGCAGGGGCACGGAGCAGAGGGAGGATTCCGCGACCAAGCTGAGGATTATTTTCCCGACAGACGACAGGGGTACCAGCAGAGGGGAGGATTCCAGCAGCAGGAGAGAGTTAGGTACGCTGGTGAGAGACGTCTGAGGAAGCTTGAGGTGCCCATCTTTGAGGGAGGAGACCCAGATGACTGAATGTACCAGGTGGAGAGGTACTTGGAGGTGTCAGCGGTCCCAGGAGAGGAGTGGCTTCGGGTGATATGTGTATGTTTGGAGTGGGAGGCCTTGGGTTGGTTTCGTTGGACTGATCAGCAGCGGCCGTTTTAGACCTGGGCGGAGTTTACATCGCTCTTGATGGAGCGGTTTGGTGCAGGGCAGTCTGGCGGCGTGTTTGAGAGATTATATTCACTGAAGCAAGAGGGGAGCGTAGGGGATTATATTAAGAAATTTGAGTCGCTCTGCCACCGAGTTCGGGGAGTATCTGAGGAGTCTCTGGAGGGCTGCTTTATGAAGGGGCTGAAGCCTACGGTGAGATCAGGACTGAGGCAGTTCAAGCCAGTGGGTCTGCGCGGGATGATGATGAAGGTGGAAGACCATCAGGAGACAGAGAGGAGAGCCCGGGGGACGTGGGGAGGCTCCACTTTTCGAGGGCCAGATCCTGGAGGGGGACAAAAGGCGGCCACATGAGCGGCAACATCCACTAACGGCACAACGACTACCAAGGAGAAGTGGATGGAACCACGACCTGGAGGACATACACGAAGAATGACCGATGCAGAGATTCGTGACAAGCGGACCAAGGGCATGTGTTTCAAATGCGACAAGAAGTTTACTCCTGGACACCGGTGCGGGAATCATACCCTTCAGATCCTGATAGTAAATGACAAGGAAGATGGAGGAGAGAGTGTGGTAATGCTGGAGGCCGACGTGGACGAAGATCAAGAGCACCTGCACGTGGAGTAGCTGACCATACACTTCACGCACCACCTTGAGGACAAGGTGGGTTTTCAAAGGCGGAGTAGTGATGCGGCTGGAAAAAACAAGCAGGTGCATTTGGGTAAAATAACAAATAGGGGTGTTTTTTCTATTTAAGGGGGGTGAGCCGGCCCTAATGGGGTATGCGAAAATTGTAAGAGTTATTTTATTTATTCCCTTAGATTAATTGTATTAGGATTTGGTTTTCCCCCCTAGGTTAAGAATTGTTTCCTAGTCTTAGTTAGCGGGTAGTTGAATTATATTAGGGTTTCTTTTCAATTCTAGATCTGAGATTCCAATAAAAATCCCCTTTTTATCATCAAATCCCTAGCGAAACGCATCAGAATGATCTCCCTCATAAATGTCTCCGCCACCGTCACTGCGCTGTAGGGGTGTCAGCGGTATAAAGTGTGCATACTTACTGATATAGTCTACCACAACAAATATGACCGTGTACCCTCCTGACTTAGGCATGCCATCAATAAAATCCATGGAGAGATCCTCCCATACTCGGTTTGGCAAGGACAAAGGCTGAAACAAACATCCTGAAGCCATCACCTGATACTTGTGACGCTGGCAGGCGTCACACTGCAACCATCCTCGCGACATACTTCTTCATCCCCTTCCAGTATATCTCCATCATCAGTCTCTGGTAGGTCTTGAGGACCCAGAATGTCCTCCCACTGTACTGCTGTGAAACTCCTGTAGTATGGAGGGGATGTGTCTCAAGGTCCTCGATAGGGCCAAGCGCCCCCAGTACAGTAGCCTACCATCCTGAATAGCATAACCTGGATGCTCCATAGACCCCTGTAACAGTGCTGCTCGTATGCTACCAACTCCTAATCCTGCTCAATCTCCTGCTGCAACGGCTCCCAATACTGTAGCACGGAAACAAACAAAGCAGCAAACTGAACGTCCTCTCGTCGTGAAAGTGCATCGGTCACCTTGTTCTCCAATCCTGGGTGGTACTCAATCTCAAACCTGTAGCCCATCAGCTTCCACAGTCACTTTTGATGCTTCTCTGCTAACATGCTGCTCTAGTAAGTATTTGAGACTCCTCTGATCCGTGCGCACCAGGAAACTCTGTCCCAACAAATACGGTCTCCACTTCTGAATGGATAGGACAATGTCCATCAGCTCACTCTCATAGACCGACCGCAGTCTGGCTCTAACTGTCAACACTTGACTGTAATACGTTATGGGCCGCTGATTCTGCATCAACACTGCTCCCAATCCATGCCCTGAAGCATCCGTCTCTACCACAAAAAATCGGGAAAAGTCTGGCAACGCTGGTACTGACACTGTGGTCATGGCCTTCTTCAAGGCCTCAAAGGCTGCCGTCACCTCCTCACCCCAAAAGAACCGGTCCTTCTTAAGTAACTCGGTGAGCGGCCATACGATCGTCCCATATCCCTGCACAAATCTGCGGTAATATCCTGTCAAGCCCAGAAATTCCCTCAGCCCCCCTGAGAGCGGTAGTGCGTGGCCAATCCAACATCGTCGTAATCTTCGTCCTATCAGCTGCCAACCCATCCGCAGATACCACATGTCACAGATACTCCACCTGCGGCTGTCCCAATAAGCATTTCTTTCTGTTTGCACATAGCTGGTGGTATTGCAACTCCTGAAAAACTACATGCATGTGGTCCAAGTGCTCCTCCAAGGTACGACTGTACACTAATATGTCATCGAAAAAACTAGTACAAATCGTCGCAAGTAAGGACGGAATATCTTGTTCATGAGAGCCTGAAAAGTAGCTGGTGTGTTAGTCAAGCCGAATGGCATGACTAAAAACTCATAGTGGCCCTCATGCATCCCGAACGCAGTCTTGGGCATATTCTCCCCCGCATCCTGATCTGGAGGTAGCCTGATTTGAGATCTATCTGTGTGAATATGGCCGCCCCATGCAACTCATCCAACAGCTCATCAATCACCTGTATGTGGAACTTGTCTGGCACCGTCTCATTGTTCAACGCTCGGTAGTCCACGCAGAAACGCCAGCTCCCATCCTTCTTCTTCACCAGCAGTACGGGACTGGAAAAAGAGCTTACACCGGGCTGTATCACGTCCGCATGTACCATCTTCGCGACCATCCTCTCAACCTTGTCCTTCTGTGTCTGTGGGTAGCGGTAGGAGCCTCACATTGATGGGGGACACGCCCTCCCGCAAAACTATGGCATGCTCGTGATCCCTCGACGGTGGGAGTCCCCGTGGCTCCTGAAAGACCTCCTCAAACTGCTACATCAACTGTTGTACCTCTCTTGGAATGTACTGCTCCCCGCTGGCTTCAGCGTCACCCTCTCCCGTCAACGAATATAACTCCACCAAGTATCCCCGCCCTCCGTCTGAATGGTCCTCATCATGGTCTTTAGCGAGACTAGTACTCTGCATAGGCTGGGGTCCCCTGTAAGACTACGGCTCTCACATCCTCCTGGAACTCCATCCTGAGCAGTTTCCAGTTCATGGTCATCTCCCCCAGCGTCTGTAACCAAGTCATGCCTAGGATGACATCGGTACTCCCTAAGTCTAGAGGCAGGAAGTCAGCTATCACCTGCACCTCCTGTAGCGCCAGCACCAGCCTTCTACAAACTCCACGGCTGCTCTCTTTCTTCCCCGTCCCCATCATGACACAGAAGCTTCCACAGTCTGTCAGCTAGAGCTCCTGCTGGGCCACCACCCTCCTGGAAAGGAAATTGTGGGTCGCCCACTGTCAATGAGAAATGTCACCTCCTGGTCACCGATATGTCCCCTCAACTTCATGGTATGGTTCGGTGTAAACCCTACCCATGGAGTTAATGGAAACCTCCGCCAAGTCTAGCTGATGGCCCTCCGACTCATCCTCCACATCAGCGGTCTCGTCCTCCACATCAGCCTCGTCATCATCATCCTCAAGTAGCAGCACCTGGAGCTTGCACCCTACACATCTGTGGCCTGTTGTGAATCGCTCGTCGCATTTAAAACATATGCCATTCTGTCGATTCTCCCTCATCTCTGCGTCAGTCATCCGCCTGAACTACCCCCAGTCTGCGGTGCATTACTCTACTCCTTGGTGGCAAGATCCGCTCCCGTAGTGGCTCTCTGCTGCCCTCATGTCGTTGTCTGGCTACGAGAAACTGGGCCACTCCAACCACCCCACTCCTTCTACTCCTCCAACTGTCAGTCCTCCGTCATCTGAGCGTACTCCATGGTCTCCATCAAACTCCGAGGCTTCTGCATGCGCACCGCTGCTCGAATAGTGGCCCTCCACCCCTCATTGAAGGTGCTCTCTATCGTCTCATCAGTCACTGCATGTACCTATCCTGATAGGGCCTCGAACCTCTCAAGGTAATCTCTCACTGTGCTCTCCTGTCTGAGTGATAGCAGTTGCTCCCTCACATTTCCCACATGTGGATCTCTGAACCTCCCTACCATATGGTCTCTGACGTCCTCCTACGAGCGAAAAGGCCGCATCGCGTCTTTCCACAGAAACCAAGCCAGGGCCTTCCCATCCAGACATCGCCGCTGCCTCCAGCTTCTGCTTCCCGGTCATGCGAGAGACTCTAAAAAATTTCTCTGCTATGTAGATACACGAAACTGGGTCCACTCCCTCGAAGACATGCATCTTCAACTTCCGCAGCCTGTTCATATTGAATCCCCCTGGTCTCCCCATCCTCTGCCATGTTTAGGCTGGTGGTAGTGTTGCCAGCTCTCATGGTGCCGCTCATAGCCCCCACGTGGGCCTCTCTCATGGAATCGTGATCCCTCGTAGGCCTCCTCCTCGGTCCCCATATCCTCCCCATCTGTCGCCTCAAAATCTGCCCTCCTACCATCATGTAAGTCTTTGTATCCTCCCCCAAGGTCTCCAGTACGTCCCCCATGGTGGTGGAGTGGAGGTCGCCATATACCATCACCATATCGAGGGTCGGGAGGGTCCCAAAACCCCTTGCCATCATCTCCATACTCCTGAAAGTCTCCCGGGTCAAAACCATCCTCGAAAACACGCGTCGGGTCCTCCAGATGAGGCAGACAGTTATTAAGGGGTTGGAAACCGTCGTCGCGTGCACCAAAACCCCAGCGGGGGTCTCTTCTGATCGACAGGGCCGTGGCGGGCCTGGGGAAGGCCCGTCGGCCCTGTCCAGTGACCACCAGGGCCCCAGCGGCGCTGCCGTTGGTCGGTAGGGCCGGCAGTGCCTTGCTGCCAGTGTTCTAAATATCGGTCCGATATCCGATATATCGGCCGCAATATCGGAATTATCACTGGGCCGATACGATATAGGCTGTTTTATTGCGGTTTTCGATATTTGGAGAAATATCGCCGATATATCGGGTTTGGGCAGATATTACGGCCGATATTTCCTTTTGAAATATCAGCCGCTATTCATTGTTTTTTTAAAGTCCGGTTAGCTGGTCGGTCCACTGAAAAGTGGATCCGACCAACCCAAATCCATCAGTTAAAATATGATGCCAGCGGGATTTTCGGGAGAAAATCACGAGTTTACCCTAATCACCGCTTAGCTCCTCACGTTGCTTCGCTCAGCCCCGTCAGTCGAAATTTTCCGGCGAAAGTCAATTGCGGTTCGTCGTCCAATGTTCAATCGTTACAATAGAGGGTTTTCGAATCAATGTACATAATCGTTCCCTTTTTTCATTTTTTCCATTTTTTGATTTTTTTCTTCCAATTTTGGGGTTTTTAGGTAATTGAGCTTTGATATTTAGTCAATATTCCCGATATTCATGTTTAACGAGAGAATTATAACCAAAACATACTTTTATTTCAATTAGTATAGTTTATATCTTCTTAGATACATCTATGCTTGGATGTGTCATTATTTTTAAGCCTCGGGTATAACACTTCGATATTTAGTCAATATCCCCGATATATCCCCGATATCTGCAATCCAATATCAAATTTTCTAGACCGGTACACAACCGATATCTGATATTTAGAACACTGCTTGCTGCGGGTTCGCCGCAGCCAGAGGGCCACGTGGGAGCGTCCCCAGGGTTCGTCGGTGCCCTAGGATGGCCTGCGGTTGCTGGGAAGGGCCCACCGGCCCTCTGGGTTGTTGCGGCAGCCTCCGGGGCTCTTGGTTGGGGCCGTCGACCTCCTGGCGCGATTCCTCCCACTCCAGATCGTTGTCATCTAGATCCGTGTACCTCCAATCCTCTGAATCCTTCATCGCTTGCTTCCCTTTGTCCAAAGATGTCATCTTTTTCGCTGTTTTAGGGTTCACGTCACCTTTTCCCGCTTTTTCCGTGAGGATTGATAGTTGGAAAATCAGTTGTGTAAGCGCCTCATCCTGTTTATCTTGCTTCGCGGTCAATCGATCAACGGAAGCCGTCAACTTCGCCAACGATTCATCGTTCCCCGCTACAGATTTCTTCACCACTTCGATCTCGCTATTGAACTTCGCCTCCAAAATCTCGAACTTGTCCTGTGATCTTGTCGACGCCGCCATGGATCGTTACGTGCTCTGATACCAAATTGATGAAACTCACGCAAATCTGAAATTAAATTGACGAAAATAGAAATAAAAAGGATAACTTGGCAACAATTAAAGGGGCAACCACCCTCCCAAAACGCCAAAAACGAGGACATCTGCACTCTTCCTAAGAATTCTCTCTCACAATTCAATAATCAAGCATAAAGGAAGATGGCGGCTAACCCTAGCTTAAGAATAAAACCTCCTCTAATCTAATTACAAGTTTGCCATTAAAAATATAAAAGAATTAGAAAGAGTCGAAAACGTCCCTTTTGCCTCAAATCAGGTTCGGCCGGTCTCTTGCGAGCGCGGCTGCCTGGTCCACCTCCTCTGGTACATGCGGAGCCCACCAGAGTTCCTCATGTATACGTGTAATTGAGGCCATTTGAAGCTACAAGAATGCACGACTTAATTCTGTAAAGTATGCAGAGCTTTTTTGTGAATATCTCCAGAATATCTTCAGCTTATAGCTTCTCCAAGCCAACTTCGTAAGAAGAGTGACTCCACCATCACCAAGCACGAGGATTGATGCATTGCAGCACAACAACCAAAGACAAATGGATTCATACCAGCAGAGCCTCTTCCAGTCGTAAAGTGGTGACTACATGCTTTTTCAATGGCTGCTCCAACTGAGAACAGTTATCAGTTTCAATTCTCACTTCAGGTGGAGCCTGACAAAAGCTGAAAGCTGTTCAATATCAAGCGGAAGTTGAAGATGGCTACAAAGAATGGTTCTACAATGAAAGGGTCTCATAACAAGATATGTGTAGTTGAATATGATGATTAATTGATCCCATTTCATGTTGCACATGCAAAGAAGGGTATGAAAGTGGATAAGACCTTTAAGACGCAAGGTTTTACAGCCGTTGCAGCTATGATGCTTGCAGAGTTCAATGAGTACATTAGCCCTGAAAACATGATAAACCACTTCAGGGTCTTGAATACTCGATACCAGGACATTTGCAAAGTATAAGGGGAGTAGGACTGGAGGATGAGAAAAAATGATTATGCTTGAAGGACCGACATATCCCACCGGGGCTTAGATTTACAACGACGAATACTAATGTCTTTATCCTTTGTTATTTGTATGTTTCTTTGTAGCGTGTCAATTGTTGTTTGTATCGTCCTTTTATAATTGATATGAATTTGTTGATTAGGAACACAATCGAGACTGAAGGAGCATGTTAACAAACTACTGAAGCATTATGAAGACTTGAAATCATGTGCAGCGTTGACCATGCACTTGTTTTTATAGGAAGATTATTTTTGAGCAATTGGGAGGTCGTGCTAGTGACACTATCAATCTTGAGGAAGGCATCTGAAATGCAGGACAATGGTCAAGCTAACCATGAAGGAGAATGAGATCTGCCGGAGGCACGATGAGGTGGGGTGCCTACATTTGTGAGAAAGCCCAAAAGTTCATCAAGTAAACATCCCAAAAATTGTGGCGATGTGATGGAAATGCTAATTGAGAAGTGTTGAGATGCAATATATACGACATAGTAAAAGGGCTTTAGGTAAAAGGTGTTATATGTAAAATTATCAAAATAATAGTATAAATAAGATATCCTAGGAAGCGGGGAGATAAATTAACTCTCCTAAACATATCTCTGATTCTCTACATGTCATCAGAGTCCTAACTCTATATTAGCTCTAACCTTAAATTAGCCATAACATTAATTTTTAGCCACCGCCGCCATCCTCTTTCACTGTCGTCACCTCTACCTTAACTCCATAACCTCAACAACCCTCGTCGCTACCTTAACTTAGAAAAACCCCAACCATAAATATCCACAATCACCACCGTCGCCACAACACCCTAACTCCATCGCTGCCGTCACCTGCAAACACTAACCCAAACATCCACAAAAACATATGCCACTTAAAATCATAACCATAGACCCCTACAACCCAAATCTGACACTTACGACCACTAATCGATAATGACGAGGTGGTTTTCATCCAAGTCTCTCCAATTACAATCCAACCACGTCAAGGATGTTTCGGTCTTCTTCGACAACTCCTGACCAGAATTCAATTTTTCCTAATCTTTTCCTACGAAATCAGGATACGATTGAGGTCAGATAGCATTTGTTCGATGTTGACAAGAAATTTTTCAACGATCTTTGGCCACTTCTCCTCCCACAATTGTTATCGCTTTTTTCTCTTCTTCTCCTCGATTTCTTCTTCTGTTGCGGTTTCTCTCTCTCTCTCTCTCTCTCTCTCTCTCTCTCTCTCTCTCTCTCTCTCCCTCTCTCTCTCCCCTTCCTTTTTCTCTCGTTCTCTCTCAATCTTATTCTTCTATTATTTTAATTAATTATTTTATTGTTTCAAACCAAAACAGTAAAATAATTTCCAAAAATGATATTTAATCTTTTTATCAAGTAATTGCGCTCGATCTTAGAGCATGGATGATCTATTTATGTCACAGTACTAATACTCGATTTACATAACGCTTAGAGTACTAATACTCGCTTTACATAACGCTTAGGCTCTATCATACTGATGTCTAAGACTCCTAACTTTTGAGATCCTAAGAAAGGATGGATATGAATTAGAGAATATGCTCTAAATGATATTTAAGATTTGGACTAGTTTGATGTTTGGCATTGTAATTGGATTGATATTTGATGAATCTTAGCATTTGGATAGTCCTTTTTCATTGAGTGGAATACGAAGGTGTTATGAGATCAAGTCGTCAGTGGTCTCAGAGTTGGTTTTCATGAAAATCACAAATGAAAAATTAAACTAGACTAATTATTAGTGGATGTGCATAATGGAGATCCATCTTGAGTGAGGAGTTAAGAATATTTGCCTATTGATTTTTTGTCTGACGGTGCAGCCGTCTGAAATCAATGGGTTGCTCATATCAACATTATACAAAAATTTCAAACTATATGAGAAGCCGAACGTTCTTTTATATATCCCGAGAAATGTGAAGATGATGGAGCGGAGAGAGTAACTGCCAGTTCCAACTTTTCTAAAAGTCTACAAACAACCTTAGTAGGCATCAACACATTCTCAAATCATAAGCAATAGTTCTGCACTTGTATTGAACGTTACCATCCACACTATGCAGTCCAAGCTATGTATCAGAATTTTTTCAAAGAGTAGTCGATGCTCTAGTTTAGGAAGTGTGTGAGAGCAGTTAGCAGTGGCTAAACAACAACCTTTTGGTGATGCAGGTGGATTTTTAAGGTGTATGAAAAAAAGCATATCGAGGAGATATAGATCATGGATGCATTGGTACTTGAGATAGAGACGGAGTAACATAGTTTGAAAATAAAGGTGTATCTAAAAGTGTAGCAGTAACCGAGGGTGCATTAATCTTAGAGAAACTAATTTGTTATTACTACAAAGAGTGTTCATCTGCCCTAAAAAAGAGGATTTGTCAATAGCATGGCGTATGTGACATCACAAGATGATTCGTACCAATTTGCGGGTGTTCAGATGTCCCTAGATGAGTGGAGTAAGTATTAAATATTTCAAAGATTTCATGAAATTTAGTTGAACTCATCTCCCTTCATCGCAGTAACTTAAGCTCAATCAGGTAATCATACTACTTGTCTCTCTGCATCTAGTTTTAAAACTTAGATCATAGACTCAGATGCATCTAATCGCATGACATAAGAGTCAGGTATTCATCAACTTTTTGTTCCACATCATAGGCTCAAGCTGTAATATTAGCTAATTGTTCTACATTCTTCATTAATGGTATATGTACAGTTAATGTCACATATTCTTACCATTGTCCTCAATCATATATTTGTCTTAATTTTTATTTAATTTGCTTTCCATAATACAATGATATTTGAATTGGTCTATAACCTTTTTCTGATCATCGTATTTTTCAAAAGCTTGAAATAAAGAAGTTTGGTGGACATGAGTACTATATCATTTAGATGCCAAGACCGCTCCAGTTGCTTGTTCCACCATTACTACCCCTCTTATTGTTTATTTTCGACTTAGACATCCTTCTTTACAGAGTTTAAAACTTCTTGCCATAGAGTTTAATAGGTTGTCTAGTCTAGATTGTAAGTTATATCAGTTAGAGAAGCACCATCATTTGTCTTTTTCTTCTAGCATACATAAACATGCTAGTTGTCTAAATCTAACATTTGGGAACTGTCCTGTGGGATCTAAATTGGGGTTTAGACATTTTGTTAGTTTTGTTGATGACAACTCTTATGTGACTTAGCTATATTTGTGTTACGATCCCATTAGTCACACATCGGAAATGAAGAAAATAAAAGAAATGTTTAAATATTAGATGGCCTCTCCACCTAATACCAATTGGTTTTGGGTTGGATGCTAGCTAATACTTAACAATTGGGTTGTGACTCCGGTTTTATGGACCTAGTTTGGGATGAGTCGTTAGCAAAGCTAATCTTAGGCGCTTAGATAAGATGTGTCTCTAATAAATGAGCTAAGTTAAGGACCTAGTATGAGATGTGTCTCTAACAAATGGTATCAGAGCAAGCCACATGCTATGACACACGTTGCAAAAGGGGCGACCTAGGAGGGAGCGACCTGGTAAGAGCCAGAGTGGGTCACTTAGAGTGGGCACCCCAGAGTGGACCGTCATTGACGACTGCTGTCAGAAGCGTGGTGGTATATTACGATCACATTAGTCCCACATCGGAAATGAAGAAAAGAATAGAAATTTTCAAGTATTAAAGGGCCTCTCCATCTAATACCAATTGGTTGTGGGTTGGATACTAGCTAATACTTAACAATTCGGGTGTGAGCCCATTGTTATGGACCTAGTATAGGATGTGTCCTTAGCAAGGATAATGCTAGGGACCTAGTATGGGATGCGTCTCTAATAAATGGGCTAGATTAGGGGCCAAGTATGGGATGAGTCTCTAACAACTTGTTAAAAAATAGATCTGCCATTTTATCTATCTTCAAATCTTTGTGTTGAAATAAAAACACGGTTTAGTACGTATGTTCGAACTTCAAGAAGTGATAATGCAAAAGAATACTTTAGTAAAGACTTCACATGTTTTATAACAGAATTTAGTATCCTACATTAGTCTTCATACCTTTATACACATTAACAGAATGGAGTTGAGTTATTGAACGTAAAAATAGGCAGCTAGTTAAGGTAGACAAGACACTTATTATTCATGAGTGTTTCTAACAATATGATTCATATGAATGTTTCTAAAACCATCTCACATAATACTGTCCTTACTGTGTCCTTACTGTTTGTTACTTGATTAATAGTATGTCATCAACTGTTCTAAATAGAGATATCCCTTATCAAGTACTATATATATTAGTTAAACATTTTCTTTTACATTCGAAGATTTTTAGGCGTGTTTTGTTTACAACCATCATCTAAAAGATTACTAGACTAGATCCTCACGATTTTAAGTATGTTTTCTTCGATATTTATGACACAAACAGGCTACAAGTGTAATTATCATACTAAAAACTAGTATTTTGTGTTAGCAGATCTTACTTTTATAAAGTTTCTTATTTTTCTAAAAATAAAGATTATGTCAACGCTTCATCCATATGGACATGACTTCATCTACAAAGCCATATGATGGGTTCTTAGTTTTTGAGATAGTTTGCAGAGACATAATCTATAACTCGTATGCTTACATAGACCACTCAGATCCAAACATGTTCAAAGCATACAACTCCTTCAACATCACCTCTTATGACATCTACTTTAGATGTTCCTCGTCCTAATCCTCCTTCATGGGATGATGAGCCTACTACTGATCTTGATTTATTGGTTGCACTTCTAAAAGTAGTCATCAATGTACTATGTACTGCTTATCCACTTCATAAATTTATTTCATATGCTCATCTTTCACCCTTGTATATTGCCTTTTTATTCTTTTAGCTCTCATTTCACTATTAAATTGTTGTCAAATACCTTTTCTTATCCAAGATAGTGGAGTGCTATGTTAGATATGATAGTATTTGAGCTAAACAAAACATGTAATTTGCATGTAACTTGATAGATACTCTTTCAGATAAGGTAGCTAGTTGTAAGTATGTTTACACGATGAAGTTGAACCCTGATGACATCTTAACTCGGCTGAAGGCCAAACTTACCGCCAAAGACTATTCATAGGTAGTAGTGTACACTAACATGAGACTTTTTTCTACGATTACAAAAATAATCTCGATGCATGTACTAATCTTCACGACTGCTACTCATTGATCATCACATCGGTTGGGTGTAAAAAATATCATTCTTAACGATGTTCTTGATAAGACAGTGCATATAAAGCAACCACAAGATTTTGTTGCTGAAGGAGAGTCGGGAAATGTATGTATGTTAAAGAAGCTGGTGTATGGTTTCATGCAATCATTAATGGTTTAGTTTGGATATTTTACAGCTTCTATGAGGTTTGGACTCAAACAATACTAAAGTGATCCCTTTATTTTCTACTAGACCTAACATGGAAGATAGATTCTTCTAGTAGTATACACTAATGATATTATGATCAATGAAGATGATGCATCTGGTATTCAAATATTGTAACAGTTTTCAAGATCTCGAGCCTCACATATATTTTCTTAGGATATATGTGGCATACAAGAAGAAAAGCATTTATTTATTCTAGCAAAAATATATCTTAGATATATTGTTGGAGACTTAAATAGCAATGTGTAGCCCTTTCACTTCAACTACGATCGTAACTCCAAACGTGTATCACATCAGGAGAGAGACTGCATGGTTCAGAACATTACAAGAGATTGAACACTACAAGAGATTGACTGGTAATTTAAACTAATATGACATAACATGGTAATGCATTTTTGGTTAATGTGCTAAGTCAGTCTATATTTGATCTGAGGATTACACATTAGAATGTTATGATACGGGTGTTGAGAAGCCTAAAGAATGCACCCCGTAGAGATTTACTTGTAACCATTATAATGTTGATGCATTCATATATACAAATTAGGGCGGTTCATCTTATCATCAATGATCGATGACATGTTATTATTTTTGTGGGAGGTAATATGATTTTATATGAAAACAAGAAACATGTCACCTCTTGATCTAGTATAGGATCAAAAATAGAGACATGACTAATTCCACCTTGAGTTGATATGGATTCAGAAACTACTTTTGTGGTAAGATTCAAGACACCGACTCCTATAAGGTTATGTTACGATAACAAAGCTGCAATATATATTTCTAATAATCATGTATCCCATGAAAGGGCAACACACATTGAAATTGACTGTCACATGATGAGACATCAGTATGATAAGAATGTGATTGAGATGGAATATATTGGGACTGAAAATCAGCTGACGAATATGCTTACCAACCTTCTTGGAAAAGGAGAGTGAATTATGTTTGTACAAGCTAATCTCGTATGATATATATATGCTCCAGCTTGAGATGTGTGTTGAGATGCAATATATGACATACTTGGGCTTTATTTAAAATTATATGTAAAATTACCAATATAATAGTATAACTAAGATATCTGAGCGAGAGGTGAATTAACCAACTCTTTTAAACATATATTTGATTCTCTACAAGAAGGTTGATCTTTACAATGAAGAATGCTCATTTAGCCCATTAGCACGAGCAATTGTCAAAATGTTTCTATAGAAATTTTCTTTGAAATGCTCATTTAGGCCATTTAGACCGAATACATGTTTTTAATATTGTACATGCTCTTGACCATGTTTATTAGATATTGTGCATGTCTTTGGTGTGGTATGCTCATTTAGCCCAATAGCGCGAGCAATTGTCAAAATGTTTCTATAGAAATTTGCAAGAGAAATTTTCTTTGAAATGCTCATTTAGCCCATTTAGACCAAATACATGTTTTTAATATTGTACATGCTCATGACCATGTTTATTAGATATTGTGCATGTCTTTGGTGTGGTATCTGTTCATTGGTTGCTACACACGAATCACAGACTTTGGTTGTTGTACATGTTGATGATTGGCAGCTAAGTGCTACATAAGACAAAGCGACACAGGACACCGGGGCCACCTCTAGAACCCATGGGAGCCACCTCTAGAATCTCTTCCACAGTTTATATTAGAAATTATCATAATCAAATATATAATATTGCTTGACATGACACTAAACTTGACATGTATTACCAATACAGTACTTGGTATAAATAATTCACTAAAATTGAGGTAATTCATATTAGAAAGAGTGCGAGAGCAACTGGAGTCACCTTTATCACAGATCACAGTATCATATATCACAGTTTCATGGAAGATTCTATCATAGTTTTTCGATTAAGTCCCTTCCACAGTCGGGTGTTTGGACTTAGGCCCGGGATTACTCCCCGTGGTACAAGATGGTCTTTAGGTTGCATATCATACTCTCCAATATGAGTCACATCACTAGCATTGACCATCACCGATTAATATACAAGATAATTCTTGCATGATAGCCTATTTAGTGCTAGGACTATTATTGTACTTTTCTTGTTGACATAATCTTTGTTTGCTAGTGTGACGCTTATTTAACTTTGACAATGTACTCTGTCAAATTATCAGTGTTGCTCTATTGCTTAATAATAGTAATACAATCTGGCATAATTGTCATTTAGTATTTTCATACCTTAACTTATCTCTTAATTGTTCATATCAATAGTTTACTTTACTTGCATACCTCGGGATGATCGGACGGCTGCGGTGAGAGTTTGACATCGGAAAGGAATGGGTTGAAACGTCGGGAGGATGGCGACCGTTGAAATTGGAAAGAAAAATAAATTGTTTGTGCCCTTCTTTCCATTTTCTGCTTGCATCACGGTTAGCTTTTCCTTTTCTTTTTTTCCGAGTACAGAAAGAGAAAGATAGCATGAGAAATTCGGATGCTGCTATGATTAGGTCCTTTGGCGGAACTAGAATCCTTTTGACCTAATTTTCACATGAGACTAATCTATTCTCAGCGTTCAAACTTGATCATAATTGTTGTTCTTTATCCAATAGTATTTTTTCTGCTTTACACTATTATTACTATTTTGTTTTGTACATAAACCGATTGCTTGGGTAGATATAATCTACTATAATGTAATATTACATCTTCCAGGTGTTCAACATGTCTTCTAGTGAGTTTCAGAGTTCTACGATTAGCTTCTTATTCATTTTGAGCTGTGCACAGAGTTTATGAGATTATTCGTCCAGTTATGTTTTTACGATATATTTTTATTTCACCTATATTATTTTCACTGATAACCAACAGGACCTGTAGATTATTATCATTTGTGATAACCCCCGGAACCGGTAACAACCTTCTTGGAAAAGAAGAGTGAATTGTGATTGTAACAAGCTAAGCTTGTATGCCATAGACACAGCTTGAGATGAGTGTTGAGATGCAATGTGACATAACTGCACTTTATTTAAAAGAAATTATACATAAAATTACCAATATAATAGTATAAATAAGATATCTGAGGGAGAGTGGATTAACCAACTCATCTAAACATATATTTGATTCTCCAAAAGAAGATTGGCCGTTACAATGCAGAACACTCATTTAGCTCATTGGAGCGAGCAACTGTCAAAATGTGCTTATTCACTTAATGGTTTTGAGTTTGAAGTGCTGGAAGGCATTTAATGATTTATACAAGAATGGGAATAAGGCTCAGGCTTTCATTGCAAAACTGATCATGGCACAATGATCTTGAATAGGTAGGCTCAAGTAGGAGCTTGAGGATGAGCAACTTTGAGATTGAATTGAGCTTATATAAAGTTCCTTTTTCAGAGTTTGCTTTCTAGTGGCTGAATGTAGTGCAGCATGTGTCCTTTGGTCTTTGCATTTTCATCGTACTTGTTAATTCTCTTGCCCTTTGATTATTAGATCTTGTATTTGGTTATTGTAGGTGCGGTTCTTTTGTTTTCTTAGATGTTCTATCTTATGCCTTGTTATCTGGTCTGATGTCATTATGCAATGATTGTTGCTGGAAGGCATTTAATGATTTATACAAGAATGGGAATAAGGCTCAGGCTTTCATTGCAAAACTGATCATGGCACAATGATCTTGAATAGGTAGGCTCAAGTAGGAGCTTGAGGATGAGCAACTTTGAGATTGAATTGAGCTTATATAAAGTTCCTTTTTCAGAGTTTGCTTTCTAGTGGCTGAATGTAGTGCAGCATGTGTCCTTTGGTCTTTGCATTTTCATCGTACTTGTTAATTCTCTTGCCCTTTGATTATTAGATCTTGTATTTGGTTATTGTAGGTGCGGTTCTTTTGTTTTCTTAGATGTTCTATCTTATGCCTTGTTATCTGGTCTGATGTCATTATGCAATGATTGTTGTGCCCTGTGGCAGCTACTGCACACGTACTATAGGGGGGGTGAATAATACTTAAAAAAATCAAGATAGTTATTCCTAATTATTGTGCAAGAAACAAACGACAATGCGGAATTAAACAACTATCAACAAGAATTAAAACATACGCAAACAAACAATATTACTGGGTTCGGATCCACCCAAGTCTCCCCGACTTGTACCCGGTGATCCTACGTCCCAACCACCCGGATCCCCTCCGGATACTTGAGTTAGCAACCCTAACTCAAGATTTCCACTATGAACTACTTGTGAAAAACCTTCACAAGTCAAATCATACACAAAGTAATTTGTGACTCCCACAACCCGGGATCACAACCACACTCTCACAACCGAGAGTGAAACTTACAATTCAAATATGAAATGAAATAAACACTTACCTACAAAATCCTATGCCTTGAGTAAATCTTACCAAATTAGGGCAAGGAGGGATTTTGAGGAAGATGATGCCACCAAACCCTAGCTTCAAGAAGATGACCAGCAATGGAAGCCTAGGGTGGAGTATGGTGACTAGAATCAAGCTCTTGGCTTGAGAAGCTCACAATGGAGAGAATCTCTCTTGAGGAAGATGGCTCAAAGAGTGAAGGGAGAGATTCGTGTGAGGGAGAGATCTTTGATTTAGCTTGGGGGAGCTCTTCTCTTAGGTCTGAAATTACTTGTAAAGTGGACCTTCAACCTTGCCTCAAACGTATCAAGATTGTATTTATAGAGGCAAGGAAAATCGTGTTGGAAAAGTTCCTAACGGCTCTTTTCTGAACCCAACTAGTCGGTCAAAGAACAACCACCGACCGACTAGTTCATCAACTAGTCGGTCGGTCAATCAACGTAGACCGACTAATAGAAGAACAGCCAAGAAGTCGAAGTACAGGCAAAGACAACTAGTCGGTCTAAGAATACTTGCCGACCGACTAGTTTCACAACTAGTCGGTCGGTGAATGATCTTTGACCGACTAACGTCGAAATAGAATAAGCTGACTTCAAGATGACTTAGTCGGTTTAAGAACAAATGCTGACCGACTAGTTTCTCAACTAGTCGGTCGGTAAACGTTCTTTAACCGACTAACTCGAAACAGTAGCTCAGGCTGAAAATGACTGTACACAACTAGTCGGTCTAAGAAGGATTACTGACCGACTAGATCGTCATCTAGTCGGTCGGTGACTCTTCTTTGACCGACTAACTGTAGTCATAGAAAGAGCTGAATAAAGAGAGGCAAACTAGTCGGTCCATGTAGAGTTGCCGACCGACTAGATCGTCATCTAGTCGGTTGGTGACTCTTCTTGAACCAACTAACATGCACTCGAAGCCGAGGGAAGAAGCGATAGGCTTCGGGAAAGTTTCTAATGGCTTCTATGATTATCCTAGCTCTAAGATATGAGCGAAATGAAGTTTAGAATGTAAGTCCTACTCAAGGCTTAACATTCTAATCTATGAAGCTAGAAGACTATAAAATAAACCTTACGAGCCGTCTTCAAAGCTTCAATCTTCATTCCTCTTGACTTCAATATTGCTCCTTGAGCTTCAACGAAGCTCCAGGCACACGATCACGCGTATTGAGAAGTCTTGAGATGTCGCTTTTGATGTACGTGGTATTTTGGCGACGATCTCCATAACTGCGCTCACAAATAAGTTAGTATACATTATTTATGTTTGCTCATCATCCAAAACCAAATCCGGGGAATCATATCACAACAATGATAGTTTTCTGTGTGCTTTAGACTTGTTTTATAAGTACATAGCAGCTGGTTTTCTATATATTTAATGGACTTATGTTTTCTTTTCTTTTTGTTCATTTCTTGTCTCTGGTACACATTGGGAATGGATACTAAACAACTATTTATAATGAGTTGTCAGTAGTATATGTTAGCTACATGATTGATTTCTTTTCTCATTGTCCAAGGAAATGAATTGAATTTAGCTTGATGTTGTTACAAGTGATTCAAGTTACAATTTGTAGCCAGATATTGTGTCTCGGCAATAATGACTGTCATTTGCTATTGAGTTTTTCTTTTTAATTTTATTTTGAATCCCTTTTATCCACGCATTAATCCATGAAACATTTTAAGTGGTAATTTTACCTACTGGACAGAAGGTGACTACATCCTACATTTATATCTATGCTTGCAGCAAAACAAACTAGACAATTCTTAGCATGTTCTCATCACCTTCCCATTCCACTTCTACTTGAAGAAAACCACAAAATTATAAAGAAGTTACTTCCAAATGACTTCTGTTATGGAAATAAACCAAAAAAACCATGATCTGGGTTTTGCAATAGTCACTTCTGTTGAATTGAGTTCAATGTATTCAATTCACTTTCTTGCAACCAAATAGGCCCTTAGTAAATGATGCTGATGATAAACTTGGTTCCTCTGTGATCAATATGCTGATTATGGTCCTACCGATAAGTGAACAAAATACACATCAAAATCTATAAAAAGGATAGCCAACTGATTTATTAAATTAAAGATAAGATTCAACCTCAATAGATACTTTCCCAAATTTTAGAGGAATAAGGTGATGGGCATTATTATACACATTTCATTAAGGGACAAACATAATTCACTAAATGATTGGCATGCATGACTCTCCAGCTAGAAAGTAAATAGTCAAGACTTCAGAGACAATCCTTCATGCTAGCATGGAAATGTGCATGAACACCAATAGATACCAGTACACTGACTAACCAAATATAATATTTATGAATATCTAGATATAAGATATAAAAATTAAAGCCAATAGATTGATCCAAAATATACCGCGGAAGACGTTGCATCAGATTCTTATTGGAGTTCTGCAGTGCTCGATCATATACAACCTCCGTCCGCTTAGCAACGTTAGGCCAACTATAGAGGCTTTTCATCTGCTTAAAATCCAACCATTAAAAAGATAAAGGGAAAAAATTGATAAATTTTAACTTTAGTTTTCGGCAACTATATAAGATGATATAAACTTTAAATAAACAGGGAGATCAATTCACTATAATTAGAGACAACTCCAATAATGAGGGAAAGATAAAACTTACACGTTCATGCATGACATATGGATCAATCCCGGGAAGAATGTCTATTGCTTTCTTGATAGCTGAAACCATATCATGTGGTGCTGGTTCTGCAAGCACTATCATGTCATCTGGCAGGACCTGCCATGAAAAAAAATTGTGGGTAATTTACTAAATCATCAAAATGAAATCCATTCTCTTTCTTGTACTCATTTTAGATAATTGAATATTAAAAGGGATTAAGATTCCAAAAATCCTGCCTCTGGAACGCCTCCAACTCTTGTGCTCACGGTAAGTAATCCACAACTAGCAGCTTCCAGAATGGCTATACAGAAAGCTTCAGTAAGAGAACTGCAAGAGCACATATGTATTTCAGGAAAAAATTCATATGGATATCAGCTAACATGTAACACGAGCCACCGCCACCACCCCAAATAAATAAATAGACGTATAAATAAAATCAGGTTCATGGGAAACATTCAACAGTCAAAATGAAATTGAGACTTCCAAACTAAGGCAAGGGATAACAAAAGGTAAGAATTGTGCATTTATTCATAATAAATTAGCATTCCAGGAATAGGATATGGTTGCCAATAAATCTTCATATGATTCAATTGTAGTAGTCGTCAATCAAGGAAAGGTTAGCATGTGTATCTACAGATGTGGAACTGTGGAAAACAGATCATAATTCAAACATGATGGACGCAAGGAAAGCACTGATTATCGTAGACCAAGTTCTTTTACCTCTTATTGAGTAGGCAGACAGAGAGGTAGGCTTAAGTTTTGATTTTTGACCGATTGAATGGTGTGGTATAAGATAATTGTTGGCTTTACCTTAAGTTTGAAGTCAACTTACACTGTAAAACATAATTCGCTTCATCCTCACGTGTTGCCTTCCACACATAAAATAACATCTCCTTTCTTCCAATCCAATATCTGACCAAATCCAAACTTCTTCAAATGTTTACGAGGTGTTTAAGTTCTGTTAAGATAAAACTGACTGGGTAATGCTATTATGATCCAGATCGTGGTTTGTAGGGTTATGGTGTTTTCAGGTAATATTGTTCATGTCATTCCAAATCCAACCTAACTTCCCTATTCTTTACAAATTTGAGGTGGTATTCTAATGGCTTGAATTAAAATTGTAATCTCTATTGGCACGGGAAGAATAAATGGCCCCTATCGACTATTTTCTTTTCAAACATGCTAAGTTTCTTGCTCTTGGCAATCACCATACATGCATGAACCTAACACCTATAAGTATGTATTTTTTAAGTCAAATACTCATTCAGACCTTCTTAATTGTTTCCCATGGAAGCTTGTCGGCTGCCTATCATTTGCTTATTTTCTTGATTGAACCAGTGATTATGTTAGATTTGGGGATGAGAGTGTCAAAATTGTAATTTTGGGCCTCAGGGTATGTAATTATAAACAACTAAGTCCTTTATATAGTGGAGGAGTGGTTATGGCTAAGAATCATGTTGAATTTGAGAGAAGAACATTGAGGAGAGAAGAGATTAGGAATAGATTAATTTAAATTTTGGAAGATTTACGCATTTATCCCGAATCAAAGGCTATCAGAGTGGTCCCCTCTTGAATTGAGACCACATATCTTTGTATTGCTCATCTTCATCTATAAAATCATATTTTTACCAACCACATCTCTAGAAATTCCTATTAAATTGGTATCAGAGCAAGGTTCAGATAGCGATAATAAGAAAGGTGAAAGCTTTGGAGGAAAAAATCGACGCTGGGGGGAGGAATTGAAGAAATCCTATCAATCATTGGAGAAAAGATTGTCGTTAATCGAATCTACGGTGAAGATGTTGGACGCGCGGATTAGAGCTGTGTTGGATGCCTTAATGGAGAAAATTTCGAAGATGAAGTGTCGTTCTTCACCCGAGAGGTCAGATCTAAGAGACGACGGTGACAAAAACTCAGATCTAGGGAGATAGACAGAATTTTTAGCCAAAAGGGAAGGAGAAAACCGACAACTTTAAAGGTGATCCGTCACCAAAGTCAGCTCTAGGGCACCACAGCCCCCGAAAAGAAGTGGCAGGGGACGACAGCCCCCTAACTCGTTGCCAAGGGCACCACGGCCATGTGGTGGCCCATCAGGGGGTAACAAACACCTGGGAGTGAACTGGGGCTTTGCGGTCCCCAGGTGGTCCTGCCAGTGGCTGGCGAACTACTGGGGGGCCACCTGGGGCTAGCGACCCCCGAGCTGGGCCGCCCAGGCCTCGCGGCCCTTGGGTGAACCTGCCAGGGTCACCTGGGCCCTCACGGGCCCTGGGCAGCATGCCCAAAGATCAATGACCCTCAGACATGCCACTGGGGGCCCAACGATGGTAGGGAGCTCTTCCAAGGGTCCCACGATCCCTGGATTCATGGTGATCAGCAACAACGATATCCCCCGAGAGGCGATGTGCCTTAGGAGAGCTTGTAGAATACTATGATGAATATCCAGGCTACGAAGAGGATGTCAGAGACCTGAAGTGGCCTGGGAACGACTGGGAGAAGACGGAATGGCAAGAGGATGCATGTGAGAAGACTTTGGAGCTCATCAGAATGCCTATTGACAATTTCACTTTGACCAGCCGAGAGGAAGAGCAATGCAAGGAGTATTCGACACTGAGAGCACGGTCAGTAAGCTGAAGTTACGGGTTTCAAGTGGAAGGATGACTATAAGTGGGTTTATCGTGTGGAGAGATACTTCACGGTAAATCGCTTGACTGGACAGTAGAAACCGAGGGCAACCGACATCTGCTTAGATGAAAAGGCATTGTCATGGTACTTGTGGAGGGAAGTGGCAGCGAGTGCGATCATGTGAGGAGTTCAAGGACTGCATGTTGGATCAATTCTGTGACACCCAAGACAGATTTACACGAGCAGCTCCTTGCACTCCGGGAGAATGACACAGTTCGTGACTACATGGAGTGGGTTGAAGCAAGGTTTTAGGTCTCGGTATCGGTATCGGTATCGCTCTTTCCAAAATTTAGGTTTCAGTATCGGTATCGTCCGTTTCGTTGGTTTCGGAAGCAAGTTTCGGTTTCGTCCGAATCGACAGTTTCGGCAGTTTTGTTTCTGGTATCGGTTTTGGTTTCGGTTTCATAGTTACTTTAAATATGTATATACTAGTAAGTTTTAGGTCTCGATTTGCTAAATATATATCAAATGGTAAAGAATCAAATGCTTTTTTACATGTTACACATTTTGCTAAATATGTATATGTAAATATATTATGCTTTTTTGATGATTATATCAAATCATTGTGTAATTTTGTATTTATACTTATTTGGTTGGTCAGCATTGTGTAATACTGTATTTATACTTATTTGTTGGCCAGCAGCATTTGTATTAAATGAAGAATGGCAAACTTGTAAATAAATAGAAGAGGAGATGGCTAGTGCGTGGACTTCTTCCAGTGGCACTAAATGAGATGGAAAACTTGTAAATAAATATACTGCAATGCAATAAATGAAATGCACGTGATTACTAGCGGCACTATTGCCAGTCGATTACCAGATGCAATAAATATACAGCAACACTACGCCATCACCCAGCCACCCTACGCCATCACCCAGCCACCACGAGATCGGAGGCAGACATCGGGAAGATCAGTGAGTTCGGAGGCGGAGGCGGAGGCGGCTAGCAGGTAAGTCTTCCTCTCTTCTTCTTTTTCTTTTTTTCCTCTTCTTCTTCGTTTCGCTTTTTCCTTATTTTTGCTGTTTTTTTTGGAGCAGCAGAACTTCTTTTTCCTTTTCCCTTCTTCTTTGTTTTTTTACTTTTCTTCTGATTCTTATCCTTTATTTGTTGTGGCTCATCGGTATCGACCGAAACCGGCCGGTTTCGACTGGTACCGGCCGAAACCGACCGAAACCGGCCGGTTTCGGTCGGTACCGAGAAAATACAAGGGTTTCGGATCGGTCCCCTTCGAGACCGATCCGAAACGGCCGAAACCCTATGGTTTCGGCCGATACCTCAAACCATGGTTTGAAGCACCCTCAGGCCGAGTGAGGGAAATACCGGAGGCGATGCTGGAGGGAAATACCGGAGGTGATGCTAGAGGGAAGCTTCATGAAAGGCATTAGGAGAATCATCATAGCAGATCTCTGCATCCAGAGACCGAGAGGGCTGATGTAGACGATGGAGCTGGCACAGCTAATCGAGGATAGACACATAGCAAAGCGGGCTACCAATGGAGGGATGAGCGGTGTCACATCCCGCACTCATGTTGCCGAGTAGACCTAGAAGCCACAGCTAATGATGTGTTAGATAGTTTAGGGCAAGAGTTGCGAGCCTCCAACAGACCGTGGATTCACGCATCTTACACAGAAGGAAATCCTGAACATGCGTGACAAGGGGTTATGTTTCCAATGTGGAGAGGTTCGGATAGGTACATCATTGTCAGGATCGTGCGCTATAGGTATTGGTCGTCGAAGAAGATGCGGGCACAACCGCTAGAAAGGAGGAGCCAAGAGGGGACAGTCATCCCATTTGGAGTAGCATTCCCACATGATTCTTAACACCACCTTGAAGGCAATGTGATTCTTTGGAACAGATTAATGGTAGATTTAGGGACAATGGTGGCAAAATTGTAATTTTAGGCCTTGGTGGCATTTTTGTAATGATGGAAATTAGTCATTTATATAGTGGAGGGGTTAGGTGATAAGACCACATCTTAGGAAAGAGGACAGATCTAGAATTTTAAGAGTCTTAGGGGCATTTTTGTAATTTTCGGTTTTCTAGTGGCTTTTTTGTAATTTTTGGGTTTATGGTTATTTTTGTAATTTTGTATTTTCAGCTTAGTATTTATATGGGGCAAAGAGGGATTATGGATGGATCGTGTTGAATCTTGAGAGAAGTGACTCTTTTGTGAGAAGTTACGACTTCACCTCGAGTAGAAGCTTGGAAGAGCAGTCCACCTCTCGAACATGGCCAAGAGAGAGCAAATTCTTCTCGAAAAAACTCATTTTTACCTCTAAATCTTTTTATTTTCAGTTTTTCATCAATAAAATCCCACCTTTTCAAATCCCTCCTTTCCAAAAAAATTCCACCTTTCGACCAAAAACCCTAACTTTCTCCATCAAAGCCCTAGCAAATCCTATCAATTTGGTATTAGAGCTTTACGATCCATGGCGATGGCCGCGTTTTTCAGATTTAAGGTTAAGGCAACGATCGAAGAGCGAAGGACCCGATAGGTAAGGATATATGCAAAGTTTGATGCCATCATGCAAACCTTAGCACAACAAAGTGATGTCCTACCGCAACAAAGTGCTTCCATACAAACCCTAATTCAACAACTGTCTCAACTATTTCCAGATCTAAAAGCAACGAAGAATTCAGATTTGGGCGAAAATCCAGATCTTGTGCAAAAGGCGACAATTTTGTCGAAAGAAAAGGAAAAAACGAAGAATCCAAGAAGGGCTTCTTCTCGACACAGAGGCGGAGTTCGACGAAGCGGAAGATATTCCCACGAAGGGCGGGGGCCCCGACCACTTTCACCAGGGGCCCCACAGCTGCCTACAAGGTCAGCAGGCCCCTGCAAGCCACCTTTAGGGCTAGCTGGGCCTTACAGTCTGCCTACAAGGTCGGATGGGCCCGCCGATAAGCCCTGCAGGCCTCAGACGGCAATCCAGAGGCACTGCAAGCCACAGACAGCCACCTGCAAGACCTGGACAGCAATCCATGGGCACAGTAGGCCCATGACATCCACCTGCAGGCCCAGGACAGCAAGTTGTAGTCCCCGGACAGAAAGCTAGGGGCCATGCATGCCTTGGACAGCAAGCCAGGTACTCCCACAGGACCTCGGGAGTTGATGAGGGGCCCATTCGAGATCGGCGACTATCTTCGAGGCACGGCGAATCCACACGAAACTTTGGTGATTACCGTATCTTCCTTCCAGACGTCGTTGAGGCGATGGAGACCAATCCTATTTTTTGATCCGTGAGGGGACGAGCATTCCATTCGGAGCAGTATGTCCATGGTCTTCATGCACCACATTGAGGACAAACTAATTTTTCGGGGGCGGAGTAATGATGAGACTGTATTTTAGGAAAGAGGACATAATTGGAATTTAAGGAGTCTTAAGGGTATTTTTGTAATTTTTAATTTTCTAGGGGCTTTTTCGAAAATTTTACTTTTATGATGATTTTTGTAATTTTGTATTTTCAGTTTAATATTTATATGGAGTGAAGAGGGATTATGGATGTATCGTGTTGAATCTTGAGAGAAGAGACTCTTTTGAGGGAGGTTGCGACTTCGCCTCGAATAAAAGTTTAGAGGAGCAGTCCACATCTCCAACGTGACCAAGAGAGAGTGAATTCCTCTTGAAAGAACTCACATTTACCTTTGTATCTCTTTATTTTCAGTTATTCATCAATAAAATTTCCATCCTCTTCCCATATCTCCTCTATTAAACCCTAAAAATCCATTCTTTCCACTAAAAATTCCACATTTCCACCAAAATCCTAACTTTCTTCATCAAAACCCTAGCAGATCCTATCATTACGGCTAAGAATCATGTAGAATTTAAGAGAACATTGAGAAGAGAAGAGTTTAGGAGTAGATTAGTTTAAATCTTGAGAGAGTTAGGCTTTTATCTCGAATCAGGGACTATGAGATCGGTCGCCTCTTGAATTGAGACTACTTATCCTTGTATTTCTCATCTTTATCTATAAAAATCATATTTTTACAATCCAGATCCCTAGAATTTCCTATCAGATTAGTTCATAGGTTTCTCTTCATTTAAATCTTTGAATCAATTTCTTGTCCAAGAAAACTACTTCGTGCAATGACCATGTTTGGAATAGAAGCTAACAAACCAGAAATCCATTTTACATATTGATATTTTGCTACCCTTCCATAATGTTTCAGTATATGTTAGAAACAAGTCTGTATAGTCGATATGATCTCATCGAATTCATTGTATTTTGCACTTATTTGAATATCAACCAGTTCATATTCATACCTGCTTAAATTGGACTCCTCAAAGGGAATCAATCATTTTTTTGGAAACTTGATATCACATTAATGTTTCTTTCATAGGAGGCTAGTTGTTTTATTAAAGTTTCAAACATATCTATTCCCTTGGATTCTACAAATTGCAAAGACTCGCTTTCGTTCATTGCAAGCACAAATGTCTGTATGTATATGCTCATTTGTTTCTACTGTATAAGTGTCATGTTTCACCTGATATTCCACATACTTGGTTGTCCATCTCATGCCCACAGTCTCAGGTCCATGAGGTTCGTAGGCCTTAATATCATTGATTACTTTCTCTTAAACTAATTTAAAATAGTTACTAAATTGCTATTGAAAACCTGATGCAGAAATCCAACCTGTGCTTAATTACCAGGATCAGATGCATCAGACGTCTGATGTATAATAATTACCGCATAATAATTACCAGGATCAGACGTCTTATGCATAAGACGTCTTATGCCCTGTTTGGATTGCAGCCTAGTGGGGGATGTCAGACGTCTGATGATCAAGTCCAAACATTTGGCGTATCAACCGTGTCAGTCAAGAAAAGTTAACAGACATAGGATATTTGCTCTTCAGACGTTTGGTCAAGGGCCAGACGTTTGGGTAATTTTCACGTTTGGGTAATTTTCAGTCGTCACCCAAAAACACACAACGATCTGGTGAATAGTGCCACTTGTTCAGGGAATTTTCAAGGAGTCTAGAGTTCATCTCCCAAACGACTGAATAGGGGGGTCAAACGTCTGATTGCTACCGACTTAGTTTCTTTCTTCTGCAGACGTCTGGAGATCATTCCTCAGACGTCTGACACATGGAAATCTCCAGTCATCTGACAGTCGTCTGCTCTGTTTTTTTGGGTCGATCTGTGACCATTGGATTGAGCGAACAGTTGCTCAATCCAATGGCAACGATGTTTGCATCTCTTAGGTGGTATTTAAGGCCTTGCTTGAGGATGTTAGGCAATGCCTTTATGAGAGCTTTGAAGAACTTAAAGCAAAGTTGTTGAGAATTAATTGAGAGAGCTTTGAAGTGAGCTTCGAAGAGATTAGAACTCTAAAAGAGAAAGATTAGGTCTTTTGAGATTTATTGGGTTCTTGGGTCTTTTTGTTTTCTCTTTACTTCTTCTGTGTGAGTTGATTGTTGTGGCCTGGTGTTTATCCAAGTTATAACTCACTTGAGGGTGAAGAAGTCAGTGTAAAAACTTGTATTATCATATCAGATAGTGAATAGTTTCGGATGCTGGAGTAAGTCAAAGATTGACCGAACCAGGACAATTGTTGTGCCTCTTTTACTTTCTGCATTTATTGAATGGTGTTTCTTCGTTTGCTTTCTTTGCTCCCGCAAGATCCAAATTGGGTGAGATTGTTTGTTGTTATGGTGATCCAATTTTTGTGAATTCTACTTTCTAGCTAGCTGTAAGATGTGCTAGTTCCACGGGAATCTTTTCGCAACACGTGGTATCAGAGCCCTAGGGTTGTGATAGACCCTTGCGGGTCTATCTGCCGCACCATGGGCCCAGGCCCATGGTTGGCCGCCGGCCCTTGGTGCACGCGCGCACGTCTCTAGCCTAGGAGCCCTAGTTTCTCTTATTTATAGGGGCTAACCATCTTTTGTTTTAGTAATGCTTGATGAATGATATTTTCTCTCGAGCGTCTTAGATTAGATCTAAATTAAACGAGTACGGACGTCCTCTTCGACGTCTTGGAAGGAGAGCGCATCTCTTTTGCGCTCAATTATCTTGTTCTTGCTACTATCTTATCAATAAAAATCGTATCTTTTGTTGGTTCCTAACAATTTGGTATCAAAGCATGTGACGATTCATGGCGGCTTCGACGAGATCGCAAGACAAAATTGAGGCTTTGGAGGCGAAATTTTCAAGCGAGATCAACAGAATCAAGAAATCGTTGGCGGCAAACGATGAATATATGGCAAAGTTGACGGCTTCCATCAACCAATTGGTGGCAAATCAAGCGAAGCACGACGAACAATTCGTGCAAGTGATGGGAACCCTAAATCAATTGGCGACAAACAACAAAGCGGATGGGAACCCTAAATCAGCGGAAAAGACGCCACCGTTGGGCAAGGGGAATGAGAAAGTTGAGAGCTTTGATCCGGAAAACAACTTTTTGGTGGAGGATTTGGCCGAGGAAGAGGAAGAGGAGTCGTGAAAGGTCGACTATCGAGAAGAAGTAAGGCGAAAGGCGGCGGAAGCCCAAGGATGGGCCGGCGGCAACATCCAACCCCACCACAGGCGCGTGAAGCGGAGGGGGGGCCGCGGCAGCCCCCCAAGGCCCCGTCGACCCCCAGGAGGGCCGCCAGGGCGGCGGCGGCCTCCCCTGGCTCCGCCCAGGGCCGGCGAAGCCCCCAGTGGGCCGGCGAACCCCCCGAGCCCTGGGGGGCCGCTGGGGCCCCCCAGACCCTCGCCCAGGGGCGGCGAAGGCCCCGGGGGGTCGGTGAACCCTCCCGAGCCCCGGGGGGGCCGCTGGGGCCCCCAGGGCCACCGCCCAGGGGCGGCGAAACTTCCGGGGGGCCAGCGACCCCCTGACCTCCGGGGGGCCGCTCGGGCCCCCAGAGCTACCAGGCGGGGCCGGCGGCCCTGCCCCAGGAAGGCCACGGCCCCGCGGACAGGCGCAGACCCCCACGCGGGGTTTTCGAGGCTACGAGCAACGATTTTCAAAATTTTCGCGACGGACAACCGCGTCGAGAGGCTCCGGCACGTGACTTCGAGGAGAATTTGGGACCCGGGGATTTTCAGGAGCACGGAGACTACGTCGAGAGCTATCGGGACCCTCCCGACCATCGATTTGACGATGGGAGGTGGCAGCCACCGCCCCACCACCAGGAGAGACGCACAGCAGGCGCCGGGGGAGATACAGAGACTACCATGAGTGTCCAGAGGGCGGATTTGGAGGCGACGAGGGGCACAGAGACCGAGGAGACTATAGGGGCCGCGGAGGGCCACCTAGGCGGTACGAGACTCAGGACGAGAGGTGACAGCACTACCGTCCGCATCACAGAGAGGAGGGGAGGCCCGAACAGGGGCACTTTGGCGGAGAGGTCAGGGTGCGGAAGCTGGAGATGCCGTTGTTCACGGGAGAGGATCCGCATGCCTGGCTATTCACAACAGAGAGGTATTTTGCAGCACACCGCATGACAGAGGCGCAAAAGTTGGAGGCCGCGGCTATTTGCATGGAGGAGAGAGCTTTGGGGTGGTACCAGTGGAAAGAGAGGAGGCAGCAGATTCACAACTGGGAGGAGCTGAAGGACCTAATTCTGGAGAAGTTCCGAGATCCCCGTCTGGGGAACCTGCACGAGCAGTTGTATGCCCTCAGGCAGGAGGGAACGCAGCGGGAGTACATCGAGAGATTTGAGACGCTGGAAGGCGCGTACATGGTGTGTCGGACGAGTCATTGGAGGACACTTGAGGGACTGCGACCCAGCCTTCGAGCCGCAGTAAGACCTTACAAGCCCAGGTGACTTTCAGAGGTCATCGAGATGGCGCAGATGGTAGAGGACTCCCGAACTGAGGACAGGAGAGGCGGGGACAGCTACATTGGACAGTTACAATGTGTCACCTCGACTGGAGCAGGCGGAGCGGGGGCCACTACTGAGGCCGTTCAGATGGGGACTTGAGAAGACGGTGGACCAAAACAACCCACCACCTGCTGAGGGCCCATTCCGAAGGATGACCGATGCGGAGATGAGTGAGAAGAGGCAAAAGGGGCTCTGTTTCAAATGCGACGAGCGCTTCACTCCCGGACACCGATGTGCGAGTCATAAGCTGCAAGTGTTGATAGCGGAAGTAGACAAGGATGATGACGTGGAGGACGAAGGCATCGACTTGCAGGCACCACCTTGAGAACAAGGTGGCTCTTTGGGGGGAGTATTGATAGACCCTTGGACAGCTACATTGGACAGTTACAACGTGTCACCTCGACTGGAGCAGGCGGAGTGGGGGCCACTATTGAGGCCGTTCAGATGGGGACTTGAGAAGACGGTGGACCAAAACGACCCACCACCTGCTGAGGGCCCATTCCGAAGGATGACCGATGCGGAGATGAGTGAGAAGAGGCAAAAGTGGCTCTGTTTCAAATGCGACGAGCGCTTCACTCCCGGACACCGATGTGCGAGTCATAAGCTGCAAGTGTTGATAGCGGAAGTAGACAAGGATGATGACGTGAAGGACGAAGGCATCGACTTGCAGGCACCACCTTGAGAACAAGGTGGCTCTTTGGGGGGAGTATTGATAGACCCTTGCGGGTCTATCTGCCGCACCATGGGCCCAGGCCCATGGTTGGCCGCCGGCCCTTGGTGCGCGTGCGCGCGTCTCTAGCTTAGGAAGCCTAGTTTCTCTTATTTATAGGGGCTAGCCGTCTTTTGTTTTAGTCATGCTTGATGAATGATATTTTCTCTCGAGCGTCTTAGATTAGATCTAGATTAAACGTGTGCGGACGTCCTCTTCGGCGTCTTGGGAGGAGAGCGCACCTTTTTTGCGCTCAATTATCTTGTTCTAGCTACTATCTTATCAATAAAAATCGTATCTTTTGTTGGTTCCTAACAGGTTGCTTGTGGAAAAATTGAGTAGCAAAGACGATGACTCTTACTTCACGCAATATAGAAAGGTTCACGGGCTGTAACGATTTTCAGTTATGGCAGGTTAGGATAAAGTCCTACATGGGGCAGACTGAATATTATCAGACTGTCTTTGAGGATGACAAGATTGATGCTGCAGTTACCCCAGCGCAGAAGGCCGACATGAAGAGGAATGCATTTAGTGACATCCAGTTGTCTCTAGTCGATACCGTCTTGAGGGATGTGATCGAGAAGACGTCTAAGAGAATTTGGAAGAAACTAGAAATGCTCTACATAAGAAGTCGTTTACTAGTCGACTCTATCTGTTGCAACAACTGTATACTCTGAGGATGAAGGCTGGTTTTCGGTGAAGGATCACATAGATGAGATGAATCGTATTGTGATGGATCTGAGAGGAATGAAGGTCAAGATTGAAGATGAGCAGCAAGCCGTTATTCTCTTGTGCTCGTTGACCAAGGTCGAACTTCGTTCGTTCCATGATTTATGGAAGAACGACTCTTAACGCCGAAGTAGTGCAGGTATCCCTCCATACAAAAATTCTATGCAAGGGCCATGAGAGAGACCCTAGAAGTAACCAAAAAGCCGCATTGTATATAAGGGGGAGAATGGACAAGAAAAGGAGGCCAACACCAATTCAGGAAGAATGGCTGTCCCAAGTCCAGTGAGCCCAGAGATAAGAGGGGCACCGTCTTGGAAAGATCAATGCCCAAATGCCAAAGAAATGAGGAAATGCAATGGTGCCTATGTTGTTGCTTTCATAGGATTCAGTAATATAACTATGCGTGATGACAGAGATCATGATCACAAGGGGAAGGGCCAAATGTTCGCAGCATGAGCGTCCGATGAGGCACATGTTGCATGGCTAAATGATAGCGGATGTTCATTCCACATAACTCCACATCGGAGCTGGTTTTCGACGTATTGTTCCCAAGATGATGGATGCTCAATTCTCATGAGGAACAACGCCACATGTAAGACAATGGGAACATGAACAATCCGTATCTGGATGTACGACGGGACTGTGTGTACCCTTGCCGACGTCGACAAATACCTAATCTAAGGAAGAGTATTATTTCTATAAGTGTGTTTGATACCATTGGATGCAAATCAGTGGTGGAAAATGGCCAGCTGAAGGTGTCCAAGAGAGCCATGGTAGTGTTGAGGGGAAAGAAAGTGTGGAATTTGTATGCCCTACAAGGAAACACGATGGAAGGCGAAGCCGATGCCACCTCTACTAGCTCATGCGACGGAGACTCCGCAAAATTATGAAATTACAAATTGGGTCATTCGTGCGACAAAACTCTATATGTTCTCCGAAGAAGAAATCTAGTTGGAGCTCGCGATGAGACTGGAATTTTGCAAAAGCTGTGTTTACGGAAAAACAAGACTAAAGTCTCTTTTGGCACTGGTGAACACTCAAACAAGGGTCACCTAAATTATGTGCACATAGATGTGTCAGGGTCGTGTCCCTGACATCAGGCGGTGGTGCCAAATATTGTGTCCTCTTCATCGACGATTACTCTCGGAAGTGTTGGTTGTATTTAATGAAAACAAAAGACCAAACTTTCGAGAAGTTCAAACAATGAAAGATCATGGTTGAGAAGCAAACGGGAAGGGCCGTGAGAACCCTTATGTCCGACAATATAAGGGAGTTCACCTCACGAGAGTTTAATGTCTATTGTCGATCCCAAGGAATTTGACGCCATTTTACAACACCGACGATCCGCTGTCTAATGAGGTGGCAGAGATGATCAACTGTACACTGTTGGAGCGAGTGCATTGCTTGAGGCACTCTTGCAGATTGGAGAAGTAATTTTGGGGAGAAATCATTACGACCAATGTGCACATATTGTGCACATATTGAACAGAGTTCCATTGATGGCTATTGATTACAAAATTCCAGAGGAGATGTGGATGAGAATGTCAGAGATTACTCATACCTTTGCATCGTCGATTGCCCGGCTTAAGCTTATGCTTGGGGCAACAAATTAGAGCCGAGGGTAAAGAAATGCATTCTACTTGGTTATGGCTATGGCATGATGGGATATCGCTTGTGGGATCCACTGGCCCGTAAGGCATTTGTGAGTAGACATGTCACCTTCGATGAGTCTGTGATGCTTAGTGCGAAGCAAACTCGGTTGGAGGATGAGCCGACATCTGTGTAGCTCGAATCTAAGAGGGTTAAGCTCCCAATTCCACTTCACAGGAGACCCGGCAAGGAGCCCATGGTCGAGGTCCTAGTTGAGGGACATCATGAGGTCCATCATGAGGACCAAGTGCAGAGACCTGTTCAAACTCAGGTATGAGATGAGTTTCGAGCCGATGAGGTGCATAGATCCAAGCGAACGAGAAGGCACAGGAAAGATTGGGGTCTTGGGACTACTCGACGTTCTCCTTTGATAACATGGCCTCCAATGCATTGAACATTGCACATGAGGAGCCATTAACCTATGGTGAAGCTATGACTTTGTGCGATGTTAGTTAGTAATGTATCATGGTTTAAAAGATGGAGTCACTCCACCACAATGACACGTGTGATATAGTGCGTCTGCACGTGCCATTAGGTGCAGGTGGATCTACAAAGTCAAGGAAAGCTCGACAGATGACGGTGGTGATGTGGGCTTCAAGCTCGGCTAGTGGCTAAGGGCTTTGCTCAGAGGAAGGGAGAGGACTACAACAAGATATTTTCTTTAGTGGTAAGACACACTTCCATTCGTATTTTGTTAGCACTAGTTGCATCCAAGAAAATGGAGTTGGAGCAACTCAATGTCAAAACGGCATTTCTACATGAAGAATTGGATGAGGAGATAAACATGCACCAATCGGAGGGCTATGTCAAAGGGAAAGGAGAACATGGTCTGCAAGTTGAAAAATTCCTTGTACGGACTAAAGCAATCGCTGAGGCAATGGTACAAGAGATTTGACAGCTTCATGTTGGGGATATGATATCAGCAGAGTGTGAAGGACCAATGTGTATATGTGCATACAATGGATGATGATTCGCGTATATATCAACTGTTATATGTGGATGACATGTTGATCGCTTCCTGCATCATGTTCGAGATTAAGAAGCTAAAGCTTGAGCTGTGCAGAGAGTTCGATAAGAGGGACTTGGGGAAAAATCCTAGGAATGTAGATTTCCCAGTATAGGAATAATTTGGAGCTCAAATTGTGCCAGAGATGGTATATTCAAAAAGTTCTCATTCGTTATAGGATGGAGAGTACGAAACCCGTCTCGATACCCCTTGGAGCTCATTTTTAGTTATCGGTGCTGCAGTCACCGAGCACCGATGAGGAGAAGAATCAAATGTATCAAGTGCCATATGCGAGTGCAGTCGGGAGTTTAATGTAGGCGATGGTTTGCACGTGTCCAGATATTACACAAGCAATTGAGGTAGTGAGCAGATACATGGCTAACCCAGAGAAGGAGCATTGACAGGCCGTCAAATGGATCATGCGCTATTTGCATGGACAGTTGTTGTCGGTCTATATTTTACAGAAGAGACGAAGAGACAGAGTGGTGCTGACTGGATTCTGTGACTCGGATTACACATGTGACAGGGATAGACGACGATCTAACACGAGGTATGTATTTACATTAGGCACCGCAGCGGTGTTGTGGAGATCTGTATTGCAATCGGTGCTTGCGTTGTCAACCACGGAGCATTGGCTAACCCAGAGAAGGAGCATTGGCAGGCCGTCAAATGGATCACGCGCTATTTGCATGGACAGTTGTTGTCGGTCTATATTTTACAGAAGAGACGAAAAGACGGAGTGGTGCTGACTGGATTCTGTGACTCGGATTACACATGTGACAGGGATAGACGACGATCTACCACGAGGTATGTATTTACATTAGGCACCGCAGCGGTGTCGTGGAGATCTGTATTGCAATCGGTGCTTGCGTTGTCAACCACGGAGGCTGAGCTGATAGCCACAGTGGAAGATGTGAAGGATGCTAAATACCTCAGGAGTTTGCTGGACGATTTGGGCATGCCGTAGAGATTGTCAACGATGTTCAGTGATAGTCAGAGCGCCTTACATCTTGCCAAGCATCAGGCCTACAGTTCGAAAACCAAGCACATAGAAGTGTGTGACTGCTTTCTGGAGGAAGAAATGTATGTGATTACAGTAGAGAAGGTTCTGACAAAAGAAAATCTCGCAGATATGTTCACTATACCTGTTCCTCCCGTCAAGCTTAAGAATTGCTTGAGCTTGATTCACTTGGTGGTTTGAGTGAAGCGTCGGATGGCGTTGATTTTGAGACGAGTCAGTGGAGTGGCCAATAAGTTTTGATCAGGGAAAAGCTGGTGGTGGTGCTGATGGTGTGCTGAGGATTTGGTGGATGTTTGCAGTAGAGTAGAGTGTTGAAAATCTGCTGCAAAATCCAACTTGTGCATAATTAACAGGATCAGACATGACCCTGTTTGGATTCCAGCCTAGTTGAGGACGTCAAACGTCTGGTGGTCAAGTCCATTCGTCTTGCGTATCAGCCGTGTCAACCAAGAAAATTCACTGAGCGTCTGATGAGCAATGTTTGCTCATCAAACATCTAGTCAAGGACCAAACGTCTATTCAATCGCCACCCAAAAACACTCAACTCTCTAATAAATAGTGCCACTTATTCATGGATTTTTCAAGGCGTCTGGAGTCATCTCCCAGATCACTGAACAGGGGTTCAGACGTCTAATTACTGCTGACTTAGTTTCTTTCTTCTGCAGACGTCTGGAGGTCATTACCCAAATGCCTGACCTGGGGCCAGACGTCTAGATAGAAATCTCCAACCATCTGACCGCCGTCTGCTCTGCTTTTTTGGGCCGGTCTGTGACCATTGGATTGAGTGGTTGCTCAATCCAATGGCCACAATGTTTGCATATCTTCGGGTGTATTTAAGGCGCTGCTTGAGGATGTTAGGAATGCCTTTATGAGAGCTTTGAAGAACTTGAAGCTAGGTTGTTGAGCATTGATTGAGATAGCTTAGAAGAGATTAGAACCATAGAAGAGAAAGATTGGGTCTTTTGGGATTTTTTGGTTTCCTATATCTTCTTGTTTTCTTTTTACTTCTTCTGTGTGAGTTGATAGTGGGGCTTGGTGTTTATCCAAGTTATTACTCGCTTGAGGTTGAAGAAGAAGTCGGAGTAAAAGCTTAAAAGCTTGTATTCTCATATCAGATAGTGGATCGTCTCGGATCTGGAGTATGTCAAAGACTGACCGAACGAGGGTAATTGTTGTGCCTCATTTACTTTCTACATTTGTTGAGTGGTGTGTCTTCGTTTGCTGTCTTTGTTCCCGCAAGATCCGGATTGAGTGAGATTGTTTGTTGTTGTTGTGATCCATTTTTTGTGAATTCTACTTCTTAACGAGATGTAGGATATGCTAGTTCCACGGGGATCTTTTCGCAACAATTGCATCTATCTAATAACTTCAACCTCACCTTTCACATTTACATCAAGTTATTCGCCATTGCAATAAAGATTATGTTCATCGCTAGTAATTTTCGATGCCCTCAGCTTGAATCCATTCTTATAAACCTTTTCAGCTTCCTCAGTGTCGTTCCACCTTTCACCATTCAAGGTCACATTTAAACCTATGATCGTCAACAAGGAATTGTGACAAATACATAGGTAACTCAAGTCAAGAAGGTTGAAAGAGGGCCAACTGCTAACGTTAACAAGCTGTCCATTGTTCAAAAAGCAAAAGTAAAATGAAAATAGATATTTAAACTGACAGGGTGTTCAGACTGGTGACTATGGGAAAAACGGTGTCATGGCAGAAATTATTCATTGGCATCTGATTTGCAGGGAAGTGTATCACAGTGGTATGTTTGTTTTACAGACACATAAACGTTTAAGTACTTACGAACATATGCATATAGCCGCTTATGGGTGACTATATGAGGTATGCACCCATAAATACATATTGATGGTCATACATGTCCAAGTGCAATATCCACCAATGCATGTATTCATGTAAGTAAATACGCACATTACATCACATAACCACAATAAATAATCTGCTTGATCGCAGTACCAAGGGAGATCAAAAGCTTTGTGAGTCACCTAAGTTAGAGCTCAGCAATAAAAGTAACTAGAGACTTTATAGCTGAGGAAAACCAGCACATGTTCTTAATCGTGAAAATATGTGAGTTTCACATTCATCATGGAGAGATCTATTTCTGGAGGCAAAAAAGAATCTTCAGGAAGTTTGTCTCACTACACTAATCACCAATCAAAAGTCAGTAAGTGGGAAGGAAAGACTACCTTATGGGTCCACAGTTTACACTCATACACCATGAAATAACTAAGAAGTGTACATGTGATCGGATGAGAGGAGAAGAGCTTCTATCAAGGAATATGAGAACACAATATATACTACAGTAGATTGCATTTAAATATCATATTTGAGAGTTAAACTGCATTTCATTTTTGCAATAGAAAGGAATATGATCAAATACAGAGATAATACCTGTTCAGAAAAATATGGCCCGTTATAAGCACAGATCGAACGTTAGCATGTGGAACTGCTCCTAACATCTTCACCCTATCTTGAAGAGAGTGTTTCTCCCTCATCTCTTCCAGCCTCACACGTTTTGGTCCATCTCCCCCAACAATAAACCGGACCTTAAGAAGCGAACCACTAGTGATTAGGAGTACAGAACATAAATATAGTGCACACAACTTACAGAACATAAACATAGTGCACATTTGCATTAGCGAGGGGGTTCAATATAGACAACTAAAACAGGACACAAAGTTAATTTCAGCATAATTTATCGCAAGTGATACATTGATCATAACAAAGCAATTAATCAGGCAAGATACTTCGTATGTCTGAAGACTCTGGACTTTTAGTCCTCACACATTTATTTGTTAGTAATTTCTGGCAATTTATCATCGTACAGATGTGCCCCATTGAACTTAAGAGCTCAAGCTAAAGGTTGTAGCCTTACAATGCATTTCAAAAAAAGTTAGCACCAAATAATTAAAAGAAGAAGAAAAATCTAATTGCTCCAAGTAACTCACATTAGAGTATAGACGGCAGACTTCGGGAATTACTTCGACGAGAAGATCAGCACCCTTTCGGTACACCAATCTACTGATCACTACAATGACAATCTCATCACAACTGAGCCGATTAGGAGCAGGTATAAACATGGCGGTGTCCACAGCATTAGGTACCACAAAAACTTTATTCGGATGTATCCCCGAACGAAGGACCGTATTTTCCTTGCTTGTATGAGAAACACAAATAGCCTGGTCCACATCAGCGAGGGTAAACTGCAGCACCTTATTCATGTGAATGCTTCCGACATCAGCAAACCCATACAAGGAATGATCCGTGAACACACCTTTGTATCCCATGGTGCGTGCGTGCATCAAGGCTTCATGACATAAAGTCGAGAAAGCCTGATGCCCGTGCACTACGGATATCCTCTCTCGAATAAGGATGGTCCTTGTAATCGGAAGCGTCAAGTAGAATGTAGGCAATGTATTCTGCATAATGAATGGCCTCCAGGGCACGTAATAGACTTTCAATCCGCCGGTCATGTACCGCACTCCAGAACGATTCCCATAAGCATGTGTCATAACAACAACCTAAGTAACAAATCTTACAATTATGTTTAATTTTCAAAAGTGCTGTAACTATCATTAATTTATATTAGCATGAAAAATTTCTTCACCATGCGGAATGAATTCAGACCTTATGGCCAAGCTTAATCAAGCATTGTGATAGGTAATATATGTGATTCTCCACACCGCCAAAATTTGGGTAGAAAAAATCAGACACCATCAAAATCCGGTGCCTTCGGTGTTCATCCATTGCCTCTACAAAAGGTTCTGCACCTAAAGATCAGATTTTTACATTGATCAACAGTTAGTATACCGTATCATGATAAAAATCAATGGGGCCAGCAGTGGGAAAAAAATCAAATGCTGCCGTAAATTAATGGAAATTATCTTTAAATCAATCAGAAATCAACATGAAAATCAAGATTCGCGCAATTAAACATATAGGTTCTTATGGGCGAAATTGCGCCTGCCCTCGAGTAATGCATCGATTGGAAACAAGACAATCAGGCGGTAAGAAGATCGAGGCAGAATCAGTTCGTTAGGGTTCAGATCCAAAAGAATTATTAAAAAGAAACCAGCAGGAAAACTGCGAAACAGTAAAATAAAATAAAAATTATCCAGAGATGAGGGGAGTACCGAGTACCGCAGGTAACGGTCTAGAATTGAGAAAGATCGAGAAAGAGAGCGAGAGCGAGAGTTCCGCGTAGGTGTGTAAATGGGTTGGTTCGGGTTGGATGGGGGAATGATGGTTCAGCTAGGGACAGTGGTGGCAAAATGAGCCAAACCCGATTCGATCCGATCCGAATCTGGCATTCTTAACAGGGTATGGGTAGGAGCCAATCCGGATCAAGTAGGAAACTGGTTGACCCGACCCGATCCGACCCAGATGATTAGATCAAGTAGGAAACTGGTTGACCCGACCCGACCCGGATAAAATCCGGGTCGGGTATGGGTTTTGCATGTTAACCCGGATGATCCGAATTCGATCCGGTTTACTTTCGCTATATATATATAAATTTATATAATAACTTTAATACACAGTTGCAATGGGAGCTGTGCTTATACGATTTGAATTGTTGTCCTCTTCTTTAAGATGTCTTGAATTCAATTCCCTTTACATTCAACTTTTTTGTTAATTTTCTTATTTTCGTTAATAAAATGGTAATGTTAATTATACTTCCTTACTGTCATCAGTGCGGTTTAAGCGACGAACTACTGGAAATTATGCAACACTTAATAAATTGTCGGTTGCTCTTAATAAATAGCTGGATATCGAAAAAGGAGCAGTAGTGTATAAGTCAAATCTTAACCCGACGGGTTAAGCCGAACCCGACTCCGAAATTTTACGGGTCACCCGAACCCGGTCCGGATTCAATCCGGGTCGGGTTAGGATTTACCCATATTCGGGTCGGGTCAAATCTGACCCGACCCGAACCCACCCGACCCGTTTGCCACCCCCTAGCTAGGGTGAACTATAAATGAGGATATTTTTTGGGTGATATTGTTGTAATCGAGGAGGTGGTGGCTGGCTTTCCAGTGGAGCTAAGTTTTTGACTCAGTGTACTGGTCTTTTCTGAAGAAAGGTTGGTTGAGATTGATCCTCAGAGATCTTGAGAAGCATGGCCGCCTTAGTCCATTCTTTATCTCCTTTGTTGAAAAATCCAAACTGTCCCTGGCGGTAGTTAATGTCGGAGGGAGAAGTTCATTTTTTCGGTATGTCGCTTCCAGTGAAGACAAAATGGGTCGGGCAGGCGCCCGAAGGAAAGAGGATCAGGCGGGGAAAACAGGGTTCGAACCCGCGACTTCTGGCATGACAGACCAGCACTCTAACCAACTGAGATATTTCCCCCTTTCGTTACTACTGTCGATTCCAAAGTCACATACCGGTTACCTTTGTCACTATACAAAAAGGGATGTACAATAGAATGTCGTTCGCATTTGATACTCTTTTTCTACATGGACACCAAAGTATGGCGAGGATAAATATTGGTCACTAGTTTGCTGACTAGGATACTGACTAGGACAATGATAATAGACAAAATGATTTTGATATTTCAGTACTTAAACACGACAAATAAAACACAAAGATAAAACATAAACACCAAGGTGACACAAGAGACTTGGTAACGCAGTTCGGTGCGCACACCTACATCTGCGGGGCCACGCCCAGAAAATCAGAATACTCCACTAAAATAATCAATGAGTACAATCACTAATTATCGCGATTCTATTAGGAGGAACAACCTCCCCCTCAATACAAACCGTGATGGGTGGTCTCTACCAACCCATGGAGTATTCTCGGCAAGCTCCCCTTGCCCGCAAGTTCCCCTTGCACAACCGACTAGATCAACTCCCTTGATCCTACGTGCGTAGCCGTCGGCCTCCTCCCGGAGTTCTTCAAAACTTTCGTCAAAAGTCGTCCCTTTGCCACAAAACCGCACGCACGTTCAATGCCCTTGCTCCTCCTCAATCCCCGAGTAGATAAGGAGGGACGCTTGCTAAAAACCCGTGCAGAATCGGCATCCCACAAATTAAGGAATCACTTCGGGCAAGTGGTTCCACAATATCTTCAACAAGATCTTCCAACCAATATTTGCGGGCGAAAATCTCTCTAACAAAATCAATAACAAATCCCGAGAGATAGCAACTTCCAATTATATCTCCAACCGATCTTCAATTGCAACAATAATTATTCTTTCCAACCGAGCGAGATTCTTTCCAACCGAATCAACAATAATAACGAGAGATAATAGCTTCCAAATATATCTCCAGCTCACCCACAATTAACCGAACCAAGATAGGAAATGATTCTTTCAAATCTTCTGGAAATAGCAACAATAAAAGATCTGCAGCAATCAATCTTTCCAACCAACAAATCTGCGAGATATTCTCTTTCTATTTCAACCCAACATGCCTTCAATTTAGCAACAGATTTAGGAAGGGCTTTCCAAAAATCTCTCAAGCAGATATTCCACAATCAATTCAGAATCCCCGTCATTTTAGGCAGCAAATCGGATCTGAAACCAAAGCAGCGTTTCTGCATACGAACCAGAAATCCAGATCCCAAATGTTGAACATTTTGTTGAACGACATTATGTTCAACAATACAGCTCAATCTGCTCAAAAACACTTCTGATTCCTCAAACAGAACTCTCCATCTATTGTGCCACTAATGCCAAAAATATCAGCAGAATTCAACCCTAACAATCTCCCCCTTTGGCATTATGTGGCACAACCCAAAGCAAGCACCAACCAAGCACACATTCTCCCCCCTTTGAGCCACAATAATCCAAACCACATTCTCCCCCTTACTAGAACAACCTGAGCAGTGATCACTCACATCCGATTCGAGCTCTGAGGGGCCAAAAAGAAGTTGGAGAATAGAAAAACATCGGCGGTGTTGACAGAGGATCTTCGGTGGTCTGTATGTCAAAATTTGGAGACGTGGATGCGATGGAACCGGCTAAGAAGTGAACGAACTTTAGGGAAGTCAACCGGTCTAGATGATGAGGCCGCAGAAGATGAAGCAGAGGTGGATTGCTGTGCAGGAGAGGGTACAAGCGAAGATTCAATGGCACCGGTAGAGGAAGGGCAGTGAGCAAAGCGACGAGATAGCACTCTGATAATTCTGGAGGAAGATTCATGAGACTTTGGCGCAGGTTGCTCACCGTGATTGTCGAGGGAGATGTCGAGTCTGGTGTCATAACATCTGCAGCAACATTGTTCTGTGTTGTATCTAATGTTACAACATTAGTCACAACATGAAGTGATCTCTCTGAAGCTGTAGTGTTCTTGCTGTATAATTCAGACTTCTTGACCCATTGCTTCTTCATCTTCATATCAGGATGTCTAACATTTCTTCCTTCTGACCAATGTCGCATGCGACTGTAGCAGTTTCTCTCAGTATGGCCAATGAACTTGCAGTAACTGCATACAGAACGAGCACCTTTTATACCTCTAATCTGCCTCTTCTTCTGATCATGGCCCTTGTGCTGATCCATTCTTTAAGTTCTTTGCTAACTTGACTTCTTCTTTCAGCAGACACATCATCAAAAGCTCCTCTATTGTATCCCACTCCGGTGCGATCTCCTGAAGTCTTACCCATATTCAAGATATCATCCAGCTTTGTTTTTCCAGAATTCCACTTCTCCAATATGCATTCAGCTTTTTCTGCCCTGAGAAGAACATTTCTGAAGTTGCTTTCCAATTCTCTACAGTTTTCCTCAGCTTTCAGACATTCGATTTTGATCTCCTCCTTCTCTTTCTTCAGTCTTTCATTCTCCTCCTTCAGGACTTTGTTGATATTGCAGATTTGCATCCACTTCTCAAACATCATCTGGTATGTTGTACGGATATCATCGTCACTAACTTTCCCATCGCTATCAGCTTCAGAATCTGATTCAACTGTAGATGTTGAACATGATGTTGAACATGATGTTGAACATAATGTTGCAACATTCTGTCTGCCATTGGCTAGTTTGTTGTAATCAGGTCCCTTCTTCTGAGAGGCTGCGAGGGCAATGTAATTTCTGGCGATTTCCTCATCTTCAGCACTCCTATCAGACTCATCTTCACTCCAGGTACTGGTCGAGGACTTCCCTTTTTTCTTCTTCAGAGTGTTTGCACATTCAGCCTGTATATGCCCAAATCCTTTACATACTCTACACTGCATCCCTTTTCCTTTCTTTTTCCCTTTACTACTGATCTTCTTCAGCATTCTACTGATGTTTTTAGTCAACACGGCAATATCTGCATCTACACCCGATACATCATCTTTTTTAGAGACTTCTCTAGCTTCAACTTTCAGGGCCATTACTTTTTCCAGGGCCATTACTTTGTCCACGTTCTTCTGCATCAGATTTATTTCATAGGTCTGAAGTGACCCCATAAGTTCATCCAGCCTCATGGTGGACGTATTTCTGGCCTCCTCAATGGCTGCAACTTTGGCCGAAAATTTGTCTGGAAGAGATCTCAAGGTTTTCTCAACTAACTTCTTTTGTGAATATTTCTTCCCAAGTTGGAAGGCCTGATTAGCTATATCTCTCAACCTCCCATTGAATTCGGCAACAGTCTCGTTGTCATACATCTTTAGATTTTCAAACTGAGAAGCTAGCATCTGGAGTTTGGAAGCTTTTATGGTACTTGTTCCTTCATGAACATTCTGGAGAATATCCCATGCTTCTTTGGCATACTCACATGTGGAGATCAGCTTGAACTGCTCTTCATCTACAGCCGAAAAAATAGCATTAGTTGCTTTAGAATTGCACAAGGCCGCATGTTCTTCAATCCGACTCCAGTCTCTTGCCGGCTTGAGGTGTTCTTTGCCATCTTTGTCAATTTCGATCGGCGGTGTCCATCCTTCAACGATAGCGATCCAGGCCTTCTCATCAATGGACTTGATGAATACACGCATTCGAGACTTCCAGTAAGTGTAGTTTGTACCGGTGAGGAGTGGAGGACGAACAACAGAGGCACATTCTCGTGTAGCCATGATTCAAGTACTGAAATCCAAGATCACACCTTCTTTATTAACAAAGAAACACGGGTGACCTGCTCTGATACCAATTGATATTTCAGTACTTAAACACGACAAATAAAACACAAAGATAAAACATAAACACCAAGGTGACACAAGAGACTTGGTAACGCAGTTCGGTGCGCACACCTACATCTGCGGGGCCACGCCCAGAAAATCAGAATACTCCACTAAAATAATCAATGAGTACAATCACTAATTATCGCGATTCTATTAGGAGGAACAACCCCCCCCCCCCCCCTCAATACAAACCGTGATGGGTGGTCTCTACCAACCCATGGAGTATTCTCGGCAAGCTCCCCTTGCCCGCAAGTTCCCCTTGCACAACCGACTAGATCAACTCCCTTGATCCTACGTGCGTAGCCGTCAGCCTCCTCCCGGAGTTCTTCAAAACTTTCGTCAAAAGTCGTCCCTTTGCCACAAAACCGCACGCACGTTCAATACCCTTGCTCCTCCTCAATCCCCGAGTAGATAAGGAGGGACGCTTGCTAAAAACCCGTGCAGAATCGGCATCCCACAAATTAAGGAATCACTTCGGGCAAGTGGTTCCACAATATCTTCAACAAGATCTTCCAACCAATATTTGCGGGCGAAAATCTCTCTAACAAAATCAATAACAAATCCCGAGAGATAGCAACTTCCAATTATATCTCCAACCGATCTTCAATTGCAACAATAATTATTCTTTCCAACCGAGCGAGATTCTTTCCAACCGAATCAACAATAATAACGAGAGATAATAGCTTCCAAATATATCTCCAGCTCACCCACAATTAACCGAACCAAGATAGGAAATGATTCTTTCAAATCTTCTGGAAATAGCAACAATAAAAGATCTGCAGCAATCAATCTTTCCAACCAACAAATCTGCGAAATATTCTCTTTCTATTTCAACCCAACATGCCTTCAATTTAGCAACAGATTTAGGAAGAGCTTTCCAAAAATCTCTCAAGCAGATATTCCACAATCAATTCAGAATCCCCGTCATTTTAGGCAGCAAATCGGATCTGAAACCAAAGCAGCGTTTCTGCATACGAACCAGAAATCCAGATCCCAAATGTTGAACATTTTGTTGAACGACATTATGTTCAACAATACAGCTCAATCTGCTCAAAAACACTTCTGATTCCTCAAACAGAACTCTCCATCTATTGTGCCACTAATGCCAAAAATATCAGCAGAATTCAACCCTAACAGATTTGAATTTGAAATTTGGTGGAACGTGAAACTACTTACTGACTAGGACAATGATAATAGACTAGTACTTTTTACAAATTATATCGTCGTTAACATGAAACTACTTACTCTTTCTAAATATAATCAATTTACTTCGTCTTTAGAAACTATCCCAATCTTTGAATAACATTTCAGAAATTATCTCTATATCTTAACAAAATGAAAACTGATAGTTTGACCATCATTGCCTAAAATTAGAGATTCATCCATAGAAAAAAGCCAATAAGAATCTCATAAAAGTTTCATTTACACACAAAATTTGAACATAAGCGAAACAATGTAAATCTCATAAAAGTTTCAGTGACATGTCAATTGTGTCAAGCAAAACATTATAGGTAATAGAGAACATTATTTTTATCTATGGAAACTTTTATATAACTAGAACTTTTCTTTATGTCCATATTCAACCTGTTCTTCATGTCTGAGCTCTTTTGTTTGCCAGGTTGGAGCATCTGGGCCTGTCGGCCGACTGCTAAAACTATGAGCCGTTTGTTCTTCGCTCGATTCTGAATGTCCATCGCCGGAAACAACAGAAGGCATAGTACATATAATTGAGACTGACAACACCTCCTGTATCTTTGTTGCTTGTTGCTTCTCGCTTACATTGTCATAGCTTTCCTCAGTGCTTTGCATAATGTTGACTGGAATTTAGCCACCCCCTCTCCTTTTCAACACAACACAAATGAAACATTAGTCAGTCGCATACTTGTTTTTAGCTTTTGTTCTTTCTATCTTTAGGCGGCTTAAGTTCATTTTTTTTCTCTCTTTCAGTGTTAACTTCTTTCTGTTGGAAATCCCGTGGTGGCGGCCAAACGGTTCCAATGCCAAACCGAGGGTGAATGCGGATTAAACCAAACACCTCTAGGACAAGAGAATTAGTACCAACCAACCAATCCCATCAACGATCACATGACAACATATGGTAATAAAGGTCTAGAGTAGTACAACAACAAACACAAGAGGTTACCCTGGTTCGGACCGTTAGACGCTTACGTCCAGCAATCCAATGCAAACGGTTGCACTAAGATTAAGGATGCAAATACACTGACCCCCTTTCTTCTTCTTCCCCGATACAAGAGATGTGGCTTCAAGCAAGACGATCGAACCTGGATCTCTACTCAAGCCCTCACAATCTCTTACTCTCAAGTGGAAATCATTGATAATAGAGTGTCTGGAGGAATTGCTCCAAACGTCCAATGCAGTCGGTGATCAATGCCAGAGAGTTCCCAGAAATTACATTAGCTACCCTACAGCCGACTGATGGTGTTCAACCAGACGTCTGATTTGTTGGTTCTTGAGTTCAAGACCAATATAGGTTTGACGATGATAAACATTATGTTCTGTGTTAATCATCTTTTATGTTTTAGTATCCGATAATTAACATTGATTATATCAAGGGAGAGACAAAACATATGGTGTTGGGATGATAGACTCAAGGCATGTGCGTTGGATTATCGAAGCCATGAAGAATCATGTATACCATTGTATATCCTTTATGATTCTTTATGTATTTTGCTTTCTTTAGTTGAATACTTGCAAGCCTTGATTAGATGGACACACACATTTCCATGCCTATTTACATCTTAGTGATCCATACATACGAACTTCCTAAAGTCCATCTCAATAGGTTGAATGGCCAAAACTCTCGTAATCATGCTTTAAGCCTATCACCAGACGTCTAGAATACACACACCAAACGTCTGGCGCATCCGAGTTAGAGATATCTAAAATTCCTAGGAAGTCTAGACGACTGAAGTTCATTCAACATGCATCTGAATGGTGGTCCAGTCATCTAGTCGATGAACTCCAGGCGTCTCGTCAGTTGAGCCGAAATTTATTGACTCTTTGTTTTCTGTTTTCTACAGTCTGTTTGACTTCAAACTACTGACAGTTTTTTTGTGGTTGGAATTTTTCATCCATTCTAAGCCCATCAGATTAAAAATCTTGTTAGCTTCCCAACACATCTTTAATCACCTTACTCAGAGTCCAATTGTGAAAGTTATGACTGTTTTGGTGATCGAGTGTTTTTCTGAACAGATTCTGCCAGACGCTGCTAACGTTGGTCCAGTCGATTGCACAGTGCACTAAACGCCTGGTCATCCTTATCCAGTCATTTGGTCACTTAGAAAACTAACCGTTTATAGCCGTTGACAACTTTTTTCATATGGCCTTTTTCTTGGTTTTTGTGCACAAGAGAGAGCTTATTTGTACTCCATTGTGAGGCATTTTTTGGCACCAACACACATTGATTTGAGAATCATTTGTGAGCTAAAAATAAGAGAGAAACTTTTATTCTTTCTTCATCTCTCTCTCAATTCCATTTAATGTTGAATTGGACTCCAAGCTCAAGGGAAGTACAATAGTGCATTAAGCTTATGTTAAAGTGTGTGACCCGAATCCGGTTTATTGACCCGACCCGAAGAGCTCGCGGTGCGACATTTATTGGAAATTTTTAGGGCTCTGTGGTGGTAGCGGAGGGATCGGCTTTAACCTGTTTTTCCTGATATAAATATGATGTAATCTAGGGTTTCGGCTTTAACCTATTTTTAGCCGCCGCACTTCTCCCCTTTTTTGTACCAGATCTTCGATATAGTGAATTTCTCTCTTCTGCCCGTGGTTTTTCCCCGTCTTGGGGTTTCCACGTAAATCTGTGTGTTTTGTTTGTGTTTTTCATTGTCTGATCTTGATCAAACTCGTAACAGCTTACATCTAGCACTTGAACATAAATCTTTCTTTGCCTCTACACTTCACGGTTTGTAAGTATATCTAAATCAAGGCAATAGGAAGATTGTAGTTTCTGCTTTGTTTCATTTGTTGAAACCTTACTCACTGGTTGTGGGAGTGTCTCTCTGGAAAAGAGAGGTTGGCCCTTGGAATAGGGTGTGCTCTTGGAAAAAAGTGGCTCTTGTGAAAAGAGTGTGGCACGTGTGACAAGTGCGTGTTGGTATCCCGAAAGGGATTTTGTGTATGTACTCATGTAGTGGGAGAATTGTGTGCCTTGGAAAAGGCTTGATAGTGGAATCCACGAAGTGCGATTGTAACGTGGGACTAGAGTAGGATCGCCGAGGAGTATTGATTTTTTGTTGCTTCTTGTTTTCATCTCTTTGTGGTCCCTTGATGCTGATATTTGAAGCCAGTGCAAGTGAGCAAACAGAAATATGTGTACTTTTGCCAGTTCATATGAATACTGGAATTCCAAATTCAGAATCTCCCATGATCACTGCATTATGAGAAACTAGCTGGCCACTGGTTACAAATAGAAACCTCACCTAGCTTTTTCAACACCCTAAATTTACACAACTGGAAACAGCACAACTAGGAGAAACACACAGAAAAGTCCGACATCATGCACCCTAATATCCTTGTTTACAGGTGAAGAGACGTGTCCACGTCCGTGTCGCCGCCGCCCGCCGGTCTGTCATGACAGAGGCCCATAGACAGAGACGTCTCCAAGGCCCGGGGCTCCGGCCGCTCCCCCCGGCGCTGCGCCGGAGGCCCGGATAAAGGCCTGGAAGGCCGGACGAGGTCCGGGTGAGAGAACCACTTCGGTTGCTGCGGCTGCGGCTGCGGCTCGGACTCGGCCGCGGCAGAGAATCCTCTGAGGAGCTCCCTCTCCTCCCTCATCTCCTTGACCCTCTGCAGCTGCCTGAATCTCTCCTGAAGGAGGGCAATGGATGAGCAGTGGAGGACTGTAGGGTCATTTCCCTGTTGTCTCCTCATGATCATGAGATATCAATCAAGCTCTCTACAAACTCAGTAAGAGTGGTATGTTGTGTTTGTTGGTTTGATGGCAATGTGTTTATGTAGGCTACATATTTATAGTGAGGGGGTGGTGTCATGTTGCACTTGAACCTACATGCAACAATGAACAAGCATGATTGATTCTTGGATGATGCAGTAGGCAAGATTAAGGGGGGGGAGGAGAGAGAGAGAGAGGAATCAGGAGAGAGGGTGCAAAGTCCAAGAAGGAAAGGGTTGTGTAGGAGGGGAGGAGGGGAGGGAGGGAAAGTTGCTTTTTAAAGGGGGTGGGGGATGAAGAGTCCAAAGAGGGGGTTGGAAGGTAGCATTTGGGTGTGTGTGTTGAGGGGAATAAATGGTTGGGGGGGAGAGTGGACTGCTTTGTTGGCCATCTCCTTTGGAGCTCTGAGGAGCAACGTCTCATGCACTTCAACTCTTTCTTCCTTGTTTGCTTGGACTTTCTACATGTTTTTAATTGTGTTTTGAGTCTTGAGATGTAGATATGATTGGGATTCTTGCTATAGTTGAAGCTTCAACCAAACTTGTATCTCTACTGTTCCTTGTGAATCTAAGGGGAGTGTTGTGGTTTCTTTTATGTTGGAGGAGCATGCCTCTCCCATTATAGAACACCAAAGCATCAAAACCCTTGTCCCATACCGTTTGAGACACACCAAGATAACATTTTTGCTGTGAACTGTAAGTGAAGTTTGGTGTCTTAAACGATTGTGATCTTGTTTGGCGAATAGCAATTTACTCTCATAGTAATCAACCGAGCCAATTGGTTTAGTTATGAGAGGTCGAGGATTCGATTCCTGCTTTCCGATGTATTAAAAAAAAGAGAGCACATGGTGATCATTGTATAATGTGATAATGACTAAACACTTGTTTTGACATCGTGCAACAAAAGCCTCAACAGCCCATCGGCTTAAAGTAATTTTACAAAATTTAGTATGAAGTAAATTTTCAAAAATTAAGTAATTTTCTTCTCTTTTTTTTTCAAAGTTGAGAATACTTCTACAAGATTTAATCATGTTCGTAGGATTCTCTTGAAACAGTATAAACCCTGTTTCTTGGCCTCTGTAACCAAATGTTTTGGTGTCAGTCATTGAACTTGTTTATTCCCAAGAGAGTTGTTGTGAGAGAATTGAAATGAGGACAAGTGTTTGGAAGGGGGATAATTCTCTAGTGTGCTTGATTTTGATGATGTCTTTGAAGGAAGAGAGAGAGAGAGACCCTTGCACTCTTTCTTTCTCTTGTCCTCAAGCTATTTGGATGCAAATGGCATGCCCTCTTCTCTATTATATCTTGGTGCTCTTGTTGTTATCCTAACCTTTATTTTTAATTTTTTAATTATTTTTTTATTTTATATAACTGACCCCTCACCCACAAATCATACACTTTCTTTGCTGCTGTTATTGTTATGGTCCCATGATGCCCCCTTCTTTGATTGGGGCATATGATAGGCATGTAACAAGTCCCTTGGATGAAGAGCCAAAGGGTTAAGAGAATAGAAGGGTCATTTGATCTTGACATATCAATTGTTATAACCATTGAGATTATTATAATCAAGGACTATTCAAGGTGCTTTACAATCTATATTTCAAGTTTAAGAACTAAAAACGAATTAGTTTTGTAGGACAAAGGTGGATCTATGATGTACAACTCCAATTGCATACATCTAAAAATTAAAACTTTCCATTATTAATCCAGCCAAGGCAACATCTCTTTGTGGTTGCATGTCTCGCATCAATCACTGATTTCTATCATCTTTTGAAGCAAACGTAAAGGATCATCATTTTCTGCTTGACTCAAGAGCAAAGCTGTCCATTATTAGCCCCATTAGCCCCACGCAGTGACTGCACTTTTTCAAAGTGACAGGCAGCAGGGAATAATCACAAGGCATCCATTTAACTGCAGTTCATGAGAAAATGAAGTAAACATCTGACAGAATGGAATTAGGTTTAAGGATCAGAACAGTTATCATCAATAACTGATAAACTCTCATTGTGACCTTAAATCATCCACCTCAGAGTCAGAGATACAACAATGATGAAATAAAAATCAAACCCAACTTCTTGCACTGTGTCATGGTATAGTTAGATAGAGCAAGCAAACTATCAGCTTTACCAGAATTAGTGAAATTAGCGACTTTTACTCAAATACATGTTGGTTTATGCTTTGGTCTGTAACTTCTGGTTAGCTGTCGATTTTTCACAAAGTTATCTCTCACTGTAGAGGTAAAAGTGCTGAAGATAAAAGGGACTCAACAGTTCCCAAAAGCTTCAGTAGCAGAAGTCACTGGATGCAGCATGCATTTTACATGTTTGAGGAATCAAAGAACTAATTTGTATCAAAAGAACTTGAACTCCATCGATCAATAGTGCAAGCTCTATTCCAGCACCATGTGTGGGCACAAAACATCAAACACAACCAATTTCGTCGACTCAAAATCAATTACTCCTGCATATTTGAGTAAAAATTTCTGCATTGGGATCAGAAAGTGGCCTGAAACATTTGACCAACTTCTAGATCAGAAGCATCCACTCCTAATGCTGAAACAAAGTAAATCTTGCAAACTGTAACATAAGAGTAAAACGTGCATGTGCACATGCGCATGTAAGTTACATGTGCGCATGTGCACATGCACATGTAAGTTACCTGTGCGCATGTGCACATTTTCCCCCCTCCCCCACAATTTTTTTTTTGAATTTTTTTTTATTTAAGTGTTGTACACCTCCTTGATGATCCACACACCAAAAATCAAGTGATTCCAATCCTTTTTTAGCCTCCATCTAACCATTGCAACCTCAACGGTATGAAAGAAAACTTACTGAATAAAACGTTGAAGATGCAAAAAGGTTAGATGGGGGCTAAAAAATATTGGAATCACTTGATTTTTGATGTATGGATCATCAAAGATGTGTACAACTCCATGAAATTTTTTTTCCAAAAAACTGTGCTAATGGGGGGAAATGTGCACATGCGCAGGTAACTTACCAGCGCATGTGCACATGCACATTTTACTCGTAACATAATACATTAGAATCCATCATGTTGAAGACTAAAGCATGCCAATATTGTACAACATGGAAGCTATTGACACGAAAATCACCAAATCACATTTGTTTTCAACTTGCATTCAGATTCCAACCTAAGAAGTTATATTTTCTGCACCACTACTATATAAACGGAAGAAAAGATGATGCAATGTCTTTGTCAAATCAGCTTTCTGCCCATGAGATCTCTTCAGCATTCCCAACGAGCAACACACCATTATACCTTATAAGCATTCAAGAAGACCGGTTTACTTGGTCCAGTAAAATCATTTCTGGTGTATGTCCAACTGGTCCAATACAGAGCATACACAAAATGGACAAGAAACATAGAACCTAGTTTGAGATTGGTAAAAGTTACGGAGAGAAGATTGTAGGACAGAGACAGACACTTACATCTTGAAGTTGTGTCATGTAGACTCACCTATTAAACAAGTCATTCTTCTTATTTTGTGGGTACTGGTTTCGAATTTTTTTGTTGCTGGTGTGTTTTGGCATGTCAGTGGCCATGCTTCATAAGCCAAAAGCAATATTCAAGATAAACATGAAGTCAATTATTACCCTCCGAAGCATGATTAAATCAATAAAATATCGTCAGTGCTATTCATTTATATAATTTTTACCAAACTGATTCCACGTAAACACATTATTATGTATTGTCAGATAATTCCATGAAATCACAAACTACTTGACTCTTATTCACAATTAAAACATACCAAACTGCTGTGCAGGAAGAAGCTATTGACAGAAATATATCTAAATCTTCGATCAATTTGCATTCGGATTCCACCATGTAGACCTGACTTTAGAGGATGGCACAATGTCTTAGCCAAATCTGCTTTATAAACTCAGATATTTCGAATAGCTCCATATTCATTAAGATTCTCCCCAAAACTAACACCTGTCAGATCTCAAGTAAATGATCCATTAAGGACATTTCCAATGCGTAACATATCATTAGCATCATTGTTCATGAAGACCGGTTCATGTGCTACAATTCAAGCATGCCCCTTACATAGAAGACAATGCAGGCCAAACACTTCTAAATCAAATGGGTCTCATGTTGGACACACACATCATACTGAGGCTTCTTCCTATTTTCTATACATTGTTTGGAATTCATTGTCTCATGTGTACATCATGTCACCTTGTGTAGGCAAGCACGCTTTATAAACAGAAAAACACCAATAAGATAACCACAATGCCAATCATTAGCCTTCAAATCAGTGTTCAAATCAATGGGACGTTTACAATTTTATACATTTAGAATATATACCAAAGCCAATATCGGAAGAAAAGATCACATTAGACAGCCATAGAAGGATATTTCTATGTGCTCTTAAAATAATGATTTACATTCACTCGCTAGAATCAATACAAATGTAGATAAGGAAATTCTAAAGATAGTTTCTTCCCTATAATGACTTCCCCTATACTGGATGTTCTTCTACCTTGACTTTCTCGACCCTGATCTCTTTAGATCTGTAGTTCTTTTAATTTTCAAATTGCCTACAAAGTACAATCTACTACAGAGCTATTTTTTTCTAACGTACAAGAGTAGTTAACATGAATGATGGTACAAATCTGTATTTGAACTTTACAAATAAGAAACAAATTATAATCAATAATAGTTGCTTCAGTACTCTGTGCAAAAAAAAGTGGGTATTAATCTGAAATAAGCAAATTGCTGCAGATGAAGATCTGATGTAACTTGTGATTAAATTACATCACACACACGCGCGCGCGCACGCGAATACACTCGCAATTTAATGAGATTATGGTCTGGAAGAACGTGCCACCATAAGTTCGATCCTTTTTCTTTTCGGTGCACGCATGTGTGAGTGTGTGATGAGGAATAGAGTGCAGAAAAAATTTCACTGTAGGAAGTTTTTTGCTGATATTTTTTGCAAAATAAAATAATACTATTTTAAAGTTTCATTTATCCTATAATTGCAAAAGTTCAAACAACATACATAAACTCACCTTATGTTCATAGCTATTTGCAATCAAGAACATATGGTCTTAAAATACACTACCCTCTAAGGTTTATGCAATACTTTTCAAAATTGGCACGTGATCAAAGTTGGTCACAATACTTTCCCTTCTTTTCTTCTTTTTTTTTCTTCCTTATTGTCTGAAAATGCATGTGCGTATTTACAAATAGTCATAAAGTAGGTAGTTCTCTATGATGTTGCAGATGCTATTCCAGATGGGGAAGAAAATATATAAAACTACAAAAAAGAAGCAATTTCATATTTCCTAACTTGCGATAATACGTTTGTTAGAATTATAATATTATATTGGATATTATACTAGTTGTGTTGGGCCTCAGTATGTTGGCCTAAACCCTCTTTGAATCGTCTCCTCCACTCAACCAAAATCTCTGATTTCAACATGGTATCAGCGCGAGTTCCTAACACTAACCATATTCCCCCAAACCGCTTCCTTTGCTTTCCCACCACCACTCTCACCATCACACTGTAAGAATCATCTTACCATTGCAATACTAACAACACACTAGAGGGTGGTTAATAGTGTAATGGCACAAATTACGTATTTAAAAAATTAAACTTGCAAATGCAGAATTATAAATACAAGAGGAATTTAAATACCACAAAAATCCAAACGCAAACACAAGATGTTACACTGGTTTCCCAAACTTGGGTACGTCCAGCCACACCAATATCCACTATAATTCTCACACAGAGAAATGAATACAATCTTACACAGAGATACCTCATACAGAGGATTTGGATTCTCACATAGAGAAATCTTTGTTCTCACACAAAGAAAGGCTATTGCTCCCACACAGAGAGACTCAAACTCTCACACAGAGAGATCTTAACCAACCCTCATACAGAATGTTATACTCTCACACAGAGAGTAACTAGCTCACACACAGAAAGCTAGGGTTTCAATGAAAACACAAAATAAAACAAATACTCTTACATATGCATTGATGATAAACTTACTCATTAATGAATGCAAGGCATGGAAGAGGATCTTCAAGTGATGAGATTTGCTTGAATGCACTTGGATGATTTCCCTTGAGCTTGACTTCAATGCATGAAGAGGAATATGAGCTCTAAGAGGGAAATAAGAGAGTTTGAGAATAGTGTGATGGTTATATGCATATGCAATAGTGTCCAAGAAGTTCTAATATATATGAAGCCCAAAGGAACCCTCAAACCCAAAGAAAAACCCCAAAATAATAAATCTACAATGGCTTGATTTTGGCAGTTTACTGCACAGACAGTCGACTAGTCAACAGCTATAAAATTCCTAACGGATATAATCTGAGCCAGGACAGGCGACAGTTGAAGACTATACATGCGCCTGTAAATGAGCAGGCGCCTATATATCCTTCAGCAGGCGACTGTCACTTGGGATGAAAACGGCGCTAGAAAAATGCAACTTTCGCACTAGGGCCTTCAGTCGATAGATGACCATTTCACAGGCGACTGTAAATACTTCATCAGTCGGCTGACTTGCAAAGTGGGATGAACCCCAGAAAATGCAAATTATGCACTTTGGCACACAGACGATTGTAGAACAATTCCCAGGCGCCTGATGGAAGACAAACGCCTGTGAAATGAACGTCAGTCGTCTGTCTCCAATAGCTCAAGATAGAATAAATAAAAAGTTGACTTGAGCTAGTACACAACAGCCGACTGTAGAAGGCTGGCCAGGCGCCTGGAATCACCCAGTCGCCAGTCCTTCCTTCATCAGTCGCCTGTTGAAGAGCCAGAGACTCCAATTGAGTCATTTGGCATGATGAACCTATTGGGTTGGATTCTATGATAATCCTAAGGCTCACTAAAATGGTTATATGCATATGCATGAATGAGTAGACCATTTATCAAGGCATTACAATCAAACATAGACTCAAAAATAGAAAAGCAATTAAATGAAATTACATGGATTACATTGCTTCCCTTAGAATTTATGGCTTCAATCCTTGATGATCTCCATCTTCTCTAAGCTTTGGCACCCCTTAAGTCCAAGCTTTGACATAGCTCCTCTTGATGTTCATCCTTGCACCAAGCATTTAGTCTCCAAGAATGATACTCTCTAAATGATAACTATGAGACTAAAACATGACAGACAATAGCAACAATATAATGTTGTGATCATCACCAAAATAATACTCAACACACCCCTCTTCTTCTTCTTGTCATCATGTGTCTACAGCTAGCAACGATGACAACCACCACCATTGACAGTGAACATCATCTCCATGTAGTCGTCAATTTTGGAACCACCGTTGTTTCATCGCTTCCTCCTCACATTCTACATAGGATACCGCCACGGATGGTCGTCAGCCCCATCAAGGCTATTATTGCTCATCCCAGCCTCATTGTCATCGATCCACATTAGGACTTCAGTTGCCCTCTTCTTCCTCCCTTGTCATCGAGAATCGTCGTCATAGTCGGGTTGACGTTTGATGTCAGGTACATCATCCCTCGATCTCTTGTTTCCATCTCTTCTTAGATTTTAATAGATCTGATCTTATGACTCTGATGTGATCAGATCTATCCCATCTTATCCTTTTTTTTATCCATTGGAAAGCAGGAATCATGGGTCGTGGAACACGGGTACACTCATCATGATCGCTTAACCCCGAACACAGAGAAACCAGATATCCATCGGAGCCCTAAAGCAGAAAAATAAAAGGGGATAAGGGTAGTAGGAATCGAACCTGGGCCTCCATCGAGGCAGCCGGGTGATTCAACAACTAGGATGAGCACCGGAGCTCACATCTTTTCCTTTTATTATTAAAAAATTGTTACGACTACTATAGCAAAAATTGTTTCTCTTTTTCAGATTGAGTGACTTGGATCTTTACTCTGGCAATTATTGTATGACTTGTTATCTATTTGGCCAGTTATTCTAATTATCTGTGTTTTGGCAGCTGTTTGATTTGTCTGCACTTGTTCCTTGGTTGATGATATATCCATTGGCTATTTATCTGGTTGTCCACTTGGTTGGTCTACTTGTTTACACTTGCTACTATGTCTTTTTGAATCAAATGTGATGTCGTCCACAAACTAAGGGCTCGACTGGACTGTTACTGGGAAGCAACAATCAAAAAACCCATATAATAACTCCTGTCAAACTAAATGGTACCAACTAATTGTTGTGAGCATATGATGCGGACTAGGGTTTTGCAGAAGAGATTTGGGGATTTTTATTTGAATGGGGATTAGGGTTACAAGATAACTAGCCAATTTTGGGAGAGTTGGCCCCTCTCCGAGCTTTTGCTAAGGGAAAAGCCTAAACTCTCTTCTAGATCTCCTCGGAGAACTCTAGAAATATCAAATGACGGCTACAATTTCGATACCTATCCCTAGCCCACGCCCTCACTTATATAATGTTTAGGCGTGGTGCGTACAGCAAAAATAACAAAACTAATTGTGCCTAAAGAACTTCCCCCAAGTCGTCGGTGCACAGCAATTTCTCATTCGGTCTCATCTCGTACGTAATGATCGCATCATTACTCCGCCCCTAAAAGAGCCACCTTGTCCTCAAGGTGGTGCATGAAGTTTGCAGAGGCCCTACTCCACGTGCGTGCAAGCCTCCCCCCAGATCAAAAAGATGAAAATGATCTCCAACGCTTTCACTGTCGTTCTGAAGACATCCAGATCTGGAAACTTCCAGATCTGGATCTGGGACTTCCAGATCTGGATCTGAGAATTGCCGATCTGGATCTGGGAACTCCAGATCTGGATCTGGGACTTGCAGATCTGGATCTGGGAACTCCAGATCTGGATCTGGGAACTCCAGATCTGGATCTGACACTTGCAGATCTGGATCGGGGACTTCCAGATCTGGATCTGAAAGTTGCAGATCTGGATCTGGGAATTCCAGATCTGGATCTGGGACTTACAGATCTGGATCTGGGACGTCCAGATCTGGATCTGAAAGTTGCAGATCTGGATCTGAAAGTTACAGATCTGGATCTGGAAGTTCCAGATCTGGATCTGAAACCTGCAGATCTGGATCTGAGAATTCCAGATCTGGATCTGAAACCTGCAGATCTGGATCTAAAAATTCCAGATCAGGGTCTGAAGGATCTGAGGCGCTGCCCTCCTCTTTCTCCAACTCATCCTCAGAGAAGTACTCACGAGCCATGAAGTGGGTGAGCATCTTCCTCATTTGCTCCCGATACTCCTTCATATCAGATCTGAGTGCAGACATGGTCGTGGTGATCTTCTCGATGAGATCCGCCGTACCTTTCTTCCTCTCGACGATTTCCGCATCTAGCCTTTCCTCCAGAGATTTCGTCGTAGATGATCTTGTTGCTGTCATTAGATCAGAGCTCTGATACCAAATTGATGCGGACTAGGGTTTTGTAGAAGAGATTTGGAAATTTTTATTTGAATGGGGATTAGGGTTACAAGATAACTAGCCAATTTTGGGAGAGTTTGCCCCTCTCCTAGCTTTTGCTAAGTGAAAAGCCTAAACTCTCTTCTAGATCTCCTCGGAGAACTCTAGGAATGTCAAATGACGGCTACAATTTCGATACATATCCCTAGCCCACGCCATCACTTATATAATGTTTAGGCGTGGTGCGTACAGCAAAAATAACAAAACTAATTGTGCCTAAAGAACTTCCCCCAAGTCGTCGGTGCACACAGCAATTTCTCATTCGTTCTCATCTCGTACGTAATGATCGCATCAGCATAATCTTTTTCTATGTTTGTGGTGTTTCAAAAGAAAAGGAAACATATAATTTCAAATACACAAAGTATGAAGACTAGCTGATTGTTAATGCTTATAAAGACCTGGTTAGTCAATAGCATAGAGGAAAAAGTAAATGCAGGTCTCATGTTTTTAAATACTACTAAAATGATAAGAGGCACTCTAAAGATGTATTCAAACGAGAGAAACATCTTTTGTATAAACGATCTATATGGAAAGATGTTGTCTCTAGAGCATGACATGAGACTTATATCGGATTATTATAAGGAGCCGATATGGATATTGAATAAGTTGGATACATACGAGCCTGTTGTTTTAGATCCTAAGATTTTTCAACAATACCAAGAGAAACTATTGGCATCTAAGTTTCTCTTTGGTAGGTATGAGTACATCTTTGGTCTCCTAGATATGTCGGCCTATTCTTAAAAATGAAATAGCCACTATACTTGCTACCATCCTATCACACATTCGACGGGTGTCTATTGATATTGGATCCACTAGAGCGACTCAACCTTTTACCGAGATCTCTACACTAATAACTAGAGGACGATGTCAAGATCATGGTAGCAACCGAAGCCGTAAGTTTGGTATTAGCCAAGTATTCAATGGTGGATACCAGTCAAGCTTGTCACGGTCTTAGGCATTGTATACATTGTACCAGGATCAAATGTATCTTTGAAAACTGTTGGATGAAGTTTAAGCAACTAGATTGGGCTATAATGATTCTACAAAGATAGTTCCTGACGGGACTATCAGTTCATCCTATGATAAGTTTGTATTTCCTCATGTTGGATGGTCTTCAACTCTTATTGTCTAAATTTCTCAGGCTGAATACAAGAGGTTTTTTGTGTGTGGACAAACAGACCTCTCAACCAGCCACATGCATCTTTTTAAAGTATAGATGCTCTAATTGCTTCATTTGGTAGGTTTCAGCTTCTTAAGCTTCTACGCATATATAGGTAATAAGACTCTTTTCTATTCATCATCATCATTTATTTGTCTTATATGTTCTAATGTTGATAGATATCTCTGCTTCTTGTAAGTAAATGGATGGTTCATACTATCCTCAATAATATCTCAATATTCAAATCAATAGCATGTGATGTGAGGCTCTGATACCAAATTGATAAGAACCAAAAGGAAATCTGTAATTTTATTAGAATAAACTGAAAATAAATGGATAAGTGATTACAATTGAAAGGCTAATCGCCCTCCCAAGACGCCGATTGATAGGTCACGTCCGCACCCTCCCGTCGCACGAGGAATTCTCCCGCGAGAATATCTCAATAATCAAAGCAATAGCATGCCTATGGCCGGTCGGCTATCCCCCTCTTTTATAATCCTCTAACTAAAAGCCTAATTACCAAAATGACCCTACACTAATAAAATAACATTAAAACCAACAAAAAGGCCGGATCTATCATACCCTTTCGCTGTTATTGACCAATATTTATATGTTCTTTAAGTTTCTAATTAGTCTTTTAGCTATCAACCATATTACAAAATTTAACTGCTCAATCACATTTTATCCTTCCTATTATGCGCTTCAGGATCTTCAAATTAGGATAAGGCTTAATTGGGATATGAGAGAGGATGCATATAATTCTTGACACTGAAACTTATCTTGCTTATCTTGCTGGTTTAGTTGCTATTGTTGGGATCTGAGATGGCAAGGAAATACATTAGATGGTGAGTAAATAGTGTATATAAAAATTAAATGTTCATTTAGAAATTCTCCCTAAGATTAATCAACTATCAAACTTGCAATTCTATAATTAGCACAGCAAAAATAAAGAGCATGCTAGAGATAAACAAGTCAAGAGCTCACAATCGCAGACACATCAAATTTATCTTGGTTCACCTCTACAGCGCTATAGTACAAACCTCAAATCTCTGTTGCGCTTTAATTCACTATTTAAAACAAATAGTACAACAATACACCTCGCCTCCAATGAGTATTTACAAAACACTCACCTTGCCTACAATACGGATTTCACACCATCTCACCTACAATAAGGATTTTCCTCGCATACAATGCAAATGGAAGAATACATACAAAGCATGAAGATACGAATACATATAGCCGATGCTTTGAAGCTCGTGTGAAGATGTGCTGCTATAGAAGAACTTGTCTCTACAGATAAAAAAATAGCTTTGGGAGATCGAGATTTTTAGGCCAAAGAAAAATGAAGAGCTTTTGGAAATTTTTGGTCAAGAGGAGATTGAAAAACTTATAGCTTGAAAATCTTTTTCTTTGAAAAATATTGATCAATAATCTTGTATAAACCATACACAATTCATCTATATATAGAGATGAATTCTGTAGAAACAGCTTCACAAAATCGTCTCCTAGCGGATAGAAAAAACACAATCGCGTCAATCTATAAATATGTCAAATGTGACCGTTGGAGGTTTGGGAGTCGGCTCATAATCTGCTGCGAGTCGACTCCTGGCAAGAAACAGAAAGTCCCGAGAGCAACTAGTTGCTAAGGAGTCGACTCATGTACATCTAGGAGTCAACCATGTACATGTAGGAGTCGACTCCTGGGTCAACTCCCAGCACAACATGAGTCAACTCTTAGGTCAACTTCTAGGTTGATATATATATATGATACGTGCTCTAAACCTAAGTGATTGACTTTAAAACATTTTGAAGCATTTTAAAAAATATTAAATAAATCCTAAGTGTGTGTGCGTGTGAACTTCAAGTATGACTTTAACAAGCTACGACGAGAAATAAAAAGTTACATCAAAAATTAAATTATTGCATAGAAGTCCACTGATGCAAGCTTTATACTACAAGCTAATCGTCTAGCTTCCTTTAATCGTTGGTCTTGTTGAACTCACTTCTAGCTTTGAGTACCTCTTAATATGCCTTAAGTTATTATTCATGTACTCATAGATATTAAATGACATGTTTGCTCATCGTCAAAATTACACTGGATGTGACTCAATATCTCAATATTCTTCCTCTTTTTGATGCTGACAAATATGCATGCATAATATCATATATATACACACTTACTCATCCTGCAACACATCTTGTTAGCATAACAAGTGTTGCAAAAATCAATTATGCATGGGCAAAAATACCATTTATACTTCTCCCACTTTTGTTATCATGAAAATAGTGTTAACATGTTTTCTCACCCTTTCTCGTTATCATTAAAAAATATCCCCTCATGCATAACTCTCACCCTAAATATATGCAATCATGAGTCTAAGAAGAGTGCATGTGACTCACTATCAAAGCAAGTGTTCTAACAATAGGGTGTGCATGAAAAAAATGACTACCACGCAATGAAAGAATTTTTCCAAGTGTTCTAAAAAAACAAGTAGGAGATTAATACCATGTGACCAAAATATGATATTACCAAAATAGATTAGCTCCCCCTGCAGATTTGCTCATCACTTTAAATCTTTTCCTGAAAATGTGCATGTTCTTTTGAAGTACAATTGGGGTTTGCTTCTAATCCCTTTATATGTGAGTACTTGAAAAGTCAAAATATTTTGGTACCCTTTTTGCTTTTGAGTCTATGGAATTAGACATTCAATGTAATATCAATCAACATGGAACCAAATCCATTTGTGTTTAGATTTTTCATCATAAGAGAACCTATAATCCCTATTAAAATGAACGTTTTCAATGAAACTAGCAACATATTTGTCTTTTCTTTGGACGGTCCCTCTCTTGGGTATCTAAATTTTAATAAATCCATTTTTAGTTTTAGGAACCTGATGCGACGCGGAACCGTGAGGGGGCGCACGAGGGGGCACGCGGGTCTAGTGAGGGGCCGGTTCAAGTTTATCAAAGGAGGAGACGACTCGGGTCCACCACGGGCCCGGGGTCAAACTTGTAGTTTCGCAACTACAAGGGGTGGTTATTTAATAATTCAACAATTAGCTAATCCCCCCCATTAAGCAAGAGCCGCCGGCCCTAGAGGGGTTATCGAAGAATTGACTTGTAAGTGCTTTTCATACCTAGAAACCTAGTTCGTCTACTTGCAATTGTTTTCTTCAGTTCCTATTGTTAGTTTAGCCCTAGATTAATTGTAGTAGCTTTAATTGTTAATTTCAGATCAGTTGTTATAAAAATCCTATTTTTATTAGTCCACATCCATAAAAATTCAACCTTTATCCCCACAAAAAGCCCTAGACGCATCAATTTGGTATCAGAGCTCATACGATCAATGGAGAAGACAAGATCCAAGGAGCGGATTGACTTATTGGAAGAGAAGTTTGAGAAGTCTGAAAGCAAGATTATCGAGGAGATTAATGAAGGGAAAAAGGAAGCGGCGGAGGAGAGCACGCGGTTGACGGATGTTATGGCGGCAAGTAGATCCCAGATGCAGGAATTAGCGGCAAGGATAACAAATCTTAACCCAAAGCTAGATCCAAGAAAAAATGAGCCACTTTTGTCGACGAGGAAAGGTAAAATTGTGATTTTTACCGAAGGGGTTCCTGAAGATGTTGAAGACGAAGGCCTCTACCCACACGATCATTGCAACGCAGCAGATCTAGAAGATTGGGAGGCTTTACCGGCCACCTCCCCGCCACGAGGCGGAGCACCGACCACCGGAGCGACTACCCCTCCGGCAGCACCTGGGGGCTGCGGTGAACCCCCAGGAGGGGCGGCCAGGGCCGCATGCCCCTTCGGGGCCTTCGGCGGCCCCCTGGGGCAGCGGCGGGGGCCCGCCGGCCCAAAACTGGGGCCGGCAGGTCCCGCCGCCCCCTTGGGAGGCTTCACCCGGCGTGTGCGCCGCCTTCCAAGGCCCGCCCGACCTCCAGGGGCCCGCTGTAATGACCGTATGTAGAAATATGATTTGCGCGTGTGCGTATAGTAATTTTGTTGTGTGCATAATAAATTTCTACAGGTATGGCTAAGGTGACTATGATATACTTTGGATATATATATGATTGTGTGTGGTTGGATAGTAAATTGATATTATTGTTAGCAGGTTGTTGGTGTTCATTAGCGTGCTTAGCAATTTTAGTTGGTAAGTGTGTCTAGTGAAACGGTATGTGCATGATAATTGGTGATGCTGAGATAGTTATTAATGAATGACAGTATTATAATTGATGTTTGGTTGTTATTTTGATGACATTGTTATTATTATTAGGTATTGGTATTTTTGTTATTGATGATGTTGATTAACATTATCGTTACTATTGTTAAGACCTTAGTTAATTTTGGTAGCTAGAGTTGGGCTTGGGTTAGTTAATTAATGTTGATTGGGCTTTACTAGTTGGGCTAGACTATTAGATAAGAGAAGAGGATTTGATTTAATTGGGAATGGCAAACTTGTAAATATCAAAATACCTTCTCTTCATTCTTTCTTCTTTTCCTTTTCCCATTTCTTCTCCCTCCAGCACCAGCCGAACCCATGCCCTAGCTGCCGAAATTTGAGGGGAGCTGCCGAAATTTGGGGGTAATGGAGGAGGAAAATGAGGGGGAAAGGAGAAAGGATCTCCTTGTTAGCTTCCTCCCCTTCTTCTTCTTAACTTTCTTTTAACCTTCTCCCTTTTCCCCAAAAATAATGCCCAGGCCGAATTTTCCCAAGGCCAGGCCGAAAATGCTCTCTTGCTGCCGAATTTTGTGTTGGGGGGTTGGATGAGAATAGAAGAAGAAATGAAGAGGAAAAGAGAGGTTTGAAGCCCTAATCCTTCTCCCCTTCCATCTCCCTCAATTTCTTCCTCTTTCTCTAAGTTCCATGGCCAAAGCCCTAGCCCAAAGCTGTCCATTTCTGGCCGAATTGTTTCATGCCCTTTTCCCTTCAATTTCACTCCCAAATTCCCTTGTTTCAAGCTCCTTTGGAACCCTAATGTTAGTTAGATGTATGTGGGGGAGTTTGGAGCTAGAAGGAGGTGATTTCAAGGCCTAGGTTAATGAATTTTGGAGTGATGAAGCTCAAATACGGGATTCTTGGGGCTTGACGGGATCTTGGAGGATTGCTTGGTGAAGTTCATCATTTTTATGGTAGGATACCAATCCCAATTCATATGCTTTATTTCATCTTGTTTGAATTCCAAGTTTGCATCTTTAGGGTTATGTAGCAATAGTTGGCTTGATGCATTCAAACTTGATTTGGGATGTTATGTTAATTTACTTGGTGCTATAATTACAATTCATGTTGCCCGTATATGTGTTGGTTCACTAATTAGGAGAAATTACCCATATTTGGAAGTTGCTCTTACATGTGGTATGAAAATTACTAGATGCTCCTAAATGTTGGGATTTTGGGAAATTACTAGTCAAATTGTTCATTATCAATCGTTGGGATGTTCATTTGTAGGAAATTACAAATATGTGGTACGTGGGAAACTATCTTCATATGGCTTGTTATTCCAAGTCTAACCAATCGGGCTAATGAGGTTGTCTCAAATTTTGGGTAGTACATTTGTTTCATGCTATAGAGTATGAAGTGTTGGGTTAATTTGCTTAGACCCAATTAATGTGTTGAGTTGAAATTGACGCAAGTTGAATATTGGGAGCTTTATTTCCCACTTTCCCTTGCATGAGAAGTGCTCATTTTTCTTAAGATGAGAGGTTGTTTAGTTTCATATGTGGGAAATCAATTGAGATGAGACGTTGCTTAATCTCCATTAGAGATGAGAAGTAAACTATTGAGTAATGTGTCGCTCTAATTTTATTTTGGTGTAGAAAGGTTTGGAATGGGGAAAGAAGTGTTGCATGAATTTCTCTTAAATTTCTCATGTAACACGAAACTTATCATTAAATTTCTCTTGTATGAGAATGAGCTATGTTAGGTGATATTACTCCCATTTGGGGTGAGATTGTCACCATTTTGACATATGGAGTCATTTGATTAAATGAAGTGGCTTTTATTTCGTTGCATTGATTAAATGAAATTGCTTGCCTTAATTTAGCTATGGGGTAGAGGGAGTTGGAAATGATGCGAGATGATGCCTTTAACACCTTGATTCAATAATTAAGCAAATTGCTGTCGTTAGCATTGTCGGAAACTTAAATCTATTTCCAATTCCTTTGCATGAATTGGGTGACTTAAGTAAGTTATATGGACTTTAGGCGGAGACATGGAAATTTAAATCATGTAGGGAACTTTAAATTAATTAAGTTGAACTTGTGTTGCAAGTTCTAATTAAGAATGAATTCCTATGTTATGTTGATACTAAAAGAGAAAAGTGCTTCTTTATGTTGTGGTTTAGTAGTTTGTTGTTACTAGTAGGAGGTTGTTAAAGAAGTTGACTTAAATTAGGAGGATGCATACCTTCCTATGCCTTGAAATTAACCATTTCACTAATAAGACGTTAACTTGCTAATAGCCTCTTGTTGCCTCCCTTGAATGTGAGTGTGTACTTGACTTGCTAAATTGCTCATGTCTAAATGAAGTGGCTACTTTCGAATAAAGGAGTGATTTTTATTGCGATATTTGAAAGATACTCGCTTTTTATGTAAGGAATAATATGTATCCCAATTTCATGCATGTGTTCCCATTTTTATGAAATATGCAAGCCATGCTTGTCTTTCTTATTAAGGTATGATGCTCAAGTTAGCTCTTTATTGTGTTGATATGGAAAGCTTCATATGTGGTGGCAAACCCTTTCTTGATAATTCGGCCTTGGGCCTCTTATAACATTTTGATGTGGTAATGAAATTGTGATGGTATTGGAAAAAGAAAAAGAAAGAAATTTGAAGAAAGCAAAATGCAAAGAATATAATGTGCACCCATACACATGGGTTGTGATATGATGTGATTAGGACACGAGGTGGAGTGCACGGGCATGGACAAAGTGCCGCGGTAAGAGGCGGGTGAATACGCCGTTGGCCACCTCTTGATCCATTAGGTGGCTCCACGTTGATAACGGAGTAGAATCGCTTGCACGTGCATGCCGGCTCATTCATGGGATCCCCATTGCATTGCATTGCATGGTGTCGCTTTGTTTGTGTTTCATGCGGATCATGACATCATTGAGCATCACGTGTGATTGGTGGTTAAATATGTGTAATTGTTACCTTTTGGACATGAATGTTGCCATGAATGCGTACGAGCTTGGAAGTTGTATGAAATATTGGGATGTTGGAAGTTATGTTAATTGTGAATGTTGGAAGCCTCATTCATGGGATGTTGGCAATATTATTGTTGCTATTGGCGAAGTTGTTGTGATATGTTATTTGCTTTATGGTAGATCATGCTTCTCATTATGCTACATGCACGTTTGCATTAATTTTTCATATGTTAGTTTCATGTAGTCTTTTGCTAGCCCACAATTATATGCTTGTAGGCCAATCATGTTACCTCTCCTTGTTTTCTTAAGTGTTGTGGAAATTAAATGGGTGCTTTAGTAAATGCTTCCAAATACTAAATCTATGATTCTATGACAAATCCATGCATGTATCACATTAATGTGTAAAATTTCCACGGTGTGCAATTTGTTAGAATTGTCCAAATGGAAACATGCGATATATTGGTCGTGCCTTGAGGTGCATATGTGGATTGGTTTCTTACGGCACTTTCTCTTATGATTCCTTGATTAAGGATATGTTGTTTAATAGTTAAACAGGTTTCTCTTGAAATATTACTTATGTTGTAATTGGGAAAATTGATAAATACAAGAGAAACTCTGCCGAAATTTTTGGTGAATATTTCGAAAGCATTCCATAACATCCTCAGCTTTAGAAACATAGGACAGGACTACAACTTGCTAACTCTCTTGAAAATCCCAGGTTTAAATGGAAACCCGTTTGAAAACTTAAGGTAAAAGAAAACTTTAAAGTGAATGAGGTGACTTGGGTTTCTTTTGGTATCTGCTAGTACTAGTATTTGGGATGATGTTATAATGCTAGGTTTGGTCCATGTTACCGTACATCCCTCTGTCTGTGGCACTCACTCTGTTTTGCAGGTTCTCCCTTGCGGCAGGTATGTGATCCGTTGGTTACCATGTTATATTATGAGCTAGATGGTAGACTATTGTGTCGAGCATACCTCTCCTTTGCACCATGTGAGTTGGGTTGGTATTCCTACTGGGTCACGCTGTAAAGTGTCCCCGTTGATATTTTTCTGGTGTTGGTTCGAGGAGTCAGAGGCCCGCGAGCACAGTTGGTGGGATTTGAGAGTGGGGGTGAAAGCGGGAGAGATTGGGTGTGTCATTGTACTTGGGTGAGTTTGGGTCATATATATTGTATTAAAGATTTGTAATTGATGTTGGAATTGAGCAGTTTATATATATGTTATATTGGTGTTAGAGTTGGTGGCTCTTTTGTGTTTCTGTGATGTCTGGAATGCTACAGGTACTATCCCAGCAGTGCGCAGTGGGCCTGCCTGTGTTTGAAATTTTGCATTTCCTTCATAACACCCGCCTCTTCGGGAATACCTGATACGGATTCGTACTTATTGGGTATCTCGGGGAGCGGGGCGTTACACCCGCCGAACCTCCGGGGGCCCGACAGCCTCCTCCGACATCGTTAGGACCACATGGGGCCCATTATGGGGCCAGAACAGCTCATACGCCATATTTTTAGCCACCGATGGGGCCCGGGGAAGGATTTCGGCAGCATGAATGATGACATCAGTACTTTGGAGGCCCGCCGGCTCAGCCCCACCTTTCGGGGGTGTGACAGGAGATTGGAGAGGACTCTAGGGTGCCCCTAGAGCCAATCAAGGGGATTATGGGTACCCACAAGGAGATGAGCTGGAAGACTGGCAGTGGGACGGAGCAGACAGAGGCGCACGAGATCCGTCCATAGGGTACATTCCTGACAGACCACCTGTGTTCCAGCCCAGACGCCATGATCAACCACAGGAGAGCGGAGGATTTGCTGGGGAGAGTCGGCTGAGGAAGCTGAAGATGTCCGTTTTGAGGGCGGAGACCCTGATGACTGGTTGTACCGAGTGGAGAGATACTTTAAGGTGTTAGCGGTATCAGAGGAGGACTGGCTCCGGGTGGTAGGAGTTTGCTTGGAGGCAGAGGCATTGGGTTGGTTTAGGTGGACACATCAGTAGCAGCCTTTGCGGACGTGGGAGGAGTTTACCACTCTTCTAGTGGAGCGGTTTGGCGCAGTACAGTCTGGGGGAGTATATGAGCGGTTATATTCATTGAAGCAGGAAAGGAGCGTGGGAGAGTACATTAAGAAGTTTGAATCGCTTTGCCACCGAGTTCAAGGGGTCTCAGGTGAATCTTTAGAGGGCTGCTTTATGAAAGGGCTGAAGCCCACAGTTAGATCTGGATTGAGACAGTTGAAGCCTGTGGGTCTGCGAGAGATGATGACTTCAGCTAGGAGGATGGAGGACCATCAGGAGACGGAGAGGAGGGCCAGTGAGACATGGGGAGGCACCGCCTTTCGGGGGCAGGCTCCAGCGGGTGGACAGAGAGATGCTACTACCCAGGGAACTACTGCAGTTGCCGCAGGCAACAGGGATAGGAGGCCGGAGCAGCGGTCGGAGCGACGGCCAAAGGGGGCAGATACGGCGGATGATCGAGGCGGAGATTCGGGACAAGCGGGCCAAGGGACTGTGCTTAAAATGTGATGAGAAATTTACTCTTGGGCATCGCTGCAGAGATCGGACCCTCCAAATATTGATATTGAATGAGGAGGAGGACGATGTGGTCATACTAGAGGTTGGAGAGGAGCAGGAGCAGGAGCACCAGCACTTGGTCCTGGCAAAGGTATTTCTCAATTCTGTGGTGGGGTTCACGCCGAACCACACCATGAAATTGGTGGGACAGGTGGGCGAATGGGAAGTGGTGGTGCTGGTCGACAATGGGGCTATCCACAATTTTATCTCCAGCAGGCTGGTGGAAGAGCAGATTCTGCAGCTGAGCGACACCGGGAGATACGGAGTAGTGTTGGGCTTAGGACAGGTGACACACAGCGGCGGCGTCTGTTGAGGTGTGATTGTGACGGTGCAGTGGGTGCAGATTGGCACAGATTTCCTTCCCTTGGAGTTAGGGAGCACTGATGTTATCCTGGGGATGAAGTGGCTGCAGACATTAGGGACACCAAAATAAACTAGAAACGGCTCATGTTGGAATACCAAGATGAGGGGAGGACAATAGTCTTGCAGGGGGGACACCGGCCTCTGTCGTTCTTTAGTGTCCTATAAGGCCATGACACAAGCTATACACACGATATAAGGAGGATATATGGTAGAGCTACATGCGGTGGCCGTAGTAGAGCAGAGGGAGGATCACACCCAGGCAGTGGCACCAGAGATAGAGCAGTTGTTGAGCCAGTACGGGGATGTGTTTCAGACCCCACATGGATTACCACCCCCCTCGAGACCACGAGCACGCCAATGTTTTGCGGGAGGGCGTGTCCCCCATCAGTGTGTGTTCCTACAGATACCCTCAGATGCAGAAGGATGAGATCGAGATATTAGTAGAAGACATGCTGCAGGCAGGAGTGATTCAGCCGAGTGTGAGTCCATTTTCTAGCCCAGTTTTGCTGGTAAAGAAGAAGGATGGCAGCTGGAGGTTTTGTGTACACTACAGGGCTCTGAATAAAGAAACTGTCCCCGATAAGTATCCCATTCCAGTGATCGACGAGCTTCTTAACGAGCTCCATGGGGCTGCATGTTTTTTCAAGATTGATCTCAAGTCAGGTTATCACCAGATACGGATGAGGGCAGCTGACGTGCCCAAGACCACCTTTAGGACTCATGAGGGGCACTATGAGTTCCTCGTCATGCCGTTTGGCTTGACGAACGCTCCAGCGACATTCCAGGCATTGATGAACAAGGTGTTCCGGTCCTACCTCTGGAGATTTGTCCTGGTATTCTTCGACGACATACTGATATACATTCACAGTGTAGAGGAGCATGTGGGGCATCTGCAGGTAGTGCTACATGAGTTACAGGACCAACAGCTCTGTGCCAATAAGAAGAAGTGCCTGTTTGGTCAGTCACAGGTAGAGTACTTAGGGCATATCGTCTCAGCTGAGGGGGTGGCAGCAGACCGGGCCAAGATTGCAGCGATGTTAGACTAGCTCTTACCCACCATACTACGGGGCATGCAGGACTTCTTGGGCCTCACGGGGTACTACATGAAGTTCGTCCAGGGTTACAGCTCGATCGACTGACCACTTACAGAGCAGCTAAAGAAGGACAGCTTCCACTGGGGCGAGGAGGCCACCAGGGCTTCGAGGCCTTGAAGCAGGCGATGACGACCATGCTAGTTTTGGCATTACCAGATATCAGCAGGCCCTTTGTGATAGAGACCGATGTTTCAGGACATGGGTTGGGGGAAGTGCTGATGCAGGACCAGAGACATATTGCAGATTTCAGTCAGATTCTGTCAGCACGAGTGAGGCTAAAATCAGTTTATGCGAGGGAATTAATGGCGATCGTGCTCTCTATCCAGAAGTGGCGACCTTATTTATTGAGGAGGAGATTTATATTGAGGACCGACCAGAGGAATCTGAAATATTTGTTGGAGCAGCGCATGGTCACAGAAGAGCATCAGAAGTGGCTCTCCAAGTTGGTCCATTACACATTCAAGATACAGTACCGACCAGGCTTGGAGATAAGGCGGTAGATGACTTGTCCCGTAGAGAGGAGTCAGCAGAGGTGGCAGCCATTTCCGTACCGTTCCTCCTAGACTAGGAGCCGTTGAGCAGTGAGATTGAGGCTGATACAGGCTTAGCACAAATACGGGAGGCATTGCAACAGGGGTCAGTGGAATTTCCGGGGTATACCATAAGTGGGCAGCGACTACTTTACCAGGGGAGACTGGTGATTACCAGGGGATCCACACATATCCCATTGATCTTTCAGGAGTTCCACGACAGCTCTATTGGAGGGCATTCAGGGATACAACAGATTTACAGGAGGATGTCTATGGAGCTGTAATGGCCAGGCATGAAAAAAGACATTGCTAAGATGATATTGGAGTGTGACGTCTGCGAGCGTCACAAATATATGGTAATGGCACCAAGAGGACTTATACCGCCGTTGGCCCTCTCGGAGAGAGTTTGGAAGGGTATCAGCATGGACTTCATCGAGGGGCTACCACGTTCAAAGGGCTACAATTCCATACTAGTGGACGTGCACCGCCTCAGCAAGTATGCCCACTTCGTGTCGTTGAGACATCCCTATACGACGGTGACAATAGCTATAGCTTTTATGCAGGAGGTGGTCCGCTTACATGGTTTCCCTGCTTCCATTGTATCCGACCGAGACAAAGTATTCATGAGCAGTTTTTGGCGGGAGCTGTTCAAGGTTCAGGTGACTAAACTGAGGAGGAGCACAGCCTATCACCCATGGACAGACGGTCAGACCGAGGTGGTAAATAGGAGTGTGGAGACCTACTTGAGGTGTTTTGCTTCAGATTCGCCGAAGCAGTGGGCCAGATGGTTAGCATGTGCAGAATACTGGTACAACACTTCATACCACTCGGCAGCTCAGAGTACACCTTTTCGGATTTTGTATGGACGGGACCCGCACCAGTTGGTCCACTACAGTAGAGGTACCACTCCTGTTTCACAGGTTGAGGAGCATTTAGGGGAGCGGGACAAATATTTGGAGGAGCTGAAAAGGCATTTACTGCGGGCCCAACAGATAATGAAAACTAAAGCTGATGAACACCGGAGGGATGTGCAATTTGCCGTAGGTAATCAGGTTTACCTTAAGCTCTGCCCCTACAGACAGAAGACATTGGCCCATAGGAGCAATGAGAAGCTGGCGGCCCGTTACTATGGACCATTCGAGATTACCGCACAGATATGGAAGGTGGCATATCGTCTGGAGTTACCTGTTACCTCCATCATCCACCCCGTTTTCCATGTCTCACAGCTGCGACGAGCAATTGGGGACCATACTCTATCGCCTACTCTTCCTCACACCCTAACAGATGACATGGATGTAATGCTTGAGCCACAGGAGCTGATTGGTGTTAGACAGGCCGTAGATGGAACACAAGAAGTGCTGATCAGATGGAGAGGACTACCGGATTATGATGCTACATGGGAGCCCCACGGGGTGATACGAGACCAATTTCCAGACTTCCACCTTGAGGACAAGGTGCACTTTTGGGGGGAGTAGGGATGTGATGCGGGACCGTGAGGGGGTGCACGAGGAGGCGTGCGAGTCTAGTGAGGGGCCGGTTCAAGTTTATCAAAGGAGGAGGCGACTCGGGCCCACCACATGCCCGGGGTCAAACTTGTAGTTTGCAACTACGAGGGGGGTCGTTTAGTAATTCAACAATTAGCTAACCCCCCTTAAGCAAGGGCCGGCCGGCCCTAGAGGGGTTATCGAAGAATTGATTTGTAAGTGCTTTTCATACCTAGAAACCTAGTTCGTCTACTTGCAATTGTTTCCTTCAATTCCTATTGTTAGTTTAGCCTTAAATTAATTATAGTAGCTTTAATTGTTAATTTCAAATCAGTTCTTATAAAAATCCTATTGTTATTAGTCCACATCCATAAAAATCCTACATTTATCCCCACAAAAAGCCCTAGACGCATCAGAACCCTAGCCTCATGATGCGTAACCTTAGCTTTTTGATTGATCACATTATATCCTAGGCCAAATTTACTACTCGATTGTATTTGCGAGCTAATTAGATCATCTAATTTTCCTTTAGCTTTGTTGAACCTATCCACATTTCTACACAAATCATCGTGATTTGCCTTAATGGTGGCCCTGGTTTTCTTTAGGTCACTAAACCTATCACTTAGGTCTTTATGCTCAATATTACATAATCTATTCTTCTCAATTAATTCATTATTATTGCTAATCAATTTTAAGTTTATTTCCTTAATTTTTTTCTAACTCAAAATTGACAGAATTAGTTGCACAAGCTTTATGATTCTTTTAAGAGTTAAGAGATCTCTTAAGGTGTCCTCGTATTTGGCATATAGCTTGTGAAACTCCTCCCAATCATACTCATATCACTATCGCAACTATTAAAGTCGCAATCAAAATTCACTTTAGGTATCATCTCTGGCCATAAAGCACATGTAGGCTCCTTCTCTCCTTTCCTCTTCTTCCTCAGATGAGGAGTCATCACTTAGATCATCCGAGCCTCGATTCTGATCGGGCAAGGTTACCTTCTTTGGCTTCTTCCATTTCATCTTCTCCTTTCCCTTATTTTTCATCAATGGACATTCCTTCTTGATGTGCTTTGCCTTGTTGCATTCATAACAAACAGGAGTTTTGTCAGAGAATCTATTTTTATTAAGTTTGAGTTTACCTGATTTGAGCATTCTTCTGAATCCGTTTCTTATGAGAGCAAGTTGATCTTCAACTTCATCTTCTGAATCCTCAGAGTCTAGAATACCTTTAAGAGCGAGAGTATTCTTTTTGTCATCTTGCTCCTTGGCCCTTCTTTCTTGCATCTGGAGCTCATACGCCATGAGGTTGCCGATAAGCACGTCTAAGGATAGCTTAGAAAGATCATTGTCCTCTTCTATTGCAAATGCCTTTGATTGTCATGCGGGTGTGAGAGACTGGAGGATCTTGCATACATGATCTTCTTAAGTGTACTTTCCTAGCCCCGCAAGCATGTTGATGATCTCAGTGAACCACGTGTACATCTCGGTTATGAATTCACTCTTCTTCATTATAAATTGTTCATACCTGCTAGCATAGAGAGAAGATTTTGAAGTTTTCACTTTTTTGTTATCTTCGTGAGTTACCACAAGTATTTTTCAAATCTGATGTGCAGAAGTGGCCATAGAGATCCGTTTGTACTCCGTCGTGTCAAGTGCGCAGTAGAGAGTTGATATCGCTTTGCATTGAATGCAAAGATGTCCTCCTTCTGGGTCCATTTTTCTTCTTCCAGAGTTGGCTTAACGTAGAGGTTCTCCATCATCTTCTAAAGATCATATGAGATGGACAGAAAGTATATATATTCATCTTATTCTTACAGCTTCTGTAGTTGGACCCAGTGAGGAGTGGTGGACGAGCGGTAGATTGACCTTCAGGAAACTTGTTGTATGTTAATGACATCTTGAACTTATTTTATTTTCATCTTGAACTTATTGTTTGTTGACCTTTGGGGAATGTGTTGGGACCTGAGATGGCAAGGAGATATAATATAGAGATGAATATTGTATATGAAAGCAAATGTTCATCTAGAAATTCTCCTTAAGATTAAAATAGAGTTACCTAATCTTAATATTAATCAACTATCAAACTTGAAATAATATTGATTAGCACAGTGGAAATAAAGAGTATGCAAGAGATAAACAAGTCAAGAGATCACAATCACAGACACATCAAATTTATCCTAGTTCACCCATCCAAGGCTAGTCCAGTCCCCAAATCTTTGTTAGGCTTTAATCTACCATCTAAAACAAATAGTAGAACAATCCACCTCACCTCTAACAAGGATTTACAAAACACTCACCTTGCATACAACGAGGATTTCTCACCACCTCACCTACACAGAAGATTTCCCTATCATACAGTGCAAATGAGAGAATACTTACAAAGCATGAAGATACAAATACATATAGCCGATGCTTTGAAGCTCGTGTGAAGATGTGCTGCTATCGGAAGAACTTGATCTTTACAGATAAGAAATAGCTTTGGGACATCAAGAGTTTTAGGCTAAAGAAAGAGGTCTTTTGGAAATTTTTGGCCAAGAGGTGATTGAAAAACTTTTAGCTTAAAACCCATTTTCTTTGAAAAATATTGCTCAATAATCTTATGTAAAACACATACACAATTCATCTATATATAGAGATGAATTCTGTAGAAAACAGCTCCACAAAATTTTCTCCCAACGGATAGAAAAAGACACAATCACGTCAATCAAAGAACAGTCAAATGTGAACGTTGGAGATTTGGGAATCGACACATGTTCTGCTAGGATTCGACTCCTGAAAAGAAACAAAACGTCCCGAGAGCAGCCAGTTGCACACGAGTCGATTCATGTACATCTAGGAGTCGACCCCTGGTTTGACTTCCAGCACAACAAGAGTCAACTCCTGGATCAACTCATAGGCTTTTATATATATATATATATACTAGTCATAACCCGTGCCCGTGGACACGGTTCATTTAAGATTTTCCCCGCGAAATCTTTGTTCCCAAAAATTATTTTCACAGACAAAATTACGCAGAACAACAAATTAGCATAAAAATATTTAATGACATGGGCGCCTTTGGTGCGGAACAACAAATTCGGCACAGGCGCCTTCGACACAAAACAACAAATTAGCGTAAAAAATCGGCGCGGGTGCCTTCGGCGCAGAATAACAAATTAGCGTTAAAAAATTTAGCGGGCACTGGCGAAGGGCGCATGAAATTATTCTCATCTTTGCCCAGTGAGTCGAAGAGACGATAGCCTCGCGTTGATGGAGAGATCATTCAATCTGCAGCAGCATTTGATCTGCAGCATTAAGTGCAAGTTAATATTTTTCCCAAATGCATTAATTGCGTGCACTCTGCTATTCCCAAGAAATTTTCATTCCCCATAAAGGTTCATTTCCCTAGAAACTTTCATTTCCCTATAAATGTTTATCACTCCAAAACTTTCCACAAAATCTCATCTCAACCATTCATTCTTTAAGAGTAAATCCAAGTCGTCTTTTTATCAACCTGTTTGTCCTAGTCAGCTTGTCCTAGTCAGTCCTAGAATTCAAAAACAATTGTATTTTAATATATAGATATATAGAATAATGGGTATCATATGCCAATAGAGGCTTAGCCTCATATACTAAGACACAAAAGTAGAGAAGTACAAGCCTAACATGGGCTTGTATTGTACCGCCCACTTTTTGTGTCTTGGTATGAGGCTAAGCCTCCATTGTCATATGATACCCATTATTTTTTTTGAAGAGTAAAAGAGTATCTATATTGAATCAGTATACTATACAGGGACCTATCAAAGACAGAAAAATGAGTAAAGAGGGGATAAGGCACAAACGCCTCACCCTCTATTACCATATTCATATCTCAATAGAATCCCGCTAATTACAACACTCTCCAACCCCAAACAGTGGGTATCAATTATCCCCAGTAGTCCCTCTAGCAAGACCCCAATTCTCAAGGGTTCCAATATTAGATGCCCTCTCAGAATCAATATCACGGAGCACAACCATAATATCATCTGCAATGGCCTCAAAGAGCTGAACCTTAGAGGATGAAGTGCCCTCAAAGATTCTCATGTTGCGTTCCTTCCATACATGCCAAACTATAGCAGCAATAGTAGTCTTGGCCAGCCTGCCCAGACTATCATCCCCCATGTACCTGGATAAGAATATATCGCATACCTCCTGGAGGGAAGAGGGGGCCGGCTTAGTGATACCCATCTTCAATAAACCTCTGCTCAGAATATACCTAGTGTAATCACATTCAAAGAAAATGTGCCCCACACTCTCACCCAAGCCATCACAACATAGAACGCAAGCAGAAGGAGTCTCAATTCCCCACTGGACTAGGGTATCTCTAGTAAGGAGCTTGCCATGAAGCCCACGGAGTAATGTAACAGCCATCTTAGGGATGTGCCCCTTAAACCAGACAAAACTGTAATAAAGGAATTTGGGTAATCTGGTGCGCATTCCCTCCCAAGCATTGCGCAGAGTACACGAATGGCCAGCCTTCCAAACCCAAAGATCCTCACCGACAGAAAAGGTAACCTGCGAGAGAAAGGGCATGATGGACCTAGCACCCACATCCACCAGCCAATTCTCCCCATCCTAATAGTCACTAACTCTGCTCCTCTCCTTTCCCTCAGGCACATCATGGGATTCATAAAGGGGCCCACAGGGAAGCCAATTATCATACCAAAAGAGGGTGGAACGGCATCTCTCACCTTACGCCCAATAAGCATCCTAGTGAATCTGCGGCAATGGAGAAGGAATTTCCAGGTCCCAGAGTGAATAGGTCTAGCTTTCTCCTCAAAGAACCATGTCCCCGAAAGGTAATGCTTCCTCATGAAAGAAGCCCACAACCCATCATGTGTAAGAAACCTCCACGTTAAACGGACCCCATAAGCCATATTAAGATCCTCAAGCTGGCGTAACCCCACACCCCCTCAGACTTGGGCATACAACAATCTTTCCAGGCCCAAAAAGATGCTTTCCCCAGACAAATCTCCTACATAAAGCATTAATCGAACAGAGGACCGATTTAGGAATGCGATAAGCCTGCATCCAAAAAGCAACCATGCCATATATAACCGTTCTGATAAGCTCAATCCTCCCAGAGATGGAAAGCAATGAGGAGGCCCAACCCTGAAGCCTCTTCCTGCATTTATCAACAAGTCGATCATACATAGAGGCCTTAGGGTAATGAGCAGAAAGCGACAGCCCCAAGTACGTGGTCAGCCCCTCCATACGTCTGATCCCCAAAATATCTGCCAAATTCACAGCATCTCTGACCCCCTTACTGAACATGACCGCACTCTTCCCCCAATTAACCTCCAAACCAGTGTAAAGCTGAAAGGTCTTAAGCAATTCCATCAGCCCCTCAAAAGTTCTGCTGGAAGCACGGCAAAAGACCAATAGATCATCAGCAAAAAGTAGGTGCGTACAAGCCTTCCCTTCTCTCTTCATCGGCTGAACAATCCCTTCCATAATGCTTCTGCCCATGAGCAGGGAGAAAGCCTCCATAACAATCACAAACAAGTAAGGAGATAACAGATCTCCCAGCCTCAAACCCCTATTAGATCGAAACATGCCATAAGGGGAACCATTCAACATCACCGAGAATGAAGGAGTTGAGATACACTCACAGATCCACCCTATAAACCTTCTCTTGAACCCCATCCGATGTAAAATGAAGTAAATGAACTCCATGTTCCCACTATCAAAAGCTTTACGAAGATCAAGTTTGAGGCACGCACGACTACCCATTGGATTGCTGAAATCACGGATCTGCTCATGGGCTAATATGGCACAGTCCGACAACAAACGCCCTTTAATAAAGGCCGCCTGATTGGGGGAAACAAGCTCCAACACAACAGACTGCAATCTCCTACACAGAATCTTGCTGATAATTTTGTATAACACATTGCAACAAGCAATCGGCCTGTAGTCCCCAAGACCAGAAGTATTAGAACTTTTGGGAATCAACGTAAGAAAGGTATGGTTAATTTGCCTGAGCATATTACTGGAGCTGAAGAAATAAAGAACAGCATCGGTCACCTCCATGCCAATGACCCCCCAAGAGTTGTGATAAAAACACCCATTATACCCGTCGGGCCCCGGAGACTTGTCCTCACCTATGAGGAATACAGCCTTCCTAACTTCCTCCACCGTTATAGGGCGCTGAATCCAATCAGCAGCCTCATTAGTAAGCTTCCTCCTAGGAGTGATTTTGGGAAAAACAGTCCAGTATGAATCTTGATTGTATAGTTTTTCAAAAAAACCTCGGGCGCCTCAGCCTTGATTTTATCCCCAGAGTCATCCCGTGTGCCATCAGCTCTGATAAGATGATTCAGATTATTATAACTCTGTCTAGATTTCATGGCGGTATAGAAGAACCGAGTGTTCTTGTCCCCCAGTCTTAACCAATCCTGCCTACTTTTCTGCCTCAGCATACCCTCCTCAATATCAATAGCATCAGCTAGCTTAGCAATGAGCTCTTTCTCTCGGATTTGCAACCTGGCATCAACCATTAAATTGGTTCTGATTGAATAATGGAAAGCTCCGCCTGCATCCTCTTAGCGCCATTCATCCTGCACACATCCGTTCCCAACCTTTTCAACAACAGTTTGAGACACCTGAGCTTGTAAGCAAGTTTGAATAATGGGTTGCCATTCACAACAACCTTCCACCCATCCTCAACAGTTTTCAAGAAGTTGGGCATTTTGGCCCACGCATTGAAGAATTTGAACGGCTTGGGGTCAGTGGCGCAATTTGAATGAAAGTGTATGACCATCATAGCATGGTCGCCAGTACCAGCTTCCAAATATTCACAATAAGATGCAGGGACATCATGAATCCAAACACCATTGCACAAAGTCCGATCAAGCATAGCCGAAATACGAGAATCCCTTATACTCCTGTTAGCCCGGCTGATAGGATTACCCGTGGTCTTGACATCAATCAGAGCACTATCATTAATGCGATTATTAAAGGACTCCACCGACTTGTGATCAATAGGCCTTCCACTAATTTTGTCAGCCGCATACCGAACACAATTGAAATCCCCACTGATCAACCAAGGAGCAGTATTGTACCCAACAGATCCAGCAACAATAGCCTTCCATAAGAGCAACCGGTCATGAGCTAGGTTAAGGGCATAGACCACAGTAAATCTCATGAAAAACCCCACAATATTCTGAGCACGAACAGTGATAAACTGAGCATCCACCTCTTCAACACTGCAAGACCATATGTCGGGATTATACATCAACACAATACAGCCATTTGTGTGACACGCTCGATTGTCAATAGAAATCCATGTTTTAGGAAAGCACTTGAGGATACGGCCAGCATTTTGCACCACAACTTTAGTCTCAAGCAGACCAATAATAGAGGGGTTGAGTTTCTTTACTCTCCTTAAGCTCCCGTCGCCTAACCACATTATTTAGACCACAGGTATTCCAAACAACCAACGTCATATCAACCTACTGCGGGGCCTCCCTTGAATCGGGAGCTACGTCGGGAACCCATCGACGTATTTATTTTAATAGGATTTCTGAAATTTTTATTATTAACCTTCCCTCCTCTGTCCCCCCTAACTCTAGCTGATTTAAGTTGTTCCTGTTCTTCCACCCATTCTTCATTGAGCATAGAAATCGTGTCCGATCTGTCACTGCTAGAATCAAAATCAGAGGAGTCTAATTCCCACCCCCCCTCATATTATTATTAGGACACGATGAAGGAGATGTGTTTTCCACGTTGCAGGACTTACTTCTATCGGTGTTGGGTAGTCTGCCCGAGTTGCTAAGTATCCGAGCGGATGACTTAGAGGTGATAGGTCCAGGTGCCTGATATCCCCACCTATGTTAGGAGGCGGGGTAAGCTCCTGAAACAGTGTCAGGGTGCTAACCCCCGCCCATCCCTCCTTTTTTTGCTCATTAGTACCTGTAGTACATTTTACCTCTGTGCTAGCTACAGCTAGCCCCACACTCTGCCCTCCTACATCAGTTCCCTCACCCCCTTTACAGTCACCTCTTTGCTCCCCGACATGGGAGCCAGTACCACTCTTTACATCATTCCTATTACATGTCCTGCTCTTCTCACTCCCCTCTAGTACATCACAGTTACTATTCTTACACTCAACCTTCTCCCCACTTGGGCCCCCTTTACACATCTCACCTGCCTCTTTACAGACACGCAGCCCCGCATTACACCCCATGGACTCATTTAGCTTGCCCTTTTTAATATTTACATTAGAGCTCACAATCTGCTCCTCAATACCAACCTTCTCTTTACCTTTAGAACCCCTCTCTTCGGCCTGAGGCTTTCCACCGTCCTCTTCGGGACCCATTCCTTTTGCATCTCCAACAGAGCATTGTTTACTCAAGTGACCAAAACATTTGCAGCTGGCACATCGCGGTGGCTCCCCCTCGTAGCGGACCCCAACCTTGAAAACTTGCCCTCTGACCACTTGAGCCGTAACGTCCAGGGGAAGGGGAGAAGAAGCATCTATCTCTACAAGACACCTTGCATACGCCATTCTCTCCATCGGCGCCGTCGCTCTATCCAAACAAATTGGAACTCCAATTACACAAGCAATCCTGTTGAGAATAGCCTTCGACCAAAGATTAAGTGGAAGATCAGGGAATTGAACCCACACCGTCACCGACGATAGCATGTCCCGATCATATCCAACGTTTGGCGACCATTTCTGCAACACCATCAATCTACCATCGAACATCCAGGGACCCCCACAAAGAACCGCTTCGCAGTCCTCCTTGCTTCGGAATCTAAAGAAATAGAAACCATTTTCCCTTGAGAAGATCGACAGCCTCTGCTTCTTCCATGATCTGAAGGCCCAAGCTCTGATTTGCCCAAAGAAATGTACATCCCCAAGAACGTAGCCGACCAGCGTGTATTCCTAGCTCTTCACCGCTTCAGCTAGAAGCTCATCCTCCATAATCGCCATATTTCACCCATCACCATCTCGACTAGGGGGGACAAAGGACATCTCAAGTGAATCCGCAATTTTCCTTCTACTGGAGCAGACATCCGACCAGGACATTTAATGCCTGGGGGTTAATCTTGACCTCAACTGCTGGTCGCAGAGGCCTACGATCATGATTCTCTTGACTGCTGGAGCCTTGGCATTCAAGTGATCCTTCATCTGCCCTCTGCTAGCAAATCTCCCATCATTCTTATTAAACTCCTGATTCCCCTTCATCCTCCTCCTATCAACCACCTTCCAGCCATCATTCTCCCTGTAGATATCAGCATTTGAGTTATCAACTTCCTTCTTCTCATCAGAGATTCCCTCCCCACTGCTGACTTCACCGGACTTGCTTAGATTCTCTTGCATCATATTCCTCAGGCAACAAGAATCAAAGTCAAAGAAGATCGCAGCAGGAAAGCTCAAACGAGTAGGGGGAGGACTCACCGCCGGATCAAGATCTCAGGTTGAGATCTTGATCCGTCCAAGATGAACACGCCGAGTGCAAACCGAAGCAGCTCCAAGCCCCGAGCCTGAGGAACCAGTCTCAGTAGGCAGAACTCAGGAGACAAGCAATGACGATCGGTAAAATCCAGATCCAGGATCCTCGAGAACAAAACAGATTCCAATCAAGAAAGATCACAAGAATCAATCGAATCCAAAAGGAGGTAAAAGATCTTACCGCCGAATCAAGATCTCAGGAAGAGATCTTGATCCGTCCAAGATGAGAACGCCGATGATCCCAGAGAATCGTCAATCCGACCACAACATCAACAGAGAAACACCGACCACCGGGGTAGATCGGAGCAACTACAGATCCGCCGTCAGTCCAAATCCTCGAAGCAGATCAGATCCCGTGCACGAAAACAAATCACAGGGATTAAAGATTGAGAACTCAAGAATCATTCAAAGAAATAGTGATCGATCTTACCGCCGGATCAAGATCTCAAGAGAGATCTTGATCCGTCCAAGATGAGGACACCGATGATCCCGGAGTATCGTCAATCTGACCACAACACCAGATCCGATCACCAGATCCAGATCCGACCACAACACCGCTTCAGAGAATCACTGATCACCAGATCCGATCACCGATCACCGGAGCGAGATCAAGATCTGAGCAGTGCCTCTGCACGAGGATCACAAGGAGCCTCCGCACGAAGGATCAAGACAAACCGCCGGTGACACCGTCGCCGGAGCCGCCCGAGCAGCCGCTCGACGAATCGCTCAGCACCAACCTTCGCAGAGCTTCTCTCTCTAACAAAGGGAGAGAGAGAAAGAAAAAAGCTCTATTCGAATTATGATACCCATTATTCTTAAATATATGGGCTCTAACCCTAAGTAATTGACTTTAAAACATTTTTGAAGCATTTTTAAAATATTTTTAAAGAAATCCTAAGTGTGCGTGTGAGCTTCAGGCATGACTTTAATAAGCTACGAGGAGAAATAAAAAGTTACATCAAAAATTAAATTATTACATAGAAGTCCACTGATGCAGGCTTCATACTCCAAGCTCCTTGTCTACCTACCTTTGGTTTTTGGTCTTGTTGAACTCATTCCTAGCTTTGAGTAGCTCTTGATTTGTCTTAAGTTATTATTCATGCACTCATAAATATTAGATGACATGTTTGCTCATCATCAAAACTATATGGGGTGAAACTCAATATCTCAACAGCTATCACATCTAATTTTCCATTATTATGACATCATCGTCTTGGTCATCATCCTATAATGAACTATGCCAAGTGGTACTTATTCAGTCGTCTATTTCTTCTTTAAGATATGAGTCTTGACTCTTATAGAATTAGAAAGTATACCCATGATTTTTTTCGATGGGGTCAATAAAAGAAGCAATTATCCATTTAATTTAGTACATTCAGATGTTTGATGTCCATGTCGAACTACTTCAGAATTCAGTACGTATGTGCTTAACTCAAGCTTCAAGAAGTCCACTTCCTTCATCTATAAAGAACTATGCCAAGTGTTACTTATTCAGTCGTCTATTTCTTCTTTAAAATACGAGTCTTGACTCTTCTAGACTTAGAAAGTATACTCATGATTTTTTTCGATAGGGTCAATAAAAGAAGCAATTATCCATTTAATTTAGTACATTCAGATGGTTGATGTCCATGCCGAACTACTTCAGAATTCAGTATGTATGTGCTTAACTCAAGCTTCAAGAAGTACACTTCCTTCATAATAAGTGTATTGATATTCAAAACGCACTAAAATATTAGTTGCTAAGTACATAGAAGCCGTTCCTCAAAACATAATTAGCGAGGGGTTAAGTTGTTTTCTATTTTATTCTATTTTGTTTTTCAAGTCCTTACAATAGTAGATCAGAAATATGTCTACCATAGTAAATCCATAAACAAACCGAAATTTCTCACTCTAATGAGTCTAAACAATAGGGAACCCACCTCTGTTGAATACATGCATGCTTTTTGACAACTTTAAGGTGAATTGACAGAAAAGATAAACTCCTTAGTGACCATAGTTTCAACTAACGCAAAGTGGACTAGTGTCATGCAATTTGTTAAATTTGAATAATAACGGAACTAAGGGCGCCACAGTGAGTTACATGTGAAGGTATAATTGTGATTAAGATACGCTAACCTAAAAGCTTATATGATTAGGTAGAGGCTCAACATTCAACAAATATTCTCGCTTTTTCTATATTATTCATTGTGGGCTTATTTTTATTTATACATCCATTTCAAATTCAAGGACGACTCACCTTGAGTTTGTAAAGTATGACCTAAGACTAAGAGACCCGAAAATGTGTACTTTCAAACACATGTATTAACATGTATTTTAAGCACATGTTTGTGTACCGATCCCCATATAGTTGCAAGACACGTGTATAAAGAAAACACAGAGCAAACTAATATCTCTGATACCACGTTAGAATTAGAGTATATAACTAAATAATATGATAGGATAGGAAGGTCCACTGTGAGTAAAACTAGTAAAGATAAAATCTTGATTGAAACACTCTAATCCAAAAGCTTAAGCTATTAGGCTAAACCTTAGCTTTCAATGAACATCCATCTATTTATTCTTTTCGATGTGGGACTTTTTTAACACAAGTGATTTGGAGAAAACCTAAGCATTGAAATTGAGGAAAGCATGAAAGATATAGATTATTATCCCCTTACAAGATTAGGTAAAACAAACTAAGTTCGATTACCCAGTATAACATAACTGTATGTCATGAAGCACTGACCAAGGACGCCGCCACCATATAAATTAGAGTAAAGAAGGCAAAAGCATACTAATATACACATACTGTGAAGTTAGACCCCCTTTTTAAGGCAAAACTGGCTACACAGTGAAAGCTCATTAATACTAGTACTTTGGACAAGAGGCCCAAAAAGTGTCTTCACACAAATCTAACTGACTTGGTCCATCCTATCATGTTCTTCTACCAACGTCACTATATGCTCTACCTTCAGCTCAGCCCATCCAAAGACCCACTGAAAAATTCAAAACCACGTGTTCCCTCTATTGCAATGGTCAAAGCTTATCACTCCCAACAACTCCATGCCCAAAAGATCACAACTAGCCTCATGATCTTCCACATACCCTTTAATTATCTTCGTCATAATTTACTTACCAGTGCATCTTTGCTTGATGCAGGTGCTAGTCTCTGACTTCGAGTCATGGACGCTGACTCTTGTGGGGGCTTGTTTTTGTTTTTGTTTTTTGTTTTTGGGAGTGGGGTGGGGTGTGCGTGCGTGTGTGTGTTAAAAAGAAAATGCTTGAATTATGACCTGTAAACTGAACCACACTCATCATAACATGTTTATCTTGTAAATAGAGTTACTTCATCATGCTACGAGTGGTTGGGAACTCAAGAAGGTTGGAGGATGACATAATGGCACGATCTTGTCCACTCCCTTTTTTTGGTGGGGGGGGCAGGGGGTTGTTTTCCGAAATTGTTGTATTCTGCAAAGAGGACAATAGTCTATTTCTAATCCATCTTGTATCCTCTTCTCGTCCATTTTCATACTGGCAGGTTTGGAGAACGCCATGTTTGGCACCGCAGAAACCCTCTCACATGCGTTGTGAACCTTTAAACAATTAAGTTACACACATCCTTTCTTGGAGGGGATAGGATGCTGAGAAACAAGCAAAGGTTTATGAGATTCCGTTAAAGAATTGACAAAATCCTTGCTGAACTCATCCATAAGGAAGCCAGGGAAAAAAGCATCTGGGCATGACCTTGAAAGACAATTTGTTTGGACCGATTTAACGTATCAGTTACAAACTTTAAAATGCATTAAAAACATTGACTGATTTAATTATCAATTATAGAGTTTTAATTGCATATCATTCATTAAACATTAACTGATTTGATTCATGACTATAGGTGTCAGGACTCTCGGTCAGCTGATGAGGCTGCATCTTATAAAAGGGCATAATCTGTAATTTTAGAGTTTTGGGGACGTTTTCATAATTTTTAGGGTCTAGGGATATTTCTGTAATTTTTTTTAATTTATGATGCGTATTTATATAGGGCTAGGGAGATTACTGAGGGGCCATGTTGACTCTTGATAGAGAACTTGTGAGAGGTTGATAGATTCGCTCTTTGTTGGAGAGTGCGGCTTCCTCCCGAATACAAGCTTAGGAGAGCGGTCCACCTCTCAAACATGGCCAACCTATCTTGTATTTCAGTTTTCAGCAATAAAAATCTAAGCTTTTCCCCCTTTCTAGCCCTAAAAATCCTTTTTTACCCTAAAACTCCAGTCTTGCTACCAAAAACCCTATTTTTATTCCTCAAAACCCTAGAAAAAACATATCAGCAGCGTCCACGATCCTTTAGGAAGTTACTAACATAGAAGGTCCATATCCCAACAATATGCCACACACTGCCAGAACCAGAAAATGGAACTTTGAACATATTTCCGAAGAGATACATTTGTTACTTAATGCCAAGTATTGCAAATAAACTTTACCATTATTGAATATTTTGCTTAAATACATATACTAAAAAGCAAAAAAATTAATTAAAAAATCAATCTCCTGCTTGACAAGCAGAATTGTACATATGTGGTATAGTTTTGCGTTCCAATAATGGTTAGATGCTACCTTAAAAATAGTAACTTCCACTAAAACTTTGAAGAGCCTCCATTCCTACTCCTCTTAAAGTCATTTTTGCATAGAAGTTGATTCTTCAGCTGAGCAAAAGATTCCAAAAATGTATCAGCAATGCTAAAAAGTGAAATAAGTACATATGAAATGCATTTCATTGAATAAAATAATTTACAGGTTTACATACCGTTTCATATCATCAGTATGTACACAAAGGAACCTGTCCGATTGATAAACTATTTTTTTTCCATGAGAAGAATATGACCTTCCAACTCTGTGTAGATGCTGATGACTTCACAAAGGCAAAAATGGAAAGGTAACCATCGGACCCTATGTTTATGCCGGTATAGTTCTTTTGCCTGTGGGCAATTGTCTTTCCAAATAACGGATAGTCTGGGACGTGGGACCATAATTCCTACCTTCCATGATGTGAAGAAATTTCATGCACAAGTCTGGTTCTCCTTCCGTCAATAAACCATCAATTAGAATGGTCCACACTATCTCGTCTGGACTCCATTGCTGTAGAAGCATGCTTTCAAAAAGATCTGAAGCTTCGTCCCTTCTATCCAGTTTACATAGAGCACATATCAATGACCTATAACCGGTCATACACGGCTCAAAGCCTCTAAAAGTCATTTCATTCAAAATATCCAAAGCAAGATCTATTTTGTAATTTTTGGCAAGAACAAATATCAATGATTTATATATCTCTTCATCTGGGGACAAACCCTTTTCTTTCATACTTCTAAACAAATGATGGGCCTCGTTCCACTTTTCTTCTCTACTTAAACCACTTATCAGAGTGCCGTATAGATCAAGATTAAGCTCATGCCCGTATTCTGGCAATCTAAGCAGTAGCATGGATATGGTGTCAACAACTATATCATCCTCTTCTGTGCTGGAACTAGCCACAGAATCCGGCAAAGCTGCAAACTTCTGCTCCAAGAGCTCATGGTTCTTATGCAATCCATTCATCAAAACCTTGTAAGTCCTATAATTCGGTGTACAGCCAGCATCAACCATCTGTTTCAAAAGTGAAAACGCATGTTCCTTCCGACCTGAGGTAATATATCCATCCATCAATGAAGTATACATAACCTGATCGGGAACCAAACCTTTTCCTTCAACTTCTCCCAGCAACTTTTCAGCCTCTTCAATCTTTCCTTCACGGCACAATCCATGAAGAAGAACACTATAAGTATGCAGATTGGGCAAGCAGTCTCCCTTTCTCATTTCGTCCATCATTTTATATGCAGAATCTGTGGAATCATGCCTACAAACTCCATGTATCAATGTGGTAAAAGAAACGACATTAAGAGATAAACCTTGATCTGCTATCCGATTGTATAGCTCCTGCAGTTCTGATAATTGATTTTCTTTTAAGAGGCCATTTATTATAGCATTGTAAGTTGCAATGTTTGGTCGGCAACCATTCTTTTGCATCTTCATCAGCCAGTCCAAAGCAAGGTCCCGCTGCCCATCCTTGAAGTACCCATCTACTAGCGCAGTGTAAGTAACAATGTTAGGCCTCAACCCTGCTTTCACCATTTCATCAAATGCCTCTGAAGCTAAATCCAACTTTCTTTCTTCGCAAAACCCACATATAAGTTCAGTATAAGTCCACACATCAGGCTTGCACTTGTTTTCCTTCATCAGATCCACCATTCGAACAGCATTATTAAGGTTTCCAGTTTTACAGTATGCATATATAATAGTGTTGTAGGTCACCTGGTTTGGTAAAGGTCCGACCTTAATCATCCTATGGAATAGAACCATTGCTTTCTCAACTTTACCCACAATACAATATCCCTTTATCATCTCATTGTAAGTTATTAGATTGGGCAAGCAGCCCCTTCTCTCCATTAAATCAAAGATCCTCAGCGCAGTTTGAAGCCTGCCACGTTCACACAACCCGTCAATCAAAGCATTATAAGTTACCACATTCGGCATCAGACCATCCTTCCCCATCCAGTGAAACAAACCTATAGCCAAGCGTATTCCACCTGATTTACAAAGACCATCAATAAATGAAGTATACGTATGAACACTCAGCTGCATTCCATTATTCCTCATATCCCTAACCAATTCACATGCCTGACTAATGCGCCCCTCGCGGCAAAGCGCCGATATCGGATCCGTGTACGTGTACACCTTTGGCGCAACTCCTTTCTCCACCATCTCGTCCATCAAACTCAAAGCCTCATCCACCCTCCCATCTTTACACAACCCAGTAATCAAATTAGAATACGTCACCTCATCAGGCTCACATCCGACCTTAACCATCCCCTCAAAAAGCCGACGCGCTTTCTCAAGCTCAAAATTCCGGCAATACCCAAGTATCAAAGAACCAAACATAAACACATCCGGCAACTTCTCACTCCTGTAGATTCTACTCACAACCTGCAATGCCACCTTCACCTCCCCACTCTTACACAAGACATTAATAACTTTATTATAAGTGATCTGCGTTGGCTCTAACGGGCTTCGCAGCATCCGACAGAAAATCTTAATCGCAAAATTGACTAAATTATGCTTACCCAGTTGGTCCAGCAGGGCGTTATAGCCCGAAAGAGCGAGCTCGAAGCCTTTAGAGCTCAATTCTTCGAAAACCCCGACTGCCCGAATGACCTCTCGATCCGTTCTGCACCACCTGATCATATGAACGGCCAGCTGGCCGGCCTCGGGTAGCAGACCAGCCGACACGAGGCGGTTTACGAGTGGAAAGAAGGTGCTCACGTTGAGTTTGATGGAATGCCGCTGAGAGAGGAAGTTGAAGAAGTGAAAAGAGGTGATGACGTCCGAATGGGATTCGAGAAGTAGGGCGATTTGGTTGGGGTTGAGATTGGAGACGAGGTTTGGGAGATGAGGGTGAGATCTCCAGTTGGGGAGAGAGAGGATCTCGTGGAGTTGAGAGACGAGAGAAGATTGGGGTTGAGAATTTGAGGTGGAGAGATTGGAGAGACGAGGGTTTGGTTTCTTGAAGAGGAAGAGGGAGATGGGTTTTCTCAACATTGAAGGAAATGATGGGAGGTCTCATCATTTCATGGATTCAAAGAAGAAGAAAGAACGACCGGAAGAAAAACTGATGTGGAGAGGAGGAGGACACGGGTGTTAATAACGGGGGGGGGGGGGGGGGGGGGGGGAGCAATATGTGGTTTTGTCACGGTTTTGCTCCGCGCACATGCCGTTTATTTACGGGGTGCCATTATATTTGCTCACTACACACACCAATTTACCATATTTCCGAAAATACAGAGGTCTGTATGCGAAGAGGGGTGACGAGGAGAACGACGGAGAGGGACGGCGGAAAAGAGACAGGAGAGGTCGGAGGAGGGGGATGGGGCAAGGGTGATGGGGAGGGTGGAGGGGGGCAAGGGATGGGGAGGACGGGGGAGGGGCTGTGAACTGAGAGGGGGGCTGGGGAGTTCAGAGGTGGGGAGGGGGCGTGGGGCTGGTGGAGGCGGGTTGGGGGCCTTGGGCGTGGGGCGACTGGTAAAAGAGGAAAAGGTTGAGAAATTTTCAATGGCACACCTGTAAATTTTCAATGGCAAATTTGTAAATAAGTGGTATGTGCGCGGGGCAAAACGGTGGGCTCGCAAAGTAACTCTCTTTACGGACTTGGTGATGAATGGTATTTTTGGATGAATTGAGCAAAATTTACACTCCCCTCAAATATTTTGAATGGCAAAACTTGTAAATAAGTAGGTATGTGACCTGAGCAAAAAGGTCTGTTCGTGTAGCAATTCCCTAGGTGGTTAGCTTTAAAAAATTAACAGCTATCTATTATTTTCAACGTTTTCATCTATTATTTTCGAACATTGGAACCGTTCTCTTTTATATTCGTATTTTAAAATCTCAAAATAACAACCTAAGGGTTTTTGTTGGTTCACCCACCTATTGCGAAAAGTACTATTATTGTGAAACCATTAAATTTGCTACAGTTGAATGAAAGAGCAAAACCACTTACGAAGAGTTCTATTATTATGAAACCATTAAATTTACGACAGTTGGATGAACGAACAGAACACATTGAGTTCACTAGATATTTAGTGTATTGGTATTGTTACGACCTAAAGATCGTAGGAGTCCGACTCCCGCCCGGATCCGCTAACGTACCCCATTAACTCACCTTTTCACAAAAGGGCCGCCGCCCCGGAAATCCGAATCCACATGGGGACGGGCGCTCCCCGATCGCACCGCCCCGAAGCGGGTCGAACAGCTGCGGTTGTACGCCTAGGCCGGGGGTGCTGAGGTACGCCCGGACGGCACCGATAGGCCAGCGGGCTTAGGCGCGGGTATCTATCTGTGCCGGCGAGCCACAGGCCGCGACCGAACGGGAGGCGCGGCCGGGCCGGACAACTCCCGATCCGGACGACCCGTTTGATTCTCATGCGCCCCGGCGCCAGGGATAGCATGGCCCAACCTTTAGTCCGTCACCAACGACAAACGACCTAGGATAAGGGCGCGATCGACACATACGTCACCCGACCGCCTGACAAAGCACCCCCTGGAGGCTGACCCATCTGACGGTTAGTGCTTTCGGCCCTGACATCCCGACAAAAGCGCCCCTTGGCCGTTGCGCCGCCTGACAAAAGCAGGTCAGGAACTCCTGTTCCCAACGCCCTTGTCCGAAGCTTCCGCTGACACATGAGCCAGCTCAGCACGCCTAGTCATCACCCGTCAGGTATAAATACCCCCACTCCTCTTACGGAAGGGGGGTTGGAGAATTCTCTCTCATTCTATTATTCACACACGAGAGCAAAGGTCTTCCATATCTTTGTTCTCCCACCTATAGCTCGTCACGCGCGGCGGACACACCGTTAGTCCGACCGGCATGCCTAGCCCCCATTTTAAGCCCTATTACTGACTTAGGCATCGGAGGGGCTAAGGGTTGAACCCCAACCCTGCCCTTCTGACGAGTTGTTCGTGCTGCAGGAGAGCTCGCCCCTTGACCAAAGTCAGCTTCAGCCCCCTGCCGTCCAACCTTCCTCAGCTGCATCCGGCGAGGTTCGACCCCACGAGCACCACCGGAAACGGGTCCAACTTCTTCACCCCACTAATCACCTGTAAAACGGCCTACCCAAACCCTCTTTTCCATATAACCACCGTGCCCTTGGTTCCCCATAATACAAATTCATTGTACGCGAGTTCCACCTCGTAACAATTGGCGCCGTCTGTGGGAACGAAGGGTCACACCCATGTTAGACTCCATGCCAATCTCGCGGAACCCTGACCACGGCAAAGATCTCGTGGGTCAGGAACCGCTCTCTCTACAAATCACCCCGGCGTCCGACCCCCTTCTGGGGATGGGCACCGAAACTGAACATACTTCAGCCCACGCCGTCCTGAAGAGCTTCGAGGCCGTCACTCAGGCCAGGGGAGGCTATCAGACGGCTGGAACGGAGCCTCCGCCCGGCCCCTCAGAGCCCCAGAACGTGAGGCGGAACCTCCACCTTCAGTTCGAGGAGGAGGGAGAAAACAGGGGGCTCGCTGAGGAGATTGCGACCCAGCAAAGACTCCTGGAAGAGGAGATGGAAGTTGCGCGATGGTGGAGGCGCCTGGGGGAGGCGGCCGCCGCGCAAAGGCGTTTGGACGAAGCGGCCGAGACCGCCCGAAGGGCCTACCAGGAAGAAGAGGCCGCTCGCCGCCAACTCCGCCTCATCGTCGCGGAGCGCGAGAGGCTAAGGAGAGAGAACAGGAGCAACCGAGAAATCCTTGACGAGACGGCGACGGGCCGGCGGCTCGGGGACGGGCGGGACCCGTTACTGAACAGGTCCCCACCCGGAGGAGGCAGCCTGCATCGCCAGCACCACCCCTCCGATACCCTGCACGAGGAAGCCGTTTGTCGACAACTAAGCTTCCTCGCCGCCGAGCGCGAAAGGCTCCTCCGAGAGAATCAAGAACGGATGGAGGCCCGAGGAGAGCTGGCCGGGAGGCGCTGGCGCTGGGAGAACCGTAGCCCGCAACCCGTCGAATCCTCAGCCCAGGGAAGGGGCTACTCCCCGGGGACGGAGGACCGTCGGCGGCCGAGGCGCGACCGAAGCCAGACCCCCGAATGGCGGAGAGGGGATGCGCCGGATCGCCCTACCTATCCGGAGGAGGCCACGCCGCTTGCACGGTGGATCACGTCCGCCCCAAGGCCCATAAGGTTCAAACCCCCTCACTTGGCCACGTACAATGGGAGAGGCGACCCCCTCACGCACGTGCAACAATACCGGGGGGCAATGGAGGCGCAGGATGTGGACGAGGCGTTCCTATGCCGACATTTCTCCCAAAGCCTGAGGGACACCGCGCTGGACTGGTACTTTGGCTTGCCCGCGAGATCCGTTGGGAGCTTTGGCGAGCTGTCCCACAAGTTCTGCCAAGAGTTCCGGGCCGGGCGGACGAAGAAGAAGCCCTTGGACTATCTCAGCACGATAGTCCAAGGGGAAGGAGAGACGACGGGTAGATACCTCCGCCGCTTTCAGGAGGAAAGACGGGCGGTGGTGACATGCGGCGATGAGGTGCTTATGCTGGCCTTCAAAACGGGGTTGCGGACTCGGAGCCTCCACAAATCCCTGCTCCGGGATCCGCCGACCGATTATGAGGCGTTGGTTGCTATGGCGGAGAGGCACGCGTTGGCCGAAGAGACTCTCGGTGCAAAGGCCTTATTCCCCCCGGCGAAACCGTCCCAAGGCGAACCCCGATCACATCCTCGGCCGAGGCAGGAAGAGGGGGACCGAGGTCGTGACCGGCTAGCCCGACCAAGGCGGGAACCGCCCGGGCCTCGCCCCCAAGATCGCCCTGGTCCGGCGCGCGAGTTTGCTCCGGCACAAGGGCTCCCTCGAGTCGTCCCAAGACAAGAGGGCCCCCTACAGGCGCATTACACGCAACTCAATGCTCCCCTGATCGAGGTGATGGCCGCGGCTACACGAGCCGGACTGCTGCCGGAGCCGCCCCGAGAAATGAAGTCGGACCCAGCCCGGAGAGATTTTAAGAAATACTGCCGATACCACCGGGACCACGGCCACGACACCGACGACTGCTTCACCCTCAAAAGGGAAATCGAGCGGCTGATCCAGGCGGGCCACCTGGGGGACTTCGTCGGAGGCCGGAGACCGGACCGAGAAGATGGAAACCACCGAAGGGCACGGAGGGCAGACCCTCCGGCAAACGGCGAGCGGGAAGAGCTTCACCCCCCGAAACCCGTCATGCGCATAAACACGATATGCGGCGGGCCATCTTCAGGAGGGGCATCGTCGTCAAGCAAAAAGGCGTATGCGAGACAAGTGATGACGGCGGGTCTTGGAGGGGACCAGAGAGGGAGAAGGATGGCCTACCCTCCCATTACTTTCAGCGACGAGGATCTAGAGGGGATCGAGCAGCCCCACGACGACGCCATCGTCATCGAGGCCTAGATTGGGACAGCCATCGTCAGCCGCCTCCTGATCGACACAGGGAGCTCTTGCGACATCCTGTTCATGTCCACAATCAAGAAGATGGGGTTAAGGCCGACGGACCTGAGACCATGTACGGGACCCCTCGTCGGTTTCACCGGTCACTCGACCCCCATCATGGGAGTGATCACCTTGCCGATAACCCTCGGAGAAGAGCCACAGGTCGTCACTCGAATGACGCTGTTCGTTGTGGTCGACATTACGTCGGCGTACAACGGGATCATAGGACGACCTTACATGTCGGCCATTGGAGCGCTCCCCAGCCTTCTCCACCAGATGGTCAAGTTCCAAACCCCCCGAGGGGTGGGGATCGTACGGGGAAGCCAGAAGCTGTCTAGGAGCTGCTACGTGGGGTCGACCAAGCACAAGGGACCAGAGGTGAACCTGAAGATCGATTCCCCCAGGCGGAGTTGTGACCCCTACCAGCCAGAGTTAGCTCCAACCGAAGCCACCGCAAAGGGAAACAGGATCGACCACGCGCCCCCCCTGAGAAGGACGGGCTAATCACTCCAAGGGACGCCGAGCGCCGGTCGTGGTATAGCCGGGAACTGTAAGTCATGAATGAAATATCTTGTTCCCTTTATTATCTTCGAATTTCGCCTCTTCTGCATGAAAATTTCAGTTCAAACCTCTCAAAGACTCCGGGGCAGGACCAATCCTCGCCACCCAAACCGGGAGGGGCACGGGCCGAGCGGCGTACTCGCTCCCCCCCAAGAAGACCTCCGGGGCAAGTTCACTGAGCTTGGCCACCCAAACCGGAGCGCCATATGCGGGGTAGGCGACGGCCCAATACCCGTCCAACTATAGAGGCTGCGGGGAGGCGACGGCCCAATACCCGCCCTCTCAAAGACTCCGGGGCAGGACCAATCCTCGCCACCCAAACCGGAGAGGGGCACGGGCCGAGCTGCGTACTCGCTCCCCCCCCAAGAAGACCTCCGGGGCAAGTTCACTGAGCTTGGCCACCCAAACCGGAGCGCCATATGCGGGGTAGGCGACGGCCCAATACCCGTCCGACTATAGAGGCTGCGGGGAGGCGACGGCCCAATACCCGCCCTCTCAAAGACTCCGGGGCAGGACCAATCCTCGCCACCCAAACCGGAGGGGGCACGGGCCGAGCTGCGTACTCGCTCCCCCCCAAGAAGACCTCCGGGGCAAGTTCACTGAGCTTGGCCACCCAAACCGGAGCGCCATATGTGGGGTAGGCGACGGCCCAATACCAGTCCGACTATAGAGGCTGCGGAGAGGCGACGGCCCAATACCCACCCTCTCAAAGACTCCGGGGCAGGACCAATCCTCGCCACCCAAACCGGAGAGGGGCACGGGCCGAGCTGCATACTCGCTCCCCCCCCCAAGAAGACCTCCGGGGCAAGTTCACTGAGCTTGGCCACCCAAACCGGAGCGCCATATGCGGGGTAGGCGACGGCCCAATACCCGTCCGACTATAGAGGCTGCGGGGAGGCGACGGCCCAATATCCGCCCTCTCAAAGACTCCGAGGCAGGACCAATCCTCGCCACCCAAACCGGAGAGGGGCACGGGCCGAGCTGCGTACTCGCTCCCGCCCCAAGAAGACCTCCGGTGCAAGTTCACTGAGCTTGGCCACCCAAACCGGAGCGCCATATGCGGGGTAGGCGACGGCCCAATACCCGTCCGACTATAGAGGCTGCGGGGAGGCGACGGCCCAATACCCGCCCTCTCAAAGACTCCGGGGCAGGACCGATCCTCGCCACCCAAACCGGAGAGGGGCACGGGCCGAGCTGCGTACTCGCTCCCCCCCCAAGAAGACCTCCGGGGCAAGTTCACTGAGCTTGGCCACCCAAACCGGAGCGCCATATGCGGGGTAGGCGACGGCCCAATACCCGTCCTGTTGAGTATTGGACTCCCCGTATTTGGTTTTGGATGATGTGCAAACATAAATAAATCGGGAACTAACAATTTGTGAGAGCAGTTATGGAGATCGTCGCCAAATTCACCAGAACACTCAAGCGACATCGTAAGACTTCTCAAAGTTCGTATTCAATGCCTAAAGCTTCGTTGAAGCTTTTGGACCTTTTTGGAAGTCATGAAGATTTGATCGAAGCTTTCGAAGACCGTTCCTTAAGGTTTTATTCATAGTCTTTTTGCTTCGATTTATAGAATGTTAAGCCTTGAGTAATTCTTACATTCCTATCTTCATATCGCTCCTATCTTAGAGCTAGGATCTTAGTAGAAGTCCATACAATCTTTCCCGAAGCATCGCGCTTCGTTTCGGGACTTCTAGTGCATATTAGTTGGTTCAAGAAGAAGAACTGACCGACTAGATGGTGATCTAGTCGGTCGGCAAAGCTTCTTGGACCGACTAGTTTGCCTTCTTTATTCTAAGCTCTTTACTGTTTACAGTTAGTCGGTCTACGTTGACTCTCCGACCGACTAGTTGGTGAACTAGTCGGTCAGTGATCCTTCTTGGACCGACTAGTTGAGCTTTCCAAATTCATGCCAACTTACTGTTTATCGTTAGTCGGTCTAAGAACGTTTTGTGACCGACTAGTTGTTGATCTAGTCGGTCAACATTTGTTCTTGGACCGACTAAATCATTTGTATTCAGACTATTAGTTTTTGACTCTTAGTTGGTCTAAGTTTACTGACCGACCGACTAGTTTTGAACTAGTCGGTCAGAAAGTCTTCTTGGACCGACTAGTTATCTAGGTCTGAAATCTTCATCTCTTCACTGTTCACCTCTTAGTCGGTTCATGTTGTTTCACCGACCGACTAGTTGATGAACTAGTCGGTCAGTGATCCTTCTTAGACCGACTAGTCTGCATCAGATTTAGATCCGTTGGAGTTTTGAAAGCGACGTTTCTTTCTCTCTTTTCCCTTGATCCTTTAAATACCTGAAGGGGTTATTTCATAGGATCCAAGGGATGCTATTTCAGAGTTCTATTGATTCAAAGAGAAGCTTTCAACTCTCATCTTCAAGCTCTCCCATTCTCAAGAATCTCTCCCTCACTCTTATTCCTCAAGAGAGATTCATTGATTGTGAGCCTTCCAAGCCAAGGGCTTGATTCTAGGTCATCCATCTCATCCCTAGGCTTCCATTGCTGGCCATCTTCTTGAAGCTAGGGTTTGGTGACTCTTCCTCCATCAAAATCCTCTTTGCCCTAATTTGGTAAGAAATCTCAAGGCATAGGTATTTTGTTGGTAAGCATTTCATTTCAGTTATATTTGAATTGTATACTCTCGGTTGTGAGAGGTTTTGCGTGATCCCGGGTTGTGGGATTCACGGTCTTCGATTGTAGGTCGTTTGCACTTGTGAGGTTTTCGCAAGTGGTCATATTGGAAATCTTGAGTTAGGGTTTCTAACTCAAGTATCTGGAGGGGATCCGGGTGGTTGGGACGTAGGATCACCGCGAACAAGTCGGGGAGACTTGGGTGGATCCGAACCCATTAAACCATTGTGTTTGCGTTTGCATTATTTCTTGATTGTAGTTATTCCGCATCGTTGTTTGTTAATTGCACGATAATTAGGAATAACACTCCTTATTATTTAAAAGTACTATTCACCCCCCTCTAGTACATGTGCAGTAGCTTCCCAGGGCACTACAATTGGTATCAGAGCCAAGGTTCAAAGCTACACATAGCCAAAGTTCTAAGCTATGACGAACAACGACTACAACGTCTTCAAGAACCGCGATGGAGCTTCTTCAGTTTGAAAGGACTATCCTCAGTCAGGCCTCCACACTTCAACGGTACCAACTATGGGTACTGGAAATGCCGGATGCAAATTTTCCTCCGGAGCGCTTCACTATGGAGAGCCACCATGACGGAGTATGTCGAGCCTTCCGAAGAAGATTTCGCGAAGTGGACTCCCGCGGAGGTAGCCGCGGAAGTAGCAAATGCCAAGGCAATGAATGCCTTGAATTGTGCGTTGGAGCCCGAGGACTTCAACAAGATATGCACATGTAAGAGTGCATATCAAATATGGAACCAACTCCTCATATTGCACGAAGGATCGAGTACGGTAAAAGATTCTAAACTCGTCGTTGCTAATAAAGAATTTGAGTTGTTTCACATGGAGCAGGGCGAAACCATGAAGGAATATTACGCTCTCTTCGTGGATATATCAAACGACTTGGAAGCTCTTGGGAAGGTCTATACCCAAAAGGAGAAAGTCGCGAAGATTATCGACGGTCTTCCATCATGTTGGGAAAAGCGTACCTTCGCCATCGAGGAAGGTAATGACATGAATAAATATACCATCGTACAACTAATGGGTACCTTGTTGTCTTACGAGGTACGCAAGGATAGTAAGATCCGAATGAAGGAAAAGATGAAAGCGTACTTGAAGCAAGATGAGCCAAAGAGAAAGGCGATTGCCTTCAAGGCCGCTCCATCTACCGATGATGAAGAATCGGAAGATGAATTGGACATGGAATCCATTGCCCGTATGGCAAGGAAGTTCGATCGATTCCTCCGAGAAGGTATATCTTTGAATAAATCTAAAGTTAGTTCGACTAATGCTTCTACTCCCGTGTGTTATAAATGCAACAAGCCAGGACACATCAACCGGATTGTCCTCTCTACAAACACAAGGAGAAGGGGAAAGCATCGAAGTACGACAAGTCGAGAAAGTACAAGAAAGGACTTGTTGGCACATTCACCGACTCCGAAGAGGATTCCTCAAGTGGAGAGTCGGATGATGGAAGAGTGGAGAAAGCAAAACTTTGCTTCATGGCTAATGAGGCAAAAGATCGAAAGTCATCCTTCGATGAAAGCGAGGATGAAAGCGAGGATGGTAGCGAGGATGAAATCGGAGAACCTACTATTGATGAAATGAGGTTAGCAAACCAAGAAATTTGGTCTAAATTTACTAAATTAGTAGATAGATATAATAAGACCAAAGATGAACTTGTTAACCTCCAAACCTCTCCTAAGTCTACCATCACCAACAATGACACCATTGTTGAGACACTCGCCAATGAGAAAGCAAGTTTGCTTACTCATAATGGCTTGTTGAGAAATGAGGTGAAGAACCTCAAATCTCAACTTGAGCATGTTCATTTTGAGAAATCGGATGAACACAAGATGGCGGATTTGACGTCTCAAAACTCAACCTTGAGTTTTGAGAATAAGAATCTCAAATCTCGTGTTTATGCACTCACATCGCAAGTATCCACTTTGGATGCTTCGATGCATTCTCTCAAAGAGAAGTATGAGTGCACGTTAGGCCGTATCAATGATTTCAATAGAGGTAAGGGCCATTTGGATAATATCCTAAATGACTTACTTCCGGCCAAACACCACATTGGCTTGGGGTATAAGATGGGAGACTCATCCAAATCGCCTACCACCTTTGTTAGGCCGACATCCGATGCCTCGACGAGTGGGAGCAAACACCCCATTGGTAGTTCTCCTACCAATAGTGCTTCCACTTCGTACACACCCCCCGATTGGAAAGAAACCCACTTTGGGTAGACCTCCAAAGAGGGGTCATGCATTTTTGTACTCTCATGCTATGCCACGTAGGAACACACATCCTACTCCACCGGTGCATGCTAATAATGATTTTTATGTTCCGCACCCACGAGCACGTGCGAACACTCATATGAGACACCCACATGCACGTAATCATGCTCATGCACATCCTAATGCTTATGTTCACACATCTAATCCACATGTGAATGCCTTCTCTCATAATCATCCTCATGCATACACATCTCATGCTCCTAGGCCACATGCACCACATAGAAATCAACCTTTTATGCATGCAACCACTAGGAAGAGGATTCCCAAAATGTACACTATTTGGGGTCCCAAGAACACTAGCGATGATGCTATGAATGTTTATGTGAAATCCTATATTAATGATGTTATTTTGAATGATGATTATGTTGGAAAGTCAAGTTCCTCTTGGACTTGGTTTCCGAAGGGTTAGTTCCTTTAACTCTTCAATGCTTGGTACCATGAGTTTATGATCATGTTATGGGTACCAAGGCATATGTTTATAAAATTGATTTTGATTATATTAATTTATGGGTTACAATAATTTTTATTTCGTATTTCAAATTTGTTGTCTAACCCATTGGATCCAAAAGGATTTTTGGATACCAAAATGAAGTTTTCTAGGTTCGATCCACCGTGGGATACCAACCCTACCAACTCCTCGATTTGCGAAGACTTTCATTCAAACGGAGTTGATGGTGCTTAGGTAATGCACCAATGTAGGGGGAGCTTAATGTTGTAAGTATGATATTACATTTGGTATCCATGAGGGTTGAATGCATGCTTGGTTAGAATCTATTTCTTTACATTGGTATCATTTTGTTTCTCCTAACATGATAGAATTGTGAATGCCATAAATGCTTTGAAATTCATATCTATTTTTGGCATGACATGTTTTTAAAAGTTATTATGATGATTTTCGTATTACTTTTATCACCTTGTCACTTCTCATCGCACACTTCACTTAGTTTTGATGTGCTTTTACTTTATGTTCATTTTCGATCGATATTGTGACATTTGATATTCTATGATGTGCACCACTCTTCTGATGGTTCATTTCTTTGTGCACATTTTATGTATGTCTCTGATATTGATTTCGTCGCTCGACCGATTTATTTTGATTCAATAGCTTTAGTTGTATGAAAACATAGAATTGTTTTCCATGCACTAAAATAGTTATAATTGTTGATATTGGAGAATAAATTCCTTTCATCAATACGTGAATTTACAATTGGTGTTTTGATGACTTCATTTTTCGTTTTTCGACTAAGGTCTCTTTGGCACACCTTTAATATGTTTTGGTATTTTACTTTGGTGTCATTGGACCGAGGTCGTATTCTTCGACTCCCGTGATTCATGTATTATTTGGCCATGATCTATTATCATTGACTTCCTCCCGCACTTTTTGGATTATGCCAAAGGGGGAGAGATATAATAATGGCATGTGCTAAATGATAGTTTTGCATGAATCTAATTTGATATGTTAGATTCAGGGGGAGTTAAGAAAATAAGAAAATATGAAAGTGTTTATTATTTCAAATTCGATAACTGGATTTGTATTTTTAATTTTCTCGCCTGATTGATGCATATGTTTATTATTTCATATGGAAGTAATGTGTCATCAATGCAGGGGGAGTAAGTAAATTTCATTTAGTACATTATTAGTGATTATTATTTATGTTGGTTTGTCATCACCAAAAAGGGGGAGAATGTTGAGTATTGGACTCCCCGTATTTGGTTTTGGATGATGAGCAAACATAAATAAATCGGGAACTAACAATTTGTGAGCGCAGTTATGGAGATCGTCGCCAAATTCACGAGAACACTCAAAGCGACATCGTAAGACTTCTCAAAGCTCGTATTCAATGCCTAAAGCTTCGTTGAAGCTTTTGGACCTTTTTGGAAGTCATGAAGATTTGATCGAAGCTTTCGAAGACCGTTCCTTAAGGTTTTATTCATAGTCTTTTTGCTTCGATTTATAGAATGTTAAGCCTTGAGTAATTCTTACATTCCTATCTTCATATCGCTCCTATCTTAGAGCTAGGATCTTAGTAGAAGTCCATACAATCTTTCCCGAAGCATCGCGCTTCGTTTCGGGACTTCTAGTGCATATTAGTTGGTTCAAGAAGAAGAACTGACCGACTAGATGGTGATCTAGTCGGTCGGCAAAGCTTCTTGGACCCGACTAGTTTGCCTTCTTTATTCTAAGCTCTTTACTGTTTACAGTTAGTCAGTCTACGTTGACTCTCCGACCGATTAGTTGGTGAACTAGTCGGTCAGTGATCCTTCTTGGACCGACTAGTTGAGCTTTCCAAATTCATGCCAACTTACTGTTTATCGTTAGTCGGTCTAAGAACGTTTTGTGACCGACTAGTTGTTGATCTAGTCGGTCAACATTTGTTCTTGGACCGACTAAATCATTTGTATTCAGACTATTAGTTTTTGACTCTTAGTCGGTCTAAGTTTACTGACCGACCCGACTAGTTGTGAAACTAGTCGGTCAGAAAGTCTTCTTGGACCGACTAGTTATCTAGGTCTGAAATCTTCATCTCTTCACTGTTCACCTCTTAGTCGGTTCATGTTGTTTCACCGACCGACTAGTTGATGAACTAGTCGGTCAGTGATCCTTCTTAGACCGACTAGTCTGCTTCAGATTTAGATCCGTTGGAGTTTTGAAAGCGACGTTTCTTTCTCTCTTTTCCCTTGATCCTTTAAAATACCTGAAGGGGTTATTTCATAGGATCCAAGGGATGCTATTTCAGAGTTCTATTGATTCAAAGAGAAGCTTTCAACTCTCATCTTCAAGCTCTCCCATTCTCAAGAATCTCTCCCTCACTCTTATTCCTCAAGAGAGATTCATTGATTGTGAGCCTTCCAAGCCAAGGGCTTGATTCTAGGTCATCCATCTCATCCCTAGGCTTCCATTGCTGGCCATCTTCTTGAAGCTAGGGTTTGGTGACTCTTCCTCCATCAAAATCCTCTTTGCCCTAATTTGGTAAGAAATCTCAAGGCATAGGTATTTTGTTGGTAAGCATTTCATTTCAGTTATATTTGAATTGTATACTCTCGGTTGTGAGAGGTTTTGCGTGATCCCGGGTTGTGGGATTCACGGTCTTCGATTGTAGGTCGTTTGCACTTGTGAGGTTTTCGCAAGTGGTCATATTGGAAATCTTGAGTTAGGGTTTCTAACTCAAGTATCCGGAGGGGATCCGGGTGGTTGGGACGTAGGATCACCGCGAACAAGTCGGGGAGACTTGGGTGGATCCGAACCCATTAAACCAGTGTGTTTGCGTTTGCATTATTTCTTGATTGTAGTTATTCCGCATCGTTGTTTGTTAATTGCACGATAATTAGGAATAACACTCCTTATTATTTAAAAGTACTATTCACCCCCCCTCTAGTACATGTGCAGTAGCTTCCCAGGGCACTACACGTCCGACTATAGAGGCTGCGGGGAGGCGACGGCCCAATACCCGCCCTCTCAAAGACTCCGGGGCAGGACCAATCCTCGCTCCCCCCCCAAAGAAGACCTCCGGGGCAAGTTTACTGAGCTTGGCCACCCAAACCGGAGCGCCATAGGCGGGGTGCCCGACGGACCAATACCCTCCCTCCCCAGAAAGGGCCTGTCACCCCTCTCCTCAAACCTCGGGAAACTACTCAAGGTCCGTGAATCAAGGCAACCCCTACGCAGAGCCATCCCTGAGGAGTAACGCCTGACCCCCATAAAGCCGACGCCCGAAATGACTTGTCCAACCCAAAAGGACACTCGGGACGAACGCCGTTGACAAATGTCACGCATGCCAAAAAGCGGGGTCTGAGGGGTCACATCACTCGTCACCCATCGGGAACGCCCCCTAAGAACAAAATTCCAAGACGGCCCCGACTCTCAATGAAGAGGAAATGAGGGCAGAAATTCACCATTATAAATTCCCCCCTCCCCCTCAGCTTCCTTGAGGGGGGGAGGAAGGCGAGAGAAAGGATGTGGAGAAAGACTAATCATTTTGCCACCCTCTCTCCCTAAAAATGCGCGGAAAATGCGAGCTTCACCGACCGCCAAAGTAAACGATCCCCCAACAGTATATTCCCCTTACACGATGGTTGCCCAGCCTGCTGCTCCCCTCCTTCCGTTGGACAACTTAAGGCATGGGAACTGGAGCTCCACGGGCATACCATGCCTCTCCACGGACGCCCCGCGTACGCAGGCGCGGCTGGCAGACAACCCGATGGATGGGACAGACCTGCCAAATCACCTCACCGGACACCCCAGCAGCCGCCCGCGTCGCCCCAACCGAGGGGAACTTGTCCCCGAGCGCCGGCGTGCTCCAGCAGGCTACTCCGCTTACACCAGTAGCACCCCCCTTCCACTCATCGACCTCCCCTGGACCGTTTACGCCAGGAGGACGGACAGAGGGGCTACGACCCACGTCCCTTCGCGCCTACCATGCAGAGACTCCAGTCGAGGGGAGCAACAGGGCCCCGCGGGATAGAACAACCACCAATGACTCCCTCTCCTCCCGATTCTGGGAACGAGGGCCAAAGCCACTGCCTGGCTCCGACGCGACCATCCACCCCTACGCCGAGGGGGAACCCTCTGAATCAACTCCACGCCCCTTGTCAGGGGCACGACGCCAGAGAAAGGCGGATCAACTGCGATGAGAACATCAACCTACCTAGAGCGATACAAGGTTACGCCTACGGGCCGATACAATGTTACGCCTACGGGCCGATTCAATGTTACGCCTACGGGGCGATCCTGTTTTAGTAAACTATCAATAATAGCTGATGAAAAGACCAAAGTCTACTCCCGGTTGACCGCTAGTTATAGCTCGGGTACACCTAGACCCGAGCAACCCACGAAAAGGGAGGCTACCTCGCTGTAAAATCTCTCGGGCGCGCTACGCGAAATAAAGGGACTTAACACGATTCCCCCTACGCCAGGATAGAAACGGCCGCACCAAGGCGTAAATCTAAGAAGGGAATTTATGCACACACATAGGCAGAAAATCCCAGAAAAATGCGGTGACGAGCCCGGTGAATCTTTACTTTCTTTCGTTTTTAAACTACAAAAAGGGGGGGAGCCTATACAAAACTATTTGGCGCTTCCGCCAGTCCCGACGCCCTCTCCCTCAATGGAATCTCCCACCGCCCCGCCGTCCTCTGGCTCGTCGCCATCCCCTCCGTCTCCATCCCCCTCCTCGTCGCTGCATGCGACGAGCTCGTCAAGATCGACCTCTACCGGCGGGACCAGGCCCGCCACCTTCTCCTTCATCCGAGCCAGGCAGGCCTCCCATCCCTCCGCGCGGCCCTTCTCCATGCCCTCGGCCATCGAATTTGCGAGGGCGGGGATGACGGTTTTCTCCTGGTACGTCCGAAATTCCTCAACCCTACGGGCCAACTCCTCCTCGGTGGCCTTGGCACGCCCCGCTAGATCCTCCGCACGGGCCTCCTCCCTCTGAAGGGCCTCCTCCAGCTCCTTCGCTCTCTCTCCAGCCTCGGCCGCCCTCTGCTCATGATCGGACACGACCGTCTTCAGGCGCTCTACCTCCGCCTCGTTTCGGTCGCCCCTCTCCATCTCCTTCGCAAGGTCCTCGCCAGCGCTCTTACGAAAAGCAGCGAGCTCGGCGACCGCCCTAGCCACGGCGCCCTCTGCCTTGTGGATGGCTGGCACGTGCCTCATCATCCCAAGCATCAGGTTGATGATCTGAGTAAAGAAAGAGAGAAAAGTGAACCCATTTAGGGTGTTCAATAAAACCCGCTGGAAAACGTCGCCCACCTTACAGAACATACCTGGACGCCGTGCATCACGGTCCCGCACAGACCCTCCGGCCCCACCGCTTCCAGCGCCGCCCTATCGCGGGGCAGGAAAATGTTCTCCGCCAGCCTCCACACCTCCGTCCTCAAACACGGATTCATCACTTGCTACTTTGTACGACGCCCGATGAAGCGCCCGGTCGGGGTAGCCCTCGACATCGGTCCTCTTGGCCTTAAACTTAACCAATGAGGCCTCACAGCGAGGGTCGGCGGCCCTCTCGAGACCGAACGTGGGACAACCGTAAGGCCAAGGGGCCCATCCTCCAGACCCGGTCGGGCCACTCGACGCTTCGGCCCTCCCCGGTTGACCACTAGCCGACGCCCCCTCCCCCCTGCAGGTGCCAGGGGGCTAGACGGCCTCGTTCGGGGCATTTCCCCCCTCCCCCTATCGACCCTTCGTCCCCGCCCTCCAAGTCGATGACGGGATTCGACATCTCCTCCCCGGCTCCACCGCCCAACGGACCGGTTTCCCCCGTCACGTCAGGCTCAGACGACTTCGTCGGCCTCTTCCTCCTCTTCGTGGACAATGGCACCCCAGTCGAGCTCCCCGCCCCTCCTTCCGCTCGCGACCTCTTGGGGCCAACTCTTGTCGACGTTTGCCCCACCTGCTCCGAGGCCCGCCGCATCATTTCCTCGAGGGACAGACTCATTGTGCCACCTGCCAAAGAGAGAAAGTTCAGCGTAAGCATAGCAGGCGCATGAACACCAAAATCTTTTGTACCTTCGGGCCATATGTACGCCGTTATCATCTCAGCCCGAGCGAGCATCCGATAATCTCGACCCTCCGCTGGTATGGCCATTAAAATTTGGGCCACCACTTTCTCCTCGTCCCCCAATTCCACCCCCCTCTCGCCTCGGGATTCAGCTCCGCCCAATCAGACCTTATCAGCACTTCCTCCGGAACCTCCACAAACACATACTGCTTGCGCCACGATTTAATTTTCCCAGGCAACCCCCTAATGAGCGGATGCGTCCTCTTCGCAGAGAGATAGTAGCATGACCCCAACCTCTTGACCAAGAAGAAGTGGCGAAATAGGGACAGGGATGGGTTAACCTGGTTGCTTACACACAGTACTAGGAACCCCACAATGGCACTGATGGCATTGGGCATCAGGCGATACAGGGGCAGTTCCAGGAAGTTCAACACTTCCAGCAAGAACGGATGGGGGGAAGCGCAAACCCTGCTCAAACGAAGATACGTATACTCCAACCTCCCGGTCGCCCGCAAAACACACCCTTTCTTGCGGCTCCGGTTCACGAATCGAATACGGCGGCCTGACGTACATCGTGAAGATCTCTGCAACGGATTTCTTCAGCACCGACTTCACGCCGGCAATCTCGATGGGCACCCTTCCTGTCTCCGCGGCGGAGCTCCCTTCCCCAACTACCCCCGAACCCTGACCACGAAACGGAGACATCGAGGAAGACATTTAGAAGACGGGCGTCTTACCTAACGGGTGCCGACGACTCGGGCGCTTGCGCTACTTCACTGACCGATCCCACGATGACGACTCTGTCAAGGGTACTGAAATCTCCTACGAGCCCTAGCTGCTTGTCAAAAATTTTCGCCCGACAATCAGCCTTTCTTCCCGCCCCTCCGTGAGAACTCTTTAAAGCGCCTACGCAAAGCATCACGACCGTCGACCCCAAGACACGCGTCACCAATCCGGGCCCTGTCCATCACCGGCCCACGTGTTCTGACGCTTCGCGTACCATCAAAAACCGTCAATTCCGCCACGCATCAACAATACAGTGGTCGGGCCGCCTCGGTTCCCGCCCACCGTCGATTCGCCAGGATGACGTCCAGTCATACGACCGCCATCAATTCCCGCCCAAATCCCTGCGAAATGATTACCCCCATTCGAAATTGCCCCATGTGCCGCGCGTCCCAAGATTTAGTCCGGCCTCCATCAGGGCGGCCAAATCAAGAAGTCGGCTCTCGATCCAAGATTGAGTCCGACCACCGTCAGTGCGGCCAAATCAAAAGCTTCCCTCGTACCAATGCGTCGTCCGATCTCCATTGGCTCGGCCGGATCAGGAATCCGCCGCCCAACTCAGTTGGATCTCAATTCCAACACTTGACAAAGTTTCGTACGAACCAAGCAACTTCGCCCCACCACTGCACCGCCGGGGCCCGTGCCGGGCTTCCCGTGCCGGGCTTCCCGTGCCGAGCTTCCGAGCAAACCGCCGTAGAACGCGACTCATCTCAACTCCCCTCTCCCGGATACCTCGGCAGAGCGAAGTTGGGGGCAATTACGCCCCTCACAAAGCTGACGTTCTACGAGCAAACCAAGTAAGAATACAGTTTGGCACAAAACAATCACAATGTATTTACTCAAATAGCTAACCCGTACATTGGACCTTCCACACACTACAACTACACATTGTTTATAACCCCCTCACAAGAAGGTACGGCTCTCCCCAAACCCACGTTTCTAGCGGTGCCGCCTCTCAACCGACCGATCTCGCATATCCTTAACCACTTACCGAATCGCCGCCTCCTTAGCTTCTTGCAGCATCGGCACAACATGCTCGTCATGATAGCGGCGGATAGCGGCTTCGATCAGTTTGCCCTCAGCGTCCCGTTTTTCCTCCAATCGCCGCACCGCTAGACCCTTCTCCCTCTTCTCGGTCTCCAGGGCAACCTTTAGGTCCTCTATTTGCCGCCTCTGTACCCCGATCACTGCTTCCTTGCTAACAACTTCCGAGGTATGCTTCGCCCGGATATCATCCCTCTCTCGCGTTACTTCTTGGAGCTGCTTCTCGACCATTGCTTTGGACGAATCGAAATACGCAGCCCGCCCCTTCTCCACCCCGTAGGCCACCCTAACCCTCCAGCTCCGCCTCCGTGTCCCTCAGCTTCGCCTTGACCTCGCCAAGGTTTGCCTTCGCTACGTCCAGAGACGCCTTGGTGACGGCCGCGGAGGTACGGCCCCGCAGGGCTAACACGTTCGCGATCATCTACATAAATCTCAAATCAGCGAGACACGAATAAATAAAGCCTGTGGGCGAAGAAAGAAAGCCGGCTTACCTGCACGACGTGCCATATAGCCGAGCCACCCAACCGTTCCGCCCCCACACGAGTCAAAGACTCACGATCGCGCGGTAACACGCAATACTCCGCGAGGCGCGCCGCCACTCTCGCGTCCTCGAACACCGACTCGTCGTCGCTGACTCGAAAAGGAAACTTGTGAAGACGGTCATCTGGGTATGCCTCGACCTCTTCTCGGGTCCTCTTAAAACGAATAAGGGCGCCCTCGCAAGCGGGACTCGACGACGCCCCCATTTCCCACGAAGGGATCCCGTATGGCCACCTTTGAATCACAGGCTCTCGGCGAGGCGCGACCGCCGCTGGTACCCGCGGAGGGAGGGAGGGTCTGGCCCCCCGCTCGGGCGCGTCCCCATGAAGATCCTCGGCGGGCCCACCGGCGGAGTTTCCTTGCCCGACTGCCCCCCGTCCCGGGTGCGACCTCTCCCCACGGGGGGCCCCGCCCCCACGTTCCCGGGATCCTGCCTCGCTAGCCACCCCCTTGCCTTTCCCGCGGGGATCAGTATCCTCCGAGATCGGGGCCCCGGCCGAACCTGACACCTCCTCCGGCTCCCTCATCGCGTCTTCGCCTACAAAAGGAAAAGAGAGACAATCAGGGCGAGCCTAGCCCAGAGTTTACAAAACTTCAAAGATACCTAAGATCCAAAAGTCCTGGGCGAGCCGACTGCTCAGCGTTAGACTCGCCCAATGACGGCACGCCTCGGGCAGTTCCCTCAAAATCTGAGCTTTGGCAATATCCTCTCCGGTCAGCTCCACCCCTTCATTTACAAAGGGATTCCACGCCCCCCAATTTGACATCAGCGCCACGTCA